>OZ024924.1:9996244-10726244 GCA_964017225.1 Netelia inedita | reverse complement strand
TTCGTTCCACTCAACATTCTCGTCCTTGTTCCTCTCTTCATCGCTCTCCTCGCACTTGTACTTCAGCGCTCACGCTCTCGCTGCACCTTGAAAATCTTCGTTAGCCAAGGAGACTTGAGGTTCTGTTATTGTTGTTCTTGTTGCCACCAGGAATCCAAGGATGCCCCAGGGTAGCGTTCACTGGCAGGGGACGCAGAGGAGAGCTTGCGGTCCTGGCGCAAACTGGAACGTCCAGGTAAAATCGATGGTCGTGGAATGAATATAACGAGAGATGAGAGAGTCCTCGACGACGAGACTATCGCTGCGGCTTTTGACTATAAAGTACTAACTAGAACACTTATCCTACGAGTGGCGCACGAGGAAGTGCGCTAATGATCTCACTCGTATGCACTCTCGTTACACTTTAATGTCCTTGTATATGTATATCTATGAAACTGTCCCTCAGGTCGTTAGAGGCAAAGTTACAACCAGGTGCATCTGGCACGCCTGCAAAGCACTTGGAATCGGACTTTTGCTGATGTTACTGGGTGGTTGCATGGCCACGATAGGTAAGATTTTCTAATCGATTCTAATCGTTTATCGGTAAACGCTAAACTTTATTCATACCAATGTTAATATTCGACATCGTCATCAATGAGACTTTTTCTTGTTAGTCAAATTGAATGAATCCTTGAAATATCTCTTTATAAGACTGATGCGAATTTTTTATAACATTTGATGCACGTGAACAAAAATACAAATAATATATGACTTTAAAAAAAATGTATGCAAGGTTTCACCAAGGAGAGCTTGTTTTCTCACCCTTTTGGTGCGGTCGAAATCTGATCATAAGATTGGAATTTTTTTATTCATTTTTTACGTTGTTACAATATTTAACCAAACAACGAATAAAGATCATGAAAAGTTATACAATTTTTATCTTTAAATTGTCTGAAGGATCACCGTAGTGAATAATTTTAAGAATAACAAAAATTCGATTAATCATTGTGTATTGATCAAATTAAATGACCCTGCCCTGTTTTTCAAATGGAATGATGGAACGTAGGATATTATGCGGATCAGTTGTCTGTGGCTCAAGAAATTCGGGGCAACACAACGATCAAGGTGAAGAACGAGTCGAGAGGATTTCATCTTAACAATTTGAGCTACGCCGGACCTATAGTCATGGGGGTTGGAGGTACATGTTCTAAGCTACCTAACAATGAAGTGCGTGATCACCGAACACTCCAACTTCTCTCGAGACCCTCTGACAGGCACTCACAGACACTAGGAACACCTCAAAGTCATACACGTGCAAAGTGGTTCGCTACGATCGATTCACGTTTCTCCTTCGAAACTCGACTGGCGCGGGTTCTCCGTTCGAAATTCAAAGTGCCAACGGCTAAGCACATCAAGTTTCTCTAAACTTTTCTATTGTTGCTTCGTTTCAGTGTATCACGGTAAAAAAAAAGATGCCCCCAGAGAGATTTGAACTCTCGACCCCTGGTTTACAAGACCAGTGCTCTAACCCCTGAGCTATGGAGGCTCACGCAGGCGTTATGATAAAAAACCCAGTAACCATCCGTTGCTTCCAGCATACAATTTTTTAGTCTAAAATCAAATGAATGTGTTCTTAACAAAAGGTCCTTTCAAAATATTCAACAAAATGTTCAAAAAAAGAATTTATTACCTGACGAAAGATTTTCTGGAAAATAAATTATGGCACATATAAAGAATAATTTGAATAAATTTCGCAATAATTAGATAGCAAACAATGGTAGAACAATGATTTTCAGGTTTTATCGTCGTCGCCGCGTGCGTAATGACATTCGAAGCTCGTGATAGCGCGGCCAAGGTTGTGCCGGCACGGTTCCGTTTCAATCAAGGCTCGACACTCAAGAATCGTAATCAACGAAGCCGTCGTTCGACCTCGAGTCAAACGACCAAGTGGGATCATCAATTTGGTCTATTTCGCGTAAATCGAACACCAAGCCCAAGTGCGCAAGAGATATACAGGAAGCAGCTAACCGCCGAGTTTCTGAGATTCTCAAAGAATCTTCAGGACAAGAGCGTTCCGACGAACCCGATAAAGAAGAGCCCCAGCGCACCTTCGTTGGTCACCAAAAAAGCACCAGCTGGCAGAAAAATCTCCAAGTATGCGGGCTGTGCACTTTTAAATCCGGAATTGTTGCAGAGATATGCATTGTCCGTTGACAATCCGGGATACAGTCCGCAGCACAGACCGAGCGGCGATAGCATAGAACAAAACAAAATAAGCGGAAGTCAAGTATCAATGGCCATGGATCTTCATATACCGAACAAAGGACCCGTCACACTCAAGGTAACCCGCCTAGAGTCTATTTTTTCGGACAGTTTTTAATGATTTTTCTTCGAAAAACTCATTAAGTTTCCCTAAATAAAATTTTGATTTTATTTGAAAATTGTACTAATTTGTATTAATTAGAGAGGATGAAATATTCCGAGTCGCATGATGTGTACATGCTTTCATTAATAGACCATATTTATGGCCATGATTATAAAAAAATGCAACATACGCGCCCTAACTTACCGACGGAACAAGATTTTGTTTCCCAATTGACTAGAAATTTCGCCTTATTTCAGGTACTAACTCATCTTTATGTATCAATTAGAATGTCTGTCGTATATTTTTAGCACAAACACAATACTTGGATGATTATACATTAAAAAATAATGTTAATTAAAGGTCAAAGATAGATCGGACACAGCGAGAAGGCATCAACTTTTGCGACAGACGAAAATTGACGATGCGGAAGAAGCTGCCGCAGCTGCTGCTGCTGCTATTGCTGCAGAGACGAAAAGAAGCGGGGGACACTTGAAGAAGCCACAGCAATCTGGTATGAATTTTATTCCACTTTCTTTGATTTTTGTTTATGAATTATTAAGCATTTTAAAAAGATCATTGAGAATTTTCCGACAATTGTTAAGGATGTAATCGTTATTTCTTACAGATATAGCAAATTATTCTCTGAGCGCGTATAGCCGATTTCCCGACGACTTTTTGCCTCGAAAGCGAAGCTCCATCGACGTTAGAACGTCCGAGGAACTCGGTCTACCGACACCGGGTAGTTGTTCTCCTCGTGACTTCCGGAAAATTTCTTCACCAAACTTTCGTAACATGTCGTTCGACAGAATTGGGGGAGAACGAAGAATGGACAGATCATTGGGAAACCGCAAAGCGAGTCTCGAGTTCAAGAGGAGTCCGGATTTTCGAAGGGCTGACTACAGGTAAGTTTATTTTCGCTATGCTTCGCCACGTTTTAATTAGAAATTTCGTTCCATCACACTACGCTTTATACTTAATGAGGAATATAATTCGGATCGAAACTGGTTCGGATCAAATTAAGCAAATTGATTGAGAATGGCATAGTACTCGCTGGTCGGCGCCAGAGGTGCAGAAAATAGAGATTCGCATCGATGACAGAAAAACTTAATTTAGACCACAAAAACGATTGGACGTAGTAGTAACTTTTGTTTTAACGACATGTGGTCCGATCTTCATAAAACTATGGAAATATCAAAACAAAAATGTTTAAAGTGAACAATTGAAAATGGAGGCGCTGCCACAGGCCTCCGTAAAGTAACGGAATTATGCGAATTTGAAAAAAAATCGTATATAATTATTTATGCGTTCTCTAATGTATACAACCATTTTGAAATATAGAACGACACTTAATATCGGTAACCGATTAATTAAAAAAATGAATTTTGATGAAAAATGGGACTAAAATGGCTTCTGGGTACTCGACTTGAAATTCAAATTAATAAATTTGTAAATTCAAAATGACTGATTCGATATGGCGAGTAAAAAAATAAAAACCCGTTGGTTTCGATTGAAATTGAGGACGCAACTGATTGTGAGCGAATTGGCAGTAACACTAAACGGTTTAACGTGTGGCATAAAATCCTCGACAGATGCATGTTGGACGAGGGTGACATGAGGTCGCGGGCCAACACGGGTGAGAGTCTCCGTCGTCACCGACAACCAAAGCTGTATCACTCGAGATCCGACGACACAAGACGCAGATCGTTCGATAAGCACAGAAGAGATTCGCAACAAGCGAGCAGATATTCGCTCAATACGCAAGTGGTACTCGAGGGTTGCGGTCCCGAGTACGAACTCAAGTATTTCGTAACACCTTCAAACGATTCGACGTCGACAACGATGGATCAGGATAGCCATCCAAATTCCGACGGGAGTCATCACGTTGTCGATATGGACGAGCAATTATTGAACGCGATTACACCAGACCAGACTCCTGTCGAGAGTGACGCTTTGCTCGAGGAACCCGAACTCGAGAATCTCACCGATCCGGAGGACGATAGTACGAGTGATGACGACGACGACGACGACGATGACAATGATGTGAAGCAAGTAGAAGAAGGAGAGGAATTGGATAAAACGAAACTTTGTCCTCAAGGGTCGAAGGGCTCTTGCAAAAAACGTCTTGTAACGCAAGAGACCGTTTTACACATTGAGGCGGTTGATCAATGATAGGTTTATACATGTCATAAACGGAAAAGGAAAAGTTGTCAAACCAAATGTCAAACAGCGACGAAATGAATCGCTCCAGATGTGAAGTTCTGAATGAGATTTTCTAAATTCCCTAAAAATCTGCACAATTTGGTTGATGAAAAATGGATTTTTCAGTAAGGCGACATTTGTTTCTGGCGACATTTTTGGGTTTATTTAACTAATAATTGCACTCCAGTTTTGAAAAAGCTCTTAGTTGTCAAGCTATGATTCAATTAGCAATTTTTTTAAGTCCTTTAAATTCGTCAAACCGAAGTTCTGTGTTTCTTTTTTTAATATTTTTGGTGGTCCTGCCCGATCGAGAATTTCCCGATGATTACGAATTTAAGCCAATCTATTTATGGAAATTTAAAAAAGTTGCATATGAAACTAAAAAAAAACTTGTGATATTCACGTTTTTCATATTTTGTGAAAATATCTACTCGTGAATATTTTCCGATCGTACATTCGAGACACGTAAGGTGCAAGATTGTCCAAGGATTTTCAATTATACGACAAAGTCGTACTATTTTGCAATTAAAAATGACGAATAACTTATCTTGTCATTCAGTAATAACATCCTAATTTTTGTACACGATATAGCTATTTCATAAAATCATTATCGTGCATCTATTAATGAAGTCTATATAGCGCGAGGTGGCAATCTTACGATTTGTTCCGAACAATGTTGACGATAAAACGCTCAAATACCAATGACGAATTTTACTCGACGGATTCTTCGAACTAAAGTAAAAAAAACGGTGCGTCGCTCGTCTGTAGAAACTAAAAAAGTTTATTGATATTCGAACGAGCGACATTCACTTTAAGTTCTGATTTTCGAACTCGATCGAGACAGATTTCCGATTAAAAAATCATCGACTAAAGTTGTACGTAGAATAAGACGCGACAGACGATCAATTGAATAAGCTCTTTGTCTGTTATGAGCGCGTTAACGAGAGCATTGTTGTAATTGGAAAAAGAAAGAAAAAAAGTAGTGGACGTCATTCGAATTGCGTTTTGTAACGAGACAATCATTTCAACGAGCTGGTCTCTGTTGCCAAACTCGACTGCCGGACTCGATACGGTATAACAATGTAAATCAACCATACAGTGCATATAATATGTATATAGAAAATATATATTACATATGCTATACTTATATATTTTTAATTAATTTTTACCATCGGACGACAGGGAGAACGAGAGACCTATAAAACTTTCGACGAAAATTTATATCAAATGTAGATTAGACATTGACGCAGGATAATGAGCAAAGTTGAACTTATACTCGTGCACAAGGCTTTTTTGCGGTGTTGCGAAGTACGCAGTTTCGCAACATTGATAAAAAGACTCGCGTATCTTTGGCATAGTCAATGGTATTTTAGGCCTACGAATCGTATATACAAAAACAAGATGGATAAAATCATTTATCGAAAGAATAAAAAGTCAATGAAAAAACAAATACCAGGAATAAAGCAATCGAAGTGACAATTTTGATTAATCGATTTTATTTGAGTAGTAGAAATTGGTTGTTGTCTTTTTGGAATGTTTATTCTCCGAGGGAAAAAAAAACGATTAACATTTTATTCGATTCAGGACTTGAATGGAATTGATTCAAAGAATTGAACAATTGGTCGAAGGTGAATCGTCGCATATTCGTAGATCCTTTTACCAACTGTGTAAATATATTTTTGTAACCTCATACAGCCGTATGAAACCCTGTTTTTCAAATACGTACTTTACTAAATGACAAACAGTTAAACATTTTCAAAAGGTCAGAATGAACTTTTGCCCCGTATATTCTTTGAACTATCAGAGATTGATTTAATACCTTCTCGGCTATTCCGAGCCCCTTCTACATCATACATACGTGAGGGGCACAAATTGTATATGAAAATAATAAGTCTCTATGTGACAATATCGAATGAACTACAAAATTTCATTATTTACAAAAGCTCGAAATTTCTAACGACTACGATACCAAATCTAGGACTTGTAATGAAAATTGTTATCCAAATGAACTCAATTATAGTAGCGTAGGACTTACTCATTTAGAATTTGTATACGTCTTCCGAGTTGAAGTTATACCGAGTATGACTAAAAATCACTCAGTGACTCTTTAGAGTACGAATTGTACACTCACATCTATTCTGTACACCTAATAAACTAGACGACCTATACTCATGTTGATTGTGTGAAGAAAATGGGAATAATCCGAGCAATAAATAAATCCCACTTGTTACGACGATACGAAAGAATCGTCAAACTTTCGACGAAACGCTGCGAAATAAATTCTCTTTCATTTCTCATAAAAAATATAAAAAATCCAAGATTTTTTTTCGTTACTTTTCAAATATTTAAACATACATTTATTCCTATGTATCGAAGTGTCTCAGATCGGTTTGCGATCATGGCGTACGTAGACTGAATGAAGCAAAAAAAAAACAAAAACCAAAACCAAAAATCGATAAAAAATAATATCAGGATGTATTTAACAGTAGACATATCAAGGGGTTGTTGTTAGGCTGATTTGCACAATTATTCCCCTTCTCTCCGCTACTTATACACCTCTTTGTATGAATCTTTTTCGACGTGGTATAAGTACGCAAATTCTCGCTACGGAGAGCAGCGAAAAGTCCCGTTAATGTTTTATATATCACGCGAGTGTCTTCGTTTCAGGACCATCGGTGTGTGAGGTACATCATCGTAATCGTTATACGTATACATTATACATACATGCACATTGTATATAAAACATATGTGTAAGTATATACATACGTGCATATGCACGGTTACTTATTCGACGTGGCAATTTCTTTTCGACTCTTTGCTCGGCGATGCCGCACTTGTCGAAGAACGAAATGGGAATTACGTTTTTTGATCTCTTGAAAGAAAGAAAACTGTTTCTATAAAACTGCGAAATTTCGGAAACGCACGCGTTCACTCGTAAAAAGTCCCCTCGTATACATATATATATAATCTTGTATATATGTGCGTATAAGTACAAGAAATATTGAGCCCGAACCGGAAATCGTTAGCCCGAACGTACGTTACAATTTTAAAGTCGTGTTTTTCATTGAATTGAGTTGGAACTAGACTGTCAATTTAAAATTTGATTTGTACAATGTAAAGGTTAACTTGTCCATCGATCGAAATTTGGGCCAATGGATTCAATTCGGGTCTCAATATCGATAAGATAAAATGATGCAAAAAAAACAAACATAATCGAGCTGTGATGTAATCGTTCGTTGTTAATTAATAGAGGATAATAAGAAAGTGGTTGAAAAAAAATTGACAACCTCGCGTATGAAGAGAGAAAAAGCGCGCTATATTGAATTGAAAATGAAATTGGGTCGTGCATGAATCTTGATTGATCGAAATCACAATTTGTAAATCATCGATCCAATTATCGTTGCGGACCTTTTCATTAAACGCGAACATGCGACATGTTCGTGGAACGAGCGCGTCTTTTTATTGTTCAATAATAATATTAATAATAATCATAATCATAATAATAATAATCGCAAGGCATAAAAAAGAACAAAACCACAGGTGAGATTTCGCTGATCGAGACATGATGTAATCTAAATTATTGTGAAATATTTTCCCCCGCCGCCTGAAAATTATATCTACCCGCATGCTCATTGTTGTGACACGTCAATAAAAGAAGGTGACCCGTTGATACTCGTTGACGTTACTTCGTTATTTCATTCCTCGTTACGATCCACGATCGAAACTTCGTTCGTATAATATGTTGACCATCGGAATTTTCAAATTTAGCGCCAAATTTCAAACCTTACCAGTGCCGAGAACGACCATTGAATTTTTCCAGCCCCAATTTCTTCCAAACGTTTGATTTTGGAAAAATCGACCATTTGGACAAAAATGTAATCGTATTTTTGGTATCGATCGATAAATGGATTACGAATTACTTGGATAATGACAAAAACGGTGTTATCAGTACGATCGCGAGACTACATTACTGAAGGCAGGTAAATGGGGGATAAGGCTGAAGAGTTTGTAGCGTCGGTAAGAGGAGAGAACGAGCTACGGGAAGATCGGTATGCGTATACCAAGTGCAACCCCGCGAGTCGGCCGGTCGAACCGTAAGCAGGTGCGAGAAACTCGCACAGGTGAGCCACGAGGGCGCGCGGGCGAGAGGATGCTTCGTACGGTAAAATTCATTCGAAGAGCCAAGGAGAGAGACAGAGATAGGATAGTCGTTATCCAGCGGTGAAAAGAGATAGTCGCCGAGGTGACTCCGCGCGCGGTAGCAAAGAACTATCCGGAGGGGGCCTCGTCGAGTTCGCTCGGTTCAGTCAGTTCGTTCACTGTGGCTCTCTCGTTACCGCTGCTACGTGGTCGCAATAAAAATCTCGACTCTGTTTCAGAAAACATTCAACTCGCGCTATTTTAACAACGAAATTATATATTGATTTTATTTTTTATTTTTCGTCGTCTCATAATAAGCCTCTTAATCGCTAAAAATCGATAAGGGTTCGATCGATCGGTAATGCGAAAAAATTACGTTTTCGTACAATTTGCCAAGAATTTTCATCGAACGCTCGATCAATCATCGACGATCCACTCGATCGGATGACGCAGAGTCTAACTTCCACCGGGATAAAACACTACATCAACCACCTGGATAATCGATCGTTTGGCAAACAAATAAACACGGGGAATGTCGTCCGAACGATTTCACAAGTAAGAAATTTATTTTTTCGTTATTATTATTTTTTTTTGTTTTTTTTCATACATACGACAGATTTGCTCGGAAAACCACAACGATCGTGGTAGATTTTTTTTACGGTGATGGGAATTTCACGCTATTCTTACGAACTATCACTTATCACGGACACCTGATTATCGCACGATCGTGATGACAGTGCGAAGACTTTTAATTAAGGTCTCGCGGATCTGGAGTGCGCGTTGACACAACGTTTCTTTCTTTCGTTAATATACGATCCGTCTATCATTATCGTTTAATTTTAAAACGATAAATATTTCATCTATAATTTTTGCATAAAAGGATTTACGAAAATTCAAAGAAATTTTTGTGATTTCATTTCTACCATACTTCCAATCCATCGAGAGAGAATACGTTCGTTAATCATTTGTTTTTCATTACAGCGACGAACTTTTCAATAAATGCAAGTCTTTTTTTTTTGTAAATTAGACGAAATTTTTTGTATAGAACGATATTTTTTTTGCAAAGTCGGGACAGGTTGTTTTCTTCGACGATGATAAAAATGACGCGAATCCGATATCGGAATCTTGTGCCTTGCGCTCTTTTCAACGTTGCAATCGTATCGCGTCATACAATTCTTTTAAAGTTCGCAAAGTCAGCGTTATCGAATTTCATCGTAACATCTCGTTGTTTATCGCGTGATATTCCTGTATTAATCACCGATAAGGTTTTAATCGCGCGACTCTTTTGTGTCTTTCGGTGAAGTCCGTACGACACTCGGAAAATTTCTCGAGGACTTCTCGTTAGATTCCTTATCGAGAACTGGACTTTAGCTCGCTAAAACGTCTCTCGAAAGGGTGAGTTTCCTTTCGTTAGAAAACAAGAAGAAAAAAGTCACCGGTGTCCGGATCTGTTTGTCTCTACGTTTAATTTGAACGTGCATGAGATCGTTGACCGTGGAGAAAATCAATTAAGAATAGAAAACGAACACAGGAGAAATTGTCGCAGATGACCGTAACATTTGGAAACGCACATTCTTGCCTTTGAATTACCGAGATAATTGGGAAACTGTGCGTCGTAGTTCTCATTAGTGTAATAAAGAAACCGCGAGATGGGTGACGAGATTTGTTTGATAAGGACAAAAAGTACAAAGAAAACATTCGTTTACACTGATAAGTGGAAGAAACTTTGTTTTTATTTTCAAAAGAAAGTCTCATCGATAGAAAGAATTTTTTTAATATCCATATAAAAACTATGTCAGTATTTAAAAAAGTAAACAAAGTATGAGTTGCATCGTTATATTTTTTTTATAGAATGTCGTACAATCAAAAGCATTTTTTTTAAATGCGATTATTATTTGAAAAATCTTCAACGTTCTTAAGTATAAAAATGTCATCGATAGGAAAAGACTGTTTTTTCATCTAAGAATGATGTCGTTCATAATATATTTAAATATTTGACGTTCATAATTGGAAGTATGGCGAGGTTCAATCGGGGATTTTAACAAAAGAATTTTGTAATTGGGCGTTCACGATTTTTTTGTAAAGACAACGTTCAACGCTCTGTTCAAGGGCTGCGAGAGACGGGGCCTTGGAAATTCTTAAGGAAGCAACGCGAAAGGATTGTAACTCACGAGACGAAGGTGGAATGACCCCGACACTATGGGCAGCCTTCGAAGGTCACATAGATGCGCTTAGACTGCTCGTCGCCAGAGGGTACGTCGACTTACAAGCTTCCAGATGAAGCTTCTTCGTCATTTCTTTAAAAAAAAAAAATTCACAAAGTATAGAAAGAAAGAGCGATCTGGTTATCATTTTGGCGAAATATCTTGTATGCAATTCAGCTATAAGGATAGGGCGTCCTTGATAATATTTTCTTTTAATTTAATGCGAATCAACTAATCTGCTCAATGTTCGAAAACAAAATTCCTGAAGAGGGCATGACTTTTTCTCATACATGAATAATGTGCATTCGTTCAATTTCCACGAAAAAACCATAATCTTCTATTTAAAAAAAAATACTTACCACAAAACGTATTTATCTCAGATTTTTTTATAGACGGAAATATTGCTTTCTTCATTTTCATTCATGACATCGCGGTTAAATGGTGGCATTAAAGGTTGAGCCAAACAAAATATGCTTAACCCGATCATAGGACCCAAAAAATGTGCTTTACATATTTCTCAAAATCGGGATTTATATATTTTTTATTTTATTCTTTATTTATATCTTTTTCTTTACGAGTAACGAAGTATTCAATAATTGTTATAAATAAATATTCCTCAGGTTTAACGAATTTAACTAATTAATGAAAGTCTCATTGGCCCCGTTCCTCATGAAGTAATTATCAATATGAATAAAGTGTATTTTACACATATACATAGATAATAATTTGTGGATTCAGCGGAGGAAACGATTGTTTGAAGGCCTTGTGGGATAATTTCATAGTCGAACGGAAGCGAGGGAGAGAGAAAAAGAGTACTCTCACCGGTGAGGTAATTCGTGTATGGCTTCGAGGAAGCCTTCGTTGACAGCGTTGAATTACATTGTTTGGTACGAAAAAATAACAATCATCTTGATTTTTCGCGCAATTTTCGTAATATTGTCGTACGTGAAAACGTTAATACATAGGTATAAATCGCTCTTTTTCGTTATTCCTCGAAAAGAAAAAATACAAATTTATTTACGTAAGTAAAAGTAAGTCGTGAAATATTTAAATGAATCATTTGAGCGGGGACAATTTTCTTACGCACTTCGATACGCTTGATTAATCGCGTGACGAAGAGTACCAAAGTCTATTGACTTTTTGACAGGTAATCATCGACTGTAATCGCGCGTTTATTTTTCCACGAAATCTCGGGAGAACGACGAAATCCGTTTTTAGCTACTTCTCATCATCGATAAAAAAAACACCGTTTCTCCACTTTTATAAACTTGGAAACAGTGCCGCATGAATGAAACTCATTATATTTGTTATTCGTCGCACAAAATAATAGGCAAGTTTTTTTTCATTTGATTACAATTAAGAACTATCATTCAGGACGAAATTACCCATTCAATTTATAAGGACGCATAAATAACAAAATAAATAGCGGAATAATGCAAAAAATTTCAAATGTTGTCGTATGATCAAGAATATCGTTTTTTTGTTGAATTTTATCTAATTTTTTGTACGAAAAATACTGTATTTTTTCACCCGCGTTATATTTTTTCCTGGGATTACATTACGACGTCCGAGTGTCGAGCGGACCACCGATATATTTTTTCGACTATAACAGATGGCCCAGGGGCAGGAAGCATGCCGAGTGGTATTGAATGGAAGGAAAATATACCTCTGCTCTATGTGTGCCTGAGTGCTTGCTTTCGTGCCTGCATGCACACCTATACACTATATATAGACACTAAAAAGCTACACGTTTGTTATCTATATATACGCATATACACCTGTAACATCGTAAATATAGACAAGAGGCAAGAGTGAGCGACATACGCGGCTACGTGTATTTATGAAAAGCAACCCCACGGAAATTGCGGGCGTAGTGCGTGAGGGCCGGGGGCTGTCTGGGACGTAAAAAAATTTTGCGTGCACGAAACAAAACCGGGGCAAACTAAACGAAACGGAACGGAGCGGAATCGAACGAGAGATAGTCACTTATACCAGCGTACAAACGCCCATTTACCGATATATATATATATATATATGTATGTATATATACAATTTAACTATAGTGCAATGTTATGGTCGTTATGCCATGTCGAGCAAGCGGCGCGCTAGACCCGACGATGGTCTAACGATCGTGTCCACGAACAATGTATTATCCAACGCTTTTTATTGTACAAATAGCATAGTATATGTGTATATGATAGTTGGATAAATATTTTTCATTTTTTGCAATAGTTTTGATATGGCTTTTTTTTGACATAGGACACTGGCTGGTTCGTTTAAAAAAAAAAACGATAAATGTTACGTTGTCGCGAGTCCATCCTAGAGTCGAAAAGGAGTTAGAGGAATTAGAGGAATGAGACAACGAGTCTTTTCATTAATAAAGATTGTTTTGTTTTTCTTGGAAATTCGCAGCGGCGACGCCGACAAAACCGACTATTTTGGTAACACAGCGCTCCATCTGGCGGCCGCACGGGGCCACGAGTATTGCGTGAAATTTTTGGTCAAATTTGGATGCAACATATGGTCCCTCGACATCGACAGGCATTCGGCCCGCGAATTGGCAGCTATTAACGGGCGGGAGAAAATTTTGCAGTTTCTCGATCTCGTGCAGGCCGAACAAGAGGCGACGAATCGCAAAAAATGCAAGATGCTTCGCGAACGGGCCGAAAAAGATGCCGAGAAAAGGTTTTTCTATATTTTATTTTTTTACTCTCATTTTCAATATTATCACTTTGAATTTCGACATATTTCGAGCATTGAATTCAAAATCGCAATAACCAATTTCCGTTTAAATTTGATCGAGCATATTGACGTTACCATTTTGTATCGTGATACTGGATCCGAACCCATCGTCAGTATCACCTAACCATGTCAAAAATGATAATGAAAATTTCCTTCTTCCCTCGTTTAGATTCAAAGAATACATTAAGCGACAGAAAATGGCGGACATCAGAGCGGAGAAGGAACAGAAAAAGTTGCTGAAGGATCGTGCCAAGATGGATATCGAGACGATGAACGAGAACAACATATTGCCACACAGATCTAGCGTTCTAACTTTCGTGGGTAGGGTCAAGCCGTCTCAAACATTTAGTGACATAGTGGGCACGATTTCGACGGCCCATGCCGGAACAACGAGGAGACGAGGCAGTGCGGGGTGTCGAAAAGCTTTGGCGCGAAAAGCTGTTACCGATGACTTTAAAGTTGTCGAGGTAAAGAAATTTTCGTAAATATTTACCATCCTGCAAATGGAAATACTTATTTGAAGAGAAAGATCGACATAAAAATCATCTAATCAGTCGAATAATCGATTTATCGAATAATCGATTTATCGACATTATCGAATAATCGATTTATCGATATTATCGAATAATCGATTTATCGATATTATCGATATTATCGATATAACCAGATAATCGATTTATCGATATAATGAGATAATCGATTTATCGATATAATCAGATAATCGATTTATCGATATAATCAGATAATCGATTTATCGGTATTATTGACTGATCGATACTATTGACTTATCGAAGTATCGAGGTATCGATACCATTGTGTCTATCAGCTAACTATATTGTCATTATTTTTTTCATGCCATGTCGTAGATCGAAGAGGACGGCAAGAGATCAGTGAGGAGTTTGACCGGACTTAGAAGAGATTCGGAGGTCATGTACGTGGGTACTTACGAGACTCAGGCGCAGCAACAGATCGGCAAAAGAGGCAGAATTTCCGACGTATGGGGAACTCTCGGCAAAGCACAGAGCACGCCAGATTTACTAGGGGACAGAGATTGGTACGACGACGATGATTATGACGATGAAAATATTCACAAAACTGGAACAATGAAGAACGTCGTCGAGGAAGCTGTGCTCCTTCAAGAACCCGCGAGTATATTCAACAGACCTGGTTTTGGTTCGGTTGCTTTCAGACGAAGCGTAAGTTCTTTTTACTCGATTCAATCTCTTTTCTTTTCGCCGCCGGACACGAATCCACCACATTACAATGAATTATTTCTTTCCATAAATTATCTCATAACCCATAATAATAATAATAATAATCAATAATTATGATAAATCGATCAATCGATAATAAATCATAGTCACTTTGAGTTTTTAAATAAATAATAATATAAATAAAATGATAAGTCACTTCTCGATATACCTAATTTTTTCTCTAAAACCTTGATCCGTATCGTATATTTAAAAATTGGTTTCATTCGTAGATAACCGCTACCCTCGACAATCTACCGATCAACCAGATGGACGTTCATCAACGTCAAGGCAATGCGTTTGCGAACGGTTCGCTCGATGGTTCAATCAATGGTCATCGAAACAATGGTAACGGCCACAATAACGAAGAGATTAGTATAGGAAGCGCCGGAAGTCTTGCACGCAGACAAAGCATGTGGGATGACGACAGACTTTCCGGTAAGGAAAAATAAAAAGTCCGCAAAAATATTCGATAAAAAAGAAACTTATAAGTTTCCTAAACCAACGTAACAGTAATTAATGGAAACTAAATAAAATTCATCGTATGAAAATTAAACTAAAAACCGAATACGAAACAAGGTTTTTCAGGCGAGGACGAGACCGAGGACGAGATCGACGAGGAGTGGACTCCACTTCAGAGATTTCTCGTTGCGAACAATCTGACCTCGATACAGAATATTCTTGAGGCGGAACAAATAGATCTCGAGGCTCTCATGTTACTGACGGACGCGGATATAGAGGCGCTGAAGTTACCACTTGGTCCGCGTAGAAAGCTCATGAGTGCTATAGCCGATCGCAGAGAGGACCTCGAAGCACCGGAAAAAGTCATTAAGGACACGAGATTGTGAGAAATATTGTTATCGCGTTGTTTCTTTCTCTTCTTGTTTCTTTATCATAAAATTATCTTCGATACGACAATTTCGTTCGTGTATGTATCATATATATGTCTATTTACGTAAGCAGTCAACGAGTATGTACTTTACCCGCTGATCAAATATAAAATAAATCGAGACTACAAACGTTCGTGAATTTGTAAATTATCATGTACGAGCAAAAGTTATTTCTTTGCAAATCATCAAACGATAATATCATGAAAAGACTCGATGGTTTTCTAAAAAATAAAATGAATAACAATGCAATTTTTAATTACAGAATGTTATATCGAAAACGTGTCCGTGCACATTTGCGTACGGTGCGTATGTGTGCGTGGATGAGCTTTAAAAATTCGAATGACTGACAAGGAAACGTTGGAAAGTCGAAATCTCCGATTTCCATGAAGTTTGGCATGCTTGTAGAATGGACAAAATTGGGGATAGGTTTTTTTATACGTGCCAAATCCGATCTCTAAGGGGTGAAAGGTACCCTCGAAAATAGGGGTGTTTTTCATTCTGCGTCGATAACGAAAACGTTATCGACGCATATGAAAAAATTTCAAATTGCAACAACTTTTATCTTTTCGCGTACTGTACATTGGAGATGAGAATGATGCCGATAACAACAAATTTCACATTATTTATTGCGAAAATGTAATTTTTTCATACGTATTTCCGAGATTTTTTACCCGATTGGGATGCAAATTTGCATACAGATAGAGGATGGGAAAATAGAGATGACGGATTTTTTTGTTTTTCCAATATCTCATAATTAAGGGATTGAAACTGCGCTTAGATTTTTTTAGCCAAGTGCATCGTATAATTACAATATGATGGGTAAACTTTAATAACCGTTTTAAAAGTAAGTACATTTTTTATGGATTAGGGTAAGTCCGGGGGAGATGGCCATACGGGACAGATAGCCACTCGATAGAGATAGCCAAATGGCCAGTCGTAACTTTTTTTGTTCGTTTAATAAGTCTAAGTTTTGTTGATTTTGAGACTGATTATAATTAACATTGCAGGAGAAATATATTACAAGTTTGATTTCCGATTAAAGTGGTTGTTTTATTTATCAGAGTTTCTCCACAATAAGTTCTCAAAGTTAATAGGGCCATCTCCCCCGGACTTACCCTATATGAATTACAATGATAGTCATGATAAAAGTGTTTGAAGCAAAGAGATTTCTTACACCGCGACCAAGTGATAACTCCTGCTTTACCGCATATTGGTATCGCATGTCAGTGCATTTTGTGAAAAGCAAAATTTTACCAGATTTTCGAACTTTGGTGGTCTTTCTTCTACGTAACCGCTTTCTCACCATGTATTTTTAAAAAGGTTTGTAAACCTCGGACAAGACAACTGATTGTGTGTAAGAGATTGTAACTTAACAATATTGTCTGTCAAGTGCAGATTGACGTCGTAATTGTATAATATTACTGTGTCAAAAAAGTGTTTGACAAAGTTTTTCCATACACGGAAGCCACAAGCATCGAGCGACTGTATCATTCCCGTTGTATCTGCGAGAATTGCTAATTGTAATGTGAACGAATTGTTTACAGAACTAATGAAACCGGTGCAACATATTTACCTGCTGCCGGTCTTTGCACCGTAGTCGCTCTGGCGATAAGTAAGCTGATCAAAATTGTTTGCATCACTCCATTCACGAATTGCTTCGGAAACCCAAAAACGCTGTAATTTCTCCAGGTAGTGTCTTCGCTGCGGTGAGGGGAGTGAAATTTTATAGTAAGTACCACAATTGTAATTCAGTTGCATCCGAAGCACGAAGTTAGTCCGTAATCGGAAAAGCCTTACCTATTTCTGTGCCGATATTATCTGAAAATTTATGACTGATTTTTACCAGTTATTTACGAATTATCGCAATAAACAATACGCAATTTGTTGTTATATTCATCATGATCATCATGAACATCCAGTAGTCTAAGAATACAACATTTTGTCCCTTCAAACTTTTTTTTATCTCAGCCCCTTTACGAAAAAAAAACAAAGTTTTAAAGTGTGTGTTGACCCCTGAAGAGTGACGTTCCGCCAAACTGAGAAAATTTCTATTGACTATTTTCACCGATTGTACTTCCATCGTAGCCCATTTTTATTTCTACAAATGTTCGTGCATGCCGCGCGGTAAGAACTTTGAACGTTCGAGAGGTGGATATTTAAGGAGGTTCAACATATTCGGAAGCCCCTATCCGACCTTCTTTGCTTCAAATTAAGATTTCTCAAAAACTATTCAACATTTTTCGACGATCTTTTTTTAGTTTTGTTCAGAAATACTTTATTAATAATTCTATATGTGGTTTCAGAAGATATTCAAATTAGAAAAGTTTTGGGACCAATTCAAAGTCGAAAAACATCGGTTCGAAAAATGCTCATTTTCAATGTACCTTTTCTCAGGAACCATACGGTCGATTTTCACCATTTTTCTTGTGGCCATATATTAAAGTGTTATAAACATTGTATCGAGCCATTTTTTCGATATTTTGTTTCAAAATTTTTTGATGTCGTTTTGAAATTTTTAAAAATTTTTGATCACGTTTTTTTACCTTCAAATATTTTTTTCTCGGATCTGAATCGTTTTTTCGGAAAGGGAAGAGGAGGAGGGGGGAGGGGGTGGAATTTACAAATATGCACTGGCGTATTGAAACGAACTGATATTAACGTGAGCTTAACACGGAATGGCAAAAGGCTAGCTGATTATACGACGCGCTTGACTAAAAAATCGAAGGGCACTTTCGACTCCTTACTTATTAATTGGCGGAAAAACTAGAAAACATGTCCGCTACGTTCCCATCCTCTACGTGTATGCAAATTTACATCCCAATTGGTTAATTATTTTCGGAGAAACGTATGAAAAAATTGCATCTTGGCAATAAACAATATGAAATTTGTTGTTATATGCATCATTCTCATCTCCAGTGTACAATACGCGAAAAACTTAACGTTGCAATTTAAACAATTTTCGTATCTCATACCGTTAAAACCATAACGACGAAAAACGAAACTACCCCTACTATTTTCGAGGGTCCGTTTCACCTGTTAAAAATGGGATTGTGCAGATATAAAAAAATACGTATCGCCTATTTTTGTCCATTCTACAACCATGCCAAATTTCATCATAATCGGAAATTACGACCTCGCAACGTTTCCTAGTGAGTCCTTCTGTAAATAACGGAATATTTCTCTTTTACATCTTCATGAAAGGAAATTAGTTAAACATAAATGGAACGACAAGGAAAATTAATAATTTTTTGAAAAACCCCGACTTACAAGTGTTTTATAGAAAATGCCTTCCCGGACAAAACTTCTTGTTTAATCTTGTTTAATTATTGAATATTAATCAAATCTCTTGAGTCGGAAGAGCACAAACCCAGTGGAAAGAACCGCCATGACAAAAAGAGGATTCTTTCGATCGCATAGGTTCAATTATGAAGAAATTCGACTGGTTCGCCAAGGAGTCACATTTTTTATTCTTTTTTTACAGCTATTTTTCAGTCGGGAATTTTTTCTTAAAAAATGTTAATCTTTCTTTAACGACGGTCTTATTACAAAAGTATTTACTTTTTAATCGCCACGTTCGTTGACGTCTATAATCCTCAACACAGCGACAATATTAATCCGTTCGTTGGAACACGATATAATACATAAATCATTGTTCTCGATTTCATCTTTCGTTTATTTTAATTTATTCATACAAACAAGAGGCGCAAAAATATACAAGCTCCTTGTGTCCAAGAACAGAACAAATTAACAGCACCAATCCTTCGCCCCAACGTTCACCATTTCTTTTTATTTTCTACATTTTCTTCAAATTCTCCTTTCGCCTCGTTTCCAAATTATCGTCGCCCCGATCGAAGTATGCCGTAGCCTCGCAGCCTTGTCTAATGTGATAGAGATATAGAGATAGCGATCAAGATGAAGAGAAAAAGAAAGGCTAACACGTTTTTTTTTACTTACGGCGGCAAATAGCGAACCGATCGTGAAGAGAATAATACAGCGCTTTTTGTTTTCCATCCATTTCCGTGTTCTTTCTTTTGTCTTTCGCGCTCGACCGCTCGGTCGGTGGCGTTTTTTGTACGACGACAGAGTTTCTCGAAGTTCCTTTTTTTTCTTTCTTTTGTTTTTTCATTCGTTAATTTTTTGTGCCGGATCAATTCGAACGAACGCACACGTCAATTCCTCCTTTATCACAGAGGCCCTCGGACGTTCCAAGGCGACAATTTTTACACTCAAAACGTGTACCTCAACCCACCAATATACGCGTACAATCTTCTATTGTCGTGTCTTACGTGTGAAATACAAATGGTCGGTAATGTTTGTGTAATTTCGTTTTTTTCCTTTCTTTTTTGCATCTGTTATTTGAAAACCGAGGCATGAATTTCGTTTTCTTTTCATGGACATTTATTGGGTATTGCCGGTATTTCGCTCGATAAATATTACGATTAAAGCTATATTCTGTTTTTTTCTTTTTTTTTCTTTGTTATCGAATAGTAATCAATATTAATATTAGCTTTATCACTAAATTGTATTACAGCTTAATCGTAAACTATTATTTAATAGTAAAGCGCTCTATTTACAACCGAATAACAAATCGCTCGTTTCGTTTTTCGGAACGGTGTGTATGTGTTTTTTTTTTCTTTTTTTTATTCTTTTATTTCTCGTGGGTCCTTGGGTTATTTTTAATCCAGACAAACAAACAAAAAACTCGATTCGAACGCTTTCCCATATCCATCAATGTTTTCCATTCTTCCGTGATCCGATTTATCATCCGAGTTTTTCCTCGGTCGAAACAAAAACCAAAAAAGATCTAAAAAAAATCAACAGACTCCCCTTGAAAAATAAATAAATTAATATCAAGGGTGAAATTGACGAATCGAAATATAATTTCAAAGTCTCGAAGCCAGTGTGATTATTTTCGTTTCGTACGTTAGAGAAACGAAATTTTTTTAAAAGTGTCGAACGAATTTCCCGATTTTCTCGATGTCGTTATCTTTCTCTTCGTATCAATACGTTCACCGTACGAGAAGATCTCAAAAGCGAAACGAAGTGCGCGGCAATGATTTATACACTTTACAATGAAATCTGTATCACGCCGAGAGCGACAAACTACCTCACGTATTCTTCACTGTGAGATTATTAATTCGCGCTTTTCGCCCGTTTAATATTTCTTCTTCTTCTTCCTCTTTTTTTCCCCATATACTTACACATGTATACATAAACATAGACGACGAGATAACGAATAGCTGTCCGGTATTGAGACGCGTGACCGATTTTTTATTTTTATTTTATTTTTTTCATTTTTTTCACCATTTGTACACGCCGAAAAATGTTCTAAGATGCAAAAGAAGTAACGATAAAATAAAACATTTTTAAAAATCCGTAACTACCATCACAGCTATTCGACGAATTTCGAAGTATACGCGACTGTAGATATGTATAAATATATAATTATTGAGGTAATTATTAAATATATATATCGTAGTATGCGTCTGCGCGTGTGAAGATATTTCCGAAAAGATCCGAGTCCTCGAGCGACTTGAGTATTCGACTCACTGATTCGATCGAAGAAAGGCTAATCGAGAAAAAACAAAATAATATATCTATATATATATGAGAAGAAGAAGAAGAAGAAGAAGAAGAAGAAGAAGAAGAAAACAATGCAATACTTCCTTGCGTTTATCGCATAGGCGCGTAATTCCCGTATAAAAATTTATCGCTCCGTGCGTGATGTTTTCTCTCTCTCTCTCCGTGTCCACGAACACGTGGATGATCCGAATAAACGAAAAAATCTCCAATTTATTTGACACATTCGCGCTTAAACAACATTCGCAAAAATCTCGATGAAGAAGTTCGTACAATGATTCGCGCCCAACGATCGTGTGGGCGATAATTCCAAAAGAATAATTGTAGAAATTTAGAAAAAGTAATTACGAATTACTCGTGATTGTAAGAAAATAAGAATAAAAGTTACTTATGCTTTTGGAATCGTTGGAAAAAAATTGTCATTGAAAACTTTGATTTTAGGAAAATTCTCACTTTCGTAATCACCGATTACCTATCGCTCGTTACTACTGCCCCGATCGAAATTCCGTATTCGTCCTTTCTCTCCGTTAGCTCCGAAATTTTATAAAATGATTATATATATATATATATATATATATATTTTATTGATAAAAGCGTCCAAATATCAATTTACCTATAATGACATAATAACCATAACAAATAATACATCTTACAGTGCGAGAAAGGGCCCTATTCGTATTACGAAAGAATATTTTACAATACTTTCCGCCCCCCCCCGCAGGCCCGGATGCTTTTTTTTTACTTCTCAAACTTTTTTGACGGTTCGTTCTTCCTTCCTCGTCACTCCTTTCGTTCTTCCTTTGCCACATTGCTGATACCGATACGAAATTAGTTTTGCGAAGTAACCAATAAAAATAAAAAATAATATACAAGGTGAATTCCGTAAGTTTTCTCAAACGGGATTTTGATGCAGATGGGATCATTACAAAGAAAAGTTGCAAATATACATTGGGGATATTTTTAATAGTTTACGAGATATTAATATTTAAAGTTGGTCCAATCACAGCGCGCCGAGAAGCTTTGGAGCCGCTCACTCTCCGTCCTAGCCGTAGATATAGCACAGTTTAGGGCGTTACATTTGGAATAGCAATATTCAGAGCAGTCAATTATTATTATTTTATTACGCAGTCATTTTTATTTATCGGGCATTGACTGCTCTGAATTTTGCCGAGCGCGCCAAATAACAAATAACTGCGTAATAAAATAATAATAATTGACTGCTCTGAATTTTGCGATCCCAAATGTAAAGGCCTTCACACACGAATCTCCGTAACACGTAATACGCACACCGTAAGAAAATCCTCCAATCAGTGTCGATTATTCTTCTCTGTAGACCCTCCGCAGAGGGGAATAGTCGACTCTGATTGGAGGATTTCCTTACGGTTTACGTATTACGCGTTACGGAGATTCGTGTGTAAAGGCCTTTACGCTCTAAACTGTGCTATATCTACGGCTGGGACGGAGAGTGGACGGCTCCAACGCTTCTCGGCGCGCTCTGATTGGACCAACTTTAAATATTAATATCTTGTAAACTATTAAAAATAACCCCAATGTATATTTGCAACTTTTGTTTGTAATGATCCCATCTGCATCAAAATCCCGTTTGAGAAAACTTACGGAATTCACCCTGTATATATGGGTGTGTGTGTGTGTGTGTGTGTCTGTATTTCGCGGGCACAGTCAGCGGTATTTTTTTCTTTCCTTTCCTCGCGCGAGAATATTACAACAAATTGTTGTCCGTGTGTTTTCGATCGTGCCCATAGACGAGCCACAACTCTTGGTCGTTCGAACGTACAAAATTTGATCGAACGTCTTCGACGCGTTAGTATTTTTTGTTTGTTTGTTTGTTTTTTTTGTTTTTCGTCGAGAAGCAAATTATCTACCGGTAATCGCACGTGTGTTCTTACTCGAGCGACGCGCGCCTGAATTTCTTTAATTCTTTCTTCGTTCATTGCCCTCGAGCGTCAAATGTAAGCTCGTCGTCCGTCTCTCTGTGAAAATTGTCCCTACACTTCGCCGATTAAATCTCTCCCAGCCCGGTCGCGTAAAAAATAATTACACAAACGCATCGTTCGATGATCCACGACGTTTGAATAACGAAACCCTTCGGGATCGCCGAATGATTTAATGATTAGTGAAAATCGAATAAATACATTAATTAGAGAGATTATAACGAAGGGTTTGGAGTGACGAGAGGGGGAGGGAAAAGTGAAGAAATCTAACGTTACGGATAGCGCGTCGTTACATGAAGCGCGAACGTTTGTGCGTTGGTGAACCCATGTCTACGTCGTGCGATGCAGGCCGTTTATGGTGACGCGCGAACTCGCTGCTTATAAAGGCCGAGAGTTCGGTTTGCCTTCCGGTACGCCGCGACATTGGCGAACCTGAAAAAAATATCGATTAAACTAATCGTATGAATTACTCCAAGATGTTAATTAATTCTTTTAAAACAGCCGAATTATTTGAAATCGCGTATTAATTAATCGCAATGTTTTGCTCATTGGCAATGTACGATTCGCGAGCTAATCGATGACGAGAGGAGAAAGCTTTGTGACTGGAGAAAAATTACGAGAAAGCTAAGCACCCGTTTTTCTCTCTCGCTTCGTTAAAACTAATTCGAAATCGAATATGTGAAAAATGTAATATTTGATGATTTTTTTTTAATCTGAACCACAACACTGATGGCCCAATTAAATACCAAACATGCTAGTGTATTCGCTGTGTTACGTGTCGGCTCGACGATTAAAAATTTGAGAAAGTCGGAGATAACAAATTTAATAAAGAATTGCAAATTTCAAGGTATTCACAACGTTATCAAGTGTTTCAGCGTTTTTCAGGAAAAATCAATATAGAATAGTGCACGATGGTGATTAATTCCTGCACAAAGCTTGGGGAAAATTGCGAGGACTGTGTTAAAAGAGAAATTTTAAGAAAAAAATAACGACTCCTGTAGAAACGGAAGAAGAGATATCAAAGTTTTGAAGCTTTCAATTATAATATAGACAATACAAATTTTCGTTAATCGTTAGTTTTGATTTTTCTAATTTATTGCAATTACATCTGTGGGACAATGATGAAAATTTTCGTTTCACAGAATTGCGAAACTATTTGTACGAGAAAGCTTAAAAACTCATTAATATAAAGTTCGAACGGGGACAGAGGCGTTTGGAAACTTCGGTAAGACGAGAGTGTATACTCGTTTGAAGCCGTGGTATACCAAAAAATGCACACGGTTACGTTTTGGTCACGCTCGGGGTAAAGCTAATTTTAACATTTGTTGTTACTGTTTTCATTTTTCATTTTCATAAGCACGAAGAAGTTAAACTTACCCGAGAGAGCTATGGCTTCTCTGAAAGTGTGAAGTTCGGGATCCGGATCGCCGCCCGCTGCCGGCGATGGGGTGACTACCATGCTAGGCGTTGGACTCTGCGACGGTGGTGAACCGCAAACCATCATACGAGGCTTTGGTGAACTCCTGGATAAAGCAAATATCGATCTAAAATTCCCAATCTCAACGTTACGAAAGAACGATGGAAATTGTTCGTTTAAGCATTGTCGGTAAGGCGAATAATTCAAGAAATTTCAATTACGAGTCAAGTACCCTTGTAGGTTTTCTCTTTTATCGATTGGGTGGAAACGTGAAAAAGTTGATAAAAATTATTCGTTCGATCGCTTTATGTGTGGCGTGCGGTTTTTCATCGCTATTTATTTGAAAAAAAAAAAGAAAAAACAGAAAAACGTTACCTGTGTGCGTGGGGTCTAGGCGGAGGTGGTTTTCCGGCCAGATAAGCGATTAAATCTTCCCTACGGATCATTCGCCTCTTCTTCCGTGCCCAATTCATTATCTCTTTGCTACATTTTTGTCGTCCCATCTGGAGACCCAATTCGCTACATCGTCGCATTCCATCGACCGAGTCTGTGGTACGAGAAATAGAAGATTACGAACGGACGCGGAAACGAATTAAGGCAGAAGACCACTTTGACGGTCAGAAAAATAAACTTTATTCGTCAATGTGTTACATTCACTTAATGATTTGTTCGGGCACAATTAAAGATATTCCACATACGTTAAAGTAGACTCGAATAAATTTTTATTGAAATAAAAAATAAACGATAGTTGACGTAGAATTAATTTTTCTCGAAATCACGTTTTTTGATCTGGTGCGCGTGATAACTCGAGCAATAATAGTCGGGTATGTAACATTTTTGTACGAATTTTTTTGTAATTGTAACAGCCATCGTTGACCGTAGCCGTTTTTTTCTTTATTTAAGATTACTATTTTTTGAATGAAAATATTTTAGGTGAAAATAGTAATTTTTATTTGAAAACTTGGCCATATTTCGAAAAATAAACTAAATTGAAAACGGCTACGCTCAACGATAACTATTACAATTACAAACAATTTCGTACAGAAATTTTTCATATTCGACTATTATTGCTCGAGTTGTCGTTCGCACCAGTTCGAAAAACGTGGTTTAAACGAAAATTTATTGCATTTCAATTATTGTTTTGTTATTTTTTCAATAAAAATTTACTTGAATCTACTTTAATGTATGTAGAATAACGTATCTTTAATTGAGCCCAAAAAGAAACCATTAAGTGACTTAAAAAAATTCATGAAAAAAGCGTACAAATTGAAATTTAACTCGAAGCAGTAATTTCGAAGCGCAGAGCGAGCGTTTGATTTAATGATCGATAGATAATTTCTAAATAGGATGGATGAAATTAATTGTAAATCTATCAGAAGCTACTATATAATCGTATTGTTTAAATTTAACGAAACCCGAATATTTTGTTGCTCGTAAATTTTTCAAGAACAAGGACTACACAGCAATGGTATGCGATACGTATTCAATGAGTGACAAAAGATATTTATATCATTGCCGATGAAACCTATTTCCGTAGCTGAATAGTATGATGCAAAAGAGTCACGTTATTCCACGTGCGTTATTCCTACGTCTCGAGGCGTCCTTGTTCGTTCGAATCGATTATCAGCAACTAAACTGCGGCCAAATTTTATTTACGATAATATCCCCTTGGAGGGCATTTAATCTTGCGAATCGGCTCGATTAATTGCGTCGATTAATTAAGGAAATACGACTGTTGCTAGAGATCACGTATAATTGTATTTTCATGAAAAAAGTATTCTACTATTATGAACACAAAGATTTTTAGAAATGTTGTGGATTAAAAAATTATTGTTCGAGAATTGCTGAAGAACTTGAGAAAAATATCAGGTTGGATAAATTTTTCTAAAACTGTCGTAGTAACGTTCAATTTTACAATGGGACGAAAAATTTTGGTCATTTTTTTTCATCCCTTTCCAACCACGTAGGCAGATTCGTATAGGAAAGTGTACGTTATTTTGACTGTGTGTTTATCTGAAACGAGATGGTTAATCTTCTTTAAAAAATTTTATAGACCGAAATTGCACGTTTGTTAAGATGGAAACTTTTTAGAACCGTAAGTTAAATTGTAGTTGGTCTTTCTCGTATATTTTCATTGGTATTAAGATTATTTAGAAATCAAAATTTGAGAAAATCTTCGAGTTGATAATTTTGCAAAAAAAATTCGTTTCTACTGAAGTTTAAAGAATTTTTAACACACCTATTAAGCCGGAGTTTGGCATTGACTATTTAGAATCAAGACAGAAAATAATGTATACAGTGCATGAAAAATTGTAACGCCATTTCTTTAAACGTATATTCTCCTATTGTTTGTAACTACCCAAAAGTAATTTTCTCATGATTTTCCTATCAATGTAAAACGTTATTAAACGAATTCCATTTGCACAAGAATATGCTAATTTTTTTTTCATTCTTGATATTCAATTTCACGTTTTAAAAATGATTTCGTGATAAAATATATGTAAAAAATACATTACATAGACACCAAATTAGGGGTAATATTTTTCCCAGGTCGTGTAGAAAATTCGAGTTTTTAAATGTTCTCTATAAAAACAAAGATTCGTCGAATGTGCCTGATTTGACGTAATTAGAAATTTATCTTGGGCTTTACTCAAAGTCTATGGCATAGACGCATCAACGTCGATAAGGAAGATCGTGAAACTACGTGATAAATATGATCGTGACTTCGACTATATATTTCATTCGATATATTTCAAACTTAGATTTTTATCCTCGAAGACAATTCGTCGTCACGAGTCTTCATATGCATTTCAAACCAAAGATCCGTTTCGATCACAATTATTTGATGCACGATACGCTAGAGATCCGAGCAAAATCAATAATATTGTGAGTACCAAGAAAATTAATTTTCGAAAAATAATAATATCGAAGATTTATTGACGAACGACTTTAACAAAAGTTCGTCAAGTCGCTGAGAAGGTCACGCGTTTTGAATTTGTCGCAAGGTCATTGAAGAACCACGTTTATAAATACAAATTGTCACAATATATTCAAAAGCATAGAAAAAGTTATAAAAAATTGCAGCTGCATGAAATATAATCGGGAAATGTGATACGGGAAGTAAACAAAAAATGAATCAGCTCCCAATTTACGAAACATTTTGTTTTCAATGAATTCCATAACGATTGGTCGTTCTTATTGTTATTCGAGATTTATGTTCGAAATATCTTTCATAGAATTGATTACTTTCAGATTTTTATCGCACTGTTTCAACTCTCCATAATGTACGTGAAACTTTAATTCTAGTTTCTTTACCGACCGAGCCTGTTCCCCAACGTTCCTATGTACTACTGGTTGAGTCTCATTCGCGTACGAGATAAATAGGAAGAAAAAGCAATTGGCAAATTTCCCGTCGCGATAAAATTTAATTTGTCCACTTCTCGCCACAATTTTACATCGTCTGAGCAAAATTTTCCTCCGATCGATTGTTTCGTGCACGAGAATCTGCGAATTGCTTTTTCGAGGTGTTCGGACCGTGCCATACTGCTTCTCAAAGAGGCACTTCCATAGCTTTTCGCAAAAGCATCAAGAGAAGCATCGTAATGGATACAACGGCAGTATCGTTGGCAAAACATTCGAACAGAAAGATAGCGAGTCGACTGTTGGCAAGTAACGTGCCAGAGTAAGTCTATGACGCGAGTGGTGAAACGAGGAAGACGAGTAAAGGAAGAGGGTTTAATGGGAAGGGGAGGGATTAAGTCGTCATAAGGTGGGGAGAAAGTTGGGTTTGGGAGCATGAGGAGTAAAGCGTTGGTGACGATAAACATTGGTGCACGCACCTTTATACAGCGAAGTGACGGTGCCCGCGGCAGTCTGAAAGGGCAGCCAGAGCGACGCACCCTGTGTTCTGTCTGTAAAGATAAAAAGAAGAAAAAAAATGCGTCCATGAGACGCAAGGAACGCGGGTTAATAAAAAAAACGAAAACAATATACTTGCACACAGGTAGTATAAAGATATATATATATATATATATGTGTGTGTGTGTGTGTGGAGAAAGAGAGAGAGAGAGAGAGAGAGCGATAATGCACGAAGTGGACGTCCTTCCCCACGGGTGTTCGTCCCTGCATTGGACTCCCATGAACCCCCCAACCCCTTCCGAGCATAGTGAGATTCAGTCCGAAAACACCAATCAAGATCGAAAGCTGCGCCGTTTGGCCGGCGACCTTGAGATTATTTTCTTTCGCTGATTTTTTGTTGAAAATTTTTATCAAACGTTAAATCACGATTTACCTCGATTCTGACGAATCTACTGGTGTAACGCGTTTCTGTAACAGGGATGAAAGGAGAGGTTGTGCACTTTTCGAACAATTTCGTGGCGCTAGCTTCTCTCCTTTTCTCATGAAAGCATTACAATGCACACCCACGCACACACACACACTCGCGGTCGTTACAAAATGGATGATCGAGTAAAATGGAAACGCAGTTAACGAAAAAATGCACGGACGACGAGCTGCTACGTTCGTGCATCTACGAGCGTCTCGTCGATGAGTCAGGAAAGAGAGAAACAGATAGAGAGACAGAAACGCGTGAGCACATACCGACGAATAAATCCGATACGTATTAGAGAGCATTTTTTCTTCGTTCTTAAATCCTCGCGAAATACATAATCGTGTAGTCGACCGGGACGTATTACCCGAAACGAACGATTATCATAATCATTATTACGAAGCGTGGAAACAAATTTAAAAGGCGATGCCCGACGTAGACGCGAGACAAAGGACAAAGATAATTTGATCAATGTTAAAAAAAAAAAAAAAAAAAACGTCGTATGAAATAACATGTAACGAGCCTCACCTTTGTACAGTTGAGCTATGGCCGAGGCAGTTGTTTGAAACCCAGTCCAGATCTGTTGTGAATATATTTCCTTCTCGTTGTGCAGCTGATTCTCGTAATCTGGCTCTGCCTCGATCGCCTCGACGCACTGTTGCTCCCAATTACTGTACCATAAATCCATTATGGGATCATCGTCGCTTCTTTCGTCGCTCATATTGGTTCGTGATAATTTTTTTTGCTTCCTTTCCTCGCTTCTTTCTTTCTTCCTTTCTTTCTTGGATATATCACACCGAACACCTCGGACCACCAACGCACGCACACGAACACATACGCATATACGGGCGAGAGCGCGCGGGGACACGCAACGTCTCGTCAACCAAGAATATTGTGGGCTTTTAGAAATGATGGAAAAAACGCACGCACGCACACACACAAGCACTCACATACACACGCATACACGCACACAGGCGTGCGCACGATCAAAAGACGTTTGACGGCACCGAATAGTTCGATCGTGAGTTTCAACGAGACGAGGCGAAATGACAACCCGACGGTCCACGACTCGGACGATCACCGTACACGAGGAAAAGCACGGTGGATCGCTCTTATGGAGGTCAGGTTGCGGCCATTACGAGAACAGCAGATCGCTGCTGACTGCTTCGCCGACTGAACTGCCGCTAAGCTGCGCCTTGATGAACTATAGGGCTTGGCTGAAAGCGCTCGCAGCGCCAAGCGGATTCAACTATCGTACTATCCCGAATTGAGTGAAGTTAGCAACGGATATTTTGACAGGTAGCTCGGGTCTTTTTTCATAAATATTTGCAAAGACCTATTCCTATTATTCAAGAAAAATCGCAATTGACTGAAAGTCATTTTTCGTTACACAGGGAGTCGATCGACGCGAAATTATTTGCACATTACGAATAAACTAATGACATTGTTCGTAAGATTATTGTCTTGGCAAAATCAATTTAAAACATATTCGATACCTTTAATATGACCGTGTGAAGTTGAAAGGTCAAACAACAGTGAGAAGGCGGCCGCGACATATTTAATATTTATAAAATATTCTCATTCAAGTAGTACGTGATCCCATTATTGTTCTGGTAAAAAAAACAGTTAAAAAAATGAGTATTTTTAAAAATCACTTCGTACACATGCTGAATTTAAACATCACAGGTTTCATACTCTCACACACACCACACACTGCACACTTCACACAAATCACACATTCCGCTGAAGTGATACCTTGACTTTACCCATTTAGAAGAAAATATTTTTAAAAGAACTGAAATATTTTCAATTTGTTCGTGTCTTAATGAAGTATTTTGCAAAAAAACGAGAACACAACCATCATGTTAAACATTGATGGGAATTTTTCATTTGAACAATGAGAAGAGTCCAATTTGTCCAGCAAAATGACAAATTTTCCAATTTTTGTGATTTTTTGAATGTTTCAAAAGACACTTTAACTTTTGGAGACCCTGCAAGTATGCTTTAAAGTACAATCAGAGGAACGTAATATCGAAAGAAGCTTCAATATGTATTCAAATAATGTTACCCCGGTCGGTTAAAGAAAATTCATTTTTATTTTATTAAAGTTGGGGTATTGTGGGTCAGCATAAAAAATGCGCGTCAATACCGATCGGAATTAAACACTATTATTTTATCGATTCCTTGGAATAAAGCTGTACAATACAGTAAACCACGGTGTAATATATATCACTTTAAAAACTCGAACTTTGATTCTTTTGACCGAAGAAACGCAGGGGGATACGAATCCGTGAAGAAACTTCTCATTTCTTCTTCATCGAAAGAAACTACTTTTGGGTCAAGACTCAGCCTCTAAATATTAACGCGATCGGTTGCTCAGTGCCGGTTAAAGTACGAAACCCATTTTCAACTCGCTCGTCACCTGTAACACTGACTTTTAATATCGTAGCCAATGGGAGGTAATGCGGGTCGGTCAAAACCTAGCGACATTAATTTTTCGACTACTGGGGGTAATGCCGGTTGGGGGGGGCGGGGCAACTTCGAAGTATTTCAAGTGTACGGAATGTATGGTGTGGATCGAGTATATGAGATCCGACTAATAATAACCGATAATAGCAACGAATGCCTTTTTTTATCAGTTCGACGAAGTTTGCGCAAAAAATTAAATCTAACCTGCGTAACTTTTGACTTTACGACGCCGAACAAAATTGTTGCAACTTCGGGACGAGGGTCGTTATTTTACGATGGGAAAGCTAATATGCTCTTGCTTTGCACAGAATTAACTTTGGCTTCTCCACTTACCGTGCTTGAATTTCGAATTACATCTGCGAAAGATGAAGCGTCGTACGAGTTTAATTGCGAACTAAGAACTTATAAATACATCACTATAGCAATGACGATCGAACGAGTATGAGTTTGATTCTTTTACTTTCCTGCGATTTGCAAAACACAAAGTTATTGCGAAGGTCAGCAGATCGATCATCTTCGAGTCACGACGGTAGACTCTGGAGACTTTCTCATGGTGATACGAGTAATAGAAGGCACAGGTCTTTTCTTCCTTACTCCCATTACTTTGGGAACTGTTACCACGCAATCGTGTTATAATTAGTAATCGGAGCAATTGTATAATCACATATATCCTGATCTACGGGTCCATCGACATTATCGAAACGAGAATTTACTATCGATACCGATCTTTGAATTTCCCTGCTCGATAAATACGCCTTGACTTGTTTATAATAACTGAAAGATGAAAACTGTAAAACGCAAATTTGTAATGTAATGTGGGAGTTTAACGTGTACACCCTCTTCGGGTTTTTACAAACCGACGTTACCATTCCAACTTATCCTCCGACATTCTTATTCGCAACCACGTCTGCAGCCGTTTCGCATTTCCCCTAATCTCCCTGTATCGCATTTGCCACGGACGGAGGGAAACTGCAGAAAACCTCCGTTGATACGGTGCCTAACTAGTCTCCCCCAGTGTCAATGCGAGTAAACTCAAGCACGTTCACCAGAATCTCCTAGGGCCGGGCACCTCCTCAACTGTGACGATAGGCCACCCGATGTCCGACCAAGGCGTCACCATCCGCGAGATGAGAACCGCCTTACGGGAGCACCAAAGCCGAGCACCCCCCCCCCCCCCCCACCCATCACAGCGACGTTTGGTTTGGACGTTTGTTTTGGTGGAATCCGAACCACCAGGATTGCAGAATAAACACATAGAAAGATGTCTTTTTCCATTGGTATCGGGTGCGGGAATCGAACCCGGGTCCTCTGAGTGCGAACCCAGCGCCCTATCCACCCAGCCAATCCGCTCTTTTTTAACGGAAAATTGTTAAATTTGTAAAATAGTAGTCGATTAGTGCGAAAATCGACATTCGGGTCTTTGATCGAAATAATCTAGTAATAACAATGCAGAGGAACGTATCCTTTCACGTTTTGTTCGATATTCATTTCTCAAACGAATCTAAGCATGGAAATATTACAATAATCTCAATAAATCAACGTCTACGTATAACGAATTAATGTCATTGAAGAGTCGGTAGAATTACGAATATAAAATAAATCCTTCTGGATCTCTGAAAATTAATGCTGCGAGCGTTAAACTATCGATACGAATCATATTTGGGAAGTTTTGCTTAATTAAGCGCAGTTCTATTTTAAGGATTTAAAAAATAAAAAATAAACACATCATTTAACATCTGCGAAGCCAACGCGGTTTTGTTCCATGTCAAATTCGGTATAGTAACGCCCGATGAAAACGTCACCGAGAATCCAAAGTGGTCCATTTGGTGGTGGAATGTCGATGCCCATAAAACCACTCAAACAAACAGTTTTACCGAATTGCGTTACCTGTAACCGATACATTAAAAGTTAATCCTAATGGAGAGTGATTCTTGAAGAAAAAATAGAATAATCGCTTGAGACGATTCAAAACGCCGATTGCGCTGACACGAGTACGAGAGACAGAGAGAGAGAGAAAGATAAATGCATTTTTCCTTTCGAATTATCTTCCAAACAGTTGACTTTTTACAAAAGTATGAAAACAGTAAATCTGAGAAAGCCCGGAATCAGTGCATGTTCTTGTTTTTTTCGAACGATCGACAGTTTTGGAGAAAAATTGGATAATTTTTATACCAGACTGAGTCTACATTGGGCGCGATCGACTTGGGCGCTTCAGGCGCTTACAGTGCTCGGAGTTCTATCTTTCGCGTATGAACATGAGCGCTGAAAGCGTGTAAACGCTCAAAGTCGATCGCTCCCTGAGTCTACATTGGGCGCGACCGACTTGGGCGCTTCAGGCGCTTACAGTGCTCGGGTGTTCTATCTTTCGCGTATAAACATGAGCGCTGAAAGCGCGTAAGCGCTCAAGTCGATCGCACCCTATATCTTATACTCAATTTTTATACGTCATCATCATGAAACCGTTTGTTCAACCGCGAACGAAAAACACAGACATGTTGCAAAATTGATGAAAAGGAGGTTATTTAACAGTGACGATACCTTGAGAACGTAGTCGTTGCCGTTAAGAGCGAAAGATTTACCGCCCAGAACGATCTCGATCTTTGGTAATTTGTCGACTAAACCACAATCAATCTAGAGAAAAAGACATAGAACATTGATCATGGCTTCAAAAAAATGATTCGAGGTACTTGTCGAAATAAGCACCAAATTAATTAATCGTTTAATTAATCGTACCATCGCTTCGCCGGCCATTATAGGAGTTGCACCGATAGCTTTGTTAATAGCCTCGATATCTTTGACCGGACCAGCAATGAGCGAAGTGCCAGTGTCGGCAATAGCTTCGCATCCATTTTCGCACAATACTTTGTCGCCGATCTTGATTCTGTTTGTTTAACGTGAGATAATTTCGGCGTTGTTGAAAAAGAAAAAAATGCAAATCCAAAAGAAAAACATCGAATAGGTGAAAATAAAAATAAATATCTTACTTATCCATGGCGAATTGCCAATAAGCTTTGCGAGTCACGGGTACGTAAGTAAACTCGCCGTTATAATGATCGGGATCCGATCCTCCCAGTATTATCTCACCCCCAATTTTTGCCGTAGGATCTCTGTTCAAGTAAAAACTGAAAACTGGCTGAGAGACTAGGCCCTGCTTGACCATAGTGTAAAATGGTGGTACGACACCGTCAATGGCAATACTCGAATACGCCATACCAAGAATACCATCGAATTTAGCGGCGACAAAGGCAAGACCCGGTTCGCTCATCGCTTCGGCGAACGTTTGTTCTTTAATGTCGATACCAGCGAACTGCGACAAACGACATAATTTACGGGTATTAAATTTTTTCTACCTTATGAGACAAAATAAAAAGAGCAATTTAGCAATTTGAGCGGAACACGAATGAAGCGGAAACAAAAAGTAGTTAGAAGGAAAAAATTAATGATCGCGAAAATGAGAAATCAATGTTGAATTTAATAATTTACTGTGAATCTTAAATTGATGAAAATTTGTAGACTTTTTTTACAATCGTAATTGAGACTTTTTGGATTATATTATTTTATTACCGTTGTAAACCTTCGCCCAGGAAAAGGCACAGTTTATCATGCTTAAACAATTACAAATGGGAAAATAAAAATACGCCCTTGAACGTATATTTGCATAGGTCGAATAATGCTACCATGCACGAGACGAGAATTTAAAAACGAAACGCCTTTAATTAATTTTAATAGAGATGCGCGCTAAAGTGCAGTTACTTTAGTGTTTTCATGGTGTTTATTGAAATTGACTCGGCTATCGTCGATTTATGAGGTATTGAATTTTTTTCGTAAATACCACGTTCACTCAAGTTCCAGTGAACAAGGAATGATCTACGATGAAGTTTCAACCGTCTAAATTTACGAATTCGTTCAAATAAAATTTCGAATCGTCCTAATGTATAGGAAAAAAGCAGTACGGCGCGTTAAGGAGATTCACACGTTATCCGTGCGTTAGACGAATTCCAAGTTTAATTGTTTAAAATTCGTACGAACCTTCTTAATAATACTCAACCGTGGGTAAAACTTGAGAAAATTTTTTACCGTCTAGAAATCGAGTTATTTATTGTGAAAAATCGTATTTTTTCGTAACTTTCCCATAAGACCTCGTGTTAAAGTTGCGATTTTAAACACTGAATATCTCGATTACTAGACGGTGAAAACTTCTCAAATTAGTTACACATTATAATACGATGCTCGAGAAGATTGACGCAAAATTTCAAAAAATTATCTTGGAAAAAATTGTATCCGATGATTTTGCCGTTACTTTGTATATACTATTATGATTATGGCGTGTGAACCTCCTTAAGTTCCAGTGAACAAGGAATGATCTACGATGAAGTTTCAACGGTGTAAATTTACGAATTCGCTCAAATAAAATTTCGAATCGTCCTAATGTATAGGAAAAAAGCAGTAGGGCGGGTTAAAAATTGGTTAATATATTTAATAATCCGCCTTATGCGAGTAAACTTGAACGTACGTGAACGACGTCGGTTGACAAAAATCCGGATAGACTTCCAGATCCATACTGTATAGCGAACTCTGTACCATTGGGTTGATAACTTTTTGAGTTTTTGCTATCGTACTTGTTGTGAAGCACTAAAAAAAAGAAGAGAAAAATCTCAACGAATGTACAAGAATAATAAAGCGTGGGATTGCTATTTTATGTAACTGACGGCAGGCTATATTTGTGTAATGGCATTTTTTTGAAGGAACCCAGAGATTGGATGAACCGGTGTCGAAAACGACGCTGAATTTTTGCGGAGGAGTGCCGATTGTTATGTAGCCGTAATATTGAGCGTCCATGTAGTTAGAAAGAGGTTCGGGCGTTGGTTCGCCACCATAGCGTATGCGAAGTTGCTGAACATCGGTTCCAACTTCCTGCAACTTTCTTCTAGAGCTCTGAACTTTGTACAGAGGAACGCTGTGAAATAAAACGTTTTCGTTCGAGAAAAACATGTCTGAAGAGTATTCTTCTAAAATTCTTATAATCGTTATATCCCAAAATTACAGTTAAAACCGTTTTAAATGATGATCTGTGCCGGTCAATCCGTACTGTATTCTAGTCATATAGACGCAAAAAGTGTGATGATCCATCTAGCGAACACCATTTTTTGTCGTCACGATTTTAATTCGAATCAATTGACCTAACATCGTCTTTTAATTTTACGAATCTTGTTTTTATAAGGAATGTAATAACAGGAATATTTGTAAATAAAAAATTGTTAATATTAAGTTTTATGCCCAATTCAATAATCTTTAAACAATAATTTTCTTTATATTTGGTAAAAGTTGAAAGGACTTTTGTTGCAAATGGTACAACGATTTTTCCCTATTATTACTTCTTTCAATTATTTGCAGGAAAAATATTCAAACGCTCGATTCCATTTAATTTTTCAATACGAAGGTTTTGTATTCGTGAATCATGGTGAGACAAACGTATAGTTCGTCCGAGGATGATTCATTGTGCGAAACGAAGAGCTCGAAAACTATTGTACACGATACACGATAGACTGTTGCTAGGTGCTAAGGTCAAAGAAATATGCGATAGCAGTATCAGATAACTTAATTATGTTATTATTTTGATACGTCGCGGAAGAAATCATCGGTCTGGTCAAAGGCCAACACGAGCAGACATTTTATTTGTTATTTTCTTACTCGTCTCGATATAGAATGTTTCGTGCGACGTAGGATTAAAATATCAATAAAAAATTCCGTACGCTTTTGCTTTGACACGTTTGAAAAGGGGGGAATGATTTGACAATATAATCCTTGAAAAATAACTTTTAGGAATTCCGTACGAGAGACGTTTGTGCAATTAGCGGTAATGAAATAAGGTTTGTCTCACCGAATTAAATCTGCTGTTGTTACTGCTGCGAACAACGCGATCCAAGCTAAAGCGCGCCACATCTTTCCCAAAAGTAAATGATTCTTCCGAGTCTTTCTAATTGTAGACGATCTATACGAATACGAGCTCGTTGTCACTTGGATGCTTTCCCACCGCAAACTCACAGTCATCGCACAAAACAAATGTATGTTGGAAGCTTAGTGAACAATTTCACCGCTCGATCTCGATAGCGCCACTGTCGACTACGTTGTCGTTTGCTGCTTTTGCTGGGTATGTGTAGGGGATAACTCATTAAACATTAAACTTACAATCAATTAGCCAGCGACTATTAAAATATCAAATTTTCTTTTATGCCAATCGATTGTTAGTCGTTTGTTAGTGTTTGTTAGACAAAATCTAGCGTTTATTAGACTTTAGTTATTGACTAATACGAAACAAAAATGGTTTTTCATAATTTCAAACTGTTCTTCGTAACCAATCTTTGTTAGTCGTCTGTTAGTGCTTGCTAGTCGATTCTTATCATTTGTTAGACCTTTATTTTTATTTAATCGTTGAAAAACTTTTCGGTCCTAGAGCGTGCTGCGAACCACGTGAAGTTGGCCGCATTGCCACGACGGCCGGGCACGGCTTTGCCCGTGTAACTTCGCAATTTCGGCAAAATCCTGAATCTTCTCATCCGACTCGATTGATAGTCCATAGTTAATGATTTTTAATTCATTTTCATCGTTTGTTAGAGCTTCATTTTTATTCAATCGTTGAAAAACTTTCGGCCCTACAGCACGCTGCAAGCCACACACAGATGGCAGCACTGCAACATAAGTTGTGGGGGTTGGGGTCCACACATAAACGCACACTTGTAAATAAGAAACCATGAATCTATTTTATTTAGTAACAATTTAAATGTTTCGATAACAGTAACGAAGAGGTTAACTACTAGACGTGTATAACCGTAGAGATAGTTACAATACGTTTGGATGCAGTCGTAGACACCATCAGAATGGCGAGTCCTTTTATGCGCCTCGCGACGCGCTCGTCGCGCATGCGCAAACGTATCGTCAAAACTCCTCTCTTTACCACAGGTTACGAGAACGAGGTAATTGGTTGTATGGCCATAGGTTATGCCACGATTTAGATGGCAGACCTATGCCAAGAATTGAGTTAAGTCGCTACAAAGTAACGCTCCGAAACTTTTGGGCGTTTAATTTTGACAATATGGAATATTGAATTCGCCGAAACAAAGTTATAAATTATGTCGTTTATTCGTTGTAAGACACACATATATGTAGGATTGATTATTGAATTAAAGTGAATTTATTATGAAATATGAACAGTAAATCTTAATCTGTCTTTTAATTATTTATGAACGTCCGTGCTTATCGCTGTCCTCTCCTCCAGTGTCGTTTGTCGTTCCGACCTCTTATCTCCTCTCCTCTTACCCAATGTTTTGATCCGCTCGATTGTATATCCTTTCTTTCACTTCCTACGTATATTTTATTTAATAAAGGTATTATTTAATCAATAGTAAAACTTTTCGACATCTGTTTTTCATAAGCCTAAAAAGGAAACATCACGAATATTATGAACACGAATATTAACGATATATCGATTTCCTTTTTTTAACAGCTTCGAATATAATAGAAATTTCTTATTATTTCTTAATAAATTTTGGATATTTTTGTACTGTTCCTATATAGGGTAAGTCCGGGGAAGATGGCCCTATTAACTTTGAGAATTTATTGTGGAGAAACTCTGATCAATAAAACAATAACTCTAATCGGAAATAAAACTTTAAATATATTTCTTCCGCAATGTTAATTATAATCAGTCTCAAAATCAACAAAACTTAGACTTATTAAACAAACAAAGAAAGTTACGACTGGCGAGCTGGCCATCTGTCCCGTACGGCCATCTCCCCCGGACTTACCCTAATCGTTTTTTCTCATCTTCTTAACTCGTGCGTTATACACTCATAAACATTCCAAAAATCAATTGAGAATTTTATATATTTTAATACGTATAAAAATAAATCTTTTGCCAATTGTTTGTAGATTGTTTCAACGAATTCAGATTTCGCGGATTGTGTACAACTTTAAGTTACGTTACTCCGGTGGTTTATTTATCTCGGAATACGATACTTGCGCCCTCCCCACGATTGTTCAGTTCCTTGCGCCGACAGCGCCACCAATGTGTACACATTTTTCGCTACGCTCTTCAGATCGAAGTTGACACTCCGTTCTTCTAATCTCCGTTTCTCGAGGTTTCAACTTTTGTCGAGCGTTGCTGACCTCCCTACTAATCTCTGGTATGTACTCGGGGCATATAGATAACAAATTGACAAGAAACAATCTTTCACAAATTTATATTTATTCGCTGTGATCCATTATAAAAAAATGAAGTATAAAAAATATTGCGTAAACAAATTCTGCGTATCTAAATTACGCTCTCGGCTATTGCGATTGTACCGTTGATAGGATAAAATTCGGAGTAGAATTGCATGAGAAAGGCGCCTCCTAAGGTCCAGGAATCGTCAGTTCCCTTGGTAAACGGTGAAAGACACATTGTAAAACCATACCACGTTAACTAAAGAAATAAAAATAAACGAAGAAAGAACATAAGTTACATCGATCAATGAATATCGGGAGTAATAACGGTGAAAAAAATATCCGAAAGCTCACGTGTTGTATATAGTACTTTGACTCTATTATATGATCCTGGCCGTTCAATATGAAACTTATGTGTGGCAATTTTGCAAATTCCCGACAGTTTACCTGAAAGATTATTATTTTTGGTTTTTTTTTACATCGTTTATGATGAGTTGCCCGTGAGTTGTGACAGGACGCATGCGCTAATGATCATTCCTTTTTTTATATTGATACAAAAATATGAAAATGTATAAGTGACGCGGTCGAGAAAATGGACTTACGTGGCGAAAAATCAATTTTTGGATTTTATGCGTTATGCTATAAGTTTTTGCAACTGATCTTTCTTGTGATGCAATCAGAGATGTTTTATCTATTTAATTTTATAAGATATGTATTATTGAAAATTATATTACTCGAGCACGAGCATTGGATTTGATTTCTTTAAGGTAGTTCTTTCGTTTAATCGTTTTCTTAGGATTTCGTTGAAAAATTGCACAAGCCTTCTATGATATGATCTACATACTTGTGCCAAATTTGAAAAGTTTTCACCGTCTAGTTATCGAGATATTTATTGTTAAAAATCATAATTTTCGGCGCTCTCCCATAAGAGTACGTGTTAAATATTGCAACTTTCAATCCTAAATATCTCGACTTTGAGATGGTGAAACTCGTTGAAATTTTGCATGTCACTTTATAATACTTCAAAGAAGCCTCCCGTAGTTTTTTCAAAAAATCCTAAGAAACTATTTTTCATGATTTACAAACGTACTTAGCGAGTATAGATCACATTGGATGACCTTGAATTTATAGTATGTTGTTCTTGAATGAATTTTTAACAACTTTTCTTAATAAACTTAAGCTTCAAAATCATATGGTACGGAGATAAACTAAGAAAAACACTTTTGATTCGACTGTACCGGTAGAACTACCTTAATCGCTCGCCCTGAAAAATTCCTATTTTCCCTCGTAGCTCCCTTTTCCCGGATCGTGTCGCATAAACGTTTGGTAAAATTGTTCCAATTTTTACGAACACTCTCTAATCTTTATCTCTCATTTAATCAAAAGTCGTTCGGACGATCTTTGCTTTAATTCAACGCGAAGACAATTCAAACTATTTTTTGTATTATATTTAAAAAAAAAAGGCAAATTACATTTGACCGTGACAATATAAAAAGTGATGGAATATTTCGGAATTATTGCAAGAAAATCATACAAACGAGTTGTTAAAAAATCTTGTTACAAAAATTCAACTCACCATATATCGATAGGGCCAAGCGGGAGAAATTTCTTTGGCTTGTAGTATATTATTAATTTTTTCAATCTCTGCAGCTGGTCCAATTATTTGATTGCTACCCGTGTCGAAGACTGCGTTGCAACCATTAGAACAAAATGTATAATTCTTCGCAGGACTGTAGACAACTATTCTAGAAACGTTAGAAAACATTTAATATCGTGAAATTAACGATTTCAAATAACACAAAGTCGTTTATGGTTTAAATAATAATTACTTGTCCATATGCACCGTCCAGTATTTTTGTTCGGTTACTCGCAAATACGTGATAGGTCCTTTCGCGTGAGAACGTTCTGTAGCTCCAAATAACAATTTACCAGCTCTCTCAGTCGTCTCATCGCTGAATTGAGAAAACAAGAGCTACATTCGTTGTATCAAAACGCAATAAAAATAATTGCAAAACTTGGATTTTCTAGAAAACTCAAATAAATGTAGATAAAAATTATTTAAAAAGAAAACAAAGTCAATTCTGACCATTACGGAATAAAAAATTATTGAATAGATTGGTATAATAACGGCGTGTAAAGTAAAGGTAATGCAAGCAACATACTCTTTATTTGTATAATTATTCGAGGTAAAATTAAAATTTCGTTTACCGATTCATGTAAAATGTGAAGACCGGTGACATTGCTGTTTGTTTCACAAGATTGTAGAAAAACGGCAGGGTACCCTTTATGCTCAAGGAACTAAATGCCAAACCGATTACTCCATCTGCTTTGTTCATTATAAATGGCTTGTTCGACATTTTCGTAATTTCGACGAATGTTTGATTCATCACTTGCATATGATCCAACTGGACGATAGAAGTAAAAAATCAATTTTCCGCAAATTAGCCAACGAGTTTAGTGATAACGGTGGAGAAACGAATATAATTAATGAATTTTCATAAATATTTCGTACATGAAAATTATCCATCGACAAAAATCCACTGAGGGAAACTTCTTCGTCGGAACGATCGAACGGTCTTCCATCTTCCTGATACGTCGATGATTTCGAACTATCGTATCTCGTATGCAATACTAAATTTTTGCAAAAGGCGTTGTTGATATTTAATGATTAAATATTATTTGTAAAAATATAAAAATCGTATGTATAAGACAATTACAGCAAGAAACTTGTGAGAATCCACAATGTTGAGAGGGTAACCAACTATCTGACCAGGTTAAATCGAACGTGACTTTAAATTTCTTCGCTGGTTTGCCAACTTGGATGATACTGTAATATTCCGCCTGTGCAATAAATCCAAACATAAGAATTTGGTATCGAATACTCACGTGTTAAATGACCTCGTACAATCGAAGTCAAGAACTTTATCTCGAGAATGCCTCGAGAATTATCTTGCTAAAATGTTGCACACAAATTCGACCGTACGCATCACCTAAGTTCGTCGCATTTTTTTGGTCTACGTGTTCAAAGTTGAAATAAGCAAATCGCAAACTAAGCATGCGAAATACTAGGAAGAATCGTGCAAATCGTGTAAATTATTACCCTCGCAGAGAATTGCCATTTAAAACGAGTCAACTTTTTAAGTTTACTACGAAGAAAGATAAAAGCGTCGATCGTTGCTCAAAGTTTAAAAATATTTGACGATAACGTTTGTGTAAGTTATGAAAATTTTGCTTTTTAAAGTAAAAGGTTGTGGCCGATAGTAGAATTTCCTTGAAAATTCGACGAATCAACATTATGACACGATAGCTACATTTTCAACAATTTCACCTATTTATATTTTATAGTTAACATACGTTCATGTACTTGTAGAGGTCGGTTGAATCGGAATTGTTACCGTTGAAATCGCCTGGTACGTTTTCGTACCGATATATATCGATTCTGTTGACAAATAAGAGCGAAAAAGCGTCTTACAACTTCGCGTAATTGAATCAGCCATAATTCACATGTTTCGTGTGGAGGGGATAGACGATCGTCGCGTTAAAAGTGACGACGAAGAGAGGAAGATAAAGGAGGCTTCCTTCTCTGACGAATCGTCAAGCGCGAACAGTTTGTGTGAGAGAGAAAAAACACTATCAAAATGAAATTCCAATAAAAAGATCTTTGTTCGTTCTAATTGCTCGTACAATTAGTTTTATGATCCATTTTCTCCTTTCACGGAGAAAATAGATATTCTGAAGTTTTTAAATCGATACATTTATGATTTGAAAGTACCATGAAATTTATCTCGAGGGTTTTGCAGTAACAAAGCTGAGATATGAATAACAGTGAAATGTTAAAAAAAAAAATAATAAAAAAAAACGAAACGTACCGCGTAATGAAAGAAATAACGTTATGATCGTTAAGCCCCATATCTCTTTATCATGGATACGGCTATTTTTATGACGTCATAGATGACAAAGGAGGCGTTTTTGTGTATATACTGCGTACAAATTTTTATACATATCGTGCGAACTTACTCAAGTGCAGTTGTCACAGCGAAGAATATTATTACGAGTTTCCATCGTAAATATCCGAAATTTCCTGTTGTTGGAAGCATTTTTGCCGTTCTGTCGTACGTGTCGTCCCACCTTTGCATACGAAGATCAACTGCCACTGAAAACTTATCTCCATCCGGTCCGGTCGGGTTGCGATAACACGAAGAAAAAAATAACAAGAATATACCCAACGGTGAGGGGCACGATACGATCGGGGATTCCGGCATGTTTCTAATATGCCGGCCGGTACTTTCCGCAGCGCGTTCGTAAAATCGTCCAAGCTGCTACTTACGCTCGAGAAATTTACAACGACCAATCACCAACGTTTCCTTTCTCACGTAGCAAGTTGTCTATTGGCGAAAAAAAAATCCGACCGTTCATTCGCTCGTTTGTCCACTGATGTAGAAAGGACGCAATACGATTGGTTCTCAGCAAGAAATTTTGACGAATCGAACGAATCTATATTCTTAAAGTTTTTTAAATTGTCGAAAAGTCGCAAATCGTCTTTAACGATCAATTCTAAAAAAGTTTCGATCTATTAGAGATTTGAGACAGTAAAGACCAATGGAAAGGGAAATTTAGATTTTTTTTCCACATCGCGAGTATTCAGCCGATTCGTCGAAACATTATGAATGAAATGAAATTAATCGCGTGAAAAATTAATATACGTCAAGTTTATAAAACGGGAACATGAAAGTTTTCTTTTTTTTTTTAATTTCGCACTCGACATATTGGACAGAGGATTTACAGTGATCAATCAAATCTCCGAAATTCGTTTGTTTCTTGTTTTTTTTTTTTTTTTTATCATTTATCACACTCTTCATTTTTTAATTACGTTCCTGTAATATTTATAACATCTGTTTAATCGCACGTCACAAGTTAGAAAATATTTAGCCTGCATTTGGATCCCTTAGTGACAAATTGCACTGGTACTATAAAAGTTGAAAAATGAAAAAATCGGATACCGACTCGAAGAGTTAGTTTTTTTTTCCTTTCGATAATGACGCTTGAAACTGAGTGCTTGTCAAAGGATTTTTATGTGAAATTCAATCTTTACATTAAACGTATACGTTTTCTTTGTTTTTTTTTCTTCAAAAGTTGTTAATCCGTACTCGATGTACAGGGTTGAAAAAAAAACGCGCGAATTTGTACGATTACGAACGAGATCGACTCCCCCTCGTAATAATACAGATTACGAGCGTACTTAAACTCTTTCCGAAATACAATAAGATCGATTCTATTACGATAAATATATAATACGAAGAAATGAAGAAAGAAAGAAAAAAAAGCCACGGAACACCCACGGACGAATAGTTATTAGTTTTTTTTTTCCGTTTCGTCATTCTACGAACGATGTTTCTCTCTGTTTTTTCGTTTCTCGTACAGTCAGCGACTCGCAAAATCTTTTAAATGCCTTTTATATAACGTTAAGTTTTTTTCTTTCTTCGTTTGTTTTTTTTTCTTTCAAAATCTCTGAAATTGTCGCGTCGTAAAAAGTTAAATATTTGGGATTCGCCAAATTGCAATACAGGAATGTACTTTTCAGCTCGCAGAAAAAAAAAGAAAAACAAAAAAAAAAGAAAAACAAAAATAAGTTCTTTCGCCGCCCGATATATGACGTCGCTCGTAACATTCGAGACAGTTTTGTGTGTTTGAAGAAAACGAACGAGAAAAAAGAAAGAAAAAAAAAATACTACATATCGACGCTGCTTACGAAAACTAACACGTTTCTAATTTCACCGCGAAAACCAACGCGTTTCGATATTCGACGCGAAAACTAGCATGTTTCGGCTCTCACCGCGAAAACTAGCATGATTCGGCTTCTGCCGCGATAACTGACACGTCCGAAATACGCTAGTTTTCGTGGCAAAAGCCGAAACATGCTAGTTTTCGCGGCAAATACCGAAACGTGCTAGTTTTCGTGTCAAAAGTCGAAACATGCTAGTTTTCGCGCTGATATCAAACGTGCTTCTCTTCGTAAGAAATCTGAAACACGCTAGTTTTCGTAAGCAGCGTCGATATCTTCGATGCAACCGAGATCCCGTTCTTTTCTCTTTTTTTCGCTTGTCCTCTTGGGTCGAAGCATTTCGATAAAGAAAGAAAGAAAGAAAGAAAAAAAAAGAAGAAGAGGGCCAAAAGAAATATAAATCTTCTCGGAGCACCGTAATCGTGATCTCATCAAATTACAAATATAGGTATATGTATTACTTATAATATCATCCGCGTTTTTTTTTAAATCTTATTTTCCCCGTTTTTTTTCTTCTTCTTCTTCTTATTGTAACAATATAACAGGTAAATGTGTTCATGGGTTGTTTAGCACGTGGGAGAGAACGAATCGAGAAGGTTTTAACGAGATCCGATGTGTCCTCGACGACAAATGATATCTCTTTGTCTCTCGTACGCTGGATTAATTATTTAATAGCAATCGTTTTTGTTTTTCCTTCCTTCCTTCCTTCCTTCCTTCCTTCCTTCCTTCCGTTTTTTCGTCTTTTAATACTAATCATTTGTGTGAACACAATAGTCGCTCGAGTTCTCTTATCTCTTATCTTCGTGTCCCTGTTCGTTCTCTCCGACTCTCGCCGCAGATGTATTCATGCTCGCAGTCTGAATTCACGTTCCGAACGGTCAATCTGTCCATAGAATATTAAGTCTGGGATATTATGTTTAAGGTTTTGGGGCGAGGACAGGAGGAGGAGATTTATCGGATTATATTAGGCCGCGGTTTCCGTGTCGCCGTTGCTCTCGGTCTCGACTGGCTTCTCTTCGAGCTTTGCCTTTTTTTCAGGACTGACACCATCGACCGTTGACTCCTCGGACGTCTCGACACCGGCGGTTGATTTCCTCTTTATGCTGCATGCGTCTGCAGCCGGTGCATCTGGGAATTGGTTAAAATAGACAAAAAATTTTTTACTTTTCTTTTCGAACGCGATTAGAACATTGCAAGATTACCATTGTTTCGACGAATGGTGCGGCGACGCGGGGAAGATTGAAATTTTGTGCAAAAATAATGAAAATACTGTTTGATTGTTGAAACGATATAAAATTGTTCGGGAAATGTGAAAAAAAATAACGGGGAAAATTGAAAATATTGACTACCTGTAGAGTCACCGTTCTCCGTGGATTCGGCCTCTTTTTCATCCGATTCCTTTTCCTCGGTCGAACCGTTCTCCTTCGTTTCCTTGGCATCACCGTTTTCGGACGCCCTCGAATCCTCGTCGACTTCCTCCGCCTCCTCTACGACCTTGGTTTTCTCCTCCTCGACGACCTTCTTCTCCGGGGAGGCTACGACTTTGGTTTCCCTGTTGGAATGCAAATAAAAGAATGTTCAAATCTGTGAAGGAGAAAATAATAATGGCGCGTAGGACAGTAGGAATTACGAAGCTCAACGGACATCTAGCGGTAAAATAAACTTTGGACGGTGGAGTACCGTATCGCGGAATAACGTCACAGTTATTAATAATGACAGAGTTTAACGTTTCTTTCGCGAATTCATGAGATCGCCGCGCCGAGGATGACGGAGCGGGAAGGCTAGACGCTTGGCGAAGCGACAAGCAGCGCCACCTATGAAGCCGCTCGCGTACGGACAAGCCGGCCGGAGCACCATGTACGTAAACACTAGCCTACTCGTATCTATGCATCGGTGTGTGCGATTGGTTCTCGTCCGTGTACCAGCAAACCTGCACGCGCGTTGTTTCATGTGCGAGCAGCTTCAGAATCAAGTGCCCCCCCCCCTCCGCCGCGACCAATCGTTCGCCGCGAAGACGGGGATAGTTTAGCCAATAGCGCTCCGTTATTCTCTCCCCACTCTTCGCCGTCGCTTGACCCCTTTCTCTCGCGACTCACGAGCGGAGCCTCGCAGCGTTGCGCGCGCGCGCGTAACGCGAAATCGTGGGTTTCCCGCTCGGCGTCACGCATTGTTTTCGTTCGCAACAAAAGAGAGACGCCGTGGATACGATAATACGAAATCTTTCGCTCGTTTCATTCGTCCTTCGTTCTTTTTTTTTTCTTTCTCGCGATATGTACGAGAAATATTCGAGAATACTTTGCAGGATTCATTGACGCCGGAGTACGAGAGGGACGCTTAGGCCGTGACGCGGGGAAAAGAGAGAAGCGTCACGACGTTGAGAACGCTTTATTGTTTGCCGCGCTCTAACCGGCGTCAGTAAGCGGCGTCCGGATCGATATTACACGACCGTTCTCTTTCGGACGCTCGCTTGTACAGTCCTCGGCAAAATGTTTGTTTTCATACTTGAGGATTCTCAAGGAGTTTTTCAAAGCTTCTTTTTCTACGTAGATATATCTATATATTTCTTTCTTTTACATGCAACGACGCTATGTCGTACGTATACTCGTATAAAGTATGTAGGGGATGATACTTTGCATACGTGCACGACCTAAATTTATCAAGTTTTAACGATGTGAAACCGCGGATGAGATAGTGCCGAGTATAAAAATCGTAAAGATATTTCAAGTTGCGAGAATACATGCGTATCGCAATTATTTGTCTTTCTCTTTTTTTTTGAGGCAATCCTCGACTGTTTATAATAACATTAGGAAAATAAGTAGCGCGTAAGGGATAGAGCGCGAAGCAATCAACGTGTCGGGGGACGCGCGTTGTTAGTCTCGTCAGGTCGAGTCGATTTTACGGGATGTCTAAAGCAGCACGGTGTATAGCAACAATGATAATGGTAATATGGGAATATATAAGAGAAACGGCGGATAGAGAGCAAAGTGGCAGTCGGTGGTGTACGATAAATAGCACACACGCACATACGCGGCGCACACATATATACATAGCGTGTGTAGTACACACGAGTCCATAGGTGCGTAGGCCGGTGGCAGAAAATAACTCGAATGCCGCGTTCCCCCGCCTCCCCTCGCGCCGACCGTCGCTTCTTTCCGGGTGAGGAAAAAGAAGGAAGCCGCCAAGTTTTATAACACGACGCCACGGCGTCTATCGCGAAAAAAAAAATTAACACCGACGCTCCGTAGCGTAGTACAGACTTTTCAGAAAGAGATAAAAACAAAACGAAAGTGCCGCGTCCTGACGGCGTGGCTAGCAGTGACCGCGCTCTCGATTGGCGAAAAAAAAGGATAGCACGATTCTCCCGCCAGCGAATACTATATACATATACATATATATATATATATTTGAACTGAAAATAACACGAAGAGGGGGAGGGGGCCACGTGGCGATAATAATTTGTGCAAAAAGACAAAAATATCTCGCGATACCAAACGTGATGGAAGATAGACGCGCTGATATACCGTGTGGCGCGTACGGCGTGGTTCAACAGCACGAGAGCGTACGACACGGTTGAACATCTCAATTTTTATTACGACACTCGAGATACGTGTAATATCGCAACGAATGAGAGAAAATATTAGGCTCAAACGCTAATATTGTTTTATTAACAATGTACTCACTTTGTTTCGACATCTGCCATTGTTGATTGTTTGTTGTTATTTCTTTGTTATTGAAGTTGGAAGCACACGAGGATGCGGCTAATTGCGAACTAGATACTTGTGCACTTGTGATGATAAAAATCCCTTGGGCTTTGCGTGGCTTACTGCTCGTGATATAAACCGTACAGTTGTGCGGAGTCGAACCGGGGAGAGAAATATCAGAACTGCCTTACTGCCTACCGACGCGCAAATGGCAGAGGGACTCGCTCACCGATTCGCCTCAATCCCCCTCCCGCCGCCGATCCCCTCTCCGCGCGTCGGTGGCTTGGCCCGGCCGGCGGCCTTCAAACCGTTTTCTTTCCCGCTCGTTTGTAGATGGCACTCCGAACAGACTCTACGTAGAAATTCCCCTCCTTAAAACATGGACGTACATACGATTTGCTTTCTTATAACTTCCCTCATGATACATTAAAATTACGTTAATCATCGAACAATGCATATTTTATGACCTTTTGCGCCATACAATGCGAAAAATACATTTTTGAGCAACACGTAACGTCCATGACTCTTAATAATTGTCGAAAAGATTGATGCCCCGCGATCGATCCTTACGGCCCTGAGTTACAAAATCGTCTCGATCCGTCTCCCTCGTTCTCCCACCACGCGCGCACATGACCAATCCCAGACGCGGCTGGACGTGTGAAAATAACCGGCGTTTCCGGCGATAGACCGCGAACCGTTTAAAAAAAACGTGCATTTTGTCGCCACGATCGACGATAGCTTTCGAAATTTATCGTTTTCTCAAATCGACGCGAGATTTGTCCATCGTTCCCGTCGAATCCGGAGGATTAAGTTTTGAGACTTTGGCGCACACCGACGCACGATCTATCTCACGTAAGACGCACGGATCTCGACGTTTGAACAGCGAAGCGGAGCACGGTCCGCGGGGCGAAGGAGCGGTGGGAGGGGAGGGGGCACAGAGCGCTGGAATGTTCTAGAAGTTTCGTGCCCGGCATCGTTTCCGGCGCATGTATTAAAAGGTGTGCGCGCAGGGCCGTGCTTCTATATTGTACACACCGAGACGATACTCTTGTCGCTTGGGCACTCACACTCTGTGTGGCCTCATCTACCTTTTTCCCCGTCGTGTCACAAGATCCCCCTCCCCCAACTTCACCATGACGCATACACACATGCTACGTATCTTTACGCGCGCGTGCGTGTGTGTATTTCTCGCATGTACATATATATATATATGTGTGTATGGTCTGACCATACACGATGGTAGTTGTAGAAAACGCGTGCATAAGGAGTTTTCGTTAACGTCTCAACGAGACACGGCGAAGCTTCGAAACTGCGTTAGCCGCGAAATATTTTCCCATCTATTACGCTACAGCGTTGTCAGGGGATGCCATAAAGCTGCGCGAGGGTAATCGAGAAGTAGCGTGCGGCGGACGTGTTAAATCATTAACTATTCAACACGATACGTAGATATAGATTTTTTTTGTTGGTCAAAATATAATCACGCTGCGACTGGTAAATGAATTAAAACGTGAATATAGCGAGTTTCAAAGTCCGGCTGTACTGCCAGAATTTCCCATATAAACGTTCGTTAATTGAGCGTACATCATCGGCGCATGCGTCTCTATCGAATTCGTTATAGATCGACGCCGCTCTATTTAACGTGCGGCCGTCGGGTAAAATAGAAACGACAAAACCGAGTACTTTGAGGGTATCCGTGTCCATTATCGTGTTTATTCGATTATCACGAAAGTCGTTGGCCGACGCTTCGGTTTTCTTTTTATCGTAACACTGAAAAAGAAGCGACGATGCGAAACATCGAGTCGTGACTTAAGCCCCGACGAAAACTATAGTCATCTTTTTTTTCTCCTCGTCTGCTAGTCGCTCGTCCTTGACAGTTGTTAAGAAACGTACGTCAGAATCGACGAAAATAAAATGATCGATTAATCGTTCGAAATCTATCGAGATAATGTTAAATTAGCTCCGTCGGTAATAAAAACTGTAACGCTTATATTTTATTACGAGGCGCCTCGGAGTCTTTGGGAAACAGCAGGTTCGGGGTAGACATTCGTACGTAGATTCGGTATTATGTATAAATTTAATTCTTTATCAAAATTACAATGCATCTGTGGGAAAAAAGTGGTTTACAGGCTTTGTTACCGATCGAGCGAGTTTCTCGCGCAATTTACGCATCGCCATAAGCTTTTACATCCCCTACGCTCTTTCTTATATAAATAGAAAATGATCAAAGAATGTTACATTGGCGACAGAGTCGTCAAGGATATCAAGTGTGTGTGTTTTCACACGATTTAACCGAACCGTCCTCCCCTGATTCCCGCCCGCGTTCTTTTTTTTCCCACTACCGTGTCGTTTCTTCTCGTTTCTTTTTCTCTATCTCTACCAACGTGTATCATGTACCGCACGCGCCGGCAGTCAACGCGCGAGCATGAAAACGATTTTATTCGAGCGGGGCCCACCACACAGCTGCCGTTCACAGGGCGCAGGCTTAGTAGCGCAGGTGAAGAGGGACGCGAAGCCGGGGCAGATGTACCGTTTTTAGGGACGAACCGCGCGTCGTTTCGTTGCCTCCTGCGCATGTCCGCCGAATCCCCCTCTCGATGCTCGCTCTCTCTCCCTCGCTCTACCGCGTACTCGCAATCTTTCTCTTTCTTCCTATCGTGTGTTGACTTTGGTTTCAGTGCGCCGCGCGCCCCCTTCGCCACAGAAAGAGAGTTATACGTACTATGTAGTATGTCCGCTTGCGCCACAGCGCTCTCTTTCTTACGCTCGCTCTCTCTCTCTTTCCCCCCCTTTTTCTCCACAGCGCACTTCGCGTCCCTCGTGTCGAACACGCCGGGGAGCAGAAGCTTACGTCACAGAAACATTAGCGACGGATTGTATTAAAGTACGTTTTTTTTTGTTCAATTCGAATCATCTCCACTCGAACAATATAAATTCAATACGGAAGATTTTCGTTAATTCTTCCGAGAGACGAGTTTGGCATTCGTTGTGAAGGTAGGTACGAAAGAAATAAAAAGTTGCGAGGCACGTTTCTCTCGAACTGTGCACACACACCCACGCCACTTTTGCACACAGTAGAAAATTAAACACAGAGAATTCGCGAACGTTTGCACTAGCCCGAGACTGTCTCTTACGATGAATGATTTACATTAAGTCTGCTGTAAAAAAACAGCCTTCCACTTTTTTTGTTTTTATCATTCTTTTTGGACGAGGCAAAAATGCCATGCGCGCGAAGACGTAAGTGCTCGTGTATCGTTGTCTCGTCTCGAAAGATCATAAACTCGCGATAGGACGAAAAACGAGCAAGTTCGTGACTTTATCGCGCGGGGACGCAGATTTTGCAAGGTTTGCTTTCTCGTACGCCAAGCACGTGCGCAATTCTCGCAAATGCATATGACGTAGAGTAATCGACGTTTTTTTCCGGTCCCTTTCCCGCGCGATCCGAAGAAAAAAATATTTCTTTTTTTTGTCCATGGCGGATTCGTCGTCGTAACGACCTTTTACTCGTTTCAAGACGAATTCGCGTCTCGAAGGAGTGTGGAACATAGGCGTATAAATGTTTCGCATTGTAATCCACGCAAAGTCTTATCTCACCTATAAAAGTCACAGGCAGGCACTCTTGGAATCGTAGCGGATACTTGTACCTCTAGCGTCTCTGTAGCGTGCACGCGTCTGTGTCAACCGGATGCTATTTCGACGATGGGAATCTAACCTATATAGTTTTCTGGCTGACATAATATTGGTTACACACGGTGTATATATATATATAGCTGACATACAACTAAATATAACGCTACAGATGAACGCTTTCCAACGTGGGTTGGCGTTTTATCAATTTTCTTTCCATTATGGACCTTAACTTCATTACGTTTAATTATTTATCGTATTCTTCGAAGGCATGTGATGGAATCGATCAAAAGGATTAATCTCTTCGGTTTGAACGCTTTTTTATTTCTTGTGTCTAAATATAGATTCCAATTGTACACGAGTATCGAACAGACACGTTTACTGTGACAGAACTTTACGTAGACGTAGAGACGGATGTACAGACGAAACAGACGTTGTGCATACAGGTGGTCTCGAAAGTATTTCGCAAAGCTTCGTGCTTTCGTCCACATGCTCTTTGCCAAATGGTGCTCGTCTTTATTTCAATGCTGAATCAGCAGTTCTCAAGCCTCTCGACGCGAAATGAATACACGCTTATACATATATTATATATAAATATGTGTATATATATATATATATATATATTCACAATATAACGCGATATAGTAGTCATGAAAATGATATTTCGCCGCACGACCGGATCACTAGAGCGTCCAGAAATAGCGCACACACAACTTTCCATTACATTTGCGGAAGAAGGTCGACCGGGCGTTCATGTGTCTCCCCATGTGTGTGTATGCGCGCTGCTGTCGCGCCGGCAAAAAGATTTCACCTCGCGCGTTGCCACTGCAACGTTGCGCTCCTCGCGTACAGCAGAAAATAACACGTATGGGGTATAAACCTGTATATTTCCAGTTGGGAACTCATATTCCGACGTTAAGACAACCGTAAACGAGCTAAATGAAATTCGTGCGTTTGTTACATTTTCTATAAATTTACGTAACGATGTAACAGACATTTCGCGTCTTACTGGCTATCTCCAAAAATGACCGTCAGATGTCGCACGAGTAGCTGCGTCGCGTTACCAGTGCTTGTTTCTTGTGCTGTGGGCGAGGGCGACACTGGCGACACGCGTGGCCATTTCTCGAAGCTTTGAACATGCTAAAAGGCATTTGCGATTTTTAAGTAAAACATGCCAAGAAACGCTGTAACTAACTCGTTGCCATATACGAGCGTGCTACACAATGATTTTCCGCGCGTACTTTCAGAACTCCCTCTAGTTTCTCGTCTCGAGCGAATGCTCGTAGAATACACAACTAATAGCACCCTCGTGCTACAATTTACCGTTCCTTTCGTTTTTTTTTATCAAAAGAGACTCGACATCGTTAGCCGATCTATACGGAGGGTCGGGTAGCGGGTGGCTCGCGTTTCTTTATTGCAGGGAAAGCTTTGAAAATATCGTCGATATGTCCGATCATGGTTGGATCCGGCGTAGTAGAAATTTATCGATACAGTGTGGATATTCAGTATTGACCCGGCCTAACCTGAATGTAAACTTTCACGCCAGACTGGATGCTTTATAGTACAGCGCGTACATAGACGCGGTCGCGCGCGCGCGCACACACACATACACACACGACAATGTGATCGAGTACTACGCCTACATAGAGGGTTGAGGGCTCGTGCGAGCCCACTTTCCATGGTTCAGCTCTCCGACGTTTGGTTATCTGGTCGGTAGCAGCAAAGTCCGAAAGAGTGCGATGTGCACATTCAACCACCACCGCGATGGTTGTCTCTCGTCGACTCGTCTCGTCTCATTCCAAACTCATTTGTAACGGACGCCATTGCGATGTATCTCGTTCGCTCATCACAGCTCGGATTCTCACAACGCGCGCTCGTATTGAGTTTTTTTTCTTCTCTTTCGCGCGTCCTCCATCGTCGTCGCACGCCTGGGAATTCGTAGAGCGAGATGATGATGATTGAACTTTCGCTGCTGAACGCTTTCCTCGCGCTACGAATCCCATCGTCGCGGAAAACGGGCAAGGAACAACGAAACAACAAAAAACTATAGGAATAAGGCACTTTGCGAAAGAAATGTTAAGGGAATATTAAGAACGCCGCCAATGTCAACCGCAAACCGCAAGGCACGATTGTAGCCATTATAATATTTTCCTCATTTCGTTCAGACACATACGTATATGTTTGTGGATATTGTTTGCTTATAATTATTATCGTCATTGTAATTGAATTTTTATTGTCGAGAAAAGCTCGAAAGTTATGAGAGTTTGAAATGTTCGATTAAGACAAGAACAACTCACCGCGTGTACGGTTATCGACGACGATCAATAAAATTGAATTATTATCCTATGGGACGAGGTCATCGAGCTTGCCGCGAAGCCCCGTCTTCGTCGTGTTTGTTTGCACATGTGTATTCCAACGTTCTCGAATGTGTAGTAAAATACTTTCATTCTCAGCTCTCCTAGCCTCAGATGTGTATATGCATGGGCATAGTGCTATAAATAGATCTTGAATCGTTCGATGATTGTAGGGTACTATCGACGATACAGAAGATTTATTATACCGGCGGTCGATAATACAGAACAGTAACGTCAGTCGATATCTTACCGACCGATGGTTAATGGTTACCGGCTGCAAACCTGCAAGGATTCGTGATTACCGATAGCGTGGAAAGAAAACCTGTTGCACAAAATATCATAAACCGGTTATCCCACTATGAAACCATGCGTAAAGCCTCGTTCCAAAGAAATAACGATTCAAGTTCATTTTCGAAATAGTTGGACATGTTTGTATGGTATATCAAGTGCTTATAGTCTGTGTACAAACATCGTGTGTAACTCGTACGTGGCATCGTACGACGTGAACGAATTGAGTATCACGTGTGCATGCGAGCAAACCATTCGCATCCTTCATTCACACGATACGATAATTTGCCCGTATCGTACTCATGATTTATGATTGGATCAAAGCCTCTCCCTCAAACCATCTAGTCTCCTTCCGTCGAGCTCGACGTTAGTGTTACACTGCATACCCAAGCGTAAACAGAGGTAAGCCAACGTCGCGTGTAACATTTTAATAAATTTTTTCCAGTGTTGTTACATCGAAGAGAATAAAAATATCAGCTTATTATTAACACTCGTGGCTATGGCTGATACCATCGTCTTAACCCCCGGTCAAGAAATTAGACCCAGACTCGATGAAAAAAAAGCCCTTTCACTCGTTCATCAATTATACGGTTTTCACGTGACAAATATTCGTGAATTGAACGCCTACGACGATAAGAATTATCACGTTGTCTGCGACAAACAACACGAAAATCCTCATGTCCGCGAGATCGCCGATGAAGGATACATACTGAAGATTCTCAACTCTCTGGATTCTCGCAACATAGAATTCGTCGAGGGCCAGCATGAAATGATGCTCTATCTCAACAAACGTAATGTTACTTGTCCACTTCCCGTTAAGAATCTTCGGGGAAAATTTTGCGCTTTGGAAAAACTTCAGGCTGACTCGAGCGAAGAATACGTGGTGAGTAATCAAAATTGTCCGGCAACGAAATGAAAAATTAATAACCGTGAGAATTATTTATCGTTAGACGTAAGAAAGAATAATGAGAATTTTTTCAGTCACTCGAGACAGAGGGAGGAAGCTCAGAAAAATTTTCGAGTACAAAGTTTCATGCCCAGAGTATGAAGTTCTATTTATATGAAATTCTAACTATAAAGAATTCAAGTACAAAGTACACGGTAGAATTTATTGATGACGTAGTAAGAAGTGTCAAGTATTGACTATAGAGTACAAGGTATTAAGGTTGTCGCTAAAACATATTTGGGTGAATAGATATTAATGAATATTTGTCTAGTTGTTACAATATATTACTTAAATATATTGGCAAAAGGAAAACGTAGGTCACTCATTTATATAATATTAATTTTTTAAGATTACGTCAATGTTCGCTCGATCGCGTTGGTTGTATGGGGGGACGTCGTTCCCATTTTAATTTTTTTCCTTACAACTTCCGTGTTTGTAAAGAAAGTGATCCAAAAAACAAATATTATGTGCTGGATAGTGTACAGAGTAATATTCTCCCAAAAAAACGACAGCTTACCGATCTAATTAATGAGAAAGTATGAAAAATATGCGACCCTTTTACGAAAAAGTGAAGTTTATTGAGATGTATGTATTAAAGGGTCACAACGTCGGAACCACGGTGGTGACACTGCCCATCTTTCCTATATAGGAATAAATGATACACGTTTTGTCCGCGGTTTTTAACTTCGCAAACAGCCACTGGGTGCGCTGGGTGTCATCTGCTCGGTTGATTATATATATAGCAGCTTTATATTAAGAAGGGAGAGCAGAGATGTAGAATAAACAGGCCGGTCAGACGACTACCAGCGCCACCCTGCGGCGAGGACATTACGGGAACAGTTCTAAACCGCATGTGTCACCCCCTGGTCGGAACTATAGGATAGCAAAAAGAATCGAAGACCTAACGCTAAAGACAAGGACCGGCACCAAACGCGCGGAACACAGCTGCCGATCTGCGATTGTTACTGCATTCGACCTAACAGCATCCAATTACAAGAGAATCGCGCTACGTTGCCAAAGCTGGTGTCTATTTCAATAAGACTTTTAAACATCGAAAATTCATTTTCTGTTAATCCTAATTCCTTCAAATAAATATTATATATACAGGGTTGCCCCTTTTATCTCTGCCACCCGAAATAACTTGGTAATTATCGACGTCACAAATAATGTTCCAAAGAAAACATGTGTGGAGGGGGCCATCTCAAATGCGATCATTTTTATTTCGGTGGAGGCGTTTACGCACAGTGAAGGTCACTTTCACTTTTTGAAATGGAACGGTCCATTTTTTTCAACCATCTTGTAGAACAACTTTGACCCCTGAATGTTTTTGATGCGGCTTAAGGTGCTCTATAAGATGGTTCAACAAAAAATGTACCATTACATTTAAAAAAGTGAAGGTGACCTTCACTGTGCGTAAACGCCTCCACCGAAGTAAAAAAAAATGGTCGCATTTGATGGCCTCCTCCATACCGTACAACTTTCGTTTGAACATTTTTTTGTGACGTCGATAATTACCGAGTTATTTCTGGTGGCAGAGATAAAAGGGACGTCCTGTATGTAAATAGTAACTACGATTATCTACCGAATACTTGAAAATTATCGCGATATGCATTCCGACACATCATCAGTATTTGGCTACCACAAGTTGGCATTGGTGATGTCACACAATGTATTAACATACGAATTTCGTTCCTTCCCCCACCCTTCGGATATGATTTAGCAACAAACTTAAGTGTATGGTTGCGGCGTTCTACAAGGTTCTATAAACTAGTAACTTCACAGTATGAACTGCAAATGTAACGCGCATCTTGATTATTTTACAAGCTGTATGTAGGTACTTTGTACTTGAAGCATTATTTCTCGAAATGTTGCACATTTTAAGAAGTCTCAAACCATTTACGAGGAAGTAAATGTTAAAGAACCGACTGCCTTCCTCTCTCTCTCTCTCTGTTTTGAATAACTTTTCGATCTATTGAAATATTGTTAGATGATCGTTGGTCATTGATCGCAGGTTCGTCTTCTGGTTTACCGACCCGGTGTATTATTGTGCGACGTCCCGACAACACCCGAATTGTTGAGAGACGTTGGATGTTTCACAGCTCGTTTGAGTGTCATATTGTCCAACTTTTCGTGTCCCGCGTACGAAGATCGTTCGACACTCTGGTCGTTGACAGCGATTCCGAAGCTTCGTAACTTTTTGTACGCCGTGAACAACGCGCAGGACAGAGAAATGATAATCGAGATAATCGAACGATTCGAGAATAGGGTTCTCGAGTTTAGACATCGACTCGAAACGAGAATTATTCACGGTGACATGAACGAGCAAAATCTCCTCGTAAATCCAGAAGGTACGAGAGTCGTCGCTGTTATCGATTTTGGCGATACTCAACGAGGCTGCGTGATCTTCGAACTCGCGATAGCTATTTGTTATATGATAATTCAAGCACGTGACATTACCATGGCCAAATTCGTCGTCGATGGTTTTCAGAGTGTCCTAAAACTCTCGAGTCTCGAGAAGGGAATGTTAAAAACTTGCGTCTGCGCTCGGTTGAGCCAGAGTCTCGTTCTCGGTGCTTACACGCACTCGCAGGATCCTCAAAACGAATATTTGCTAACGACCCAAAAACCCGGTTGGGCTACGCTCAGAAAATTATGGCCTGTGGATGATAAGGAAGTTTTGAGAATGTGGGGTCTCGAAGACTCTGACGATGCTCCAGCGAGGGTTCATTGAATTTTAATTACAATTACTTTCGCTTATTATGGAAGTTCGTAGTCCGGTCAGTTGCCCGATTAGATAAGGACTGCGATCGAACCTCCTATTTTATTCACACACTTTTATCTCGTAGAGATAAGTCTTTAACGCTTTTTATACGTTTTTACTGTCACGATTGTTGCCGTTATCGAGACAACGAAGCGTCGCTGCAACGTGAACGATTTAGGATAAAGAAAAATTCTATTCGACCACAATTTCACGTTTGATTCGAGTCACTACAGTGGATCAAAAATTGATAAGCAATAATAAAACCGTCGTGTTTTAAAAAAGACCAGAGTCAATATGAGGACGATTACAATTTTTTAAGTCAGCTTATTTCTATGAAAATTTTACCTCTGATTGTTATAACCCTATTGACCATGAGATTGGATTGGATAATTAGATTTAAATTTAAAAAAAAAACGTATTTGAACGATAATTCTCGTTGAATTGTCTATGCGATTTATGAAGGATTAAAGTCAGAGTAAGGTAATTCTGTGTCAATTATGCCGTGATATACATCCTCTCATTATTATTATTATTATTATTATTAGTATAATTATTAGATTTATATGTGGGCAGTTACATATGTACATAGAGATATAATGAACAATAATAATAATGCTCTTCGTACAATCCATATTGTGTGTAATCATTTTACATAGCGACATTGTGGTATTGTATATATACAAAAATTTCTCATTTTTCCATTTTTTCTAGTCATTCAGCAGTTATACAATATTATGGTTGGCGGTCGTACCGTTAGTACCGCTCCGACGTTCGTTCATATCGCGTAACATTCGTTTATTCTCTCGTTTGTTGTTTCTTTTTAATTTATTTGTTTTTTCTTTCCTTTTTTTCACAAGACGCGCGCGCGAGAAGCGCGATTGTAAACTGGGAGAACATGGTACGTGCACGGATTTAGATAATTGCGTCGTATCGCATTACGTAGTATTTCTTTTTTAAATACATAAATGTAGTGCATTGTTTTTTTTCTTCTTTATTTTTTGTTCTTCTTTCAAATTCTTGCTTTCCGTTTACCAATGTTAATACGCATGTCGGTACTAAATTACTTCGAGGCGAGCTACATCAGATTTGTGTGCAAACGTGGACCTTGCAGGCCGTTAACGACGGCATAAACAAATACCATTGTTTACAAGCTCGTCGCATTTAGTTGCAACGAACAATTGTTTCTTCTCTTCTCTTCTCTCTCTCTCTCTCTCTCTCTCTCTCTCTCTCTCTCTCTCTCTCTCTCTCTCTCTCTCTGTTCTTTCATCCTTTTTTTGTCTATCTGATCGTCGATCAAACGAATATTTCGTTACGATTCGTTTTAACAAAATATTATATTACATATTATCTAAACGTATCGTTTATTGCTTATAATCTATCTGCTTATAAGTACGATCCTTGAGGGTGGCTTTTACCAGGCGTATAATAATTTATTCGGTGTACTCTCATTAATAATTACTATATAATTAATATCTATAATTTTCGCCCTAACGTTAATGATAATGTTAAAATAAATTCGAGTTCGCTAAAAAAAATAATACAAAAAAATGAATGACAATTAATCGTGGCAATAAATAGAAATGGGAAGGTTTCGAAGATTTAAAAACAAAGAAAAAATAATTAAATACGCTTCGGCGGAATGTTTGCCCGAGCGATACGTTTAGTCTCTCTCGTTGTGTAATAAGCGATATTAGTTCGTCGGAGCTAAATTGTTTCAGCGGGAATGATCTATTAAAATTACAAAGTACCCTTTCAGTCTTGAGAAACGATTTTTTTTACTCTTAGGAATGAGCGCGTCGCGCGATGAATTTTTTTTTATTAAAAACAATAATATATGTCAAAAACCGATTATCGTTTACAATGGCGCATCGTGACAGGTTCTTATCTCTTTTTTGTCTCGCAAAACGTACATTACATTTCGTGCAGTCACAATATAATGTTTAATAATGAAAATATTAACGATAATAATAATGAATAAAAAAATCCTTTCAGGACGTGCCTACTCGATAACTATCCAACATTTTCCATTTTTTTTATCTTTAACAATAAATTATTCAACCCTTTCTTTTTTTCGTCTTATCATTTTCTCGCTACAACACATGTGCATTCTTAAACGTGGGCGTAAAATAATTATTTATTTCACATATATATATATATATATATATATATATGCAGGGTGTCCCATATGTTTGCTCACCGTTTGATACCTAGAATCGGTAACCAACCTGTGGCACAAGTTTCCGTAGGAAGCCCTCGCGTTTTTCAATCAGAGACGATCGTAGTCGTCTATTCGAGGAGCTGGATCGGACATGTTCGAACGCGTAATACGTTGATTGTCACCGACGCGAGGTTATCAAATACGAGCCATAGCTTGTCGATCCCTATTTTTGTTCGGATTTTTTCCTCACGCACTGCCACAGTACGACGAATGCGACGATCGATGTTCCATCAAACTTTGGACACGCGTTGTTACTCTCGCGATCGAGTTCACCCACGGCCCGTTCCAGTTCTCTAATTGCCCCAATTTAGATCGTCTCTCATTTGAAAACTATCACGAATTGACCTCGCGGGATTTCGTATGGGAATTCTTGAGACCTTCATCTAACAGCAGGTACCAGACGGTGCGGGACTCTTGAGACACCCGGTATATATGCTTATATACAGGGTGTTAGGAAATTCCATCTGGATACAGTAAATACATAGGTAGTCGGTGTCGATATAAATAAAACCATTTTTTCAAAACCGTCCTGCGATGAAAATTGGCCGTGTTATTAATTCACAAAGCTTGAAAGTTTCACAATGAGCCATGAGGTAATAATGGAATTGAACGCCCTATCGATAAATGGCGAGATCGCGGGTTCGAGTCCCGTTCAGCACTTTTTTTTTTGTTCACAGTTTTTTTGCCTTTTTCTGTAGATCTTGAGAAATTAATTATTGATAAACGAACAACGAGTCGACACGGTAAAAACATTTTTTTTGATCCCTCAACCGCTGTCATTCGTAAACGGAAACTCGATGGCGTTGTTAAAACTTTCAAAGTTTGCGAATTAATATCTCACAAGCCAATTTTCATAGCAGAAGAATTTACAAAGGAACGTTTTGCTTGTACTGACCCTAATTACATAAGGATTTTCCGTTTCGAGATAGTCGCCTGACACTCTGGGCATATATATATATATATATAATCTTCAACGATGGTCAATACTGTCTTATTTTGTTATAATTCTTCCAGCATGTTGACTACCCCTTGTCCCGTCAGTTTTAGTTTCATTATTTTATTTTATCTAAATTTCGCGGTTCGAAAAGTCGACGAAATAGTTAATTCAGCTCTGCTTTTCTTTTTACCTCGTTTGCGCTTAACGGCAGGATTTGCAGCATTGTTTCTGGTAGAGAGGAACGTGACACACGTTCATCAGCTTCACTTTGCTGCACAGCTGAGAGTGATCCTTGCAATCTTCTGAAAACAAAAAGGACATCATTTGATTTCACAGTAACTTCTTGTTTTATTTCGATGAAATTATTTTTGAAAATTATCCGAAGGATTATTTACCGGATACTCGGTGACAGGGAGGTCCTGTGCATGTCTTCATTACGGGCGGACGTGGTATGTCCCGGCAAGCGTTTCCCGCCGGTTTTTTCGTACCAAACCAGACGCATTGCAAAATACGATATTTTATTCCGTCCTCTTCACAAGACGCCGTGCACTTGAATGACGGAAAGTAAACGTTATTCATTGAATTATCCATATATTCTTTCAATTATATTTTTATTTATCACTTAGTTTTTCATTGTTAAACAAGCAAGGGATTTTACCCCGGACCACTCGCCAACTCTCCAAACACCTTTGCACGCATCGTTGTAACATTCCTGACGCTGAGGGGGCCTTATACCATCGTCGCATTTGTTCGAATCGAGTATCGTAACGTTTTGAGTTTCACCCTCGCTGTCTTCGATCAGCTGACAGCTTATTTCTCGTCTTTGCATTGCTATAAATAACGATTTTCGAACAAAATTATTATATTTTCATTGAAATAATTTATATAATAAAGGAAATTACGAGATAATGAATGATTGATCGAACGATCAATAAATAAATAAATGATTTATGAAAAATCAGATCATTCGATTAACAACGAATTAATTTGATGTAATTGTTTTGGTGTCGTTCTTTAAACGATCGAATTAATTAATTGTCAAATTTTCTGATATCATTTGTATTCTTTTGAATGGAATCTCGAGATGAGATAAAAGTTATTCGACGACTTACCAGTTTTCCAATTGAAGCATCGCGAGGTCTCGCACGGTGTCCAGTCGGTCGTATGCCACTGAGGACATTTGCCAGATCCGCAAGAACGGACCTTTTGGGGCACCGGAAATCCTGCGTCTTCGCAGAGCGAAGCGCCTATGACCGTCCTTGACATGACGCGTGTAAAGTTGCCAGATTGTTGGGTCGGCCGCACAGTGCATTGAGCTCCTCTCATCTGAAAAACATTTATACAAATAAAATCGTTCGACTAAAATCTTACTTCTTAATTAAAATTTTATTTTTATTCTTTTTTTATTCAATCAATTCGTTTATCCAATGAAAAAAAAGTGTATCGAATGAAAAGAGAATCAACTTCTGAATTCGATTACACAAATATTAATTAAGAGAAAAAATTCAATTAAACTTTTCATTCGATTGGCTCGTTTCACGAATTTGAATAAATGTCGTTGTACCTGAAATCCTCCACCTCCACAAGTCTGCGAGCATTTGGACCAATCCGTCGTGATCCATTCGAACGTCAAATTGTCCGCTGTCCCTGCACCATGGAACAAAATTCTCGTTATTTTCATACGAAATATAATAAAAAGCGTAACAATTGTTAACCTTTTAGCTGCGGAAAAAATTCAGTCCAAATCGACCTCTTATAAAATGCAAAATTTATACATAAAATCACTGGATATCTCAGGGAGAGTTCCCGATCTGACTGCTGGTCGATATATCGACCATCCCCGGAGGCAACGTATAGTGCAATGTAAAAAATTTGTCTCATTTATCATGAAGGTTTCAGAGGGTATTACTATGTAATTTCACGCGCTGAATATGAAAAAAATAGTAAACAAAATTCCCGCTGACACCCTTGACCTTGAAAATCTCTATTTCAAGGTCAAATTTCATTTTTAGCATAAGCCAAGTTTTGAGAAGGTTTTTGTACGTAGTTTGATGCGCTGATAATACGTAAAAAACATAAAAAAGTTCCGCAGGCACTCTTGTTATGTAGATCGTCTATTTAGAGGTCAAATTTTATTTCTACCACAAACGCAGCAAGCTACTGCCGCATCTCCGGAGATATCAAGAGATATTCTGACATTCGCTCTCAGCATGACCCAGGATCAACGACGTGGACGTGACGAAAATGATTCAAAACGTATTCAAAACATCAAATTTTGCCTAAAAACATTAAATATTTTGTGCCTCTTGAGTGGTCGATATATCGACCACCCCCGCAGCTAAAAGGTTAAAAAAAAGTTCTTCCTACCACGGCTGAAAATGTTCATGGAACCGGCTATCGTCGTTACGTTAGACGAATCTCTATTCTCGAAGCTCAAAGATGCCACGTTACTTCCGGATTCATTGTGGTTTTTGTTTCTGGACGAAAATTCGGTTCGAACGATCGTCAGTCTCGATGCTTCATCGCTCTCGATAACTTCATCCTCCTTCGTTATTTCTCCGCCACCCGAACTGTCTTCTCTCGTATTTTCCTTTCCAGTCGCGTCGATCGGATCGAATTGTCGAGTTTTCAAAAACTTTCGATCGGCCGTCGTACCCAACGATTCCGTTTCGTTTTTCTCGCCGATCGTCGTTTTCTCCCGACTCAATTCACCGTCGTACGACTCGTCGTCTTCGATATTCTCGATAGATGTTTCCGATCTATGAGATCTTTCGGTCTTGACGAGATCGTCCGGTAAAATGGTGGTGGTGCGATCGGCGATAATCTTCATTTCTTCGTTCGTGAATGTGTTGGCATCTTCGGAAGAATAACGATCGTCCGTTTTTTCCGTCGATTCGAGGGAAGCCTCGTCCACCCCTAGATCGGTCGTCGAGGGGATGATTAAGCGGTGATCTTTGAAAAAATCGTTATCGCGATCGGATTTTTTTTCGATTTTTTCGTAATGCAGATTCGTCGATGGTCCACCGGTGAATTTATCGTTTTTCGAATTTTCAGTATGAACGTCGATCTTTACATTAGCGAGATCGATTTTTTCATCCTCGTCCACGGAATGACCGGTACCGCGTTGATTTCTCAAATAATTGTCGATCGTCCCTTTTCCTTGCAATTTCGTATTTCTCAGAGATTCCTCGATATAATCGAGACCCTGCGCCTTGTCGGAAGATCGCCTCTCGTCGTTTTGACTTCGCGATCGAAGCGTCTTGATTTTTGATGATTCTTCGTTCATTTTTGGAGCGTCTTCGTTGTGCATTGCGAAAAAGGCTGCGTCGAGATCGTAAGGATCGTCGTCGATGAAGATTCTCTCTTCATCGGGTCCGAAATTATCGTCGGGTATGGCTGTCTCACTTCCGAATATACGAAATTCTTCCATCCTCGGATCGTAACGAAGATCGTTTTCCGAACGATCCTCGGCTTGATGGATTCTCGGCGAATCCTTTATCGAATCTTCGAGAAGCATCGGGGGTGCCATTCTGTGACCTCGGCCTGAACTTGAATCTCCCTGGAAAGGCCAGTAAGCCTGGGAGAGGAACAAAAATTGAATAAATTTCCCAACTTTTTTTTTCGCGAGACAACTTTATTAATTTTTCATGAATGAATTTAATGAGTTTTTTTAAATAGTGAAAATTTGGTAGAAAATAAGTTTAATCATTTTTATTTCAAGCCCTTTATCAATTAGTAATTAGGAGTTTTGTTATAGGAAAATTTTGAAGGGCGGACTACGTAAACGTAAGAATGTTGCAACGTTAATGAAGAATGCTTGATGCAGATGAACGTTGAAAGCTTGAGGAGACAAATTTTGATGTTATAAAATATGTGAAGAAATACGTTTTTAAAAATTAGCATCCAAGAATTCATTCGCACTTGGTCACTGTCTCGCCTCCATTTTTCATGGAAGTGTGAGAGTTTTTGAAGCGATATTTTGAATCATCTATTGCATGCATTGTTATGCGAGGACTATGCGAGGACTAAGCGAGGACTATGTGAAAGCTTAGATAAAAAATTACGTAGCTATAATAAAAGTGGAAAAAGTTACTAGCTGGATATCATCGTACAAAGACATTATTAGGACTTTTTTCAATGTTCATTTTTTAGCGTTTAACATAGCTGGAATCTTTTTGTTCGTAAATGATTTTTAAGCCATAAAACGCATGACTAAAGTTATTAATCATTGAGTGACCGAACAAAGGATTCAAAAACACTTGATCAAAAATGGCTGCATCGGAGAATTTGCAAGGATTTTAGGTTTTTCTTTTCCGAAAAATTTACAAAGATTTTAAATATTTTTTACAAAGATTTGTTCTTCGTCCTTCATTTTCCATAAAGCTAAAGTTGTTTCCACAACAATGTTCCCAAGCTTTGTGAAAAACATAAAAAAACGACTAGTTTTCATATTTTTTCTCACCGTCGATACGAAGAAATTACGTAATAATTGAATTTTTTTCCGAGTTTACCAACGATAAAGCTAATTTTTTTTGCTACGCAACGTGCAGAAGCATAATGACCTACCGACAAGAATATTGCATCCCTACGTAATTTCAAAGGTTTTTTTATATACAACTGCGCATTCCCTCGATATCGACGAGGTATTGCGCCGTACGATACGAGAAAAATAAAATTACATGCAATTTATTGATGAAATTCCGAACAAAAATATCGTGGTTATTGTTGATATGGAAGTAATGATGATCGTTCCCGCCTCTTTTGTTTTTCGGTATCACGGGTATGCGAATGAGTTTCAACAATTGGTGAAACTCTCAGCGCAGTCGTTAGCGCATCGCTAATTAGCGACGGGCTAACGACTGCGCTGATTATCACAAACTCGGATAAATTATAACAATACTGTAATAGTTCGGGACACCGTCACGAGTATTTTGAAAACTGTACCATAATTATCGTACACGAGTTTTAATGATGGATTTATGAGAGCTTTTCTCTCTCGGCGTGCATTATATAATACGCGTTTCATCCAGCAAAAGGTTCTCGAATATTTTAATGCAAACCTGACGCGATTGTAATAACATCGATGTGTGAATTTACGTGCTTTTTGTTTTCTGAGATTGAAAAATTTGATAAAAATATGATCGAATTGTGGAGAGAAAATGACAAATGAAATATTTTTGGTATAAAATAAATTTGATCGTGCGTTTCTCATTGGTACTCGACGCAAGTGGGCTTCTCTCTCTCTCTCTCTCTCTCTCTCTCTCTGTCTCTCTCACCTTTAAACTCGAGATAAGCTGACTCAAGTGGGGCTTGAGTTGCGAAGCACCCGACGGAGCTGTCGATTCAACGGATTCTTGATATCCGGGCTGATTAGAGTTTATACGTTATTCCATGGAAATAAAAATATCCATCACCAGACGACACGTTTTTGTGGGTACCAAGCGGATAGGGCAAAAAATACAGGTAATAATCATTTTCATAAATGTTACGTTGTGTTAATTTTTGTTATCGATCATTCGAAAAATGTTATTCCCACATGCAAACAGGCACCTAAAAAATTCTAAATTGAAAAACCGTTGTAATTTTACAATTTTCATAATTTGCGATGTGAAAAATATAAATTTTCATATACAGCTTCCCCCTTTTAAATCATTGGAAGTATGCTCGATAATAAACAAAATGTACATCAGCTTTATAAACAATTTTGATTACGTCGACGAAAAATCAATCTATCTCGCTGTCTCAATTTTTCTTAACCATCGTTCAACCCCAATCGTCAAACCGAACGTGCGCGTCTACCTGCCCCACGTAAAATGAAAAATAAAAAATAAATGAAAATGAAAAATTTAATCGAAAAGGTAACTGCGCCCATCGATTAGCTGTCAATGCGTCAATTTATCCGATCCTCCATTGTTCCAAGGGTGAATATTTCATAATATCTCGCGACGCATTCGAACATGGATATACGGCTATGCGAAATAAAAATCTTCATCCATAGATATATATTTTTTTCGATTTTTATTTAATATTCGTTTGTTTTCGAAACCTGTAAAACAAGTTGAAAACATAAATAGGAAAACCGATCGTTACCTGATTGAGTGACGTGACGGTGTATTCTCCGTGGGCCATTGACGAGTCCGATGGTGCGGGACTTGGTTTCGGTTTCTTTCGAATTCGTGGCCTTTTCGTGGGTTTTCCGGAATTCGACATTTCCGGTCTTGCCTCGTGACTGATATCGTCGTTGCCGAACGTAAAACTCCCCTGATAACCCGGAGCTGTGCGATAACAAAAGCATTTAACAATCTCCGAATTTGGATAATTTTCAAATACAATAAATAAAAATATTGTAAATGTAAACAATGACGAAATTCCGGTGAAAATATACGATTTTTTTTCATGAAATCTTTTATGGATCTGCTAATTCTACGAAGGATTTTGTAATGTTTGTAAACATTATATAAATATTAGAGGAACAGAATAATAATAATGCGTGTTCGCATTCTTACATAATCGAAAAATATTTTTTTCTGCTGATTTTTTGTTAATCTGCACAAAGCGGAAGAGTTAAGTTGGATGAAAAATCTTGACCGTTTTATGTGAAGTCAACAATGAATTAATGCACGAGTTACAAAAAAAATCTTACCAGCTTGATCGATCTGCAGATTCTCGCCCGAATTAACCGGGGCCGAATGGAGATTAATATTCTGACGATGATGGACGGTATTGCCCGAACGTAGAATCTCTTCGCTACTCATCTGTTCCCTCGGCCGATTGTTCACGATGAGTCGAATGTCCGAGTGAGACGGACCGGCTTCGAACACAAAATAATAGTCTATTAAATACTTTTTACCACGATCCGTTAATTTCTCATTCAAATATTCACGATTCAAATCGTCGATGCAAAGTAACAATTAATTATTACAAAATTAATTATTTTTTATCTTAATTAATGAGAAAATTGGACTGAAAAAAATGATTTTTTAATTACCGATACACGAGTAAACTCCGTCATCCGCGTAAGTTATGTCGATTATTCTCAAAGCTCCCTTTTTGCTGATTTTGTGTTTCCTCGATTTTTGTAACTCTTCGCCATTCTTCGTCCATTCGATTTGATTCCTTGAAATTTAATCAGATACCTTTTTATTTATCACGATCAATGGCCGATGGATGATCAATTTTTTTTTCATAAATAAACATCTTTTCACGGAGATAAATTTGTCTCTACCTTTTGAACTTTTTGACCGGACAGCGAATCTTGACGACACCAGTTCCGGGAAAAACGGTGGCGATACCACCGATCTTGAGATCGACTTTTTGCTCGACGTCACGCTGAATGAAGCTCGAGTTGACACTCAGGATAATCGGTTGAACACCTGCATTGACCTCGAGACACGATCTCGTATTGCATGGCTTCTCGGTCGGAGGTTTACTACCTGGACAATCTCGATCCGATCTATACTGCTTGTGACCCTGGGCCATTATTTGCTCGCAAGTGACTTTCCTCGTTTTCGTACCACCCCCGCAACTCTTTGAACACTGAAGAGAAAAGGGTAATACATCGTGTGGAAATAAATATCTCCTTTCACGCAACAATAAATCGCATTTTTCCATACAGGTAAATACAATTTCAATGGAATTGTCAAGCTTCGATAAATTTTACGTTTGTATGCGACTACAGGAATTCTTTGAGTTTCGAAGAAAAAAAAGCGAAAATATATCGTGCGCGATGAAACTTTTTGTCTGTGTGGAAATGTCACAAAAATTTACATTTTCCACTTTGATAAATCTAATTTCAATGAATATTTGAAATTTTGATAAATTCGTCATTCAACCCCCAGAAATTTTTCGATAAATTATTATTTCGATTCTACAGAACCAGTAAAGCGAATATTGATAACTGACTTCGTCCTAGTTCAATTGCTTCGAAATAATTGAGTTTCGTTTTTGCAAAAACGAATAATTTTTATTTTCTAAAGAAACGACCAAACATTTTTTTCAAAAGCAATGAAGTTACGTCATGTCGTTGACTCAAAGGATTGGGAAAAAATGTGGTGATTTTTATTATGACATAGGATTACTGGATTAGAGGATCAACCCTATTACCCTGCTCCATGCGCCAGGTTGCCACTTGACAGGACAGTCCCAAACGTTGCAATGCTGCCTGTCAGCCGGTGGCGGAGCTTTGCACATTTGGTTCGGCACGACCACCGTGTTTCCTGGTCCTCTGGCAACCTCGTGTATGCATATGACATCTCGGGTTTGTATGCCGATACCGCAGGGACTTCCGCATGGCGAGAAGTCACTGTAGTTCCACCTGAAAGCGTACAATACACACACATGTTTCTCTATATGCATTACACACACCCACACACACAAACCCCCACCCACACACATATATACAACCGACCTACATCCATTTACTTTACTGTATATACCCACGTTTCCATCCACTCGACCAATCTTTCTACTTTCAACTTCTCTTTACTGTTTTCCACCGTTCACAAGATACAAACGTCTCGCCCGGTGACTTTTGATGTTTACGCAAACTCTACAAATCACTCGGGTTTTTTTTCAAAGAAAAAGAAAGAAATCGAGGCTCGTGAAAAACGGAACGCAAAAAAGGGACCATTTGTTAATTTCTTGGTGTTGACAGATTTGTTTCGAACGATAAAGAGAAGACTGAAGAATCAAGAATTCGAAATTTTTTGTTTTTCCGGTTGGTTTGAGTTTTTTTTTCTCTTTTTAGTTTGAATAATACGATAAAGGTTGTTGACATTTTTTTGAAATATTGTTTGTCGAATTTATGGAATTTTTCGATCGTCGTGTTTTGAGAAACACAAATTTTGTTTCTCATAAAAACAAGGTTCTTCTTGAGGAAGTAAAATATAACCGAATACCGTCAACTTTTTATAATTTTTAGTCATAATAATATTATTATTGCGCGTTATATTGTATTCTTCCATCCTCTTTCTAACTCTCATTCATTTATCCTTCCGGCTTACTTTACATTCCTCAACATTTCCTCTCTCTAAAAGATCAATAAACAGCTTCTTTTTATATACTGTGTATAAAGCTCACCGAGGAGGACATGGATGATCGTTACAGGTCCTTGTCCTCAATTCTGGCTGCGTCTCTTTCGTACATAGGAGTGGCATTACTACCTTGCCGTCGTCGTCTCTCACGCAATTTATTATTAAATCCTGAACACCTGGAATCATTAGATTGATATATCGATACGAGTTTGTAACAATTGAAACAGAATGCAGCGTCGTGTTTATAATGAGAGCCCTCATTATAAACACCAATTACGACGATGACACACGAGGTGTTGGGGGTTTGATATGATTTCTACCCTGAGACGATCCGTCGATAAGCACGCCAATTAACGACAATAGTACAGCGCAGCTGTGAGAACGATGCTAATGAAGATCGAGCGGCAAGAAAATGTAAATTAGCCGATTCATTGATACACGGTAAAGCGTTTCTCTGCGACTTTCTCGATCAGAATGTCGAAATATTTTTCGTCAAACGTATTATTGAAAAATGTTTTTTTTTCTCAAACCGAAGTTGAACCGTTGGCGATTGAATCGAATCAATGAATCGATAACGATCTTCGTCCGTGATAAATAAATAGATCCTCAATTTGTATTTTTTGCGCGTTTTTTTTATCATCGCCCATTTGATTTGTAATTATAAAAATAATCATCTGATCGATCACAGTAGAGATTATCATATCGGTTATATTCGATAATAATATGATTATATTATTAGTACGAAGATGATTCTAACATTTAAAAATAAAAAATGATTTTGTTTGCGATCGTCATTAAAAAATACTTTCGATATTTATTCATTGGATGTGTTAAAAATAAAAAATGTCGAATTTAATGTACTGACCTCCCAAACACGTAGCAGTGCAAGCTGTATAGCCAGCTTCTTTCCACGAGTACGTCGTTTGTACGGAGCTGCCTGGTGCTACTTTGACGCTGCTCTCGTAACCGCTCAGTCCGGTGCCCGAGGATGATCTGTACGAGTCCATAAGATTCGATTCCTCGTATCCGCTGTCGCCCACCGTGTCGATTCTGTACGACAGGCTGTTGTCCAAAGGGGCGCAAGGTCCTCTCGTGCATTTTTCCGTTTCCGGTGGTTTCGGTCCGGCGCACTGTTTGTCCGGCAATTTTGCGATCGTTCGACTGAACTCGAGGAAAATTTTGCAATGTACCTCCCGATGACGAATACCCTCGCCGCATGTAGCACTACAGGATGACCATTCCTCAGCGATGAATCTATCAAATTTCAATTCGATCAAATAAAATTATCCACGAACCTGTCTATTAAAAAGAGCAGCGAAACTTCAAATCCTTAAATTTGTTTAATCCAATCTCGTTCGTACTACTGAAATCATCTCGACCTCCAGGATAATTACGTATAGTAGATCCTGATATAAATAAAACGCCGAGGCTCTAAAAGGGCTTGTGTCGGAAATATGAAAAGAAAATTTTCAAATGAATTTCTTCGATTTGAACAAAGTCATCGAACACCAAAAGAACATGCTCGGGTATAAATTATTGGTTTACACAAGATAAATATATTTTTGATAGTGCACAAAATTCGAATAAATAAATCATTAGCAGCACAGTGGATAGGAGAAAGTAGACAAAAATTGGATTAAATTTAGTATAATGTTATTGTTTTAAATATGAGAAAAAAGTATTATGTATAAAAAATTCTCTTAAACAATTTCATCGTTTGTGAGAGTAAGCCAAAAACCAGTACATTTTTAAACGAATCGACAGATTGAGAGCATTTTTCATGCAAATACCTCTTATATTTAATATTATACATATATGTATATATGAATAGAGAGAGAGAGAGAGAGAGAGAGAGAGAGAGAGAGAGAGAGAGAGAGAGAGAGAGAGAGAGAGAGAGAGAGAGAGAGAGAGAGAGAGAGAGAGAGAGAGAGAGAGAGAGAGAGAGAGTGAGAGAGAGAGATGTCAGTAGAGGATACCTCAGGTACAACCAGCCACAGGCAAAGTACATCGTGTATCTGTCGACACAGACCAATAGACGTTCAATAATAATAAAGGTTGGCAACTGTTGATCTCGAGGGAGAGAAAACATAAGAGGTATTACGCACGGATTGCTCGAGGAAAATACGTGAACAGAGTGAAAAGGTGTACTAAATCTACATATATACGAAGTAGAGGCTATCGTAATCGAAGAGCGTTCTAGGTACGAGTATGTGAGGATAGTAATCATTTTTGATGAAAAGGATTTGAATTCTTTATTAAATATAATTTTTGCATTGGGATGTATACTCACGTGGATTCCGAGGGTACTTTTTGATCGATCAATTTTTCCGGAACGGGCGGGGGTGGATATGGTTGCATAAGAGGCTGCGTCATCTCGTCAGAATCTGAATAAGCCGAGCAGATAACTTTTATTCGGTGTGCGATAAGGGATTTGCGATGAGAAAAATGGATTTATTGATATTCGGCTAAAATGCGATTCGAAGAAAATTGTTTCGCACGAAACAGATTTTTTTTTCCATCGTGAATAAATATTTCACGAAACAAATCTTCTTCGTGAGAGAGACATACTTTTTGACAGTAATTAAACATTTTTAATAATAAAACTAAAATATTTCTAAAATGTATTTCTTAAATTAGAATATAATATTGTTCATCCTGAATTATTTGAGTTCAATTCGAATGCATTTAATTTAGAATGTAAATGAATTGGATATGTTTAGAGTGACGAAAAAAACTAGGCGAAGGGATATTCACGATTGTAACTTACAAGTTACGCAAGCTACGTTAGTCTTGCACTCCTGTTCATCGTTCGGTCGTTCGGATGTTTCGCAATCTGACGATGATCGACCATCGGCGTCACGGCATTCGATCGATCTAGTTCTCACGCCATTACCACAAGTGACGGAACACTGCGAAATAAAAAGTTACCAGTGCGAAAATCTCATCAATACATATTCAAATCATGGTAAAAACATTTGCATGGATCGTTGTCGAATATAAAATAATAGATAAAATTAATATTTATTTTATACAAAAAAAATATGCGACAAGTTCAAATGGTAGGAAAATCAATGAGCGAAAGTAACAGATCAAAATATGAAAACAGAATTTACTTATCGACAATTTTCCCTACGGTGATCTTTTTCGAAACTTATACAAATTTCGTAAACGATAAGAATTCAAAACGGATACGAATAATTCAGACGAATTAATTTCTCGGTATGGCAATATTGAATAAAAACCTTCGAGTCCTTGAAAAGAATTAATTACTCAAAAAATTTACAAAGTTTCTAAAAATTTCCATCGAGAATCTAAGACGCTCGTGAAATCTGATCCCACCAATTTGTCTTGTCCCACCCTTAGTCATCAACCCATTCATCCTTCCCTGAGAACATGTAGTAGCTGCAATATATTTCTTTCCCTTAGCCCTTTCTTATGCTCTCAGTGATCATCACAAGTGCCCAGAGAAAGGGAACGAGTATGAGAGTGCAGCGTGAGTTGGCCGAATTTCGAGGAAAAAAAAACGATCGCGTCTCGAGAGTTTCTCCCCATTCATGGCTAACGGTGGAAAGAAAGGGAGAACTGGTCTCGAAAGGTGAAGAGATGTAACATAATGGAGGGAAAATGGAAAGCTTCTCGATGAGCCGCGGGATGTGCCTTATCTTCTCGTTGTATGAGTAAAAATATGCGTATTCGTTCGCACGCGCTTGCGTGAGCGTCCGCACGTGTGTCTAGATAGGTGGTTCCGTTCGTTCGTGTACCTATAGTGAGTGCAAGTGCCTTAGGGTACATATATAAAATATACGCGTACTCGGTGAAGCTTGCGATTTTCTCGGAAGACAGGGGCGCGTGGGGAGAAACGTCGATGAAGCAAGGGTGAGTGCTTTGAAGCGGTAAAGAAGAGCGCGCGTTCCGACCAAAGAGCTTTCAACGTCCATATATATTCTCGCTTGGCTCGAGATCCATCGCTCGTGTCTTGTTTTTCACATTTCTTTTCTCAGCTCACAATAGCGAGCGAGCTCTATCAATTTCTGTCTTCCGGATTCTCATATATTCATCCCGTCGATGGATAACTGACGGGATCATTGTTATTGAAAGGAGAAAAAAAATATGGAAAACAATTATTGCTGAGGAAAACGAACCCTTAGTGAGTTTGAAAAATTGTACTGGAACGATTTGTTGCAGGAATCTTTTGTATTTTTGTTTAAGTTTGATAAGAAAAATGATAAATTTTTGTAAGACGATTTTTTTACCCGGGAAAATATAATTTCAATAGATAGACACTCGGAGTAACAAACTCGATTTCGATAACCCATCTTTTCGAGTGATATCTGTGCACGGTTTCTTCACCGTCGGTGTATGTTGGCCTATTCGTATGGATATACTACTGGGGATCTTTAAAAATAACCCGTTTCTTTTATTTTCTCTGGTCGGAAAACTATTCGGTTCGACTCAGCGCGGCTACAGTCTCGGGAGAAATTGAAAATTGAGAAAGAAGGAGGTGAATCATAACAAAATGGCGGTTTAAGGGAGAAACTCAAGAGGAGGAGAGAATCGAAAGTTTACGAAAGATTTTTGTGAATATTAGAAGAAAATATATTTTGAGACAAAATTATTTCAATATAATAAACGTAAATAATAAAAGTACAGAAATACAATAAAGTAACGATATCGAGATAAAGATATTCGGGTGAGGAATTCCTTATAATTTGTATTATTTCCAATCGTATTCGAATTTTTTGCTCGATCGTTCCCCTTCGAGCTCTTAGAAAGTCAGACTCCGACGGCCAGAGTGGCTGAAGATATAGCACACAGTATCCGAGAGCGAGAAATGCGATCGCATATAATGGTCGCATGAATAATGTATTCTCAGGCGTTTTTCTTCGCTCCGAGATGCAACGGAGAGCGCCGATTTTTCGATTTGTTGCATATCAGCGGGAGATTCGATCGGGGATTGTTCGGGGGTAAAACGGAGTTAGAGAAAAATATGGCGAAAAAAGTGCAAGAGAGATAGAGCCTCTTTCTTTTACGGCGACAAAAAAAAGATATAAAAAAAGAAATCTAATTTTTAATAGTAGGTAGGTACTCGAGAAAATACAACACGCGATAAAAACGAAATAATATGATGGAAAAAGGAACGAATAATAAAACACACATTGAGACATATAAAAAATAATTAACGTAGAAATAAAATGAGCAAACACGGAGTAAAGGAAATGAGAATAAAAATTGTAAGGGTGAAAGCAAGCAAAATGGAGAGGGGATGGAAAAATATATCATGCCGAGTGGATGCCAACTCGACTCATCCCCGCTGCAAAAACTTTATATACGTATATATATATTCAGCGAAGTGCGTTACGCCGACAATAAAGTGTGTTGGGAGCTCTCAGAGCGTCAAAGTCGGTTATGCTTGGATTACCGAGGAGCTAGAGACGCCGGATGTCGCGTCGGGCCACCGAGACTCGCGGCTCATATACATATGTATTACGAGTGAGAAAGTGGAAAAGCTCCAAGCGCAAGACCATCTTCGTATCCTCGTGCGTTTTTACGATCGCTCACAGTCTTTTGTGATTTTTGACTCTACAGTTTTCTTCCGAAAGTCACCGTCAAGAGCGTGGATACTCGCGAGTACTTGGTGGATTTTCATTTTGTGTCAAACCCGATTTTACAAATAAAATTTCAATACGAAAATTATTGTTAACAAAATGGCGATGTAGCAATTTTGTGGTGATACTAGAAATGTAATCGTTGATAAATCAATTAAGAATGAAATTGTAATCTTCGAGCTGAATAATAAATATATAAATTAAGATTATTAAAGCTAAGATTTTATAGTTTAAACAATATAATGTAAAGTGTAGATTTTATTTCTTAACTCTGACGTATGTTCGAGCACTGCGTAAAATGTGGATTATTATTTTTTATTCGTTGTAATTCAAATTTTTGAATGGACCAGTGCTTTTACAGTGGCACAAAACTCGTAGAGGGTCTCGAATTCTGTTAGGTCGGTCGTTCACGAATTCTCCAGACTCCGGCATAGATCTTGCGCAGTAGATATAGCAGTCGCGTCGGAAGGACCGCCGCGACAGTTCGGCGCCGTTACTACTTGTCCCCTCTGATCTCGCCGACTTGTACTACTCACTCGGATATCAGCGCAGACGGGTCTAGCGCGGATGGGGCGTTATCGCTTGATACATCGCGGAAGTAGACGCGCGTTGTAAAATTATTTATGGCCTCGAATATTTCGACAGCGCTCCTTGATAGCTTTGCCGAAATATATAAAAAAAGACTATAAAGATGGATTCCATTCATTTATAACCGGCAATGCGGCACATTCTCGAGATTTGTTTTTCGTCACCATTTTTAAATGAAAAGAAAACATAAGTTCGTACTATGAACTCTAGCTTAATACAATTTGAAACTTGTTATTAATTATTAGTGAGATCTAATTATCGTCATATGTAATTTATGAATCTTTGGAAAAAAATTCAATTAAGGGGGTAAACTAGTCTAGAACTTTCGGAAAATCGAAATTTTTGTTTTGTTTTAATCTGTATTTTAATATTGGAAAAATCACGTGGCAAAGTTTTATGCGTGGGAAAAATCTGTAACTTTACTGCTCTATGCGAGCGTAATTTATGTGCCGCTAACTTACGCGAAAAACTTAAAACGCGTTTTTCTCAAAACAACATATTTCAAGTCGGCCGAATCGATATCTCGAACAATTCTTGTTCGATCGACTTGAAATTTTTACCGGATATTCAAGACTACTTTCTCCTCGACACTACGTAGGATTTCTTTTATAGTGCATATTTCAAATGTTATTAACAATTTTCGTGCGATTCTTTGGCGTTTTTTTGAAATTTTGTTTTCAACACCACGCAACTATTGCAAAAATTAATTTAAAAAAATATCCTACGTTATGTCGCAGCTATTATCATACTATATCGAATTCTTTTTGGTTCATTATTGTATCTTTGAAATTGTAGCAGGTATGGGTTTGGCCACGTAGCCATGAAAAAAAGACGCAGCTGGGAAAATGCTGGGAAGCCTCCATTTTGTTTAGTACAGCTCTGATAAAATTTATAAACAGTATTCAATACTTGTATAACAAGGGTCTTTTTACCAAATTTCGATATGCTGTTTAGTTTATTTGAAAAAAATTCCCAAAGTTTGCTATATTTTTGGGCCTCTAGAGTGGTTTACCCCTTTAATTGGGGCACGATTGATTTTCTTAATGCATACAAAATTTTAATGACCATTAAAAAATTTCACTCTCTGAGACGATCGTGTGCTTTTCTTTTTATCGATTGAAAAAGCTGTATTTTTAGTTTCGTCGAATCAAACGAAATTTATTCGTCCCTTATAAAATCAATATTCACGTTGCAATTACTTAAACTGCAACTCGACAAAATGTGTTTAATGTAATTGCAAATAAATTTTCTTAGATTTCAATGAACTTCGATTGGATCACATTCGTTCTTTTTCGTTGTCGGAATGTACATTTCCCTCCGAATTTCAATGTACTTATAGTCGTTCCCGCTGCTCTATCGGATGTACGATGGTAGGGGACGAATAAATTTCTTCGGTAGTCGATGTATAGAACGAAAAACGGTAAATTCGCGACGTAACAGCGGCTTTGCCTTTCGTTCACTCTCTCGCTAAGTCTTGGCAGAGCGCGTACTTTTTCCTCTTACTATCTATTCCCTCTTTGCCGTCTCGTTTCTGAGGCGGAGGCGGATGCATACAAACTGCGCCAAGAACGTGTCGAGGGACGTTGAGAGGAGTAAGGGAGATTTTACGAAGAAAGGGTAAATGCGGAGGAGTTATTTGACGACAAAATTGTCCTGTTTGATGTCGGTGGCTTGATGTATTCCCGTTCGATCGTTCCCTTCCCTCGCAACCCTGCAATTGGAGATTCCTTCCCCCTCTACCCATTTCTGTCGCTTCTCTCGTTCTCTTGCCCCATGTCATGCTGTTCTATACAGTCATTAGCCACCACTCGGAAACGGGTTAAATCTTGGAACTAGCAAGCTAGTCGTGCCAATCACTGTCTCCGGTACTGTTACACACTCGTAAATAATTTCGCTCGTACCAAAAACCATTTGCTAAATATTTCGACCTTCTTTTTAATCACGACAATAACTTGCTTCAACATTTTATTTCCCGTTACGGTAACATTGCAAAATTCATTTTGCAAATTTCACGGTGTACCGTAAAGAAAAAAATATATATATAAATCTGGTGAAATTTCATGGTCCAGCCATGACATATATGTCGAATATACGTCAAAAGTGTCGTGGAATAAACGTTAGAAATATGTTTTTCCTGCGATAAAGACTATGTCGATTTCACCCCGACTTTCATTGAATCAGCATGGCCAATTATCGCGTCCTTTAATGATGAATTGGAAAAAAGCACGAGTGAATAAAATCGGCAGATAAATAACCGAGGCGTAGACTCGTCGCGGACTATGCCAATCACTGTGCCATTCGTTCCATCCTCGTGTTTCTCGTAACTGGCGGCGTACTTACCGTATGCCCGCGAACCCAGTCGCTTTTGAGCACCACCAGCGAGTCTCTATCGCTACCCGGACGCTCGTTCGTTTCTCTTTTAGGGAGCAACGGAGCGTGCATCGTCTCGAGCGTTTCGAGGTCTCTGGGCTCGCACACGTGTAAGCACGAGACCGCGCGTCGCCTTTTCTCTCGTCGAAATATAAATCGCGCTCGAGTAACTTGCGCGCGTGTTTTACACCACTTAATGTTAAAAGGGCGTATCGCGGCGAGCATCGGCTGTAGTTTAACGCCTTCCTGCCATTAGATATCGTTGATACGTACGTAACGCGTTCGCGCAGCTCCCACACTCGGATATTTTGGTAGGGGTCTTGAGAGAAAGAGAAAATTGTCACAGGGAGAACGAACCAAGAGCCTTTTTCCGAGCTTTGCTCGCGCTCCGTCGCTGTCGCCTCGCGGAGTGCTCATCGCGATTTTACGCATTTCACTTTTGCTGCATGCTCGAGCGTATTCGGGTCAAAAATTGTGAACGCTAGAATGGGGGGTAGCTTTTACGATGCAAAAACGTTCTCTCTTATTTATTTTGAACCCCGTTCAATTTTAGTAGGTACGAGCGAAATTCTAACGTCAAGATTTTCTTTGTTTTGGCGATAAAAACTGAAATCGTTCGTTCTCACTTATTTTCCTGCAGTACGATCGGAGCGTTTGGATTTATCGAAATTTATATTTTATACTCGGACATAGAAAATTCCGAGAGATGACTTATGTTACTGGGAGAAGTGTAGAATATTTTCGTTAGAAAAATAAATCGTGTGCAAAATGAAAAGAGAGATTTGCGATATTTTCAAGAGAGGTGTTCTTTTTTTTAAATTGCAGCTGCTCATAAAAAAAAGAAGATATTTATTGGATTCTTATAGGATTTAAAAAACTCGTTCCCCTCAGCTTCCATTTTAAGCGAGGGCTGCTTTATAAATAAATAGTAGGATGCGATTATATACTTGACGCTTGTTAAATCTTACCTGACTCCACTGTCCACTTTCCCACATGGGGCATGATACGGCGTTGCACGTCTCCTGATAGCGAGGCTTATGAATCGCGTTGCACCTGTGGTCCGGCAGCTGTTTCAACAGAAAAATCGATTTCTTATTCAAGATTGCATCCGTGTACGTTCATGATAAATGCATAATGCATAATGCACAACCGCACTATTTATTTTTCTTCAACTCTACGTCGTACCTTCCGTCGTTGAGTAGAGATGAACAATAACAATAATTGTAATTGTAATATTTACAAAATGAGTAAACGGAGAATAATGTATTTTTGATTCGAAGATATTGAAACAAGATATTGGTACATGGGGCGTTATTATAAATCATAAGGTCAGGCAAAAATACATTCTCGTACGATAGTTTTCCATTTTTTCATTCGGTTATGTGCTAGATATATGGTACACTATCATTTATTTCTCGCAACTTATGGGTACGTTATTTCTTATATACCCTCGGTTTCCTCCTCACCTTGGTGGTCTCGTTTCCGTTCTCCTCCGTGCAGAAGATCGGTCGTGTTCTAGATCCACCACCGCAGCTAGCGCTGCACCTACTCCATTCACCGGTAATCCACCTGGGAATATAGAAAATTCATAAAAACGACTTTCGCCGGGATTCGCCATGGCAGAAGTACACTATATGTAGCATATTATCTATATATACATAGAATAGAACGAGTCTTTCGCTTTTCTATATTGGCAGATGGGAGAGCGGAAGCCACGTATTGGCTTCTTTTGCAGAAAGTGCAAGAAGCAGTCGCATAGAAGAAAAAAGATAGATATAGTAAAGGCGTAAAATAAGACATCGCGAATTATTGGTATAGGACACGCATGATGAATACGTGTCAAAGTGCATTCATTTTCAAGAATTAATCAAACTATTTTTCACGATTATAAAAGTATTTCCCTAGATCACTCGAATAATATTTCGTTTTTCGTCATTTTTTTGAAATGATAAAATCCATTTCGTGTTTGCTTGTATAGAAAGGTCTTCTATACGAGTGATATATATTATATAAGCCTGGAAGCGACGCTCGATGTATAACTATCGTTGAATGTTTGCAAGAATGGAAGTGACACGCTCGACCGGCAAAGAATAATCAATTATTGTTAGTCGGAGCGGAGACAGGACGACGAAAGATCCAGTATATTCGGAGGGAAAATCTCGGTCGTGAATATTCCCTCCTTAAATGTCTGACGGCGAGAGAAAGGGCAATGGTGGGTCGGGGTCGAGGGTTAGGGGTTGGAAACGGCGGCGGCGGTCAAGCGAGAACGGCCCGTACAAGCACATATGCGATACATGCAGCCAGGTCCCTCTCGCTTTCCCCTCTCACTATCTCTGGTTCCCTCGAGCCCGACGCCCGCAACCGAATTAAACTAAATACGTGGGGTGAAGCAATTAGCACGATTTAACGTTACCGAGGTGACGGGTGAAGCGCTCTGTGATTTATTATTAGCACTCCTAGGTATACACCACGCTCTCACCAACATACGGATTGTCGTATACGCGTACGTATTCAAATGTTCATGTCGCATTGTTCACATCATAAAGTGGGGTAATATGACTCGGGTACCTAAATTGGACCAGCACTTTTGTCATACCAAGGGATGACAGTATGTTCGAAAAAACTGGAATAATGCTAAGCTTTTATCGAGTTCAACAATTGTAAGGAAAACAGACATTTAACTACGGTCCTTTCACATTTTACAAAAAATGTTGAACGAGTTGAATATCTTGAAAATTGGAATTTTTAATTTTCAGTTGCTAATGTTTTTGTCCACGTAATTCCAGGTTGGGGATATAATCGCGAATAACAACGTATCGGTGTTCGATATTCGTGAATAGTTCGTGTACATTACTCGAAACGCTTATACCTTTGGGAATTATGACCTCGATTATTCGTTCGCAGAACTCTCGAGTTAGAGAGCAACCGTCGTATAGAAAAGAACGTTGTACGAAAAAAGAATAAGAATTAGAAGAAAAACGATAAAATAATCCGAAGTTGGTAAAACAGAAAGCAGAACCTTGGTTTTCGTTATTATAGTATCAGGCTTGATGAAAGAAAAGAAAAAATGACTTGTAAGTGAGTTTTCGTCGATGCGAGCGAGATATGCAGAGCCGCAATGAATTTTTTTTACAATTCCAGAAAAATATAAAAACACCGTACAAACAAGGAGATAATCGAGCTATAAAAAAAGTAGCTTGCGGCCTTTATCTCGGCTAATGGGCGTTCGAGGGGGTTGAAAGCCCCGGCGTGGTGGGTCGGTGATGTTCAGTGGGGGGTGGGCGCGCACGTGTATGCGTGTCGTATATTTGCGCGCATTTGCGCAACACACTGCGGGGCTCAGCGATCAGAATTCCCAGGTTGAGAGTCTCCTCTCGTACAGTCTGCCCCCCCTCCCTCAAACTCACCCTTCCCTACCATACACTTCTGCAATCGCATCGTTGTCTCTCCCTTTTTCTTTTCACCCTTCTCTCTATCCCATTTACGGCTTTCCTCGTGTGCCTAGACTTTTTATTCATCTTTCTTTCCCTGTTGCTCTTGTGCTTTCATGCACGCGTGCAATTTTCCGTCACACTCAGAAACACTTTGGCGTTATATTCGCGTGGAAATACGTTGAAAGGAGGCTCCCAACCGACCGTGCGATATATGTATTATATGTAGGAAAAACATGGTAGTGTTCCGAGACTAAAAGCCCGCCAAACCTTATGACCAAAGTATATACGTTCGTGTATTATTTATATTAGAGTGAGTGGCCAGATTGTCGATTCACGTATGATAGAATTCATATAAAAATGTTAGATAACAAAATGGATGGAAGTTATAAAGTTCAAAGGATAGAAGCGAAATCGTCACGGGAAATAGCTGATTTCATCGAATTTCGTTTGGACTTGGGAATATATTGTGGCAATAGCTCGTGACCGCTAGATGGCGCCATTTGTGTCAATTTGCCTCGATCCCAGGTATTAATTCCACCCGAGCACGCTCGAAATGTACGAAACCAAGTGCTGACCGATTTGTTGTGGTATACATTTATACGAAGCGTTGCGAGATCCCTGCACACCCTATTTAAATTCGTGGTAGGTAGTTATTAGTACGTATTTAGGTGGCATTAGTAGGTAGTACGAGATTGATCTTGCGCAGCGTCCAGTCTGATCGGGTTATACTGCATGAAAATATACATAGGTATATATGAATGCATATGTGTCTATACACGTAGTCTTAACTAGAGTTGATTTTATTAAACGTGAAATTACTGATATTTTCATTGAACGGAAATAAGAAAAAGAGAATAGGAGTACGAATAAAGATGGTCGGTTCAGGGCTCATTCGATACAATGCTGAAAGTTTCGGCGCTTATGAAATATTGTATATGTAACTCATTATAAATATAACAAGTAATCAAATAAGTAATATAAATATAAATTAAATGTACATATTTATGAAATGTTCGATTAATAATTTATTTTTATTATTTGTCATTATTTAATACAAATTTTAAATTATATATTGGTCTTCCGGTTGGGATAACTAAACACGCGGTTGTAAACCATTGAAATCCGGCAACATCCTCTATGAGATGAGAAGCGGAGAGAAAGCGGGGGTGGAATAAATCCCAGTGGTATGGTTCGTAGTCCGACACGTCAGAACAATTATTAAATGGTGAAGTGAAAAGCTTTGGAATTGGAGGTTCTGAGAACTTCATTGAAAAATGGTGACGGACTAGGAATGCTCTTAGAAATCAGGTAGACAGACACGATGGTTCGAGAAAAACAATATCGATAAGGGGGGAGGAAATAACAAGCATGAAAAGTTCGCGCCGGGCAGATTGGCGTTTGAGAAAAATCGCAGCCAGGCCTTTGCAACGAGAGACAAAATGGTCCCCTATCAATGATAAGCCTGAAAGAAGCAAGCGTTTACTCACGAGGGTGGGAATCTGAGGAACGGAACAAGTTGAAAAAATCAAGGCAGCGCGTGTCACTCGAAGTACAATTGGGACGACGAGAGGGGAATGATGGCGTTGAAGGGGGAAACAATACGGTGACAGGCTATTTGCGATGATAGGGATGCACGAGAGATCGAGAAGGGATGGAAAACCGGAGAGTTTCTGTTATTGTAAAAGAAAAACAGCAGATGAGTTCTGAAACCAAGGAAAGGTTTATGAACTTCACGGGGTTGAAGGACCCAAAAAATAAAGAAAGAACTCCTGTCACTATCTCACATTTTTGGGAGTCGGTGAAGGGAGAAATCGGGACTTTAGACTGAACGCATGAACGGTGGAGGTTTTGAAGGGGCGGTGGTGGCTGAATGGACTAACTGGGAAGTGGACGAGAGAGGGAATGCGACCGGGGCGTTCGGACTTGTTAAGTATGTCAGATGGGCAACATGTCGAGTAATGTCGGGCCACGACAAAAAACGCAGTGGAGAGGATCAACAACATGTCCATGACGAAATAGAGGTAGACACCTGGCAGCTAATATCGAGGAATGACAAAGGAAGTGAATCAAGGAATGACATTCAAACGGGACAAGGAAATTCACTTCGCAATGGCGAGGAAGAGCATCAAGCCCAGCGGCGATCATTGTTATAAAATCCGAGTGGATGATACGCGAAACTTGCGAAAATGGTCATGGGCTTCTAGAGACACTCTTAACCCTAGAATCGTAATGGGAAATCATGGAAAGATCAACGAGGAAGGGTAATATTGTGATGAGAACTTTGGAAGCGTTTGAAGATGAAAACTTAGGCAAGTGTCGCATAACGCAGATTTTGGAATAGAAACTAGGGGTTGAAACTGAATGGTCATTCAACGACTGGTAGGAAGATCGATCAAGGGGCTGGAATGGATGGAATCAAATCACTAATAATTGAGAGGCGAATATGTAGCGAATGGGATATAAATGTAGAGGGGGTTGAAAAGTCAGCTGGCAGAACCTGATGTCCAAGGGAAGATTGTTCATAGTACATACATGAAGATGCTTGTCAATAGACTATGGTCTTCTAGAGCAGCGATAGAAAATTGAGAGAGCAATAATTTACGGTGACTGTAAGGGGCTGTTTATAATGGGGTAGAATACAGCGAGGGCGAGAAAACTTTGGGTTGTGAAAAAGTTTCGTGGCTGTTCCGATGTTATATTTACGTCAAAAATACTGCTGGGGAAAAAGCGGAAGTGCTGAAGGGGGTTGTCAAAACACCTGGCGTTCACCCCCTGAGGTATGACAAGCCCAGGTCCAACCTGCCTCGCGTTTGGCGAACCGCCAAATCCAAACATTTTCTGAGGTATTTCAACCCTCCAAAACTCAAACAGTCACTTTGAAGTACGTCAACTTCCCCAAACCTAAACAGTTCTTGGGGCATGGTTATTTACCCAACACCAACAATTATTCTGCGCGGTGACGACGGAGGGAGTATGGAGAAATATATGATCTGTTTGGCATGTTAATACTCACTTTGTAGAGCAGGGATGACTGTTGCAGGGCAACAATGTTTTATTCGGTCTTGCATTTGGATCGCAGTTGGAATCGTCTGCGACACTATCGTCGGGAGATTTGCAGACTGGCATCGCCATTTTGAAGCCTAAAACGAGGCAACGCAGAAAACAATGTAAACATATTTTTCGACTAAAATTGTTATATTGATTTATAGCAAATAGTAATTAATTTATAAAACATTCGTTACAAATGAGCTCGTGGATTCGATACAGTCACTTATAATTATTATTAATGTCTCTGTAATATGAAAATTCCAGGAAAATATGGGGGACTATAAATTCGAGAGAAACAAGTTTTTAATGCGGCCGACAGATAAAGCGCTCAATTTATAGGCGTAGCAAAATTTATTGCAGGTTAATAATTAATTAGTGTTATAGGTGAGTTTTTTAAATAAATGAACACATCAGTGGCTGTTTTTCTTTCCATCGTAATAAACTCGTCAAAGTGTAATTTTGTCTCGAGCGAAAACATAATTTTTGAATGTTATATTCAAATATCATATAAATTATACGAAAGCAAAGGTGTTTTTGCGGTGTATCTCGTACGTCCGTTCATTAAAACTGATTCTCTGAACTGAAATGCTGGAGAAAGATAAAATAAATATAAACTCACCACCGCCGCAGGACTTTGAGCAGGCGGATATTGATTCGAGGCTCCAAGAAAATCGAGGCTGGCAGCTCGAACCGTTGCCACCGCAAACACCGCATGAATCCTTATTTCTATTGCTGCCTACTCTCATGTCGCAGCCCACTTTCTGGCTCACAGTTGAAAATCCAGACACATGTAAAAAGAAATGAATGAGCAAAATAAAATATCCGTTTTGAATGTTTCGATTCGTGGCATTTTCAGTCTTGTAAAAAGTAATCAAACACAATTACGGACTACATATATCTCGATGAACGATCGAAAAACATCGATTCGAGGTAATTCTTAGTTTTATTTTTAATTGGATCCTGAAGAGGGACTGAATTCCATGAATTTGTTTCATGATTTTTAGTGAATTTTTTGTATCACCTCCGAGAACTCTGGCGCTCTGAATATTTTATACTTTTTTTCAATGACTTTCGTCTCCTCCCCCCCCCCCCCCCCTGAATAACGAATTTGCCATTTTCGAGATAGAAATAGATAGTGAGGTGGGGCAAGATAGCAGAATCATTTTGCGAAGTTCCCTCGTCTAGGTTCCTTGCAGATTATATATATTATTATTCATCATTCAGGATCCGAGAGAACGAGCGTCTAGTGACCTAAACTAGAATACTAAGAGCGCGTTGGTGAAAGGGCTAGTGCGGAGAGAAACGTATATGTATATGCACACGAAGAGCGAAAAAGAGCAAGCAAGAGAGCCAAGGAGATGAATGACGATACAAGATAGAAGGGGTTGAAGAGGTTTTGTGCGAGTTCTGCAGTAGATATAGTTCGCAACTGCTCAGAGAGCGAGAAATTAAATAGTGGAAAGGGAAATGCCGACGAATTGAGCTCTTATTAGTGTTTAAGTTCATAAATCTATATCCACGCTATACAGATTATATATGTGTACAAAGTTTATCTACAGGGTGTCTCATTGTAATCCTACCATTTTTATTTTCTGCAAATTTGTATAATTATTAAATATTATGCTAATATTGCTAATTATAATTAATTAAGATATTTAAAAAAAGTCTCTTCTTTTTTTATATTTAGAATACGAATTTGCAAAATAAATATCCTAGTTCCCATTTAGAAAAAGGAATTGACCATGAAATGACCTTGAAAATCTCTGCTTAAGTTCAAACAAGTAATGCCATTTTACGTCTCCCTTTAATTTTTGAAACTTTAATACAAAATATTTTTTGAAAACATGTTATCGGACAAACGAACAAAAAGGGGAATGAATTATTTTTGACAGAGCATGATTTTTTATTTCTGTAAACACTCATAAACGGCAAGAGAAAATAGAAAGTGGCACAGGCATACATGAAATGATTATCACTGTAAAGCATACGTGCCTTATCGTTAGATGATTCATCATTGTTTCGATTCTCCGTATACAGAGATTGTTATCATTTCTGCGAATTTCAGACGGTTTGCCAGAAGTGATTAGTTTTTTATAACCCTTTTTTAGCATTAAATTAATAAATTATGCATGATTATTTCGTGGGATTTTTGCGTGATGCTTCGTACTTCCGGCTTACGTGTGTTGGGTCCGGATAACGCTTAAGCCGCATCGCACGGGGGAAATTTCTTGGAAAATGTTAGAGAGAATATACATAATTATATATATATATATATATGGTTTGGTGAATCCGGACAAGCGTTTATCTCGTTGGCAAAGTTGCCGGGGGTGTTTTCTAGGGGACCGAAGTAACGGAGGAATGGAACGAGGAAAAAGGATATATAGAGGGCAGCCGGAACTCTCCGACGGTGAGCAACGTCCACCGGAAGTTCGCACTACCGAGCCCACGAGAACTACCATTTGCTCCCGTTGCCCCCCCCCCCCCCCACTCCTCCTCTCCAGCAACCAACCCACTCTTTAATAATGTAAAGCTAGTTAGCGTTTACCGACCACGATTTTAGCGCTTAATTACGTGGTACATACCCCGCCCACTTTCTCTCTCCCCAGACCCGTGCTCTGATTAGTTATTGTAGCAATGTAGTTAGCATCTTTCTCTTACTGCTGACACCCCCTTCCCCCCGCCACACACACGTTTCTACCTTTTTTTTCTCTTACTGTCAGATAACTTTGCACCGACCCTGGTTGTAAATTGTTACTAATTATTTTGGAACCATTGTCAAAATATGTACAGGAGAAATTTTACTATTCTGTCAAATACGATGATTTAGGGAGTTTTCTAAATTTTTGGGACACTGCGATGCGAAAAATAAATTGGCCTTGTGTAAAACATTTCCTATTTTTGAACTTAAATTGGGATGCTCTTGTATGAATTTACAAAGGTGTGAACAAAAGTATGAGAAAGTGCATAAAAACGTTACTGTAAAAACCAGAAATTGACAAAAACGGTGAACTTTTTACGTTTTTTTTCTATTTTTTATTCGCAGATTGTGAAAAATAAGAATTGAGGACGATCCCTATTTATGATCTACGCATCTACGAGACATTTTCCATCAGGTAGAGTGATGACGCGTTGGAAAATAATCAAATTACGATATGTCATTATTTATAATGAGTTTCGCGAGATCGTGGAAATATAGAAATTTAAAGTGGCTGGTAATATGACTTTAGCCTTAGGCGTGGTAAAAGCTGCTTTATGGCTGTGAAAACGATATGAAAATCACATAATTTCGATTTAAAAGGACAAACTTTGAACAATCAATGTCCCACATTGTCATAAATTCTGTATACAATTGTCACACCTGCACGAATATCGTGTCATTTTGAACGTCAAATAGTTATAGATTGAATGAATACAATGTGGAATTGTATGTATAGCCGGAATTGAAGGTGTATCTATTTTACAATTAGTGAAACAATAAATCTTTGGGTATGGTCCACGATGCAGAAATTGAAAGTTTTCTCGTTTATGTCCGGAAAATCGAAAAAAATTGAGAACAAACGGTATATTCTTGATCTACGGGACATTTTCAATTAAAAAAGATATCTAATATCATGGTCGATTATGGGAGGTAAATAAAAAAATGCATAATATTCAAATGCGTAAAATAAATAGTTTATTCTGGTTTCTTACAGTAGTTCCCACCTACGCCCATGAATGTTCAGATGGAGGTAAGTCGTATTTTACATATGAAAAAAATTCGAATTTATCGTTTTAATATTTTTGTAAGGTACTATATACACCTAGCGAGCTTTAAAAATTGATTTCTTCGTATATTTTTTTAAACATTCATATTTCAATAAAATCTGATTAAAATTTCAGATCAAAATTCCAAGCAATGGCAAAGTTATGGCCCGCATAGCCGTATACCTTTATGTTGGGCATGTGCTGCAGTACAACTTTATAAACCAGATTTCCTTCAAATTAAATTTTTTAAACTTGTTCCAGAAATATTCCAAGCATCACTGCACCGGTTTATTTGAAATTTATTTTTGTTATTCTGCATTCTCTTTCGCTTATCATAGATTATTTCGATCTTGACTTTTCTTTTTCTTCGTAAAAAAACTAACCAATTTTTTCGAAACAAACTTTACGTTCAATTTAAACGTCCGCCATTTACGTCAAAGATACGTCAAAGATAACATTTTCGTTTTAATTGATTTTCTACGAAGCTGTATAAGTCAGGATGCTCTTTTTGGACTACCTCTTAATGACGCTATATCTCCACCTATTTTCATTATTTTTAAATATGTTAAAATCTCAAACTTCTTAAAAGTGCACATGATAGCTTCAATAGTAATCCAAAAAATGACGAAAATTCTTTTTTATTCGGTCTCCTAGGTGTATATGCCACCCTAAAAAGTTGAACTTCTATTGAATCACATTCCAAAGAAAAATGTGTTGAAAGTATACATATTTCTAGTTGATCGTTTAGCGAACGCTCACTTCCTTGTCGATATATCGATTCCCTTACGGAAGACCAAAAGTTTATTCAAAACTATTGATAATAGTTACAATAGTGGTATCTTTCAAGTCCAATAGTTACTAATAGCAAGAGTTGTGCAAATACTATTGGTTTTCCGTTATAGATGATTGCGAATGAAATTAATTTGAGTGCACTGTAAATACAGAGGACGAGTCCGAAACATTTGGCAACTACGCGTCTCTATATGCACCGAAAGGCTCAACTCACCGTGCAAGTTCCCGCGATGCAAACGTCCGTGGTCTCTTGATGGCATCTAGTACCATCTTCGACTTTCTCGGCCAATTGAACGACGATTGCGTCGTCGGTTTCGAGCTCTTTCGTAAAATTATCTTCGTCCTCGTCGTCGTTCGAAGAGTCCTCCTGATCGCTGACAACTTCGCCGTTATCGATGCCATCAGTGTCGCTCTGTAGTTTCATGCTCGCACGATGAAAAGTATTCGTTCGTGAACGATCGTTGATCGTCTGAACGCCACGGCAGATCAAAGAGCACGGTCTCGTCGGATCGTGATGAGGGTACCACTTGAGCAGTTGGCCGCTGTAGGGAACACTGTTGAAAGCGCTGCATTGCTCCGAACGAAAATCACTCGGTTCCTCGCAATCCTGTAATCATTATCAATATCAAAAGTTGAACTTTCAGACTTCAGATTTTAGCAAAAATAAAAAGTTTTACATTATATAATATATATATCTATCCCTCAACCATTAATGGGAATGATGCCTTTGAACAATTTCAGGGTGTCCATATCCAATGTAAAACTATTTTTGTAGGTAAAGTTATCATGGTCGAAGAATGACTGACCATACTCTGTACAAAATAAAAAAATCGGCAAGCGTGAGTTCTTAAAACATGAGTTATGAACATAAAAAAGAATTATAATTTTTTATATTGTTAGTTTTTAATTAATAAAATTTGTAACCGATACGCAGAGTTGGTGCTTCGAGAATTTTTTTTTATAAAATCTATAACTTTCCATGACGGTCGTGTCAAAGTCGATCTTAACCGATAATTCTAGACCAAAGATAAGATATAAGTGAATTTTCACCACAGTAAGTGATCGGTAAGGCTTCAAAACCAAAACTTATGGTCCGTTATTAAAATCAGGGATAAAAAGATGTGCTGAAAAATAAATATGAATATATTGTCGTTATTGCTCGACATTCGGTAATCATCGATTTTCAAATCACCCTGCGGTATACTGGTTGCGGTCGCGGCGAGAGAGAACGAGACGAGAGGATCGTGTCATTGGACAGGGTGAGTAGTAGTACTGTAAGTTAACAGGCACACTGTATTGCTCTGTACAGTTAGAAAGAGATGGAGAGTGACAGAGCGAGAGAGGGAGAATGGAGGGGGAAGCGAGAGCAAGACCGCGAGAGAGCGACGACGAATGATACCTACGGCCATTACTCTTCTCCGCTTCCGGTACAGGACCAGCAGCGCCGGTAATTGTTTCGCCTCTTCCACCACGTCCGTCTCTGTGTCACGTCCACACGTACGTATACTATACTACTTGGGTTTATATATATATATAGAGGGAGATGTACTAGACTTGTATAGTACGAGGGACGCAGAGGCCGCACGTTTCTCGCTAACCACACGAACGAACCATGCTGGATAAACCGGGACACGTCCGCAGCTATATCATTCCAACACTCTTATAGATTAGTCCTAGAGTCGTCGTGCTCTCACCCTCCCTTTTGGTTAGTTCCATAAGTACGTATATGTATATATATGTATTACATATATGCTCGATATGTGCACGTATTGTCACAATAGTCTCGTCTTGTTATAGTCGCATTGTTGTCCGATGGACGTATTAGAAGATATTTATAGTAGAGGTTGACAGATAAAAAATGCTTTTGTGTACACGGAGGTCGAAAATATAATCATTGTTATTACAAGTGTTGTTATTATTAGTGATTTATTATTTTTCTCAATTATTACGAGGTTCGATTTTTCATGTTTATCAAACTTTTCCAGTGGGTCCAACGGTAGTGATTTGTTTTTGTTATTCATTCAATGAACATACGCGAACCTGTGCGCTCGACTTTGCGGATGTTATAATTGTTTCGCAGTGCAGTGAAACACCTGTGCATCGAACTGAGAATAATTATCATAGAAAAAAGCTTTCAACGATAGCGAATTGAATTTAATATCGAGCAGCGTGGCGTAAGATAAATCCACGTGTATCCTGACAATATTTTTCATAGTTTCATAAAACAAGAAAAAAATAGATAGCTTGTATAAATAACCGAAGAGGCGCGCGCGCGTGTGTATACTTAGCCTCGGTTAATGGGAAAGCTCGAACGGTGTATTAAATTTCCACTCGTTGGGTTCTCGTTATAGAAAATAAAATTGTCGAAGTTTACACGGTAAGAAAATGGAGCTGTAATTACCGACGGAGTAACGAACACGATTCGACAAAAAAACAGCAACCACGTAAAAATAAATAGGACGATAAAAATGCATTTTTATACTATTTATTACATTTTTTTTACTTTTTTATCTAGATGTTAGAAAGGATACGAGGATATTGACAAGGATACGAATACAGTGTAGTTCTCGCACTTTTTTTTACATAGATATTCAAACGAGTACAAGAATGTCGAATACATTTTTATCCAACGAGCGATTGTTTAATAACTTGCTGCTACTCGATTACGTAATTCAACGTAAACATTTGTATAAGATAGTATGCGAATTACGAATGGGAAACATGGAACGAAAGGTTGAATTGTTTATTAAAGTTCTAATAAAATACGCTGTAATCTAAAAATTTCATTATACGGTGACACCGTGTAATTAAATATCGTCCAGGTCAAGAATTGTCATAAGCCGGAAGGGTCGAAATACGCCGACTATACCTGTTTATAATTATAAACAGAAAACAATTTTGATCCTTTTGTAATGTAATTAATCGACACGATGCGATGGTGTTGAACGAGTAAGCACACGAGCAATTGTAACAATATCACAGCGAGGCTTTCTCGCTAATTAAGCTTTTGAGGCCTCTCTTGGATATTCTCCCGAAGTTACGGCAAGAACCCGAGGGAGGGCATCACAAATGTCCAAAGTAGTCCGAATCAACTCGAATCGGCCATTATACGCATCGGCATGCATCCGGAGAATTATAAATCGGTAGGTGACAGCGATATTGTGACAGCGGTGCTAAACATGCAATTAGAAGTAAAATAATGTTTATATTGTTGAAACTATGAAATTAAATTAATTTCGAAAATAAATTATTCAGTAGTTAGTTAACAAATAAATACAATGGTAATAATAATAATAATAAATAATCGATTTAACGGATACTAAATCGTGAATAGACCCTTCAGTATTTGACAAGGGAGAGAGTTTTCGTTGAGAAAATTAAGAAATTGAAGGAAAATGAATTGAAAATAAAATGGAAAGGACTGGTATCGTCATGTTCATTATTTATAATCTGTACACTAACGGAGGATTTATGAATCGACCTTCGATCGCGCCCTTTATCTCGTACTCCCAGGAACCTGGAAAAGACCTGTGCAAATTCAGTTGAATCTTTTCCCTTCCCAAACGGACGTTTTCCTCGTCGTCATCGCCTCTCGACCGTGCTCTTTCCCCGACTCTCTGATTTGTTCATACAAGAGAAGAAGGGGCTGGAGGCGGGCGAGTGCCTGACGTTGAATATTAATTGCGTTGAATCAACAAACGCGAATCCGCGGGCGTTCTCGGTTCACCCTCGCTCGGCCACTTTTCTCTTCGTTTATTTCTTTTGTTTTTTTCTTTTGCTTCTTTGCGTTACCTCCCTCAGTTGACTTCGTTTGGTCTTTTCACTTCCGGGAATGCGAAGCTCGAGGAGCGTAACACCCCCTCCTCATCCCCCTCAAGGTAGTTATCGTTTTTGCTTTTTTCGCAATCCCTTTACTGGCGAGCATTCATTAATCCTCGAAAAAAAAAATAGTTCCGCGTCGATACGTTTTTTGCGAATAGCTGTTATTCGTACGAAGATTGTAATGTCAAGTGATCGAGAGACACGATTGAATGAATCATAAATAGAAAAATTATACCATGAAAAAATAATAATAATACAAAAATGCATAACCTTGTGCCCTTACGTGCTATAAAATATCTCTGTGACAACATTACCATATATAAAGATCCATTGGAACAAGCTTACGATTTATGGGGAACGTAAAAAAAACTATTTATCTCGTTATTTTTATAAAAGATGCGGTTCGAAAAACCTCGTTTAAGACTTTTTTGTCGAGTAAATAAAATGTTTCGCGCTGTATTTTTTCATCATTGACGTGACGTTACGAAGCGTATAGGAAAAATAGAGCGAATATAGGGATTGTAAGAAAAGCGCGGGGAGGTTGAGGGGCGGAAGGGTGAGGAGGAGGAGGAGGAGGAGGGGGGCGATATGATAGAAAAGAGCACCACTTTGTAGATATAACAGTGGGAGGGATACCACGTTCCCGTCTTCTCCCTTCATCGTACCATGCGTTCATGCCCCTCTTTCGCCAGGATAAAGGATATAAGGAGGGCGAGGTATCGTAAAAAAGAAAAGTTGAATTGTTGTAAAAATAACGATAAACGAGAGAGAAAGAGAGAGTCTATGCGTGTGAGAGAGAGAGAAAGAAAACGGTAGAGAGAGAAAAAATAAACTACGTTCGGGCAGAAACTGCAGAGGGTAAGGTGGGATAGAACAAAACAAGCATCGACAAGAACATTTTTCCAACCCGGAGTGTTATGCCTTTTTGGAAACGTAGCTCTCGCTCCGTTCCCATAGCTTTGGGTCGGGTGAAGCACTTTTCGAAATGGCCCCCGACGTGCTTTCTTGGGAATAAAGCCACGGATCGGGGATGAGAACTACTGAGAGGTTATTTCTTAACTTTTTTTTGTGTTGAATTGCGATACGAGTTATTCCCGTATGACTGAAGACAAGCATTATTCGAATGGAAGAAACAAAATAATGATAAAAAATTCTTTACGTTCCGTGCACGAAATATTCATGTGTTTGTCATTTTTTTTTATGGAAGGATAATCGTTAAAAATAATACTGACAATTCTTATCCTTTTTATAAATAGAAAAGATTGTTTGACATTCAAAATGATTCTTAACGTTTGAACGTTACGCGATTCAAAAAGGAAAACAAAAATCATCGAAAAAATGTGCATTGGGTAGAACCTAATATGGGAGGTCAAATGTAAAATCGCATAATACGTTGTTGATATAACTAGCCTGCTGAATCAGGAGATGTGCAGCACAGTTGCTATGTATAGACGAGATTCATCGGGAGATGAAAGAGAAGGGGGTTCGGGGTTTTTAGAGCGAAATCCGACAGCGCTTCGGTGTGAGCTCTGCCAGCCTACCGCAAAGCCTTCGGCTCTTTATGTAATAACGCTATATTATTGGCATGGGTATGGGGGCTAAACAGTATACTTACGAGTATACATAAACACCGAAATGGAAAATCAGACCGGAGATAGGAACCAGGGAGATGGTAGAACGAGAGAGATAAAGAGGGAGAGAGAGAGAGAGAGAATTGGCAAGGGGTAAAAGCGGAACAAAAAAAACGTTTGGCGACCAAGGGTTCGAGGGATGCACCAAAGGCGGAACAGGCGAGTCGGATTACGCGCGTCTGCGTGTATGTGTGTACACAGGCGTGAATATATAGGTACATATAACTATTTCGGGTGTAGAAACGAGGTCAAATCTCACGGCAGAGTGAATCCTGGAAGGGGACATTAAAATTCCGGGGACTCGGTCTTGCGACCCCGTTGCCCCCTCGTGTCGTTTATCCCCGATATGCGCTCATAGCACCACCGCAAGAAGCTCGAATGCCGTTGAGATAGACCCAATGAACCGTAAGACAGCGCGAGAAAGAGGTTCGCGGGGTTCGCGGAGAATCAAGTTTGACAATCGAGGAAGAGACGAGGGCAAAGAGGAGATTGAACTCGAGATGGTAGAGACGAAATTGGGACCGCACGCTGCACAGGTTTGTCGGTCGTTACACGGCTAGATGAGCCCGATGATTCTCGTGTGCTTGAATTGCCCGGTGCTCCATACGAATAGATATGTTTATGCTGAGATTGTAGAGAAATACACTGGAAATTGAGCAATGAGGTCATCTGCAACTTTGATGTAATAAACAGTAAGACTATATTTCTTTACGTGGGGAACTAGGGTGGATTGATTGTAATCTTGTGGGAAATTGACATTTTTAAGTCGTGTTGCCAGTCGTGTTGACGTTGATGGCATTATCATGGAATGTCCTATACTCCTGTAGGTACATGATAAAAAGATTTAGCCATCGACCGACGTGTAGATGCGGTTTACGGGGTGTATGAGTATATCAAAAAACAATAAAAAATATACCGAATGTACAAAGTAAAAAGGTTGAAACATAGACCTCGTGATTCGTTTGAAAGGGCTTGAGCTTATACCGGTTGTGTTGTTTGAAAAATTGCAGATAATATATCGGGTAAACAAGTTGTAACAGATCGATCGGGTGTCCAATTTGAAATGGATGAAGCATAGACCGGGTATAAAGCTAGGCATATGGAATAACGTGGGGAAACCCCTCTATGTATGTATATGCAACATACGAACAGAAAGACCGATGGAGTAACATGGAACGATTAAAAATGGATGGTTCGTATTCGGGTTTGAATTGTGATAGGAGAAATAGGGTCAAATATGGCTGGGGCATAAGGTAGCATGCAACCAGGGTCGGACAATGATCGAGGTGCATAAACTGGACAATGGTCACTCGGTCCTTTGTCGTGAGAAATGTCCGCCCTCTCGGGCTACGATTCAACGTACCTCGAGTATACAAATCTGTCATGCGATATATTTTTTTCCGCAATTTACCTCCGTTATTTGCAGGGTAAACCGTCCGGGAAATGAAGAAATGTCAATCGAGAAATATCACAAAACACTATTTCCTGGTCAATGAATGTTCGCACTAAAACAAATTTTCAATTTTTGTTGATCTCAGATACGATATAAACAACCTTCTATGTATAACGGCATTAAATTCGGTTCGTATCATTGTTATCCAGTGAGACAAGATATTTTTTTCAAGCCTCTTAAAACGTCTAACGGCTTTGCTAATTTTATGAAATTGTTTAAGAAATAAGTTGGTAAGTAAGTAATATTGTTACAATCATAAATTTTAAGAAAATTCAAAGAAGATTATCGATCTTTCTGCTCGAAAAAGAAAAGCCGTTTCCTTAAGCGTTTATCTATATTGGATTAACGCAAAAAGCAGCCGTGGCTCTTATTGTTAGTTAATTTTATAACGTATAAAATGTGAAATGGAAAGAAAAAAGACAATAATGAATCCAGGATCGGGGCGTTAAGTTTTTGATGGAATTGTTTTCGGACGAAATTTTCTCGTCTAGAAGTGAGAATAAAAAAAAGAAACAGAACTGGTGAATAATTCGCAGTTCCCCGCAGACCAAAGACCGGGAACTTTCGATGAAACTGAGTTATTTCGGAGAGTGCAGATGCCATTAGTCTCGCAAGTCTCGAGACTGAAAACCATTCGCCCTCTGCTTTCTCTGCAGCTTTTATGTAGTGATATAATGCTATATGTGTGTGTGTGTATGTCTATGTGTGTATACCGTACAATATTAGATCGGATAGAGAAACACGAAGGGATAAATGAGCCGCTGAATTCAGCGAGGCGAGAAGGCTAACACTATATTATTTCTCAATTTCCTTCACGAAAAAGGGTTGGAATGTTCTTTTCTCGTCTAGGTACTTAAAATATAAGAATAGCTCCATCTCAAGTATTCTCGATGAATAACAATATAAAATCGTTACTTGTAACATTTTTAGGGCGGAAATTTTTTGATGAAGTTACGGAAATCAGTGACCGTGTTAAAATACTCGAAAAATCGGGTTAAAAGAATCCCGGAAAGAGAGATAAAAGAATTTATTTATATTGGATTTTTTTAATTCTCATTGTTTGATGGGTGCAACGTTTTTTTTTAATTTACGGCAAAACACACAAATCACCCTTCAATAAATATCTTTTAGAAACAAAAAAAGTATTCGAATTTTTTAAATAGATACATCTTTTTCGTTGCAAAACTATTGAGAATAAATATTCAATACGCGTATAAGAAAGGTTCTTACTAAAGAGATATGAGTTTAGGCGAACTTTTGTTCCGCAATAATCGTCGTTGAAAAAAAATATCATCGACAAAATCCTTCGTGGAGTTTGAATAATGGAAGAAAGGGTAGGTCAGCTTTTAAAAGGGCTTAACTCGACGAAATACCTGAACGAACGGTGAATTAACAATTATTTTAAATCTTCAGAGCGGGAGAATCATTCACACAGCCAAATCGGCTTAAGAAATCTCACCCCGAAAAATTTTGTTGCGGGCGAATTCGAGAAAAAAAGGCACGGGGTTTGGCATTGTTGATGATACAAAACTGAACGATAGAACAAAATCAACGTTGAATAGCGAGCTCCGCATTCTGCCGTATTTGTACCATTGACGTGCGAGCACTTTCGTTGCGTGACGCTCTGATTACTGGACCACACTCGCGGATTGTCCTCCCTCCGTTATGTATACAGGTGTCCACACGTACAAATACTACTAACAAGCCGTGAACCGGTTGTCGTTCATGTGCAATTTAATTCTATTATCATAGAGTGTTTTCGCGATGGTACAGCGTTTACCGGGGAGTTGGAGCGAGTGCTGGCGTTTCAACATGCCACGACAAATATCCGAGCTACTGGCGTATCGCTAGAACCCCGATATATAAACCTCGATTTTTCGCCATTCGTCCGACATGCGCATTTATCCCCATCGACGACCGATAACCATAATGGGCAGTTTCATAATTATTAATTACACAAGCCCTTCGGCTGACGGTATATGACCAAATATGGCAGCTATTACATTATTTAGGTACTCGCATTTTTTTGTAGGAAACCTGTACTGAGGTATTAATAGTTTGAGGGATTAAATTGTTTAAATATCGTGTCTTTTTTGACCGCAATCATTCGCTCAATAAACTTTGCTTACAAAATATAAATATGTAAATGTTGGACGAGGGCCAGTAGGTATTTCAGAAATTGGTATGTTCATACAGGGAAAGCACGAACATATTCGTGAGAACGTCCCGCCGGACCCTTTTATCGAAAGCCGATATTGAGATCGCCCTTCATCGAAGGACGATTTTTAGACGTTGTCCCTTTTATCGAAAACCAATATTGAAATATTGGCCCTTGTATTGAAAGCCAATATTCGGCTATTGGCTCCTTTATCGAAAATCAATATTCAGATATTGACACTTTCTTACGGAGACGATTTTCAGGATTTTTCATTTTTTACCAATCTGGTACAAGGTGGAAACTAATCGAAGTACGTTGGCAAATAACCGTGGCACAGATCTTAGGTGTAGGCGCAGTTTGCTCGCTCTGACGGACGTGTGAATAGATTGATGCCGAACGGCGCGCGAACGGGACAAGCTCGAGGATCGAAAATTTCAACGCCAATTTGTGCCGGTCACGTACGCGACCGCGCTGGACACACAAATCCGGTCATGCCGCAGGCCAACCAACTCCTCCATGCCCTCGGACAACATAGCGATGGAGGATGAGTCGCACCGACGGGTCACACGCGTCACGTAACATACGGGAAACGAGACGGAGAGAGGGTTCATGCGCAAAGCTGTGGACAATGGAATCCGTTAACGTAACGCAGTTATTGTTCAAGAAAGCAACGTTAAAGTTGTGTTATTCATTTTTTCACCGCTAATATTCAAATTACTTTTTTTCATCTAATAATTTTTCATCGTCAGCGGATAAAAAAACAATTGGTGTCGATTGTCTAAACTTGGATTCATAAATGCTGACGAAAAGTTGCAGGTAGCCGAATAATATATTTGGGTCACCGAACCCAAATAAAAGTTGAAGGAAACAATAGACGGTGTAACCAAATATTCGTTTAAACGACCGTGCTCATTCGGTCGATGTAATGATATTTTTTTCTCAGCGATCTCGGCTTATAACAAAAATAATAATAGTTATATAGGTCAACAAAAGGGAGGATGATCTGTTTCATCGTAAAAATAACGAGGAAAGGGCCACTGGGTACGAATAGGAAAGAGGTGCATTTTTAAAAGCGTTGTTACCGACGTCCAGGCTTCGATACGATAATATCGTCGAAAACTCCGATCGTCGACGTTGAACGAGGGAATAAAAAGAATGTTGGGAATAGCGACCGTTTTCATGTAAAGGCTACTTTACCGCGTAGCAAACACATGTACATGTACGTATAGAAGATGAGAGTGAAGACTACCTCAATATCCGGAGAAGCTCTTGAACGTTATTTTGACAATACGTATTTAATACTTCCTACCTTTATTGCGGTATTTCGTGAGGCAACGAATTCTACGTATACTCTCCGTACAATATACCTATATTTATCATTTTTATCGCAGAAGAATTAACATTATTGGTATTCGTTTTATGCATTCCGTAGTTATGTTCATTATTGTTATTTTTTGTAATGAAAATAAAGGCAAGTCTCGTGCTTTAGTCGTAAATTCGACCGTTTTCCTTATAGATTTTTTCCTGGTGGACTTTATTTGTTTTAAGATATGAACGGAAAACAATGCGAATTTTCCAATGGTAGGTAATGACGGGTAGTCAATAAATCATTTTAGTAAAATATTTGACCGGTCTATTTTTGGCGAAATAACAAGATGATAATAGAAAACCTCGGCCCGGTTGAGTCTCTATCTATATTAAATTTACGACAAGTTATTTATGATCGTAAAATGCTTGTAAATGCTTTATAACAGAGATGCTTTTGTTGGCTGACCAAATACGTGTTTTTCTACTTAGGCCTTCGTTTAGATTTTATACCACGGCACCCCTGATCATTCTCGATACTAACTACTTAATCGTTGGTTTTTTCGTTGTGTTTTTTATAATTATTTAACATTTTTCTGTGACTGAAAAAATGACAACGAATAAAGTGTTTGCGAAAACTTGAGTGACTAGTAGGCAATAGTACGAGTCGAAATATGAGTGGGATTGCGACGTAATCCGCGATAACCACCCTAGTATTGAAACGAACCAAATCCATTTTAAATTATATTTTCAATCGTACGTCGGGCTTAACGGAATTACCAGAAGTCTCCTTCTCACAGTAATCCAATAGTGAATATCGAAAATGAATTATACATGGTAACGAATCGAGTAGGGCATCGGTTTGTTGCAAGAGGCTTTTGCGAGAGCCAGAAGTTGTGGCAATGTGCTTGTGCGCGTAATCTTATACTAGGTATAGCTCGATGAGAGGTTTTAACGACGGGGCGACGAGTCAGGCGGAGGATCAGAGGGACCGATCGAGAAATGGTGTAATAGGTAAAACGTCGAGCGAAGGGACGGAAGTACTGACAATGAGAGAACGAAGAATCAGCATCAACTATGTACAACTCTGTTTTATCCATTCGGTCTTTCTACCTTGTTTTTATTATTCCCGTTTATACTATATATGGGCTATGCTAATGACCTTGCCGGATCTTGTTATATCTCACGTCCTTTTATTGTTCGAGGATTGTCGAGGCACTGCCAAGGGTGAAAAATACGTGACAAGATCCTGGTAGTGGCATGTTGAAAAAAAATTAGCTAGGCCTCTATTTATTTACGTAATTAATAAATCATTATCGTGGAAAATATTGAATGATTACTAGGGTAAGAACAATTTGTTCAAATCATTAAAGTCTTGACAGAATATCGTTTTTTTTACTTAAACATTAATTAATGCAAGAATCATTACGGTTTGAAAATTGATTATTATTACTGGCATAATTAAACGCTTATGGACTAAAAATTGATGGATATTTTCATTCGACGTAAGTTATTTAACGCTTTGTTAGAATATATTTTTTAATTTTTATTTTGTTTGCGTTTTTCTGCTACCGTTTCATAAATTATTTATTGTAAAATATAAACAATTTACTTCGATAAGAGAATGAAAGACAACACTACAATTTTTATTTGCGATTAGCTAATTCGGTAGTTATGAACTTTTAACAACAATTGAAAAATGAACGATCGGCAGCATTCGAAGCAAAAGCTACTGAATTAAAGAAACATTGAATTTGCAATAAGTTTTGACAGCATGGCAACATAAATATGCTTATTAAATATCCAAGTGAATGGATATACATTTTTATTTTTATTACAAAGTGTATAAGGCTTACTTATAAGTTTATTATAATTTTATCACTGGGATAATATTTTACGATTATTATTTCAGTCGTGTCAAGTTGATCGTAAATCGTGCAGCGAGGACCACGAACCTCAAGATTTCGTGTGTTGAATCTCGGTCCTCTTTTCTTTCGTTCCCCTCGATCATTTTCATCTTATTCTCGAAGAAAGTAATGAAAGGGCAGGAGGGTTTACGATTCGATGAGTTTCGGCATTCGCGTAAGGATTTTATTGCGAGCCATGCGTCGAAGCGTTGTAAGAGCGGGGAATGATATTTCGCACCGAACGCGTAACGCCGAGGGATATTGGTATGTAACGACGAGGAAAAATCAGCCGAGGAAGAGTCTCTCTCTCGTTCTATGAGCAATCCTCTGACCTCAGTTTTGCCATTCGCCGTTGTTTCACCAACGTCGATTACCCCTGCGGTCGATCGGAAAAGTCGATTGGACGAAACATCGTAAAAGGCTTCGTCGGGGATAAGATACGAAAACAACTATTCAACGTATCTATATATATATCGTTCTGTCTCGCCTTCGAGAGCGAAAGGTGTCGGTAAAATTTCTTTTTTATCGACTTCTTGTCCAATCTTCCCGAAACAAGAGATATACACATCCTCTGTATAAATGTACAGGATATAACGAAAAAAATATGGCCGCGCCAAATAACCATGGAGAAGAAAGAATATGGGAATATAAAAAAGGAGGTAAACAATGATAAACCAATGGGACAATATACGACATTCCAAATCCAATTATCTTTTTAGTTTTCGAAAAAAATGATCGTGAACTTACACGAAAGTAAAACATCAACATAGGACAAAGTTTTTAAAAAACTAAATTTACAGTCGAAAACTTAAAAACTCCACAGGAATAAATAAACAAAATATCGCTTATTCTCGTTTTGCGAAGGTACGAGAGTGCCCGAGCAACGATAAACCCCTGCTACAATAATACATTGTACGTATCAATTCTTCTATATATGCCGAGCAAGTGGGGACTTTCTCGGAAATGGGAGGAAATATAGCAATATATATTCCATCCATGTGTTCAACACACTGCGGAGGTTCCTAGTTTACGAAGATATCCATCGACCCCTATCGGGGGTAGTTTATCCTGGCGAGGGAGATGGACGAAGGAGAGTGGGTTGGGGCGGGGTAGGTGTGGGAACGCGTTGGTGCTAACCGGGAACCCCGCGGGGTTGGAAACAACCCCGATAGTTTTCCACCTCTTCCCCGACAGGACATCCTGGCCCCGAGAAGCAACACAGGCTCTTGGTTCTCTATGTTCATTCGGTTATATGTATATGGACGTATACGTACATGTAGCGGGCAATGTAACGGACAGCTTTAGGGCTTCTAAGGCGAGTGCGGATCGAGCGTCTGCAAAGTTGTTGGAAAGTGCCGAGCGGCAGTAGCAGCAGGTAACCAGATGTGGATTTAGCAAAGTGTTTTACTCGCCCTCGCACCTTCCTCGCTATTTTCCCTTTCTCAGTTTCTCGTAGCTTCCTCCCTCTCGAATCTCACTTGTTTCTAAATAGGCATCGATAACACCAATCGATCCTGAACTAATTTCAGCCAAATTCGTATCTATCGGTATAACGTATTTACTAGCACGACAAAAAATGAAGCTACGTGTATATGAGATTGTTGAAAATTAAAGAGACTGGCAATTATTACACGTTGCCTTTGAATTATAGAGGAACGGCGGCTTGAATTATGGGAATAAGGTCTCGAGTTATAGGGGATTGGAAACCCCGGGACGGGGAACAATATACAAACAAATAAATAGACATAAGCCTTTTCAAAGTAATAATATAAGATTCATCGTATTAAGATTGATTCCAATTAAGTAGTCTCATGTCCCAGGAATTTATCAGTTGATTATCTTATTTGGCGCGATAAGCTGCGAGTTCTTGTACCGTAGTTAGACATTGAATGAATTCGAGTAATACGATTTCCGAGCGATCCATCATTCGGAATGCGAAAATTATTGCGAGGAATTGAAATTCCTCCATATACGCATTGCTTGTTCTACCAGTTCACATCTGTACGTATATATATATATATAGGGAGAGAGAGAGTACAAGAAACATGTGGACAGAGAAAGAGAGAGAGAGAGAGAGGGCGGAAGAACGGGAGAGTATACAGATTACTCTCGGCTCTCGTGGGCTCGCAAAGTCCAGTGAGACGCTCGTGACCGAAAAGCTCTCTCCATAAACATAAATGCGTAAACTGTAACATACCACTACGAATTCTGCCTTGACTGGGACATTACATGTCTAATCTGCGAAATGTGGACATGTCCAATCCACAATTGAGATTTCATTTATTTTTCCATGTCACAAAAAATAGCTCTCTTCTCTTAAAAATCATCAATATGATTTCTCATAAAATGAACGTCATCACAGGTTTTCCCAATAAAATATGAGGATATAAAAGCAGAATTTATTCGTTGCCAACAATAGCAAATGTTGATCAGGAAAAATCTTCAATGGCGAAAAAGAATATCAAATTAAATCCGCACCGTTTCAGTAAACGAAGAACGATGCAACAATATTAATTAAGTAATTACATTCTACAGATGTACGTCTGACGCTGGTCGACTGGGGTGGAATGTATCATTCATTTATACATAGACCATATATATATATATATATATATATATAGAGAGAGAGAGAGAGAGAGAGAGAGAGAACGAGGATCCCGGGGCTCAGTGACGGTGCTCTCCACGCCGAAATTCGTGCCAGATGCCGAAATGTAGGTCGGGTCACCTGCATCGTAACGGCCCCGCGGGGAGCCCAGTATCTGCAGAGTGTCTATCCCAGGAACTGGCGCGTGTGCGGAGAACAGGAGTAGATACAGAACAGAGTGAGAGAGAGAGAGCGAGGAGGAGCAACGAGGGTGAGAGGCGATGCGAATATAGTGAGTTTCTGGAATATGTATGTGGACTGAGGACGTTAACAATATTAGAGCTTTTGGGTTGCAGTTCTATATCTCCATACATTTACACATCACGATCGCTGAGTAACAGAATGGCGTATTCAACGGGTTAAATATTTACATTTAAGTCTTTTCGATCCTCAGCAGTCGAGCGGTAAAACGAGAAGTGAAGCAGCCACATTGGTTTGCTTGTCGTACAAACTGTCCAGCTACAGTCCAGCACTCACCCCACATACGTAGGTATTTGGCAAAAGCACTATTTGCTTTTCCATATATATGTATAGGCACTCGATAATAGAAATTTCATTTTACTAGGGTGAGAAAATATTTCATGAAAAGTGGAAAGGAGTAGAGGATTGGGCAAAAAGTGTTGCGGAAATTTATCAAGAGGAAATATATACAGGAAGTCGCGGTAGATCGTGGTAATTTCGCGAGGATCTAAATGGATGTATATGTGTATAAACGTGTATACGATGTCTAACACGTTAGAACGAGGCGATGACGGTGGTTCGCTGAAAAGGAAACGACAGAACGTCTCGAGGGGTGAGAAATTCTAAACGTTCTAAAACGTGAGATAGAAACGAGACCGTTTCACCATCCCTCGTTGGTTTCCTCCGTAAAGTTATATATGTGTACAGATATATGGTAACAGGTATATGGAAGCAGGTGAAGACGCCAAACTATACGGTAACTCGATTTCGGTTGCCCTGGCGCGTTCACCAAACCGCGAATTTCTCCCTCGCGGCTCACCGCATATAATCGCTGTACACCGTATATATACCTATGTGCATATTCACGAGCATATATACGTGTATCTATGTATATGTCCTTATAAATGATATTGGGATGGCTGTTACTCGAGTACGAGTGATCGCATTACTTTAATGAGAAAAAGTGAAGTTAAGGGCCAATCCGATACCTTCATTTCAACAGTGATGGAAAAGGTAGGTAGCTACGTGATTTTCATCACAGAATTTTTGTACAGACGGCTGAGATGGCTGAGGACTGTTTGAAAAATTCGACTCATCTTCATTCATGGAAGAGCAATATTTTTTTCATGAGCAGACAACACGCAACCCTGCGACAGTCACGCCATTGACCCACTTCATATCCGGTGGAAGGTAAAACAACTCTTCCGGGAGTTAGTCAGGAATAAAACTGTGATCGAGGGTGATTTTGTCTTTGCAACAAGCAACGCACTCAAGGATTGGGTAATGAGAACGACATTTTTGTAATGCACAGCCTTATTCGATGCGGATTCTATAGTTGACCTAATTGTCGCGAACAGCAACGAGAGAATAAACAACAAAACAAAAGAGACTCACCAAAACGTTGCATATTTTGTATTTGACGCTCCACGACTTTCCTTTGCAGGGTTTTCTACGACAACGCCTCTGCTGGTGTGATATTCCACCCCCGCAAGTCCTAAGGAGAAAAAAAACAAGTTTTAAACCCCTGGATTATTCATCATGTGCTCCCAAACAAATGATCAAGACCTTATTATACAATCTCGAGTGCGATCAGAATCGTCTCCCATTACGAAGCTGAGGTTAATCCTATTCGCAATAAATGTCACAGAATGCAGATATATAAAAAAATCGTCTCCAAGATAAGTTCCACCATACTCAATCCACCGCCATGCTTTTATTTTTCTATACTACCATAAAATGTGCGCGTGTTTAATAAAAGCCAGGGTCATTCTTGAAATTATCGAGGTATACGCCCGCCTCTCATTCTCGTCACTCAAACCTATCCCCTTTCGTTTAACCCCGTACACCTTCCCCTTCTCCTTCACGTCCCCCTCACCAAGTCTCCCGTTTCTCCTACTGTGGGTAATAAAAATAACGGGAGAAAAGTACCGTGTAGCCAGAAAAGGTATGCCTTTGGAAGCTCGCAAGTCTCGTAAAGCAAACTTTACTGTGGGTGATCTCTCATATGTGTATACTCGTATATAGTTTCGAGATACGATATAATCGGGAGTTCGTGGAAATGAGAGATGATTGTCGCATAGAGTTGAACTAGGAGGCAACATGTATAGGGGAATTATCTAATTAGGGGCGACATAGTATTTCTGACAATTCTAGATCACAGTTCCAAGAAACCTCCCTCACCCCTTAGATTTTCATGTCTAATAATATTTATTTTTAATATTGAATTATATTATTAATTATCGTAATTATTGTAATATTATTGATTATTATTACAGGTGAAGTATGTTAAAATTGTTCGAGACAACTTTGTTGGTACTGTCCATTGTGTAAGGTGTGGTTTGATGTATAATAATTAAGACATAGTGCTTGAATTATTTTTTGTGTTTCAACCGTCTGGGACAATAATTTGAAAAAGTAATTTTGTATCACCCTGTAACGCATACGATGGAACTTTACATCTTGATTAAAGAGCCCCTTTGCGCTCGTAGGTTGATTGAAAATTTCATTTCGTGCTTATTCGATAAATCGAATTACGTACCTCGTGCACGGAGACCACTTGGACCATGGCGACCATTCTCCCCAGGCAACGTTCTGGAACACACAAATTCAAGCACCGAAAGTTTGAGTAATTATCGAATTAGGTACATATAGATATAATAAATATACGCGATTTGTGAAACAGGGAGGAAAGCGCAGTTGTGAATTTATCGAGTTATACGGATGAGTTGCTTCCTATAAAGAGCATGCGATTATTGCAAGCGACCTAACAACGAAGGTATACGCTAAAAGGGGTGATGTGCTTTTCAAAGAACACACACACATATATATATATATGTGTGTGTGTAGGTTATTTCACATTAAAAATAAAAAGACACCCTTACCAATATAAGACGATTATAATGTCTCAATTTTTTTTACTTAGTTCTCCGTTATTTTATTTTTATATTTCTTATTTTATGAATAATTAAAAGAAAAAGTACGGCGTGTACTAACAAAACAGAGTCGTCGGTAGCTTCGCGAAAACACATGAACTCGGGAGAGGTTGTTTCACAATATCAAAAACATTGCAGAACACACGAATAAATCGTTATGCTTAACTTTTATTTATCTAATTACGCTTTTACCATTATACCCTTGAACTCATGTTCAAATAACGCAACATTGTTATCGGTCAAAATATTAATGACAGCGCGATAATTTTTAGTAAACCTTATTTCTCTATAATTCACCATATTAGTCGATCCAAGATAAGAAGGGTACGGTAATCAAGCCCAGAAAGGGACGACGGTAAGACGCTCATAAAACATTAAAAAGGTCAAAAGCTGGAAATATTCGTCACCGATATTACGCCCGCGCGCAACATAAGATACGGCGAACGCTTTCAGCAGGGTTTAGCCGGAGCTTTCAAGAGTCGGAGTAGAAGCTGAGTAACAGATCGATCGGAAGGTTTCCAGGGTGGTATCTCTAATGTGTTTTTGCCGCAGAAGTTGAATGTCCCAGAATACCGATCGTTGAGTGAAATATCCCGTTATTATAACGTAGTTTGAGAATTTTGTCACGCGATCTCATCTAATATTCCATTATTATTAGACCATTTCTACGGGGTGTACATAAAATAAAAATAATCAGTACGATGATGAATCGGCTTCGAACGTCGTTCGGTTTCGTAATGGTCGATCATTTATTCTGTCGGTCGAATATTCGATAACGCAATTAATAGCTCGTAATTTATTTTTTGAGACGAGGCACAACAATTAATTGAATCTTGGGATAGGAAGTATCCTGAAGTAAAATATCTATGAGATAGCCAAGTGAAAAAAAGAACTTTCATTATAATACCTTTTTTTAAATCCTTAAGCAATACAGACTCCTCGAACTCTGTTCAACTCTATAATCGACATTGAACTCGCTCAATCTGCTGCTTTGAATAGCGGAAAAATCTATTATTGTTTATAATCCATTAGTTTTACCGTAAATTTTACGAAGGATTAATCGATTTTTTCGTCGTAATGAACATCTCATTAATTGAAGTGCCGAGGTAGACCGATATAAAGGGATCGTCGGTTAACGGCCGACGATGAAAGAAAGAACGAAGGAACGAAAGAAAGAGAGAGAGAGAGAGAGAGAAAGAGAGAGAGAGAGAGAGAGAGAGGGAAAGAAACAGAGAAAGATGGTCCTGAAGAAGCGAGAGCAAAGGTATAAGACGGTAGAGGAATTTCGTCGAAGTCCTTTAAAACGAGGTTTGAGTGCACATGATAAAAAGAATCGAGAGAGCGTGGAGAGAATAACGCAGGCGCGTAGAAATCAAAATCGTTTCGAGTCATTCGTTCCTTCTTCCGCCTCCACGATTTCTCTACCGCATACTAATTACTCATAAATTTTATGAAACTAACAAAAAATGAATGAATTTAAGTTACGTTAATATGTCCTCGATGGAACAAAGTAACAATTATTACCAAAATGTATTATTCAACGAAAGTTACAAAGGTGGTAATTTTATAATTTGCCATTTGGTCGAATTATTCATATTACTTCAATCATATACTTTGTTCACATTGAGAAAATTTTGAAAAGATATAGCTGGAATACTATAGTCGATCATGTTATTAAGTATATTTTTCTTACTGGATAATGTATTTCTTTGACAAACATTTTTTATGATAACAATAACAAAAACAACAATATTATGAATAATAATAATAATAATAATAACGGGCATCTCCTCGGGTGGCGGATAGGGGAAGTCCTACATGTCTACGGTACCTACAACATGAAGGATATCGGGTGAAGTGGCAACGCTGCAACACCCGGGGTGAACCAAAAGCAGCAAACAACACGCACACAAGTTCGAATGATCAAGGACTCTATAAACGGTTGGCCCTGTGGAAGCGAATGATCGGGATCCCCCTATAAACGGGCGTCCCCGAAAAGCAAATGGCAATGAATACGCCGGTAAACGTCACTAACTCGGTCAGTCATCAATAGCCACACGTAACGCCAGGGGAAGGCGGTGTGAGTTTTCCTCCGAGACAGGCGGTCTCGACGCGGATCGCCAGAGGCTACCTCGAGGAAAACAAGCCCGATGCTGCTGGGCCGCTGGATAGTACAGGAGCCTAGCCAGTTGGACAGGGCTGCCCTATCAGCTAGCGAAACGTCCCCATACTATTGTAGTGCCGGGTGGTGTCTGCATAAGGTTATACGGCATTAGCGGGGGGGGGGGGGCTTGGGGAGGTCACTGGGATCAGGAGGAGCGAATCAGAGGCGGGAATGCATATGTTCGGAACCGCCGATGGAGAGCGTGGTGCGAACAGATTAGTAACGCCACAACCGAAACGAAAGCAGGAAACCACGGCCTCGAGGCCGGATCTCATGCCGGTAAAAGGCCGACGAAGGGAGCTCAGCCTAACCCGTAGAATATAGTAACGAGGAATAACAAGACAAAGACGAAGGCGTTGGGCGGACAAGACCAACCAAAGACGGGAATGCCCACAGGAACATCAATGACACCGGCAGCGAAAACGGAGATGAGGATCGAACAATCCCCAAATCTGGCACTGGTGTGGTCCTCATCAAACCGACGGACGGGGAAACCTACGCAGTCATCATACGTCAAATGAAAGCCGTTGACACGGGCCCCAAAAAGGTGCAGGTCAATGGCTACCAGAGGACCAAGGAGGACAGTGTCATGCTCCGTGTAAAAAGCGGGGCAGGAGAGAGACAGAATTTCCAAAACAAACTTCCGCAAGTCCTGGGAGGAAGGCACAGATACAGGACTTGACTTCCAACATACAGCTGGACATTCTGAACTTGGACTGCGTGGCGGAAAAAGAGGAGGTGGCGGAAGTGCTAAATCGGGAGACAAACGACACAGGAGACCCAGAAATGTATATTTTCGACACACGCGGACGAACTGCAATGGAAAGGACAGAGGGCAGTGCTGCTGCAAATGCGGTAAGACGAACCCCGTCGGCCAAGGACTGCAAACAGGAACCGACGTGGTTCCCAAACGGCAATAGTACTTCAGCCATTTCGGTCAGAAGCACCCGAATGCGAATACATGACAGCGGAACAGGTGACGATTACGTCTGGGTGAGGGTGAGCGCTCTGACTTACGTCAGCGTCTACCTGATCCCGAACTAGTTCGCCAGAGAGTTCGAGGACAAGGCAAACATACTTCAGGACGCATTGTGGGAGCTGGGGGGGCTTAATAGTCGCGGATAACCTCAACGCAACCATGATCGTGTGGGGAATGCCCAGGTGGGACAGGCGCGGACATCTGCTGTTAGAAATGGCAACCTTGCTGACATTTCGTGACAATTATCTCGGGCAGTTATCGTGCTACTAATGAGGCGATGGGCGGTAATCGATGACTACACGGCCACCGATCATCAATATATCGAGTTTCAGGTGGCGACACCCAAAACGACGCGACGCAACAGGTTGGAGCGGGCATCGCGGTGGAACATACAAAAACTCGATCACGACTGTGTCTCGAGGGTGCTACTAGAAGCAGTCGCACCCTCAGAAGACGTACCCGACGAACTGACAGGACGTATGAGGGCCGAATGACTTGTGGACGAGAGGCTGAAACTGACGAAACGACTCTGTACAACTTCGATGCTGCGCAAGAGCACCAAATACCATAGACGAGAGACATACTGTTGGACAGAACTTATTGCCGAATTGCGCGGATTCTGCATTCGCGCGAAGAGGAGGATGTACCGGGCTCGGGAAAGCCGTAGGCCGTGCGCGGCTGCGTTTACGACAGAGTACAAAACGGCACGGAAGACTTTGATAAACGCCATAAAACACGATAAGAAGCGTTGCTGGACAGAGTTATGCGCGAATGTGGATCGAGATCCCTGAGTTGCAAGATTGTGATTCAGAGGTTCTGGGCTCGAGACAGTCGACACCTACCGGAACTCACAAACGTGACGACCATGGGACAGATCGTTGACGGACTCTTCCCGACTCGCGCAACGAGGGTGGAGCCGGAGGACGTGGACGACAGATGAGACGACCCTGTCTTCACTGAGTAAGAGCTTATTAAAGCTACGATCTCTTTGAAAGGGAGGAAAACACCGAGATTGGACGGCATACTCGGGGAGGTCCGACGACTGATCGATCGCCCGAGGCCTAGGATAGTCCTCGATACCTACAACGAATGTCTTAGGACGGGGACGTTCAGCGCGCATTGGGAGACGGCTGTTTCTCCATAGTAAAGGAAAAGGAGAGTCGCATGTGCCTCCTTCCTATAGACCATTGAGTCTCTTGGACAGGATAGGAAAAGATTTCGCACTCTTACTGTTGTGCGACCGAGACTGACTGCCCATTCGAACCTCATGTACGGCCCAGCGGTCTCGGCGGACGCGCCAGCGATTAAAAAATACAGGAAGACGATGATGGACGTACAAATACAAGGGCAACTGAGGATAGCGTGCGCCTACAAGACCGACTCGGCAGAGGGGTTGGGCGGTGCGTTCGCCAGCGTCTGCCATGATGTTAGATGCGGCCGGGAGTCATACATCAATCGTTACACATTGCAGCACACTGAGAGTGCCTTATACCGGCACTGATATTTGCTTGGCGCCGGTGTAGATGCTGCTGTGAGCTTGCTTTACCGCCGTGGCCACTGCGGTGTGCATTAGGAGCCAGCCCCTTCGGGCCCTGATCAGCAAGTATGCTTTGAATATAGTGGTCAGAAGCTGCATTGCTCCGGGCGAGCGCCGGTTCGTCCGTGTTTTCCGGGACCGGTTAAGCGTAGGTCAAGCCTCAGGGAACTGGAATAGGAGTCGACGTACTCCGAGGGTACAACCGTTCCTGGCTATTACGACCCGCTGCTCTGCACACGAAGCGCTGTTTTAAAACAAACCACGGACAACCCAGATGGAAATAGGAAGGTGAACGACGACGGAGTCTCATCGAGACAGCCCTTCGTCGAATACGAAGAAAAGTCGAGCTGGAACTCGCAGAAATGCAGAGACTCATAAAGGTCATGATGGGCGTTATGAAGAAGCAGTCAAGCGTGAGTAGGGCCATCAAGGAAGGCCTACCGGTACTGGTGAAGCATCTGGAGGAGCTTGCGGAGTGCCCCGTCCCCTGAAGAAGGCTCAAAAAACCACAAATCCAAGAACGGCGAGTCTGGCCATGTCGGAGCCCCTTCCATCGACCTCTAGAGGGGGACAAAAGCGGGCGGCGTCCATACCACCGATCCCTCCGGTGACGGGGACGACAAAAAAGAAAAGAAAGTACGGCATACCTGAGAACGAGTGGACCGAGGTTGCCCACAAAAAACAAAAGGAAAAGAAAGGAGGAAAGAAAAACAATAAACAGACGAGTCAGGAGAGAGGTGGAGAAAAACCCAAAAGCCCCTCAAGGTGTCGCGAGGATGCCAAACGTTGCACCTCCGCGAATTACGGGAAAAGAACGGGGAAAAAACGGGCGGGCCCCGCGAAAAGTGGACGCGATTGCCCTCCAACCGGCCGCAGGTAAAACTTATGCGGACATATTGTCCACTGTCCGGAGAGAGGGCAATCCTGAGACATACGGCGTCGACATCAAATCGGTTTGACGCACACGCGTGGGGAAATCCTAATAGAACGCGGCAAGACGCCGGCCAACTCAAGGGCCACGTTCTCCGAGGCCCTTAAAAGACAACAGTCGAGGCAGCCAGGGGTACAGAGCGGGGGAACCACTTCTCCTACCCCGTCTGTCTGCTGGTCACGCTGGATGTGAAGAACGCCTTCAACTCAGTACGGTGGAGCGACGCGATAATCGCGCTGGAGCGGGTATTCCGGGTACCTGAATATCTTCTCCGAGTACTCGCAGACTACCTGAGGAACCGCTCCTTGGTGTACATCACCGCGGATGGCCCGGTGAGCCGTGAGCTCACGGCTGGGGTAGCCCAAGGCTCCATACTCGGTCCCGACATATGCAACGTTGCCTATGACGGGATCCTCCGCATGGAAATGCCGGAGGGTACATTCCTGGTTGGGTACGCGGACGTCATTACCGACATTATCATCGCTCGTAGCGTTGAGGCGGCGCACACGCGTCTTAACCAGGTAATGCGTCGGGTCCGCTCTTGTATGGGCAACCGCAGCATGGAGCTAGCAGTGGCGAAGACCGATATCGTGCTCCTAACCAGAAACCACATCCCGCTTTTGTGGGATATGCTGTCGAGTACCTGGGGGTAAGGCTCAACTCAAAACTCACCTTCGGGGAAGAGAGACGATGGGGAGCGGACAAGGCGGCTGCGGTGACGACGTCGCTAAGCAGGATCATGGCCAATATTGGCGGCCCCCGAGCCTGTAAACGTCGTCTCCTACTACGCACCGCCGAGTCCATTATGCTCTATGGCGCCGAAGTCTGGGCCGGTGCACTGCGGTACGAGATATACCATAAACGCATGGTCGTAGTGCAGCGGAGAGGGGCCCTCCGCATCGCCTGCTCCTACCGCACGGTTTCGAAGCCTGCATTGCTGGTGGTAGCCGGAGTCATACCTATTGACCTACTTGCACAAGAGCGGATGTCCGTCCACCAGGAATACCCTGGGGAAAGCAGGGACAGGGCGAAGCAACTTGCCAGGACTCGCAGTATGCGGGCCTGACAAGAGAAGTGGGAAGGGGACCCGCGGGGCCGGTGGACAGCAAGCCTCATCCCTTGTCTGGCCACCTGGGTAAACCGTCAGCACGGTAAAGTAAACTACTACCTCACTCAAATGCTGACGGGGCACGGGTACTTCCAGGCTTACCTCCATAAAATAGGGAAGGTTCCGGGCCCGTGCTGCTTATCCTGCGGGTCCCCCAGAGACGACGCCCTCCACACATTTTTCCACTGCGTGGAGTGGAATGAGTGGAGGGCCCCACTGGAGGTAAGGTTTGGCGGCATAACCCCGGAAAACATCGTCTGGGTCATGCTCCAGAAGAAAGAGGCCTGGGCAAAGCTAGCCACTTATATAGAAGTGGTCCTCCGCCATAAAAAGGCGTTTCTGGACAGGAGGGACGCCATGATGGCGGTATAAAACACTCAGGCACCACTCGGATGAATGCACCGTAAATGCTGTTCCTGGGTGGTGCTGGGAGTCCTGGAGGGGGGTTTTAGTCGTTAGTGCCATGAGGCGACTCCGACCTTTGGGGGACCAGGTAGGACCCCAGTAGTGCGTAAAATGCATTTCCCCGCTCCTAAAAAATATTATTATCCGATAATAATAATGAAAACAAAAAATATAAATAAAGATTTTGACATAGCAATAGTCGGAAAATGGAAACCCTCCACTGAGAACGAAACTCGAGTCTCGACATCTCTCCCCTGGCCACTTTACCCATTACAGGGTGTATTCAAAGCTAGACGTTGTGGCGACGATTATAATGAATGAATCGGAAAAAGTGCGGATGAACGAGGGTGGAGAGAAAAAAAATGAATCACAAAAGTGTATAAACGAGCGTTCCTCAAGAGGGACAGTAATGGGAAAAAGAGATGCGTGAAGGAGGGAATTTATATACATAAGCTTCAGAGGGGCTGTCATTGCATACGTGAAAGGTCTTTTTGATGGTTTCGTTCATCCACGCAGACGTTTTTGTACGTCCGATTGTTCGGCCTCAAGTGGCGATAATACGAAGCTTCGGAGCTTTTCCAATGGTTGCTTTCTCTCTCCGAACCGCAGTCCTCACAGCCAATCAAGCATGTATGGGGTGCTTCGTCTCAATTGGCCTGTCACTCCTCAGTTTTATATATCGTTTTCTTTTTACCCAAAATTGTATGATCAGAATAAAATATAATAATGTAATTCATATTGGAAGAATAAACATTTCATTGATAGCTACGCAATAATAGAAAACAAAAGTGTGATATTTTATTTTTATAAAATATAAAAATTTTCGAAAAGTGTATTTTCCTAACTCGCTGAACTTCATAAATTTTCACTGGATTTCCAGGAACTCCATAAACTCTGGTTTCCTTTTTATGCGCGATCGATCCGAAATATCTTATATATAATATATTGGACGATGCGGAACTATTTTGCCACAAGGCTGATGACGTATTTCGACCTTCTTGCCACCCTTCATTCATATGCCTCTCGGTACATTGCCGTCGCGGAAAATCTCTGGTCACAGCGTATCTCCGCGTAGGTAAATGACGCTTTAGAGCTACGAGTACCTTCGAGTTAACACGTAATATTCTATGGAGCAGAACTTGGAGAGGAATACTCATTGCGTAACAAAAGAGCCCTTCACCGAGCGTCGATATTCTTTCTCCCTGTCCTCCTTCGTTCACCGTTGTTAAACGTCGAGTACTATGTCTAGTAGTACTCGTGTCCCTTAACCACGAAATCTCGATATCTGTACCGAAGTGTTTTTGATAACAGGCGATGCCTCACCAGGAACAACTCCTATTCCATTACAAAATTAGTGAGAACGACTCTGAGAATAATTTGAAAGAACGATTTAAATCAATGCAATCGTGTTGAACAAATAAAATTTGTTATTTTCGAATAATTAGAATTTTTGTTTAATTAGACGCGACAGTTATAAGAACATTTAAAAAATGATTCTTGCATTTGAAAGATGCAGAGATTTTTAATAGTGTGGGGGAACATATCGTTAAAGAATTTTTCAACGTCGATGTGCACGATGCTTTTATTTGTGATAAACCCTTTGGACGATCCCTCAGTCATGTACTTAACGTCCTTGTCACTCGAGCCGAAAAGCTCGAAAGCTTTTTCTTTCATTTCAATTTTTTTCTCTTACAGGTGCTCGATCAATCCTAGGCCTTGGAACCCCTTCGAATTAAAGCATTGTCTTTCCTTCGATTGTCCTCTGTTCGCGATTTCTTTGGCTGTTTCTTTCGATTGACACTGAGCGTTTATTTATCGTCCATTATTGCTGCACTCGTGTTCAAGGGTTGTTTCGTATCTGTTTATGTCAATTAATCTGTGACATTCGATCGGCAAAATTCACGATTTCTGTCAAACGTACCGTCTCGAGTGGTGCTCCGGCTTTATCATTTGACTTATTTGTAAGGCATACAGAATTTTTTTTTTCATTTTCATCCTCAGAAGTTTTTCTATACCTCCCTTGAAATATTCCACCGCTTTTCTACGATGCTTGAAAGATCATTTTTCTATTTTACTGAGAGGAAAAGTAATAAATAGGAGATGGAGGTCTAAGTCTTTGATCCGACGTCTCTAGATTCGAATAATTAATCGATTCTGATTATTTCATCGTACGATTGGATTAAATGTTAGGAAACGTTGGGAATAGCAATAGTGGAGAGTAAGAACGAGTGTTAGAATCGAAGTAGGACGAATGCGTCACTGTTCTTCGTTGCATGGCTCTCTCGTATGAAGGTGCAACTGTGCAGGCGGGGCACGCCACGGAGTTACGGAGGTAGACGAAACTAGCGCCAGCAAAATACGTATTCCCAATTCCCACCCAATCTAAAATCAATCTTAGTTCGTTCTGTCGTGGTGCGAATAGGTGTACGAGGGGAAAGAGGGGCTCTGGATTTCAACGGGGATCGGAGGGTGGGAGTGCAAGTAGGTTGAGAGAGATGAGAGGGACGGGGTCGGAGGAGGTGTCGGGTGAGTGAGAGAGTACCGATCAGTTTTAAGCGGGCCTCACCACCCTGCATTATTCAAACGCCGTCTTTGCTCGGTATATAAAGGGAAAGAGGGAGAGTGTGAGAGAGAAAGAAAGAGAGAGAGAGAAAGAGAGAGAGAGAGAGAGAGAGAGAGAGAGAGAGAGAGAGAGAGAGAGAGAGAGAGAAAGAGAGAGATTTTCGTAGGTACCACAAGAACTTACCATTTGCTATATATATATATGTATATAAAAGGATATACGAATAGGGGTTGAATATATATACGTGTGTCAGGTTTATATATCTTGCTCTTTTCTCGTGCCCTTTCTGTGATACTCTCGCTCTCTTTCACCTCTCCCACTTCTCTTTATCCTCGTCGACTGCCTCTTCCCGAAAATCGAAGCTCCCGACTCCTTTACCAAAAGCCCCTTTCACTGTTTCCGCGTCGACTGATGAATCGAATCGAGTCCGAAGATAGAGACCCCAAATTCAAAGAAAATTCGAGCCTATATGCGATGAAATATACATTCGGGAAGACCTAGCAGCATACCGATGGTATGAACTATTGTTTGTTGTTTAATAATTGAATAAAGTTCACCCTTGTGATAATTATGTAATCGAGTATTCACCTTTTAAGTCTTTAATGGTCTGGAGATTGATAGGATCTTTCATGGAAACATTATCCGTGTGAGGTGTGCAGATTCAATTTTTCAGAAGACAGAGAAAATTTGAGTTCGTCTTGATTCCATGCTTACTGTTAGACTAATTAATTCTTTTTATATCAATAGTTGGCGAAATAAAAAACTGATCAGATAGTGATATCACTTGACTATGTAAAATGGTGGAAAAATTCAAGCACGGCTTGGAGAAAATAGAATTTTTCTTTTTTTAGAAAAAAAATCGGAGAGGCGAGAAATACTCGTAATACGGTCGTATCAGTCTGAAGGTGGAGGAAGCATCGCGAAAGACTTGACGGACGTGAAACGATCAGACGACGAAAGACGATTGCGGAGAGGATGAGAAAAAGGGGTTGAAACGCTTTTCGCTAGGAGACGCTCGAGAGAAGCGACGATGGTGCATTATTCAGTGCTACCGCAACATCGGTGCCTTTCTTCCAACCCTGACACACCCCCTCGCTGCTACTTTGCTACTCTGACGTTTTCCTTTTGCGCGGAACTGTGGATCCGGTTATTCACAGGAATTCTCTCTCACTCGCCTTTTTTTTCCTCTCTTGGCTCGTTCTCTCATTCTTTTCTGGGCCAGAGAGCTTCTCACACTACTGTGCAGATGTCAATTTGTCTTTCAACCGCACTCCTTTCCCGAGCTCGCAGCGTCTATACGTGTGTGGCATTTCATCACAAATCGATAAAAAATTTCCGAAGTTTCGAATCGATTTTATTTATATAAACAAAACTTTAATTCCTGTTCGATGATGGGATTTTCATAATTAGGTAAATGGAAAAGGTAATAAAAAATGATCGTGTGTAGTGATTTCTTCAATAAAAAGAGACGAAAAGTTTGTGATAATATCGATTGACAAAAGTTTATTTGGAGACGTAAGAGCGGATGGTAAAGTTCATCCGGCGCGCCCGTGCATATTTTAGCAAAATCCGCACCCATTGTACGACTAATACGAGCCTCTGTACGAGAATACACATTCTTCGGTCCATGTTGGTACGAACTACTTCGTTCGTCCGGATTGCGAAAATTTATTCTGAGAATGATTTAAAAAAAAATCATTATTTCTCCCTATCGTCTTTTTTGTTTCTAAACCTACATCTTTCATCTCTAACGAAGTTTAAAAATGTCATGATATTTTGTTAGAATTGACAATTAACGTTCACGTTTTCACATCGCCTTCGGTCATTACACAAATAAAATAACTGATCCTTACGTAATTTTCTAATTTCCATGGATGATTAATATGCGCGATTATTATGAATTTCACGAAAGCAACAAGAGCTGCTCAGCCATTTGGGGAGGCCGCTGTTCTGAGGCCTGATAATCATGAATAATTCGAAGCAAGAAAACTTTGGAAACTTTTTAATAATCCCCTCATACTACTTGATCTTTCATTTCTCCTGTAATGTTCATCAAAATCTCGTACAAATCTCTTTCTTCTTGCATTCACTCGATCATTTTAATTTAAGACTATAGACCATAAATTTCTCGACGCTTTTGGCTTTATACCTCAAACTTTTCCATCTTTTGACAACGTATATTCACTTTAAATATCTGATTTCTTGAGTTTTTACGACCAGAATATTTTCTCGTGAAATTCTAATGGATATAAGTGGAAGATAGACGGAGGGCGAGATGGAGAAAGAAAGAGAGAGAGAGAGAGAGAGAGAGAGAGAGAGAAATGGAGAGTGGGAATCGAGCTTCACGGTCGATATTCCGAACCTTGTGACATTAGACTCGCAAATTATTGAAAGCAACAGAAGACGAAGGGTAAGTGAGAATGTTTCAAGGAACAGAGAGTGAGTATCACAAAGCGCGCGAACGGAATATATACTTTATATATATATATACATATAAAGTATATAAGGGAATGAGACAGCGTGGTTAAGGAAAGGTAGAAGAGGCTCTCACCCTCATTGCTAATGGAGATTGAGACCTTTGGACCACTTTGGCCAGATGTCAGATATAGGGATGTATCTGGAACGACCCAAAGGAGCCATTGAACTTCATCTCGTGGTATATGTATGTTCATTCCACGATTTGTGGTTTCGTCGTCGTCTACCGAAATCATTTCTCGGATCTCACCCTACTATAGAGTAGAGGCCCGATTTTGTCATCACCTCGGGACGATTGCTGAGGATACCGGTAAGATATAAGCTCCGCCCACTAACAATATAAAACTGCCGCCGTGGTGGACAGAGCGCCCTCTTCATTGGTCAGCAGGCGTCCGGCGGTGGCGGTGGGGGGAGACAGGGGGGAGTGACATCATGGTAGGGGCTGGAGAACATTCCACTTGACAGAATCATTTTTGATAAAAACGGGCTTCTACACTCTACGTGCGTATATGTATTCTATTATATATTGTACCCAACAACGAAATGTATATATCATTCGTGATACCTTCGTCTCCCACGTTCGGATACATTGTGGACGTACAGCTACTCAAGAAACTGTCGACGTCATCCTGGCTCTATATAGAAGAGACGTTCTCGACATATCACTGAAGTTTCCTTCTCGATCATACAGATATATAATACACCTGCCAGATGGAGATCCGATACGAAGTAATAAAGAGATGGAGAAATATAGAACGTGTGGGTAGAGACATTTTCCGGATAATTGCATTGTGACGCCTCGTCGGTGAAGATTGCAAAATCGGTGCAAAAATTAACGCGCGTAAAAAATACAATTGCAAGAAATGGCGTATTTTTTCCGATATTTTATTATTTTTTTCAGATATTTTAATAAATGATACCGAAGAGACAAAATCTGTTGCACGGTACGCTATAGTCACATAAATAACATAAATAGATGATGTTTTAGATCTGATTGAATACCACGAGGAGGGTAAACAAAAGCACAGTAATAATTGTCAGGGGATTTATACCTAGGATTTTAAAGAATAACCGGTAAACTGCCGAAAGGCTTCGTGTACATTCCCAAACTCTTAGGAAACCACAACTGTACATTTTCTTCACTCTTATAGACAATGTGTGATGAATATTGGTATTTTTCATGATCTCAATATAGCTATATATGTGTAGAATATATAAATATGTACTCTGAGGTTTCATATAGGAATGTTGAAGCTTCGGTTGAGCAAATTCCAGAGGATAAAATGTGGAGAAGCAGATTCAACTTTTCGAGCAGTAGAATCGATTGTGCCGTGCTATAAAGTAGCACATGCATGTCTCGAAAATCTCGAGCTGCGAATGGATTGAATCGTACGTTGAATCGGCAGGCAATTTGAAAGTATAAAATCTTGAGAACGTTCCAAATCGAGCCGCGGCGTAGGCGATAAGATCAAAATCCGGAAGAGATAAAACATCTTGATGATACTGAAATATGTGTTCGATATGGTATTAATAACGTTCAATTCTGAAGCTTTACTTAATTTTATAAAATATATAAAAGATGTGTCATTTAAAAAAAATTGTTAACAGTACAAAATATACAAGTTAGAAATTTCTTGCATATTAAAAAATGCCTGTGTAATCTAAAGTAGGTAATGTTTACCACTCGGCGAATAATTTTTGGAGCCGCCGTAGGCTTTGTCATACTTGACCTTATATGATTCTGGTACACACGTTACTTCAGTTTACTTCACTTTTTTTTATGACTCATTATCAGCGGTGTGGATGGAGATAAGGGGATAAAGACAAAACATATAATTTTATTCACGGAGGCAATGTTAAAGCTGTTTGCGATTACAACGCGTCGGCGAGAGGAAGTAAAGAAAAAGCGTTGATGCTCGACCAAGCTTTCTAGGGGTAAACCGACTTTTTGCTCGGATCATCCTCTATTTCGCGCTTCTTCGACTTTCCTCTCTTTCTGCTTATTGCGGAGGTTTCTGTGTGGCAGAAAAACCTTCATGGCAAAACCTGTCTGAAACTCCGTCTCGTTCCATGGGAAGCAGGAGCGTTGCTGTCTTGCTACGCGGGCTCGAAATTATTACACGTCAGTCAAGAATAAGCTAGTCCGAGGGAAAAATGCCTCAACATCGCCACGGGAATGTGAGAAACTTTGTCGGTGGAATATTGCACCGGACGAGAGAAAGATGAACCTACATCTATAATCATATAATACAAAGATTTTGTTGCTGCCACCGCCGTGTACAAGAGAAACGAGGGATGGGGAAGTTAACGGATGTTTGATTTGAAAAGGACAACAAATACAAGGTGTTTAGCAACTATTTGAAAAAAGAAATTACGTAGGCAGTTGGCGTCGGTACAAATAAAACGGTTTTTTAAATTGTCCTGTAATGAAAATTGGCCACGATATTAATTAGTTTTGCTTTTGCTTGTAATTAATTTATGCAAAAAAGCATTAATGCCAAATGCTTTAAATGAAAATTAATAAGAAAAACAAAGAATAATAAAATAAAATAAATGTTTCGTAAATTCGAATGACGTTATTTAAATAATCGGGTTTCGTTCTTCTTATCTTCATTTTTTTATAGTAACAAACGACGATCAGATATCTTTACCAATCATATTATTTTATAGGGAAGAATTGTTCAATATTTGTTTATCGTCGCATTTGCAATTCGTTAAATTTCTCACCCTCGTGGTCAAAATTCCCCAGCCACCCTTACTTAAATTATTAATGGTCGAGTAAACGAATATTTCGAGCTAGATTCGAAAAACAGAGTGGATTATTAGTAATTAGCGATAACACGTACATAATTACTCGGTTATGAACTCCCTATCTACTGTGGCTATCGCATGGACACGGCGACACTCGCGAATTTCTCGCTTACGCGACGCTTTTAAATCCCTATCTTCCTACCTACCTATCTCTCTTTCTCTTTCTCTCTCTCTTTTTCTTCCTCTATCTGTAGCTATATAAGCTCTTCTACTTTTTCTCGAGCACCGTTCTATGGAGTATATGAGAAGAACGAAGGTGCCACAACCCGACAAGAACACAGTTTGCACAAAAGCAAATATTCCACGTCGAGAGAGATACGCTGCTTCATTGTAACGTCACGCGCACGAGGTAATGTCGACTATGTTTCCGTAAGATGCACTTTGATCTTTTTTTCCTCGCTTTATTTTTCACCTCTCGTCTCTTACTTTTTCCCCCTCCAAATCTGCTTCTAATACCTTTTGTTTTTCTTTCGTCGTTCAGCGATATTGGTATTTGTTCGTAAGACTCGACGTTATATTAAATTAAATGAATTAAATTAATCGCCGTTGAAACGAAAAGTAGCAGAGTCCAATTGGATTTCGTCTGGGGCGAAATAGAAAATATATCGACAGTTCACGTATCACTGGATTAATAAATAAAGCGTTTATTAGTAATTAATTATATGCATGAACCAAACTAAATATTCCGCTTTTGTTTTATTTATGTTGATCTTGACAAAAACCGTGAATTCGGCATATTGCGTTAGTTTCAAATTGAATTTTGGGAATCTTTATTCGCGAACAATCGTGTTACCTGCATGGTAACACGATCAAAATTGATAAATTAGTGCGAGAAAAAAATCAAATTTCGCGACTGATTCGATTGTCTTTTCCGTTACTTCGATAAATATTGGTAATGACTTTTTATAGTAACGCTTTCTTCCACGTATCCTTGTTCGAATTTTTATAAATTCTTTTTCATTACAAGCTTTTCCTCCTTATTTTAGCCTTTTATTTGCATCTTCCACATTCCAAATATATTCCTCTTTCTTTAAAAACTTTCGTTCGAATTTTTTACAAAAGTATTTTTTATTGTGTGCACAAACTTGTACTCCTTTAATTTAGCCTCTTATTTACATCTTCCATATTCTAAATATATTCGTCTCTCCTTAAAAACTACTCTTTCCTTACGTCTAACATTCAGTCTTCCTGAATTTCCATTTTTCTCGAAAATAAGATTTCTCCCAAATTTAGTTATTCTCACTACAACTCAAACTGGTTACGGAAATTCAAGCCGCATTTCCTTTCATCCTTTCCTTATGTGATGTAATTCAATTTTCTTCTCTCGTTTTTATTCCTCTACAATTGTATATTTGTGAACTCGTTTCGACGCTAGAAAATAACAAAACTATGATAACAAGATCTATGATAAATCTCTTTTATCTGTACGAAGTAACGTGGACATTTATTCACAAAAGTTAGAGTTTTATCCTCACATTTTCATGTCAAACAAGCGATTTTTAAAATAATTCAGCTTTTAGCTACCGCATGCATGACACACGCCTGCGCACTTATTAGCACGTGCATACACGTGTACATGACGATAGATCGATTTACGCGATACGAATATTTTTTTATTCGCTTGTCGTATACTATAGAGATTTTTCTCGCGCGTGCAACAGACCGACGAACGTTTCACCCTCGCTCACTAAAATCACCTCTGCACCTTCAATAAAATGTAGATTTCGTTCTGTGTACGGTAAAACGTCTCCCTATACCACTTTTTTTAGTGTTCTATATCACCGCGTACGTACGTCGCTCCCCGCCATTTTATTTTTCCTTTCGCGAGCGTCGCGAGGAAACGCTCGCAAAGTTAGTTTTATATATACGAACGCCGTATGCCGAGATTCGCGGATGCAATCAGTGGCTCGGGCTCTTTATAGGGGGAGAAACGCGAATACAGCGAATGGATATAGGCCGCGAGCCAGAATACGTGCCTGCAGAATTCCGCAAGCTTATATATCGTTCCTTTTCCTTTTTTTTTATTACAAGATTTCCATCTTTACACTCAGATGAATCGCACTCGAGATATATGCTTGTTCGTTCAAACTCTGTGCGCAAAGTGGAAAGAAAAAGCAGAGAAATATCGCGAGGAGGAGATGGAAGAGACGGGGGAATATACACGTACGACGTCGTCTTCCTCCTCTGCCTTCCTCACGATATCGATAGATAAGAATGCATACAGGGGGATCTTTCTCGAGTGGGCGTGCAATAATAAAGCAACTCTAGGATGCCCATAACTCCAGTTAGATTGGATGATTCAAGAATTTACTTTATGAAAAATATTCTTTCGATAATTATTAGAAATCGTTCGACTATATTGTTTTATAATAAATATAGAGATTCACTCAGCAACGGCTGATTATTTTTAATTCATCGTTATTTTTGTGGGCAATTGTGAATTTGTTTAAATGTACAAGGGAAATGCATAATATCATTTTTTTCAATACTTCCTATGATTATTAATAATTATTTGGTGCTGGAAGCTTGATGAACGATTCATACAAATTCTGTACGATATCGATTCATCACTGGAAAATAATATGATCGTGAGTGACCTAACTGTACCAGTTTTTGACGAATTTTACGCGTGGTCTCGCGACAAGAAGAAACAAAGTACACGATATGGCTCCCACAACGTGCCAGGGAATGTTCGAAATATCGTGGATGAAGTGAACTCTCGGAATATCTTATGAAAATAAGTATACATAGTGTGCATATACTTTAAAATAGTAGGCTCTATTTCATTTTCGGTCCATAATAGAAAAGCAGAGCGAAACCGCAGGGAAGACTCTTGTAGAAAACTTTCCGCGGAATCGCAAACGGTTTTTCCACATTCTTCTTTTTCGCCCTCTTTCCTTTTCCCACCCAAATACCCTCCGTCTTCCTCTCGCTTTCTATCTATTTTTCCCTCGATTATTTTTTTCCATTCCACTCCGATTTTCTTTGTGACTCGAAGTTCGAAGCTTCTGGACACATCAAGTAAGCTTTTTGTTCAGTGTAGCATAGAATGGTCGGAGGGATGTATAGTAGGAGGAGGAAAATCGAAAAGAAAAGTCTAGCAAATAAAGTGCGACGTGCTGATAAAATTGTACGTTTAAATTCCAATTTGACTTTTTTTCGCATTGGTTAATATAAGAAAACTTATTTGTCAAGTGCAAATAAGTTCGATAAAAAAAACGAAATGGACGAATACTTTACATGAGGGAGAAAAATGATAGTCCTTTCCAATTTTCATCGCACCTCAAATTACATTGCTTTTTCTTACTTCCTTTCTTTTATGTCCACGTTCCTTTTGCAGATCAAAGTTCATAGTCGGAGAGAATGCGACAGCATTTGTTTTCACGAAAATGAAAGGTGTATAGCATAAACAAAAAACACTTGCGAATTTAGAAAAAAAATAACGCCGAAGAGGCTGCTTGTGAAATGTTGCAATCACAATGTAAAAAGGTCACGATAATACGTCAAAGCGTATAGCGAGCGTGGTTACGCAATTTCTACAACTCCTCTCAACCTTCTAGACTCCATTTCATTTGTAACACTTGAGCCGTCACCCTGCACTCAATGCCAACTCACCCTCCAGCTCGAATCTAGTGTCACCTTTCAGAACCTGCCCTCGATCCAAATGTTGGCTTGAGTAGTTTCCGAGCTGACAGTACCGCCAGAGTTCGACAGCTGGCTACAATTCTCCTCATAGCCGAGGAAATTAGTTTAAAACGCTTTTAGTCGCTTTTTAGACGTTTTAGTCGCCGTTTTAGACGCTTTAGACGTCTTTTTAATGTCTTTAAAGGCTCTCTGGTTGTGTGAGAAATTAGTGTACCCTACTCTTGACGCATACAGTGCATAAATATTTATGTATTGTGCATCTATACCTACATAGTGACATACTGAACAGAGTATATCTGTATGTAATGTAGCTGTATATATGTATTGCGTAGCTATGTATGGGGACCTACTGAACTGATTATAGCTGTAAAAATAACGATATAATCCGCAAATTGTTTCTCAATGGTGTATGGGGCATGCCCGCAGTAGCCTCAAAGGAGCTGTCTGGAGGGGTTGGGGAGACCGTGTGCAGGAGAGTGCTGGGGCGGTTGTGGAGGTTCCATGACACCCTCTGCACACTTCGCTGAATTCAAATGTCAACTTGCTGCCATTTTGGAGCGTTAGCGGGGGGTCTGCATCGATTCGGCTTATTTTCAAGGCGTCCGAAAAATTCGACTCACAATTAGATAGGGACATACTGAACAGAATATAGCAGAACAATAATGACATAACGCGCCCGCAGTAGCCTCAAAGGAGAGGTCGAGAGGGGTTGGACGAGCGCGTGGAGAAGGGTGCCCAGGTGGTCGTGAAGGGTCCACAAGACCCTCCGCTGACTCCAAATATAAACTTTCCACCATTTTGGAGGATCAGCGGAGGGCCCGCATATACCGTCCAGCATATAATATATTGAAACCCCGCCTGAACCCTCGGCACTCCGCTCGATTTAGGTTATTCTCGAAGCGCCCGAAAATTTCGACTCGGGTATTTGGTCAAAATAATTGTTTCGGTAATTAAGCGAAAAATGGGATGCAATTACTGTTACGCGATAAAGCACGAGCAAAATGTATGTGCGTCACGTACTGCGGAATAATGAAAATGAAAATTGGTTTCGATATAACGAGCAGTAAAAATATATGAGAGTCTTCGTCGCAACGATATAGTTGTAAAAAATACAAATTCTCACTGCTCAATTATCGAAAAAATCTTTGTCTCTACTTTATCGACGTCCTTGTTTTACGACGTGCTACCGTCCTATTAAACGTGTCAAGAACGCGTGCAATTATGGTACGATAAAAACAAAAAGTAACAACGTATAAAAACGATGCTGTAAACGTCCATGTGTAATACTAACGTAAGCGTGGCATGGCAGTACATATATAGAATAGGGCGTACGTTTCTACGAGCAAAACGTAGACAGAGATATAGGCGTGTATATAAGTTCGTTGTAACCCTCTCTGTCCACCACTATCTCGGTTAACTACCACTCAAGATAAGCCAGGTTTAACGCTTGTACGTGCTAACGTTCCCCTTCTCAGGTAGAAAGCCAAGAGTCGAGTACGTACAGTACATTAGGTTATAGCATCTATCTGAACGTTTATACGTACATACTCACACAAACACGGATATATACGTAAGTATATGTGTCTATTTATATAACTGTATGTATCTATGTAGGTCGATTTTATTGTGCAATAAAAGAATCGGTCGATAATTTTTTACGACGACTGGGGACCATTGGTTTTTCGTGAAAATTAATATCTGTTTGTTCAAAGCAAGGGCAAAGTAATCCATCCATGAAAATGACTTTTTTTTCTCCGGGCGACAAACAGTCCCAACGAAGTAAATATAATTTTTTGAGACTCACTTAATCGTTGTTACAAATTTAATCGAAGGATTGATTCGTTGACCGGATTGTTGATTTTTTTTGCAATGGAATTCTGCAATTTTTCAGAAAGAAATTCATTGAAAAACTTAATTAGAATAAAAATGTCGAAAGTTCGGCGAATTTTTAGGCCTTTGGATTTGTTTTTTGACGAGTCACGCGTCATTCGTTCGTTAATTTATCAGGCATCTCCTTTTCGAAGGAAGGGGGAAGGAGGTTTGCATTCAAATCGCATTTATCATTTGATATTAGGTTGCCGTAGGCTGACGGTGCCGTGTCAGAGAGCGTATACCATACGGTGGGTAATGCGAATGTAATTCAAAAAGCAAATTCCCCGCGGGCTCGCCGACTCGCTCGTTTTCCCTCCTTCCTCGCCCCTGCACCCTTTACGTTGCTTTCGCGTCGGCAACCGTCTCGGGTCATGAGAATGTCGTTCAATACCTCGTTTCTGGTAATCTTCGTATATATGCTCGGCCTTATCGCGAGCTACCTATAATTCAACCGAGACCACCACTGCGTGTGCCCTCCTCGAATTCTCTATGGTAGGCGCATTTTAAAGCTTTTCGTTATCTTATTTCCAAAAACTTAAATCTCGAATATCTGGTCGAAGAAAACATCCTTCGCGATTAAGAAAATCAATACCTATACTGAAATATTATGTTTATTCGGAGAGGAAATTCTTTTTGTCATGTTAGTAAATTTTATGTTACAATAAAATTTACAACTTTAAATTTATTTCCATTTAACAAATTTCAATTGATTGTAATAAATCATTGTATATTGATATCAATTTGAAAAAGTTCCTCGAGAAGAAATGTTTTGAATATGCCCAAAAAAATTCAATCATCAACCTTGCGGTACTTGCGGCTCTCCCACTCTGTGTGTATCTGTGAGGTGACGGCGAGTAACGGAGGGTTAAGCAAAAAAATGAATTTAGGAATTTTCCAAGTTCTTTCGCGTAAAGTCAGCATTGCAAAACGATCCCCCAATAAGAAAGCAATATTTTTGAATCCCGCTTGCTCGTAAGACTGTGAATCGCGAAATTTATGCGGAAGCCATTTTCAACTTTCAACTTGAACTTTTTTTTTATCCACCGTAAATTTTCATGTAAAATATTCATTGGGAGGCGAGAGAAATGTTTATTTGACATACGAGAGAGTAAATTGCGGGTAGTGAAGGAGTTAATGTTTCCTAGACCGTCCAACCCTCAAACACCGAGGTTGAATAGATGGACAGACTTGATAGTCACAGAGATTGAATACCTCCCTTTGCGGTATAATGAGAGATCTCTTAATCTTTCAGGAAAATCTTCCTCGAGGCGAACGTCTCGTCAGTTATACTTTTCTCAGACCCGTCGGACTACCAACCACGTAGATATATATACATATATATATATATATATGAAGAATCCAACCTTTTGCTTGACTCCGAGCAAAGCTTTTGCACTCTTGCCTCACAGACTCAGTCGCCCTTCACGAGCCTTTTGAATGAGAATCCGTAATGAAGTAGTCCAGAGAGGGAGCTGTTTCTCGTGGTCTGACGACACATCGTGCGTAACTAGTAGTAGTTCTTATATTTCAACTTTATGGTCACCAAGAAAAAATAATTTTTTCTTTTTTAATGAAATTTGTTTAAATTTAATAAAAATTAGTTTTTTTAATTGAATCGGAATCCATTGGGGTGATATATGTGTGAACGAATTTCGACACTTCGGAAAATCGATTTTTCAGCACTTTACTTTTATTAAAGATTAAAATATAAAACATTATTTCCTTTATGATTAGTTATTCTTCTTTTTAATTTATTTATTAGTTCATTCTCTCATTGTGTCTATTTTCACGTAACATATCATATAATAAACTAATTTAACAAGTACACTAATCTTTAAATAATTTTCACTAGTCTCGTTACTTTTTTGTTTCCTAATAGAAGAAGCTTTCTCACCAAAAAAATATATTTTTCATTCTTTTAAAAAGTTTCAAGAGATGAAACGATCGTATGTTGAAAAAATGTCCAGTGATGCTGAGATGTGTATGGGCCGGGGTTGTAAAGTTCAAACTCGTATAACTTTAGTACGGATTGGTGGATACTGCCGAACTTTTTGCGAACTACCTTTCTTCGATAAATATTTTGTTAACACACTCTCGCTCAAATTTTATGAAACTTTCAGTTTTTTTCAAATACTCTATTGCGAGCATAACTTTTAAAAATTGTTAAGCTATGACACTAAATTCTAGCCTAAACCGACTATTATAACTCCCGACTATTATAAGTCCACGCTCTTCATATCTAATAAATTGTGATATTTGTCAAAATCGTTATGACCACCCAGTAGGTACGTTTTGAGAACCACTAAATCGATGTTGGGGTATGGTTTCGTTTACCCCTACTGGTGTCTATCACTACTTACCTATTATTAGCTTGATGGTAGATTTGTAAAAATACACATTTCAATTCAAATAAAGCGATGAAAAATAGTCCCTGGGCAAAAATCCTAAAAGAGGAAACGTATTTTAGACGGAGATATTTTAGTTATAAAATGGGAAGTTGCCCAACTGCTCGTGTACATAATGCATTCTGACTTATGCGATGACCGGGACTGAAACGGCGATGCTGCAGTCACCCGTGGCTTTCCACATTTGCGAAGGGTCTCAAAACGACGACTGGGACGACGAGGACGACGAGGGTTGTGATAACAAGGAGCTATGTACAAGCTCACGGAGCAAGTAACAGCAACAGTTCGCGCTCAAGTTTTACGCTTCGCGATGTATATTACATAGGTGTTCATATACGCCCTGCAAAAGCTTGTCGCAGTCTCTCATCTACGAGCGAATAAGGGTACAAGCAAAATGGCGTTGAATAAAGCTTTCCCACCAGTTTCCAGTGAATATATGCTTCTTGTGGGTTCCATACGCTTCAGAAACGACTACCCAACATGTTACTACAACCTTTCTCTCTCTCTCACTCCTCCTTTTCCACTCTTCAGCTACACGCTATAAAAGCTCCGCCAGTTTTCTTCGCCTCGCCCTCCTTTCGTTCTTTTTCTTTTTTATGAAATTCACATTTTTTTCAATCGATACAGCGATCGGTGATGCACGCAGGAATATGATTTTACGATCAGTAGATACTGTAAACAAATTTATGGGAAGAAATTGATAGGAAATAAATAAATAAAATAAATCAATGAATTATTTATAATTATTTTTTAATAGTTATTTGGTGCAAGGGATTGTTTTAAAGTCATACTTTTGGAACTTTCGCTGTATTTCTCGGGAGACGTATTTCGTTTCGAATTTCTCTTTGCTCAAACCATTTTCCACCCTCTGAACAACATTTTTCACGAAACTGAATCCCGATATAATTATTTCTAAGAAACGAAATTAACTGTCATTCACCGCATGTCGTTTTTAATTATTCTTTCCTCTCACGGATCCTTCTTGATTGAGGAATTTCCAAGGTATCTAAATCGTATCTTCAGAAACCGGAAATGAGTTTAAGCATAAATTACGTAACTAACTTTAACATCGAGTGACGGTATTTCCTAAAGTCCGATCTTCGGCACCAGTGGACGAGAATGAGAGAGTGAAAGACATCTATATGGACGCGAGATGAGGAAAAGATGTTCGCGTTTCACGAGTTTCGCGTGCGTCTGGCGTCATCGTCGTATAACCCGTCGACGTGGCCGGAAATTCGAGGAAACTCCTTTACGTATAGCGGTCTCCTTCCTTCCTTCCTTCTTTTACTCGCGTGTACTTATATATATATATATAACGTTTCTCATGGCTTTGGAGAGAACGAGATGAACGAGAGGAGTTCAAGAGAGATAGAAAAAAAGGAGAGAAAGAAAAGGTTGGGGAGAGAGTGGGATAGAGAGGGAGTGCGAGCCGAAGGGGGTGCGAGGGGGTCGGGAGGAAGAGGGAGAGAGAGAGAGAGTTGGTCGGTTGTCATACGTGTTCCTCGTTTTGTACAACCACCCTCGTACGATTCACCTTCCTCTGGCTCCTCTCTGGCCAAATTTTCCGAGTACACACGCGGGTTTCCGTGCGTGTTACCGACTTTAGTTGAAACCCGACTTCTCCTAACCCCTGCCAAGCCAACCCTTATTTCCCAGTCCAATACGGGGAAACTTCCTCGTCGTCGAGTACACACAAGACGCGCTCGGGTGCACGCGCGTTACCGACTTTATTCAAGCAATACCATGAGAGAGGGAGTGAGCGAGTGAGAGAGAGTAAGAGAGAGAGAGAGAGAGAGAGAGAGAGAGAGAGAGAAGTGGAGTACGTTTCGTCTTGGCAAGGACGGATAGAGCCGTGACACGTGAAAAATATACTTATCTCTCGACTCGAGCTTTTTCTCCTCTTTCTCTGTCTCTCTCTTACTCACTCACTCACTCACTTTGCCTTGGAAGAGAAACTTGAGGGTGTGGTCCATTCGAGCGAGAAATGCGGTCGTGATAAAACAGAAAATAACCTAAATATACCATATTCTATGAACCGGATGAACATTTTATTTTAGTATTGATTTGTTCATTTTTTTTGTAGCAAGGGCTGTTGTTTTCGATATTTTCGAAAGCTCGGAAGAATCAATAGAAACCCATAAATGAGATTTTTTTTCGAATTATTTGACATAGTTTTCACAATGTTATGTTTCGATCGAGAAACAAATTGCAATAACACGCCAACGAAAAATCATTTGAACAATAACATAAATGCAAAATGCATTTGTCCCCAATTTCAGTTTGGCCCTGTGCTTCGTGCACATTTTATACCGCAGCATGTATTGCCGCATATGTTTTATATACATATATGTATTTCTGTACGTATGGAAAACGTTGTACGTCGTCGTTGGTACGTAATGGGTTTTCTCGACCCATTTTCGTCACAGCACAACGCCAGCAGGGTGCAAAATGTGACGGCAGCATTGCCAACAGGCGCGTTAGATTTTCACGGGCCAAAGTTAAGTCTCTCGCGCGCTCTCTCTCTCTCTCTCTCTCTCTTTTTCCTGTCTCATAGTCGAGCGTCCACTCTGAATATACCTGAACGAAAGACCGAGTGTCGTTGACATTTGAATTCACAGGCTGAACTGCCGAGCTCATATATGTACCGGTCCAGCTATACACATAGGTACTCGCTACATACATTGGGCGTTTCATGTCAAATACACCCTTGACATTGTTTTCTCAATTAGTGGATAATTCCGGACGACATTACTTATCGCCAGGGTCTAAAGTAAATAGCTTTCGATTTTTATAACTTTTTTCTCACAAAAAATTACCAACGTACTGTAGCGATTTAAATGAAAATAACAGGAAAGGCTTTCTAATTATTCAACGGGATCGCAGAATTTTTCAATAAATTTTTTTTTGTTTGTAGTTTTCAACAGTTGAAAAAGTCATCGGTGATATTAAAGGTTTCGTTCATGGGTGAAATGAGCGAAATTTTATTTGGCACATGCATATCATTGCTTTCAACAAAAATAGAGCAAACCTCGAGAAAGTTGCCACTAAGGGTATTTTGTTGATAATGATAAAATAACGATCTCAAAAAATCTGATCAAGTTTATTATGATTTAAAAAAATAATAACATGCTGTATTTATTCATTAGAGAAAGTCTTTATCCAGTTTGACTGGATGAAGTACCCCATATGCAGACGGCTTCAGGTAGAAGAATTTTTCCGATAGAGACCGATACACTTTTTTAACCTCTTTGGCGATCCTTGTTTCCCTGATCCTCTCTCTCTCTCTCTCTCTCTCTCGCTCTCTCTCTCTCTCTCTTTCCCCCTACCTCTTTATATTCGCTGAAACGAGTCCGATGATCAAACGGCAAGCTCCCAAAGAAAATATTTTTTGAGTCACTATTTAACCTTCATCGAAGCGTTCTATGAACGAGAATTATCTCTTAAATACTGTTTTCCTCGTTGCAACTTCTTTTTTCATTCTTCAACACGTTTATACTTTTTTTAGTTATCTCTCACGTAATTTTTTTACTATAAAAAGGTTATTACCTACTGCGTACTTCACGAATTCATTAAAAGCTTTTAACCGAGCTCGAGGTGCACGACGGTCTTTTTCGGTTCAGGAAACAGAAGAGAAACCCTCGCGTGTTATCATGTCATGAACGCGAACTTGGAGCGTTCACGGTGTGAAACAGAAAGTTTAAATTTCCGACTCGGTGAATCAATTGTGTCGGCCGATTAGATATGTGAAATAATTAGAAAAATAGTTGTTCATATTATGAATGTATCGATTATGAATTAATTTCATATTAAATTAATTGGAGAAACTATAAATCAATCATGAGAAATTAACTCGCCTATTACCTACACACAATTGTCTTTGGACACGCAAGAGTCGAATTAAATTATTCCTCATTAATTGTAGATTAATTAAAGCAGAACTTATAAATTCTCGTTTCTTCGAAAAAAAGAATAAAAATTTTGAAAAATAAGAATTTAATTAAATGTTCTTTCGATTAACTTATCGCGTACCTGTTCCATGAGTTCCGAGTCCGAATGAATTCCTGTGCTCGTCAAAGCTGTGACGTCGTCGACGGTGCTGTTGTCACTGATCACCAAGCCAAACAGACAGATCTGCAAATGTATGAAAAAAAGAAACGTCAGTTAATCAAATATCAATACGATATTAATAATCTACATAAGTAATACAAGATTGTGAATTGTACGATTTTTACTGAAAATGTATTAATCATTGGAGAGCGGCCCTTTGGCTTTTGTTTCCTCTATAGCAATTTTCGTAATTTTTCTCAGGTATACCTTTACAACGTATTATTTATATGTAGGTATACAAATAAAGTAGGCTAGACTTTGCAAACTGGCGTAAAGAGATTGCATGCTCGCGTTCTCAGAACCCGCGGAATCAGGTTCAATTTAAACGCAAGCAGGTCGTGTAGTCTTGGCCAGCCCTTCACGGATAGCCCCTCAACATTGTGATATGACAAGTGGCAGCTATGGTATGTAACTGGTACAAGAATTATAACGAAAATTTAAAGAGAAACTTTTCAACGAGAATTTGCATTAAAAACGGTAGATGCATAATATTTAATATAAATATTTTACGATGACACTAATGTCCTTTCAGATTAGATATTTTTATCATGTACAAAGTATGTACGAAGGGAGAATCGATCAAAAGAAAAAAATTTGTTCAGTTGCTTCAAAAGTTCTTAAATCTTATACAATTAGGCTACTGTTAAATATGCTAATAGATAGATGAATAGACGAATGTTACGGGGATGAATAAATACAATTAATCAATCAGACTCAAATGCTCGACCAGATCCAATTTCGGTTTAAAAAACAATTATTAATCTTCTATAAACATTCTAAAATTGATAAATTCTTAATATACCTAGGTGTATCATATAGTAAGTGACGACTCGTCCATTTTCTCTCCCAAATTATTGAATATTTCGAATCGTCGCTTTCTTTCCTGGAATAAACACATACAAGGGAGAAGCGTTTAAAAGCCACGAAACCGTTAATCCGCGATAAATTTCACGATCAAGCACCGCCCTGTAATCAGTTATAAACGAGTTACGCCCACGTTTTTATAAGAACATTACAAAAGTGTACCCAAAAATTGTAGCTGATGCGATATCCGTTGGCTTTTATTTTATTTTTCATAACGATGCCACACGATGCGTGGTATATGTTTTCAATATCGTAATATTAATTAGGCATCGCGAGGAAAGGTCCACAATTGAGTAAACGAAATTATAGAGTACAGCCTTGTGAGATATTGCTCGGGATACGAGGAAGATTTTGGATTAAGATTTAAGCAATCACGATAGAGTCGAGGGGCGTTTATAACGACGTGCCGACACGGCCACGTCGCGGATTAAATGCTAAATGGAGATCGATCACGATGAACCATTGAAAGTTCAGGTGGTCCTCAAAAAAAAAATAGAATATTAGTGGGGAAAGGAAAAAATTCAAAAAACTGTAACTAAAAGTAATCGCGGAATTCGTCTAATAATAATAATAATAATAATAATAATAATAATAATAACGCATGAAGACAACAACGATGATTAACATTGCGATACCATACACGAACAATGTGGAGATGACCACCCGAGATAAAATAGCGTAATATTCGGAACTTCCAATGGAAATAAAAAGGCTATGGAGAATGTACAGTGTCAGGATAGTGCCAATCGTAGTATCGTCAACTGGAGTGATCCCAAAACAACTCACAATCGGCGAAGCCTTGCACGCCACCGGGCTCCCGACGCAGACATGTGAATAAATGCAAAAGGCCAGTATCTTCGTGACTTGTCACAACGTGAGAAAATTTCTGAGCAGCGGTGATACGAGGAATTTTGTGGACACCAACAACAGGGAAGAAAAGAACTTACAATTAGGTAGAGAACGATAAAATATGTAATAACAATAATAATAATAAGAAATTTATGATGAATTAATTAATTAATGAAGTTGTCATTTATTTGTTGTATTATTCATAACCATTTTCATCTATTGAGCTAAGTGCTTACTTGACTAAAATTGTACGAGTATAAAAAAATGACTAAGATCAATCTTCGTTTGAACACCATTATTATTCTCTTTCCATTTTTTACTGGCAGCACTACGAGTAAGCAAACTACTCTATCGTAGCAAAATGGCGTTATACTTCGTAGAGGAAATTCTTTTTTTTATCATTATTACTTTACTTTTTTTTTAATCAGGTGATCGCTTCTCTCTCGCTCTCTCATGGTCATCGGAATGAGAATGAATCGACGGAAAATTGATTCGGCGTCGATGTCTCCTCTCGACCGTGGAGTAAAACGGGCAATGGGAAAGGGGCAGAGGCGGAAGTCGAGCGGTTTGCTTCGGGGCAAATTTATTTATGAGGTCGCGGAGGCGAACTCTCGAACCTTTGCCGAGCAAGTGTGCCCAAAGCGTTACGCTAGCCCCGTACCCTCCCCAACTCCCGCTGCCGACCACGACTACCCGCTCGCTCTCTACCGCTGTGCCCTCTCGTGGCATTTCTCGTTTCCCCTCTGCCCCTCGTTGTTCCTCCAGCCTGCTGGACGATTATGTGTGTGAGCTTCCTTTCTACCTACATCTTTTTTTTTATATTCCGACATTTGGAAACGTTTGGAAAGCGGCCAATTCCGCGGTGACGCTTTTTTTTGTTCCTCTTGGCGGAAAACGTTTCTCTCGGAGAGACGCGATGAGGACGCACGTTCGCCTTTGCCACACATAGAATCGCAAAACTTGTTGTCTGTGTCGATCGAAGAGTTTAGCCCGGAGTTGAATGAAAAGTAACAAAAAACGATTTCAAATAAAGCACTCGACCGCGAGGGAGAGAGAGAAGAGGGATAAAGGGTAAAAGGGAAATGCGGTGAAGAGACATGGGAAGAATATCGCAATAAAAATGTTTCATATCTGGGTCAGATTTCTTTTTAAAAACGAAATCCTTTCGTTAGTTCATCTAAAATTAAAAAGATTCAGTTTATCCATCGTCTTCAGTAAATCTTACTAATCTTACTAATGTTGTAGATTCCAAAATACGTTTGGATGTTTGTTTCTCAATCACGCTATAAGAGGGTGAACGGATTTGAACGAAATTTGGCACACAGATGGACAATGTCCTGGAATAGGACGAATGCTATATTAAAAAAAAACAAACAGGGCTCCGTAAGATAATTAGGTTTTTATGACTAATAAATATATATATATGGATATAGTGGTAGTACCATTCGCGGCCGCATGACATATAAGTAGTAGTTCCACTAGCGGCCGACGGGTGGCGCATGCCCATCCCGCTTCTCGCAAGCGAACTATAAATGTCTAAACTAATTTTAAAAAATATTGAGTGCTTTGCGGACCACGGTACAAAGAACATTTGTACCTCAGATATTGGAAGGTATTAGTTTACAATCCAATAATTATGATATTCAATTCTTGTATAAGGTATTTCTATTTTGTAAGGCAAGTTATTATTGCTTCTTTTCGTTTGTTTCCTAGAATAGTTTTAGTTTCTTTAAGTATTTACTTATGCTACTTACGTAAGGAGTTATTAGTTAGATTTTGAGCTGTTTACTTTCTATATGGACAAAGTCGCGGGTAAAAGCTAATAATAAGTCATTTCATTATAGATATAATTAATTTTTAATACATTTTTCCACTTTGGCACGATTAACGCAATAATTAAAATGTTCTTTATAAAAACGTTTGTAGATGTTTCAAGAAAAAAGTTGATCCTTTTTTTAGATAACGAATCCGAAGGTTGGTGTTAATTTGTTACACGAAACACTACTTTGCGTGACAATCCGAGAACGTGTCACAAGTCAAGTGGGTCAAGAGAAACACGATCCGAAAAAAGTAGAAACAGGAAAGTAAACACTATGGATAGTTTTCTCATGTTGCTTTTTTTCAACTATACGTAAATTTGTTGGATATATTGTTAATTCAAATTGAAAGCATTGGTCGTGGATGCCGTGTGCGAAGTCAACCGGTGCACGACGAGTCGAGAGGCAACAGAGGAATATTTGAGCTATTTCTTCGTACATCGGTATAGTCTGGCTTCTGTTCTTTTGCAAGAGGGGTGGAGCTCGAGGGAGCACTCGATACATGAATTAATTATAAGACTACCTCCGTCAGGTGTACAGCACCAAGGCGCGGGTGTTCTCTCTACGAATACCGAATGGAAAAGTTGCCAGCGAGTCGCTGTGTATCCTTTATCTTTATTGAAAGTGGAAAAGCGAATGCAGATATTCAAATTATTTCCGAGCCTCGGGGGATGAAAAAAAGAGCTTGGACGTTTTGCAACCTTCCCCATGTAGCTTTTTGTTCCCCTGCTACTTTAACGAACAGAGAGATTTTTTATATGCCAATACCATCGTACGATATTATGATGAATTGGAAAAAAGTATGTCGCCGATAGAATGAGAAAATAATTTTTTATTAAACTTATATTTGAATCGATTGATTATCTTTGAAGATGAATAATAATTGGCAGGTAAATCTGTCATTACGTATATGATAAATATTCCTCAATTAAGGTTTATAATAAATGAATCTCAAATAACTTATACCGTGTTGGCAGATCAAAGCACTAAGTTACAATCTTTTTTTTCCTTAAAAATATGAACGATCGGTTAAGGAAAAATACCATGTGTTGAAATGAAGGAATATATATTATGGATTAATTTCATTAAATATAAAATAAATTCAGTGATTTTAATCATGTTGAAGCTATAAATAAACACATTTAGGTAATAATTTTGTATTGTCAGTCTTTCCCTTGTAGAATACGTTGTCAACGATTTCCATCGATTAACAAAATTCTAACGAGAAGAACAAGATTTCGTTCCAATTTAGTTGATACTAATTACTCGCTAATTAATTGAAACTAATTTGAGATTGACAAAAATCTCCATGATTTTTTCAAGAACATTAATAAAAATGATTTCGTATAGTATAGACTTATAAAAAACTTGTTATCTCTTGATAAAAAAATGTCGTAGTTATTTTTGCTGTTGAATAATTCAGTATAATATCAGTATTATATTTTTATACTTTGAAAGTCGAAAATTCAAAAAAATTACGTTATTAGAATCCGTTAAGGACTGCTGTTTTTTTTCGTGTAATTGCCCATTTCTCTTCTGCTTTCACACTTTGTACTCGGTGAGAAGATACACTTTTTTTTATATTTTCGTTCTTTTGAAACGCGACATTACATTTTCTTCGGGCAGGTTCGCCTGATAGAAACAAAAGATAGAAAACGTCTAGCCATCGGGTAGTCTATGCAAATTAAACTCTCCCCCATTCAAACCACAGCGTTGTAGGGAGCACATGAGTAACATAACGTGTATATGAAGAAAACATTATATATACCATATATATATATAATACACCAAAAGGCTGTATAGAAGCGAGTGGACGACTGGGTCGAAAAAGCAACCCTAGTATTTTCGACATTTCGGGGGCGGAGCACGGCGGGAGGCACGAATTTATGTGAGCCCCGGACCGCAGAGAGCTAGACGAGAACTTTGTGAACGAAGAGAATTTCCGAGCCGGAACTCTATCTGTGTGCTTGGGGTATATTCCATACGGCAAGTATATGGAAAGAGTCCGAGAATGGTACGGGAAGATAAAAAAAAACAAGTTTAAATAAAAATAAAAACAAAAAACAATACTTTAGCACCGGGGATGCGGTAAAAGAATTTTTTTCTATCACTTTTTCGGTGAGTCCTCGCGTTTGCCACCGCGCGTACGAACGTTAATTATTTTTTTTTAACGGTTCCAAGCGATGTATAAATCCCCCGCGGTTTCGTCCGCGGAAATCCGAGAGTTTGCGAGGAGATGGTGATCTTTTAATTCTCGCTGAAATCCTCGTTCGACCAGTGTATTCACCGGGGTGAATAAAAATGATGAAGCCCCGATTCGCCTGGTATTTAATTGAATTTTACACTACGCGTTGTTGTTTTTTCAACGGCATCCATATATTCAAAAAATATATTTTCTTCTTTCTCGTCGAAACATTATCAACTAGGTACTAGGACGGAAATTCGTTGATTTTATGTGATAAACGTAATAATTAAAATAAATATTAATAACATTTAAATAGAACGTATATTTTGATTTTTTGATTTCGTATCTCGCCTTTGGAATCTTAGGGCGTGAAAATATTTCGCGATTGGTATCGTAAAGCTTGTGTTTAGTGGCACGTATGACGGACCACCCGGAACTCTTGTGAGAGGGAGGAGAAAAAAGTGTCACTTCGCGACAAATCGACTAATCGTTCAGAGGAACGAACAAGCCGCACGCTGTGCTTCTCTCTCCGAACCGCCCATTTCGGGCTGCTATATATCTCGCACAAGGATGTCAAGTAGCTTTCCCCAAACACGAGCGTTTATCCGGCGGGCGGATTCGTGCGTTATATACCGAAGCTTGGAACGTGAGATTCTTTTTTCTCTCTTCTCGTCGAGTCACGATAGTTACACGAAACCGGGACGGAAGTTTTCCAGGCTTTTTTTTTACCCTCCGATCTATTTCTTTTTATTTTATTTTCGTTTGTCGTTTTATACGAGCGTTTCGAAAAACGTGGCAGACGTTCTCTCGTCATCTTTCAAATCCCGCGATCTGTCCCGCTACGAGACGCCCACGGCAGAGAACCGCTGGCGTTCTAGGAATCCAATAAAGTTAATCATAAAAACAAGGGGTCGAAGGGAATATCGCGTGCTCGACGGTCCGGATATCGGATTCTTTACTTCGTACGCGTGTATCCGAAAAATTGAACGGGAAGGTTTCATTTTTAGGGGGGGCCGAGGGTGAAGGGAGAACGAGACAAAGACAGTGAAATGAAAAAAAGAAAACAACCTCGTATTGGAAAATGGAGCGACGCGGTTGAGGCATTGTTTACGATCTCGTGTGTATCTCACTGAACTGTGCCATTTTTTACAATCCTAGATTCTTCATAATATTCCGACAAACATATCGCGCGACCTCGACAATCGTGATGAAAACTTTGTTTTTGTAAGACTGCTTCTAGTCTGCGTCTCGTTTGCCTGGAATTAAATTCGCCACGATCAATAGGTACCAAGCAAATCGTGACGATGACAAATACTCGTTTCGGTCACCATCTACCACTTCGCAATGGTTGAAAACCCAAGTTTAAAAATTTTTTACTAAAAAACAAAACCCTAGGAAAAGGCAAGAAATTTCCCGGAGGAGAGGACCTATAAAGAAAAGCTTGGACCACACTGCCGGTGGAATCTCGAGACCTCCTGATGGTCGTATGTATCTGTACTTAGGTGTGTAATAGAGTAGTAAAAAAACGACGGGCGTAAGGAGAACGACAGAAAGAGAATTCTTTTTACACGGTCGATTACTTTATGAGAGCATAACTCTCTCTCTCTCGCTCTCTCACTCTCTCTCGTCCCCCTCTCCCCTCGATGTTTTCTCTGTCGTCCGTGTTCCCTACTCCAGTCCATTCAAAAGTCTCGTGGGACCTCGAAAAGAGGAGATAAGAATCGCGTCGACTACGAAGATGCGAGGCCGTCGAACAAGATGGCTCGGTATACAGCAACATCCTCCAAGACTTTCGGAGTTTTGGTAGAGAGGCTTCCGAAAGTAAAGAAAAAGTGTGTGCCGGTAGGCACGTTTGTGTGAGTACTTGCGTGCATGAGAGTGTTCGTGCGTGTGCGCAAGAGACAGGGGGAGGCCCTATGCCCGGGTAAGGATAGATGAGAGCTTTTTCCTCTGTCCACTGGCCAAAGAGAAGCGCGTGGTTGAGGGAATGAAGCTGTTCAGCGAGGCAAGAGACCAAAAAGCGAGGATGAACTAAACATCGCGAAAAAGAAAGGGAGAAACGCGTGTGGCTTCCGTATGGTATAGTGAAAGTTTCGAGACAGCGGGAGGACACAAGCACACGTACCTACACATTATAATATATATGCGAGGTAGCTAAATTGTTTGCTCCGATGGACCGGAGCAAAGGGAGACACGGGAGACGTCGAGCAAATGGACACTGGCACATAGACGCGTGTGCATTCGATATTCCACGCCACACGTATCAAGGTAATGCCGCATGAATGCTCTCTGAGTTTGTGCTAATGCAGTGTTTTGCCTACCTAAGGAAGCTTTCGGTCAAATGAGATTCCTGGAATCGGAGATGGCGTTATATCGCACAATGTCAGATACCACATCAGATGAAAAAGATCAAAAACCTCCTACAGCACAATTCCTGCGTAGACAAAAGTTGCCGTCAACCAGATACCACGGTGTGACACTAATTTTCATCCTCAGTTCACAAGGGGATCTTGATCTAACGATGTTTTCGTTATTCAGAGTCAAACTTGTGCCTCAAGCGTAAGTTCGAGCTGATATTTTGATTTTGAGTTTGAACTTGAAAATTGCGACTCAAGTTTAATACGAACTTGATAACTGCTTTGGATTTATAATGGAGTTTCAACCTGTCTAGAAGTGTTTTTATGAGTGAACGAGTTTTACCTTGGATTTGTATCTGCGTTGAAGAGTAAAGTAAAGTCAGAATGTTAGTTCGAACTAGCATCGAAACTTTAGTTCAACTTTGGTTCAACTTGACTTAGTTGAACGTTGATTTCGATAGTGGGACAAGTACTTACGTTTATGTTTGAAACTTGACAGTAAAATTTAGTAAAGTTGTACACTAAAGTTCTAGTTCACATGATTATTCAATACTGCTTGCAAGAGAATGTAACGAAAAATCTGTAATCATTCAGGGATCAACTCGTCTCTATACAATTTCCTGCAAAAACCACGTATGACTTCTATCCAATAATCGGTTTTTAGTGTCTGTTTGCGGATAATGTGGTGAGAAAAAAGAGACGACAGGATGGAGTCGTCGAAAGAAAAAAGTGAGATATATGCATATGACGTATGTATGTTCGAGATATGCATAGTGGACGAGATGTTCATCGTGAAACCCTGGTGATACCTCGTCAACCGGCGGATAAACCGGGGTAAAAAAGTTACCAGGGGCTGATCCTGATGGCTTGTGCTTCTCTTCTTTCATCCCCTCGACGGAGTTCTTTTAGGAGTTTTTTTTCATCGTAAGCAACGAGGACGCGATCTTGACATCCGTTATGTGAAGGGTGTTCGTCGCTTCTCTCCTTCTCTCTCTTTCTGTCTCTTTTTCCCTCTTTTCCTCTCATTCGCCCTCTCTCCCTCTTCCATTCTCCAGGTAACGGAGATACGGAGGTTGTAGGTGATGTCTCGGATAAATTCGAGACTCCTCGCTCACTTCTCTTCAACCCTCGGGCCTTGGATATTTTGTAGCGAACACGCACCCTCGTAAACGGTGCGAATAATCGGGTCGAAGGAGTTGCTAGGGAAGCTCTTCGTTCGTCACTGGTACAAATACGAGATGGAGTGCTGTAACTTGAAAAATTGCCAACGAATCTTTTTTCTCTGTCTCTATCCCTCTCTCTCTCTCTCTTTCTCGCCATCACCCCTTTTCCAGTTTGAGACTCGCGGTTATTTTTAAGATTTGGATCCGAGGGAGCTAAATTGCCTTCTTTCTCGAAGAGAAATGTCAAATACGTACCTGCATTTATTAATTCATGAGTAACTCGAAACTTTGAAATTATTATAACAATTATATACTTTGATCATGGACAAGTCGTCTTGATGAATTATATGCGAATACGAGTATGAAAAAATCTTCCTCAATTCTCTCCTATCGTACGTGGAGAATTATTCATGAAGAGTAAGTACAAAGGGAGGTAGAAAAGTTGGATTGACTTATACGATTATCTCCACTCATAGCCTTATCGCTAATCCTCTTTTGACCCCAGGATCGTTTAAGCTCCTTGAATAAAATGGACTCGTGATAATATCGATCTTGCATGATACTTGACTTTTTTTCCTCTAGATCTCTGCGATGTCCGGGGGTGGGGTGGGTCGCGCCCATATATAAGTATCATGTACATTCTAGCATGCATTAAGCGGAGGATGCTCGCAATCCTTGGCTTCCTCGAAGCCATAAATATCTATTCGAGAGGTCGGCAAGGAGGATTGTGAGGTGTTAGTGAAAGTAGAAAAGAGAAAAAAAAATCAACGAAAGAGGGAATGAGAGAGAGAGAGAGAGAAAAAGAGTCAGAGAAAAAAAAGGAATGAGCGAGAAAATCGCGTGTATAAGGTCTCCCCCTCGTCGGTGGTCTCAGGGCGGCGCGTAGAACGAGAGCCGTAAATTTTCTCCGAGAATCCAACCCCGCAGAGCGCATGTTGCGGCTTTTTTTTCTCTCTCTCTCTCTCTCTGTCTGTCTTGGCAGGGATGCCCCTTCGCATCGGCACGGCATGACACGGGAACGTAGAATAAAATTAAAATAATGACAACATAGGTAACAAATTTTACTATCCAATTAGATGCCTAAACACCACCGGAGAGATCCACCCCCCGAGAAACATAAAATTTATAACCCACACCCCCTAGGACTTCGCTGTTGGGATTGACACTCGTACATGGAACTCTTAAGGCAGGCATTGTCTTTTATTCTTTTTTTTCTTAAACCCGTGCCTTCGGAATGAAAAAAGAGAATGTGAGATCTAAATCTACGAAATTTGAACGCCCTTGCAATAAATACTAATACATGAAAAAAAAATTATCACCGCGCGATTTTCTTTTATTTTATGAGAGATTTGTATACAATTCACCTGCGTTATTTACGGCTGCCGAAAATAGAGATTTCCGATGCTTTACTAACGTGTACCCAAAATGCGACGAACCGAGTTTGTAGTAATAAGGCGAGGATGTTGTTCGAAAGCTTAAAGGAACATTCGACACTTATGAATTATGTAATTGCTTGGGAAAATATTGTACAGAAGGGGTTTAAGGAATAAGAAGATTGGATAAATTGGGGTGTCATCCCTCCCATATATCTAGAGGAGACGAAGCAAATTCCTCGATCGAAGACGATACAGGCACTACCTCCCTTCTTCTTTTGTCACGTGGACGTTCGTGGCAGGGAGGGGTTCGTGGGATGGGGTGGGGGAGTAGTCTCTGATAGGCTACTCTTTGCAGTGCCGCAGATGTCACGTCCCGACACCTTTCAGTTAGAGGGTGCTGACTGTACGAAGAGAAAAAATTATAGATATATTTAGGCCATTAGGTAAAAAAGAAAAAAATGGAATGTGGAATGAAAGAGACACGTGCCTAAAGCTCGTTCGGCATATCAGATTTTTTCATTTCTTTCTATTTTTCTCGTGAGTGCATGTACCTAGAGTCATCGGTTGGCCGACGAGATCGAGGAGTTCGAGCAACGAGTAACGTGATCGCGAGGATAAGGGATGAAGAAAGATAGAAAGAAAGACGATGAGCGGCGCACTGCTCTCAAATTGCTTTCTGATTCAAAGATAGCGAGATAGCCACGAGAGCATCGAATTTCATTCCAAAAAGTATTCCATCGCTTTTTCTACCCTACCCGCGATCTCTCTTTACGAATCGATCCAACTCGCCTTATTTGGGCCGCTTTATTTTTGTTCTTCCCCCTCCAGCACCATTGTGACTTCGGTTCAGCCCTCATTGGTTTCGTAACAACGCGATAATTTGATGAGCGAGGCAATCGATTTTTTTTCTCTTGCTCTACTAATAAGACGCCGTTTTTCGATTTTTCCACTTTTTATTTTCAGTCTCATTTAGTTAAATCTGTTGCAAATATTGTCTTATAATTGATATACATAGATCATTACGAATTTATTGAAGGACTATATCAAAATTAAAGCAGTTCTGTAAATTAATATCGCATTATTGATGGATTATGTATTTTATCGTTCGCGAATCGATGTTATTCAATTTAGAATATTATTGTATAAATCGTGCTAGTCTGATTAAATCGTTAGATGAGACCGAAATGATGAACAAACCTGACTATGATCAATTTACGATTATACATTTATATGGGGCATTCCACGCCAGATCGGATACCTTTTGCATCTCCGTTTTTTAAAATTTTTATGTTCTAGTATTGGTTGAAAGAGGCCTCCATGATTTTTTTCAATTTTTTTTGTCTAACCGTTTTCGAGATATCGATTTTTCAAAAATTACGTTACTTTTCTTTTTAAACGTCCATAACTTTGTGAAAAACGGGCGGAATTGGACGATGTGGCGTTCAATGCCCCATATATACCATCATATACACTATGAATTTATGGATGACGATTATTAGTGTTTTAAACGAGCTTTTCTGTAATCGTTTTTTAGTAGTGCCTCACTGAACTAGTTTGAGTATATCATCATTTTAATAGCAATTTATAAAAGGAGGGTGCAACTCGATTGATTTGCCGAATTTTCTCGGCTATTTTTTCGAGGATCTAATTTCTTGTACATCGTCTATTTTTAAACGAAAAGAAAACTTCTTTTTATGAGATCATAATGTACGTGTCCGGAGTTGGAAAAGCTCACTCATAAAGAATTGAAACATTTTTTACGACCAATCTCAAGACTCTTTTCGTCGCCAAAGTAATTACATCTCCCATTATCGAAGAGAGCTTTGTATCGTATTTCTAGGGATTTACGAAGAGCGCAGAATTTTCGTAAATTAAAAAAATTAAATAAACGCAAAAAGGGTCATTTTATTATCAGGGCTACAAAATTCCTTATCAATATTTGATAAATTTTATGTCGATATTATGAATTTCTCTATTTTACAAAAAAATTCATTTTATCAAGTTTATTATTATCCAATCGATTAATCAAAATGAAAATCCCGAAATATAAAAAGGGGGTTTCGTTCTGATATTATTTAGTTTCAAGAGAAGATATACAAAAATAATTGTATAATTTTATTTGAAATAAATTTTTAACTTTGATAATTTTGATGATTTTACGTACGACACGATGAGCGCAAAACACTCTGTAGCACGCACGTCGCATTCTCTCGTTTGTGGCAAGGTGATAGGGTGGCGCGTTTGGCGTGAAAATAGTACGAGAGACGGGTAATCGAATCATAATTAGCCCGTGTATTTCCGGCACTCTCGTTCCTGGTACGTGGCAATTGCAATTAACGAGACCGGCTTCCCTAATATATCCATCTCTCTGTCGTCCTTGGGCAAAAGCTTCACCCAAACGCGTCAATGCGCCAAATTCTCCTCCTCCTCTCGTACCGCGAATTTCCCAGGTTCGTTCATCGCATCATCGAGCCTAAGCGGGGTTCAATGTTGGTCAGATTGATTTTCGAACTTTATGTTGCTCGCTTTGGGTTTGACTCGAACCTATTGTCACAAGCAATACCCACACATCCCGTGTGTTCACGTTCAGCGATGTATATAACGAAGTCGAGCGATCGAAAATGATTCTGCACGATTTCCGGATATTCGAGAGGACCAGGTTTGATGGAAGTGATTTTAATTACTGTTTCGCTATCGGCAGTTAAGCATACAACGTCAATTTTAGGCAATACAGTCGAATACGTCCTAAAAATAGGCGTATATAAAAAATCTTGGCTACCCCTGTTTACTTTCTCATTGTATTTTATAGTTTATTAGTTTTTATTTACTTTATTTTAGATTTGCATCATTAATCTGTCATAAATTATAATAGATTATAGAAATAAACGACAAATTTATTATATACAATAACTCATTTCCATATTTCTTGAATACAATCTGTAGTACGGTAGATGTAGATAGTAGACAGTCTCATTGTCAGCTCTAGGACGATCTAGTCGAATACATAATAAAAACGAGGTAAAATTAAAACCCGTGACTCAAAATCCATCCCCACCTATTTTTATTTACTATGCATAAATCTTAATTTCAGTTAAATAAACTTTTAGAATATTTATTTACTTTATTCTAATTCTAAGTAATTAACAAGAGACATTATGCTGTCTCAGATAATATGCACCGGATTTCTATAAAGTTTCAGTTAAAACTTGAATTACGAGCAGGCAATAATAAGTTCTTATTTCTAGCAATAAAGTAATAAATATTTTTTCCTAACTGATGATTTTTTGTTAAAAGAGTTTCGCTTGAAGTTATTTTATCGCCATGTATGTACTCGTATGTCTATTATGCTATTCGCTCGTTATACTTGGAGGAACTTAATGGCACTCCAGCGTGGGGGAGGCTGAAGAAAGGTCGGATTTGCCCTCGGACTCTCTCGCATGATCTCGTATACATTACTCGGGATCAGGGGGTGAATAAGCATGGTCTGCCCCCGATTAGGAATCCTCTTTGTCCAACACCCATGGAGACGTCGACGATGGCTCATCCGATACTGAAGCGACTCTCTCTTTCTCTCTGTTGCACCGCAACAGTTTGCAAAATGCCCTCGGGGATCGAGAACTACACCGAGCGAGGAACCGTTAGGAAAATGCAAACCTCCCCACATATTCGGGGCTTATCCTATTGACCTCGCTCTCCCTCTCTCTCTCTCTCCCTCTCCAAACTCTTTCTCTCTCATCCACCCTCTTGGACCGCATAATATTAAATCCAGGATTACACATACGTAAAATCACCCTGAGAGGCCCAACGGTATTTCCAAACTTTAAAAACTATTTTCGTCGCACAGCACCTTCACCCATTCTGACATCGTTTCGCCATTATCGGATATCAATAGATAGACCTTTGGTAGGTATCTGCCATTTTTATCATTACACTTAACGTATTTTCAGCATAAGGTCAAAACTAGCAGGTTTATAAAAATATTTAGAAAGTTTCATACTCGATGTAAAATGATGGACCTCTATTATTATAACTACCACAATGTAGAAAAGTATTATCGAAGAGGGTAATAAAGAAAAGACCACTGACCTTATTCGAATGAAAGCAATAGCCGGTTGATAAGAAAAAACGAATTTGCTAATCTAACCTATCGGCATTTTTACTACCCTGTGTATTTATAACTGTTGCCAAAAATAATCTTGACCTCCCGATCGTATGATATATTATTTCGGATACGTCGTATATTGTGTTATACGGTAAAAGGTCGTGGGACAAAATATCATGACCTAGCGTAGGTATGTGGGCCATCTGCACAAACGTTTACTCGGGCAAATGCCGAAATAAAGTATCGGTCTCTTTCTCTTTCTCTTTATCTCTCTCTCTCTCTCTCTCTCTCTCCCTTCTGCGATATGATCGATTGATGCTAATCGGGTTGCCTATTATGACATGAAATTGGCTGGTTCATTTTTTCAGGAGATTCGATCGGTTTGAATAATGCAAGCCTCGTTCTTCATGTTTGGTTGTACGAAAGCGATTGGCACCATAGGAGGGTGGGCGATTGACGGAAAAGGTCAGTAAGAAAGGTCTTACACGATTCTTGATGAATAATATTTGACCCCACAGTATCATACTTATCAGGGAAGCTTCATCGAACACAGTTAAAGCTGTAGGTATCAAACGCAATTTTTCTTATTTCTGACAATTATTTAAATCATTACGTAAAGAAAGCTTTTACTTAAAAAAACTAACTAATTGAAGATAATCGTACTAACAAAAGACAGTCATTTTTATACAATAGTGCCTAAACTATAATAAATGCTGAAAAAATTGTGTTTTTATTGTTCTTGATTAAAATATAATATTCGCTTTCTGAAATAAATTTGATATTTTACGATGCAATTCTTCTCAAACTATCGCAAAGGGTCGTAGCGATGCATTGCACAAATAAAGGATGAAAGTATACACGAAGTTTTTCTTTATATCAATATTACAAAAAAAATCTATTCATATCGTTGTTAGTACATTGAAATTATGTATGGAAATAGACAAGATTATAGTTTTCAATTTTGAGGAAATCCATGAAGGTTTATACACGCACTATTTGAAGTCAGCGTTGTCAACGATAATTAGATTTCTTCGCTCTTTGCCCTTTGGCGTACGAGGTAGTAGAACGTTTTTAGATGCCTCGAATTTTGCCGATATTCAGACAGGATGACTCCTTTTAAGGTGGAAAAGTCCCAATACAAAAAAATTGAAATTTTGGGAAATAAGAATTTAAAAAAAGCAAATTTCATCTTAACCTGACCTGGATACATTCACTAAAAATATTCCATTGAAACTCAACGACATTTGCTGACCATTTTTTTTGATCAAACCCACAGTTTTCGAGACATTTCACTTAATTCCTTTTAAGTTAGGACATCTTGTATACGTATGTGTATATAACGAAAGACGAGCTCTCTCACCACAATTCTTCCTCTGAGAGTTTTCTCCGCATTTTTTGCTTCTCTTTTTTTTTCTTGTGTCGGAGAAAATGAGATTTACCCGGAACCGCGTATTCAACCGACAGCTCTTTATCTTCGTGTATTTCCTGTTCTCGCGAGCGATTTTCCGATTCGCCACACACGAAGCAAATGTAGCGTTTCTCCAACTGATTGATTCGCGACAGTAACACGTTCGAATTTGGAGCCACCAAGAATTGAAAAATGATAACAAAAATTCGATCTCAAGCGGCTATAAATTTTCTCACGTTTGGCTGGACTCATGGGTCAGTAAGCGTATATTAGAAATAAACGTAGCTCGAAATATAGTTTTGTTTCGTCTGAATCCGTTACAGAAAATAACACTTTTCATGAAGGAATAAAATAAAAATGAAATTGGTGTTTGTCAAAAGTTGAAAAGAAATTGTATTTTAGCAAACCAAATGTTATTTTTAATCTCGAACGTGAAGGGAGTTACTACAAAGCGGATTAACCAGACCATGCCAAAGTTTGATGCGATTTACTGATTTTTTTTTCGCAATGAAAAAAATTCAACATCTCCACGAAATTTTGTTCGGGACTTAAATCGTCATATTTCTATTGCTGATATCAAACCAACTAATAATTTTCCAAAAAACTCAAGAATGTATCTTGAACAATCATTTTTATCAGGAAAAATACTTTTTCCCTCTGAGCAGTAAGAGTTCTTTTTCACTACCGAGAGACTTTTTCATACACACACATACACACACACGCATACACGCATATGTATAGGTATATACATATACATATACATTTTCAGAATATTTATGTTCCTCGATCCTCGAGACTATCATAACGCCCAAAAATTTATCATATCAAGAATCCATAGCGGCGAAATGCTGTAATAGGATCCAATAAATCGTGTGTTCCATCGGGGATGGAGAGAAGTTTCGCGAAAAGGCATTGCGAGGTATCTATAAACGTTGACAAAAAGAGGTGGAAAGAAATCGAAAATATAAGAAAATTGTTCATCGGAGATTCGGCTGTTGGAGAGAAAGAGACAGAGAGAGAGAGCAGAGAAAATGAGGCGCAGTTGGATTGCACATACAGGCGTCTTTTCCTATCGTTGTTCCATATTTTTATCGATTTCGTGTAAATCTAGACGAGCGCACGAAGCACGGGGTATCGTACCCCGCGAGATACGTAAAGGCACTTAATACTTGTATACACATATACGTACATATATGTATAGTAAAAAATAGAATTGTGTATAGCAGAGTATAAGATACACTATATAGACATTCCCACCGCGTTCTCTCGTAAAACGAGCGTGGTATCGCCTCTTATACGTATGACGAACAACCTCTCTCTACGTACCATATATAGATATCACAAGCTGCGATTCCCCGGTAGGGGTTGCATGGCGCTTCGTGCTTTCCCTTGCGCTTTCGGCGCATTATATAGCCCGCTCGGGACGCGCGCACGTAATGCCGTCGAAAAGCGTACCCCCGGAGTACGGACGATCGAGGGATCACGTCTTGGCTTTTCTTCCTGTACGTCATCTTGGAAAGTTGACGGGGTTAGGAGTTGGGGGAGTCGAGGCAAAGGGAGGTACTTCGTATATGAAACGGAAGATTGCTAAAAGAGGCAGGGTGACCTTCCGTTGATCGTCGGGACACCGGGATTCGATCTCGTCCCGAGAAAATTTTATTACCGAAGATATAACGCGCACATGCATACGTACCTATATAACATATGAGATACGTAACGTGTACGTAAAATAAATTACGATTTTGGAAGGACCGTTTCCTAGCGATCGAGAAACGCAGGTTGTTAAATCACCGAAGATTCATTAATTCGTTTGAAATGGTGAATAAAATGTTTAACGAAAAAACGTTATTCATATTGGAAATCGATTTTACTCGTGCCACATAAGATGTATTATTATATAACGCCTGCTTAATCTTATCTTTTCGATTTTTCACTCTGTACGCATTCGGCTCTGTAAAATTACATTCCAGTTGTCACATCGTGTAACATATGCTTATCTGTGGCTCGTCTATGAACGTTGCTGCCCATCGAAGGAATTCCACACACAATCCCAATGTTTATACTCGTTATTTGCCCATCTAATGTCTCCTCAAAACGTTCAAAGTTTATCGCTCCCCTCTACCCAGGACTTCCCGACGACATTCATCTTGAGAATTCATATGCAAATGACCTACATATTTTGATTCGACGAACATAAATACGAAATGGGACGGACGACTGCGACGCTGCGACGCGACGCCCGAATCACTTTAAGGAACTCTCAGATTCTCCGAAAATCCCTCAAAGTCCTAATGAGGGATGACCTTTTGCCCTCACAAAGGACGAATGAACAGTTATAAGCAAGGTACGTGCCTTGATCTATTTCAATACGCTGGTAATACTTTGGCACATGACCCACGCAACAAGACAATATTGTGTAAAAAATATTTTTTCAATTTTTATATAATCGTACCAAAAGGTCGAAATTTCGCGCGATTAACTAACCCTGTGCGGACGAACGATAGGCACAAAGGTTCGACCCATCATCCTCTAATTTACCACGCGAGAAGAAACAAACTTTTTTCGTTCATGACAGTCCAACGTTCCTTTAAAAACAATGTAATAGATCAGATTTTCGTCTTTCACGTGATTTGACCTTCGGTCTCGGGCTCACGCTGTTTCACTGAGAAACTCTATGATGTCCCTCCGAGTTTTGAATTTTTTGCGATACTTTTGCAATTCCAAGTACGTTCGGTACACATATGTGTACATATACACATTATATGTATATATGGGGGCGTATTGTGACAAAGAGCATGGTGGTGGTACGGAAGCCAAGCTCATCTCGTGTGTCAGCGACAGAGCGGAAAGGTGAGCTCTAGAAAGGGAGGTCGGAAAGAAAGCGGTAGGGGTGGTTTCCACGTGGTTTTTGTTACCGCGTCTGTGTCCTTGGTACACCTTGGATTTCTTTTTTCAGCTCGCTTTCCTGAACTGTCGGCCTCCCGTATCATATATACAGTGGAGTATATAATGTCGTTTTCTCTCTCTCTCTATATATCCATATATATATATATGTGGGCGTGTGTGTGTGTGTGTCGATAACCCGCAAGCACGCTCACACATACAGGGTGATTCAAAATATGTGACACACCGGGAACTTGTAAATCGTGGACAATGTCCTGAGCATAAGTACCTATTACTTCGATTATTCAAGCTTGAAAGAAGGCTAATTAGTTATGCTCGGAAGATAAATCCGAATCTAAAAATTCATGATGTACCATTTATTCTGAATCATTCTGTACACGTATGCATGTAATACGGGTGGTTGCCTTACAAACCCTTTGTGGTGGCGCTCCGATCGCGTTTCAAATCCTTACTTCGGCTTCTCACAGCCAAATCCTTTAACCGTCGTTTACACGTCTGCGATATTACAAATAAGGTACAGGGACACGTATACACAATGGAGAGTGCAAGTGGGATCGTAGTAGGTGGATTTCGTTCCCTCTGGCCATTGTCCCACAACCTAGGTATTCTGCGCGCTCTCGCATCAAGGACAGACTTCATAGGGTTGCGCGTATATAGCCATATATATATATGTATATTTTCATGTAGGTATACATATATGTACGTATCTTAACGTATACGGTCGCTTTGAACTTGCGGCTTCATTTCGTGCGAACCTTCCCTCGTATCAAGTTACTCTTAGCCCTTTTGCTTGTTTTTTTTTGCGTGGCTCCTCCTCTCTCGACAAAAACTTCGATGGAAACGCATCTTAAATAAACCCGTTGAATTTGTTCAAATTTCGAATCTTATAATGTTGACTCAATTGTTGAATTTTTCCGTACTAACTAGCAACGATACGCAAATATATTTGTTGTTTTGAACAAATTTATGTTATTCAATAAAGACGAGTATTTTATTTGAATACATGTACGAAAATCACAAGTATAGAAAAAGAAAAATATTTTCTTTTTAAAAATATCGCATTCTGGTTCTTTGATGAAGGTGTTAAGATGATTTGTAAGAAAAAATTAGCGACGAAAATACGAAATCAGATCGTCCTGATCGGTGGGCGCGAGTTTTCTTAACGAAGCGAAAGAAAACATTTAATGGAGGGGAGGGAAAGTAGATGAAAGATCGCGTTCTCTCAGAAATTCTAGGTCGTTGCGCTTCCCTCAGACCTTCAACTAAACGTATATATATATATCACGCGTGCGCGAGAGAGTGCTACATAAGACTAGTACCCGTGATTAGCTCGGATATAAATCTTGATTTATCCCACTGAGCCATTTCGTGAGCCGCAAGAGAGAGGGAGCTACATCACAAAGAGAGAGAGAGAGCAAGAGAGGAAGAGGCGAATCCTCTTTCCGCTCCGTGGGTTTGTCGGAAAAAGAGAGTAATAGAAGAGGAAAAGATAGATAGCGAAAGTGAAATCCTACCAGGGACCCTCAAGGTGTATGTTGTCTTCGCTCCGCGTCTGTTGACTTAGAGATAAGCTGACGGATTATACATATATGTATATAGATACAAATCGACGGGGCGAGGGAATGGTAAAAAGCACGAATCGGTAGCTGAAATCCCAAATTACATTAGGAAGCGAGATACAGCAATTAAGCGGTGTACGTCAATTTATATATGTGGATAAGGAAAATCACGTATCTATATATATATATGATTTTCGTAATCCAGACGTCGCATTATATATACGTAGCTGAGGTGGATTTCATTTCTCGTGTAGGTTGGGACAAAAATATATTGGGGAAAAAAAGAGTTTCGTCGGTGTTGTGTGCTGCCGGCACGTGTGCGGTTGGGTAATTTTAGGATTGGTCTACCCTTGCTTTACAGGTGGAACAGATTTTTCATGCTCTCAAAAACTATATGCACATTTCATGCGGCTGAGAATCCCCCATTTAAACAAAAATAAAATGGATTTGTGAGCAGTTGGAAAACAAAATTTTCTTTAAATGAAAGATAGAAGAGTGATTACTCCCAATTGCGAAATAAGAAGAAGTTTATATCATTGCTCAGGGTTAAAAAAAGTTATTAATCATTTAATAATTATAAATTGTATACGAATTTCTAATGTTAAATTTGAATTGATCCATCGGTCACTCAAGCAGTGATTTTTTTCGAGTTTTTTCTCTAGTGTATTATCGATGATCGAGAAATAACGTTTCAAATAGAACAATATTCTTTCGAGTCAATGATAATTTAAAAAAAGAAATAAAACACAAAAGATGATTATCGTCCCTTTCGTAACTCCACAAAAAACAAAAGTACGAGTGAGAAAACTGAAAATATGAGAAATGAATCCTGCGAGTGTCTTTCAAAGCATTTCACTAGTCAACAAAATTGTGTATACGCTGAAGATGATTTTTTTTTGGGGAAATGAGCACGTTTCGATGCCAACCCTCCTCACCCTTTTTCTCTGGTCCCGTAGAGAAAACCTTTGGAGACGAGATGGTTTATCTCGTTATCTTTTCGGGGAATTGTGTCTCGCTTATTTCGCAAATCCTCGTCAAGATAAGAGCAGGAACCGCTCCAGAGCTATATCTAGGAGTGGATGAGTGGTTGGGAGACTCGAAAACATCGCCCGAAGCTACCAGGGTCTTTTTCAGCCGTAACGTATAATCGTTATGGTGAACTCGGCAAACCCAATTCCTTATTATACTTTTTGCTTGCTATTTGAAAAGGTAAACGAAAAAAAGAACATTTTAAATGTATAAGGGTGCCTAACGAAATAAACCTCATTTTTAAGTTTACGTTGCGAAACAGAGATCGCAGACGCGAAGGGCTTGGTCTGAGATTTTTAAAAATTAGTAGGTATTATCGTGTCATCGGAATGCGAAATTAATAAAATATTGGAAATTCCGGTTATAGAAAATTTTAGAATGCGTACACCGTTAAATATTTAGGGGTAGATATTATTTGTGAAAAAATCAAAAGATTTGTCGAAGCTAAGGGTCGCATATTTTATCGGTGTTAGAATTTCTAACAACCTTTTTTTCCTATTTGGTACAATTGAATAATTAACCCTTAATTTATCCTCTATTTTTTGCATCCCTTGAAATTTGACGAATATTAAATAATATTGAATACAACTCTTGTATACCTATTGGGTATAATCCTCGAGTTAAAATACCATCGATTTTAAAACTGATTTCAGAGTTCGATAATAAATCGAAAATATTTCCACAAAAGACGTGTGTATTTCGTCGAAGGATAATGTCCGGGTTGGCGAGAACGAGATGTAGAGAGAAAAAAATATGTAAGAGAACGTCGAAACTCGTGGTCCCTTCGGTCCCTTTGGTTGAACCCAAAACATTTAAAGAAGAGAACATGCGCGCGCGCGAGAGCGAGAGAAGTGTTCGAAATATAAAAGGGAATCGCTGGCTCACGCGCCGTCGAGTAAAAACGCGTGCGCGCCTCCGGCACGCCCATCCACTCGAGACTGATTTATTGCGGATTCTTTCATTAGGGAAGCCTAATATACAGGTGGCCCCGGCTTCGTCGTGTAAAATCGTGTTGGCCGCCCGGTGCGTGGCCACCACCAACGCTTCACAATATTATGTACAAGTAAATAAATAAATAAATAAGTAAATAAGAAATAAACTAAAATTAACAAAAAAAAAAAATCAATAAATAAATACAAAAAAGTATAATTAAATACAGAAAAACGATACATGAATATCGATTGTTTTTATTTTATTATCATATGTATTGATGCGATTTTAATCAATGATATTCCAAATAAAAATTGTACTTATTTGCTTTTATCAAATAATTATTTTTATTAAGTATTTTAACATAGTTTGTAAATTATTTTAATTAATAGGCAAAACAGTATAAAATAGTTTCCTAATAATAATTTCCTATTAAAATAGTTTCCTAAATAAAAGATATGATCGTACTTAATAGAATGAATTTTTTTTTAAATTAATACATCTAGCTTTTTATTTATGTTTAAAAATTGTTGACTGTTTCAGCAGGAATTTTAATGCTACGCTATCGTGGCGTCAGAGCTGCCGGTAGATCAGTCCGACACGGTCTGGGGGCGAGGGTGAGAGTGAAAGAGAGTCTTGCTTTTTGTGGCGAATGCATCTGCTTTGTGACAACAGCGACGAAGGACAGTATATGACGGGAAATGCGCGCATACAAGCATTTGTGCAATGGGGAAAGGGAGAGGGTGGGCCCTCGACGCCAATGTCTGACGGGGGTGGGTTGCAAACCGCAGAACCATGCAAGAACGAGCCAGCTACCTGGACCAACACACCTGACATTTTTTCGCTCATTTTTTTCTTCTAATAATTTTGCACCGACGAAAAATATTCTCCGACTGTCAGACATGGCCGCACGTGCCTCGGCGTACGTACAATGCGGATGCGTGTGCGAACTAACAATAAAAAAAAGCACGGCGAAAGTAAAATATTCGCTCTTGAATGGGGCCCCTCTTTTAAATTCCTTGTTCTGCGCGTTCGTCAAAAAAGGAATCTGAAGAGACTCGAACAATACCCGGTATAAGGGTGAGGGAATGACGAGAACGAGAAGCCGAAAGAGTTAGCTGAAGACTATTTATGAAAAACAAATTTTTAGGGTCGAAAAAAAGAACTGGTCGTCTGCGATTTATTATAATTTCTTACTCGGTCGATCAACGAAGAGAACTAAAATTAAAAGTTTTCCCTCCGAGAAATAAAAAAAATAGTCCGCAATTTATTTTCTACGATTATGATTATTATGATTATTATCATTATTAATTGGAGGATGATTTGAGAAGTTGTTATCTAACCATGAACAGGGCCGAGAGAAAGAAAGAGTGAGAGAGAGAGACAGACAGGGAGTACTTCAGGAGTTTTCTTGCGCGGTGAGGATCGGAAGAGAATGGGGGAGGAAGGTTCATTGGCCCGTGAGAAAGAGTTTTGTAGGAGAGAACGAGGAACGGCGAATCTTCGTTAATATAGTATACATAACCATATATATATACAGAAGGAAAGATTGAATGAGAAACGTTATAGAAAAGGAGACGCGACGCTTCCGCTCGAATTATTAATGTCACTTTCGAAGCTCTCTCTCTCGCTCTGTGGTTACTTGAAAGTCATCCCCGATGCCAAGTGTCGTATATATGCAGGATATTACTCGACCACGTGTAATTTTTTAAAGGGCTCTCTCAATTTTGACTTTTGACTTTTGTGCACCGTGCGTATGACTGTACTTACTGTACGTTTCTACATTGATGTCAAAAATACATTAATAAATAGAAATAATAAATTCTCGTACGGAGAGGATACCAAGCATAAATTGTTCCATATCCGTGATTTATTATAAATAAAATGAGTATAGAAGATAACAATTTATAATTAATATAATGATATGTTAAAAAGTATCAATTAAAAACTTGCTTGTTACGTCCTAATTATTTTATTTCGCAAAGCACGAAAACAGGATTCAAATATTTTTTTATTAATAACAACATCCCTCCCAGCTAATTAAGGGGACTTTTATTAATTGCTAATGACTCAATTGCTAATTAACATTTATTGTGCGACTGAAAAAATGCAATTTCTTTATGATCGAAATGATTATTGGTAATAATCTTTTTATTAACCTCATCGACATAGCCTGCTTCCAGTTGTACCCATCTACGAACAAAGAACGGAAATGAATGAGTACAAGGGCGAAGATGGAGCAAACTGCAGTCGGAAGAGGGATGGAGAGTGGAATGATATAAAGCGCGTTACAAATCGAATATAGAGACAATGAGTAAAGGGGGGAGTGGGAGAGAGGGGGAGAGAGAATGAAAGAGAGAGAGAGAGAGATTCATATAGTCAGACAGGCAGAGGAAGAGGAGAAGAGAGTGTATGTGTGTCTGTGTGTGTGAGAGAGAGAGGGCAAAACGTGGCTGGCGTCCAACTGGCTGGTTCTCGAGCTGGGCGACGACGAGATGCGAAGTCGCGCGTTAACGGCTATCTCTCTCTCACTCTTTTTCCTCCGTTTCTGCCATCCCGGGGATATACCATGCCGTGGTGCGCGTCTCTCATGTACCAGTCTCGTGTCGCAGAGTCCCTCGACGACTATAGTCTCGGGGTCGTTACACCAGAGCGTCAAGAGCCCCTCTGGAAGCTTCGGGAAATGTATTCCCGAATATAAACGCGTAAAAGGAAAGACGAAACAAAAAAAAACGAACGACCGGCATAACTGATGCCAACGACGGGGTCATTTGTTGAAGCTAGGGAGAAGAACTTCCATTCGGAAAGGAGAAAATATAAATTTTACTATTTTATAATTTTCATCGAAGTTATTAATGTTTTTTAGTTCATAGGCATTATCAAGGAGATCAATAACGCTATTTATCTAGTTCGTCAAGGTTAAAGGAGATAATTATTACATCCTCGTTATTATGATTATTTGGCCCTTTTAATTATTTCCAATGCCTAAAAGTAATCTTAGTTTTACCTAAGCTTTGACAGAAAATTATAATGGCACTCGTTAATTTTCTGTCACTTTGACGCTCATTGCCCGATGATCCCAAATTCACCGGTTTTGCATGCCTGCAGAGATGGCGTGCGAGCGTGACGACCAAGTACAAAAGTTCGCGTATAGCTACGAAGGGTGGGAACGAGGGTTGGAACTTCTGAAGAGCGATATTCGACGCTAAACCGAAGGGTTTCCGTTCGACGCGAGACCCCAGAATTTACCATCGCTGTGCATGTACATCACGTGAATATACGAACGTAATATAGTTTACGTATATATACGTATAGACACAAATGTAGAGCCACTGCAACGAGGCAACGCGGAGATTAATATTCATTATCGGTGCGATGGCTTATCTCTGAATAATGTGTATGTACGTTTCTCGATTTGGATTATAGTATATTACTCCTCATCGTATATAGTTCTGCACTTTGCAATGGCAAAAGCCAGAGACTGCGCGCTTGGCGGACTTGCTATAGAGTTTCGCTCCCTCATCCATGATAGACGATATCGGGTCGACGCCCTCCGAGAATTTTCTTGTTCTCTGCCGCAAAGCTCGCCGCGAGTTCGCGCTATCCTCCTCTATCATATATCCAATATTTTATTGCCAGAGGTATAAGAGTGTTACGTAATTTTTCGAAAACATTCCTTGTAGAAAATTTGACGTTTCCATTCTGAGATGTGGCGTCCCGTTTGGTCCTCGGGTTCCTGACAATATTCACTTGTGATGTCGTTTTTCTAAATGTCAACGTTGGTTTATTCAGTTGGTACCTAATATTTATTAAAATATTCGTTTCTGGGTTTCGCGGTGAAACGTTCAAAAGGTTAAACTCCCTTACCGGCTTTGAAAATGGAACGATTTAAAAAATGTATCGATTTTCTAAAAATTTTAACAGATGTTCATTATTTAGGTCCAATGTTACCAATCGATACTTATTTTAAAAGGCCTCGTATGCCGGCCGTTATGGTTCATAAATGAAATGGCTTCACCGTGATATGAATAATGCACAAATTTGGAATTTACATTCGATAATATTTCGTAAATGGCAGTACAAATTCAGCGAAATTATGTTATAGTTTGGATCGTCTACTTGTCTCCCCCCGCACTAAGATTTCACTGCTAAATAATCATCATTATTTATTCACCGAATTTAATACCCAGTCGTCCGATAGTTTACGTAGAGGTGTTTTAGCGAGAGAAACTCTCTTGGTAGCCGTACAGTTTGACTGTTCGTAAATCGCACGGTCTCGCCGTCTGTTTATCAAACGCAAATTCCCAACACCGATATAAATGACGCCGGAGCGAATTATTCTCACGCTAGTGTGCAGACGAGAGTTTGTCCGGCTGTACGGTATGGCGGTCGATGCGGGTGACTGAGTGGGGATGAGACAGGGGGTGGGAGAGTGCTCACGCTCATTCCTGCTCCGTCCTCCGGCGCGCGTGGCCAGCCTCGTCTCGTAAAACGACCGGTAAGCCGGGAGGTTATTTACTTGGTGGGCAGCCGAGCTCGCGGATGGCGGAAAGAGGGGGAGGGACAGAGGGAGAGGGAGACATCAAGGGCGGGAGGGAGAGAGATAGAAAAAAGGGCGAGTGAGAGAAAAAGAGAGACGGAGACAGAGGAACACGCCGGACCATTCCGCCATTTCGGAAGCCAGTGCACAGAACCTGCAATGATTTATGTCGGACGCCATATTGAGCTGTACACAAATACACGCGCGTTTACACACACGAAGTCTCGGAGAGCTTTTTCCCGCACCTAGATATGGTCTCTACACCGGTCCTATATGACTGCTTCCTCGTCTCTTTTTCGAACTTTGCGAAACCATCACACGGTTCCTGGATTTCACAGAAAAAAAGACTCTCCCAAAAGTATTCCGAGTGATTTCTCACAAGGAACGAGAGGAAAATTGTGTTTTTTTAATATTTATGTTAGTGATATGTGCATCGATATGTGGATATGTTTTTTAGCTATATAAAAGTTTATTATTCATAAACGAATTTTTATAGGATTGAAGTGACATTCTGTCGTTCGTCAATATTAAAATCGTTAAAGATAGAACCAATTGTCTTCTCTCTACGGTAGACATCACCATGCATAGCTCGAAAATTTATATCGCCGTCTCAGTGTCGAACAACGGCTGGCGAGTACCAAACACACACGTTTAATATTGAAAAGACGGTGACGGACACGCGGAGCAGGCAACATTAATAGCCGAACAATTCGCAACCAGCTATGCCCACGAACCTTCCGTCAAACTTTGTGGGTAAAACCGTTACACAAGTCGTATGTAGCGGGTCAGACGGTAGAGAGATTATGGAGGTATGCGAAAAGCTGCTTGGACAACCCAAGCTCGACCGAGTTTTGAAACGATAAGCCTGCGGCGTTCCTGCAATCGTCAAAACTTCGCCTTACCACACCCCATCGGGCTGAAACTAATTACATGGGTCGGAGTGATTATGCAATTTTGACGATATTTTGTACTCTCACCTTTTGAAAATCGGTTTTCATTTTATGCTTTATCGGTGCCAACGTATAAAGGTACGTACCTACTACATGGAAAATTGGTAATGCATGTTGTTTGAATGATTTGTTGAACAAATTGCATTATAATGAAACAAACGGAAGTATCAAAGAAATCCAACCCATATTTTTAAGGGTCAAATTAAGTTTTAGATCAATTATCAATTATTAAAAATAAAAATTAGATCCATTGTCATTACAACAGTTCAATTGTAATGGCGGTAATAGTAATTTAGATTTTAGTGGCACAAAAATGGTCATTATTGACGGTAATAAAAGTAATGGGTGAATAATTATGAGGGATTGATGATCGATCCGATTTTTACAAATGGTACGCTACAAAAGATAAATATTGGATCTGCGTGCATTTGTTAGGGCTAGGGCATTTGGGTTACGTGGAAAATCCGGTTTATCGTTGTAGGTATAAAATTGGATAATATACGGGCTTACATAAAATTAGTCATAAAATATTATCAACTCTATAAAATTTTCTGTCGCTAGAGACAGGAGGAAAACAGTTCTTATTATGAGATTGCTCTCCATTATTAGCAATACCGTTTTACGTCGTATCGAATTTGCTTGTAGGACGTTAGTCACTTTTATGGCCCAGAAATGAATATTGAAATTCAAATAACGATACACTCGAGGTTTACGCACGCGAAATAGAGGAAATAGCAATGTAGCCTCATTATTCGCTGTATTAGAGAATGGTACATTGGCAATTATACACTAAATCAAAACACATTTTCACGTAATGTTCACTGTATAATTCAGCCAGCAAGGACTTCGTTAGCCAAAAATATCGAAAACTTGAAATAAAAGCAAAAGTACTTTTCACCCTTTCGACCAACAATCCTTTGTCGGCAATCGCAAGGTTGGCAACAAAACGATTCTATCATTTCCCGGACGGAAATGACAGAATAATGAAGTCGTCCATCATCGAGCACCTTTGTCTGTTGACGAAATCGTTCAATTTCAATCTTAATCACGAATGACGTTCGATTGGGAGACAACTACTGTGATGTGACATGCATCCCCCATGCTCTTTTCACAATTCGTTGGAGTTATCTTCTTCTTCTTCTCTCGACACTTTCGAGGTCCTCCATGTGTCCAATTGAAGATCCTTTTGTGAGATGCTTATAAAAACGCGTGATTTTCGGCATTCGAACATTCTCGAATGATTTTTGACGTAGTTATTGAATGATCCACAACATTCAATGACTACGGGTATATAACAGTCAGAGAAGTCAAACAGTGACAAGAAATGTAATTAGCGTTCACGCGTGCGGGTCTTGTCGGAGAGACCATTTACATCCAAATAAAACCTTTTAAATTGCAATACTGCGATAACAGATCGGTGTCTTAAACTTATTAAAAATCTTTTCAACATAAACGCCCCTTACACTTTCAATGTAATGCCACCATATTAGTTGTGGATGTACAGCGATGTGCATTCGTCCTTTTCCATCCGGAACTACCACATTCGTTATCAGCTTAAACCGAGGGTAAGAAGTTTCATCGTCGAACTGGACTGAAAGGTATACGAGACTTTTACATCGCGGTGTAAGTATTTGATATTAAATCAACGATAGTCGACGACTTTTTAAAGTTTCGTTGAAGAGAGGAAAAAGGGGTCGACAAGGGAAAACGCCTCGAGTATAATTCCTGAATACGCAAATTGTTTTTTCTTCTTTTAAAGAATTTAGCGGTTATTGTCACTATCACTGGGTATAAAACAGTAGAGCTCTACATATTGGCCGACAAGGAAATAACGGCCATGGAAGCCTGAGCTAAATTAATTTCTGATGTAATTAAAGTGCCTTGGTCCAACATATTTTAGCCTCACTCGGTCTAAAATAATCTCGCCACATGCATGCAAAACATGCTTTAGTAATAGGATGAAGTGATTTAAAATTGCATTGCCTAACGCTAGATGTCGATAGTAGTATAAATAAATCATTTGTCAGGTAACATTTTTTCAACTACAGATTTTAGGCAATGCATAATACTGAAAGTGTATCATTCCTAAAAAAAGATGAATCTTTTTCACGATATTTATGAGTTGCCTCGTGTTGATTTTGGGAAAAAATAAATGACAGAATTTCGGTCAATAATATTTTATGACTGAAAAAGATGACGAAATTAATATATATAATATAGATATAATAATACTGACTATAATTAATACAAATTAATGCAATATAAAGCATTACATGTCGTATACTTTCGACTAAATCGATTCAACAGTAGATCAAACTATCGAGGACCGATACGCTTGTTTTCATCCGAGTCGTATAATTGTCAAGGGACAATCAGACTATTAGAATTTAAATGATTGTTTGGCACAAGTAAATATTGATTGACTGAAATTAAATTAAAGCTTTGAGGTCTACTCTCAATTATCTAAATGTATTATCATCGTATGGACCATACATCGTGACATTCCCATCCTCGAGATTCTGTCGCAACCTTCTAAAGGACGATGAAAAATCCCGGATGAAGAAAAGGGGAGCGAGTGAAGTGGGGCATCCTTGGAGAGGGGGAGGGGCGATAAGTAGATAGAGAGAAAGAGCAAAGAATGAGAGAGAAGAAAGGAGAGAGACGGAGAGAGCTCGAGGATATATATAATACGTAAAAAGGGGGTTGAAAGGAGTGAGTGAAGATGGTGTGGAGACCCGGTAAGACGCGGGTTACGAGATAAAGACGAGAGAGCGAGAGAGAGAGAAAGAGAGGATGAAAACGGGCGGAGAATAAATCCGGAGGCGCCAGAGCGGCGTCGTCTCGGTCGAGCTCGTATCCGAGAGGGCGTGCGCCAGGTCGAAAGAAGCGCGGGCAGGAAAAATACGGAAAATAGGATATCATCTATACCGGCTATAACGTTTTCGCATTTATTGCTTCCCCCATTTCACGTTTTCATTAATAGAACACTGTAATTGTATCATATCGGAGAATATACCAACGATATTCGAAAAGAGTTCGATCCTGACGTCATTTATTTTCATTTGAGGTCAAAAAAAGCGTTATCATTACTAATTCATCAGATTATTTCTGACTTATTATTAAACGCGCCGTTATCCGCGAAATCAAACCGGGCAATATATCGCAATTTTCGTGAATTTCGATAACGATATCCGTATCGAAGGTCCAATCGATGAATAATTCTACTACGGCAAAGTGCGGCAAATTATACGTTCGAATTCCGGAGTATATTTCAGTGTCTCTTGGATTCAATTATTCAGGTAAGTCACGAGAGGATCGTCCGTCATGTTTGATGTGGGTATATATATTCGGTATGAGAATATGATTCTCGAGTCGCGGTACTTGGCACGAAACGGATCTATAGTGATATAGTCGATCGCGTCTATATGACGAATAGTGTGTGCTATCATACATACACCACACAACTTGGAAATAGGACGGAAAAGAAACGATGGAACGATATAGTTCCGTTTCTTTTGATGTACCGGCTGTTTCAATTTACTGTCCGTATACGTTTTGTATCGCGTTCGAAGGTATTGTGGGAGTCTCGAGAGTCGCGTTTCCAATGTGGCAAAACTAGAAGTTCGCGACCCTACTTGACCCGCGGGAAACACACAAGACGGTTTCCCACCCTCTGTGTAGCTCTCGCTACACAGACGACCTCGGTCGAAACTCTTTTCCCATCGACCTCCGAAGTGTGGCGACATCTATGACGTCCCTTCGCGTTTGGCTTCAATTTTATCACCGTCACTCCGCAGAGTTGGCTCACCCCATTTGGGAAAACCGCCTGTTTTTCCTCTCCCCGATTATCCATTTTCACGATGCCTCACCTCGCGTTTTCTTGGGCTAACGTTGTAAGCAATTTTACCAAGGTGCTCGTAAACGATAATGAAGATTGCACAAAGAGGGTAGAGAGTGGGTTGCGAAAGAAATTCTCGATGCAAAGGTACCTACTCGGATCGCGAACGAGTCACTCGTTGAAGCAATAACACTCCTGCCGAGGAAAAAAATAATTTCTTCGCATGCTGTCAAGATTCCGCATTCAAATATCCCTGTGAACTACCAAACAACTGCCTAAGTAGGTATGACAATCCGCTATTGTGTCGTTATTCCAGCTATACATAATATTAACGAGAGCGATGTATTCCTTAGCAACAAGAACGTCCATCAAAGTTAATGTAAGTGACTTTCTTATCAGTTGACGTTCCGACAATTTCGCAACTCGATATTCCACAAGCAATAACGGACGATGGAAGGATACGTGCTATGCTAGAACAATGTTGAAGGAAGACACTAATGCCGAAGCCCGAACTTCGAGGCTGGTACCCGCTGGGTAGCTTTCATTGTCTCGTCCATGCGGTGAACTGCACAATCATGAATCAATGAGAACTCTGTCACGACTCGAACACCTATCCTACCTGCAATATATTGGGATATATATATTATTTTAAACGTATTATATCAAGCAGGTATACGTGGTATGTGCTATACGATCCGTCGGGGTTTACGACTGTCCGTTGAACTCGGAAGAGAGAAAGAAGCAGGGAGATAGTCGAGTCTCGTCTCGACATATCGATCGCTACAATTTCCAATCTATTATTGCCGTCCAGCACTGCCTCGGTGAAAATTTTATGAAATTTTACCGTTAAGTATTGAATATTCTCTTCAGATCGAATCTCCGATGGAACATCTTGGATCGGTTAGTTTTTTTGCTACATTGCTACAAAATGAGGAAAAAATGTTCCGCCGTTTTAAACATAACCTCTATAGCTGGATCGGGAGAAACCGTAAATGACCATCGTCAGCCAATGGCGCGTGTCGGTTTCGTCATAACGCGTCGGGACTGGTCCAACGTGGCGTATAAACCTATCGGCCGCTGAAGGATTAACGGAGCAACCATCACTCCGTGAATTGATTTTGAGAGTTGCTTCACAGTGATTATATTGAAGAAGAACATATGAGGAGGAGGTGCCTGCACGATACTGGTCGACAATACATGAATATATTGAACGAGCGTGAATTTAGACACCCTTGTTGGTCTGCCACTGTCAGTAATACACCTCAGCGTCTATAGGCTTTCCTGCACCCCCGCATTCTCGTCATCTCATCCTCCCTGTGCCTTCTATATTGCCCCTCATCATTGCACGCGATATATCCCCAGCGATGTCTACAATTTCCGGCTCTCGCGGTATACGTCTAGGAAATCTCGGGGCTAGAAACGGACGAACGCCCCATCCAGACTCGTCACGCTATATGTTAGTGCACGTCTCGTACGCGTAATAGGTAACTTGGTAGTCGTTTCGCAAATGTTGTGTTATAATCATAACATGTGAATCGATACACGAGAAACTTTATCGATCGATTTTCTAAGATGGTTTGTTGCTTGGCTCTGGGATAAACTTTATGAATCTTTCAGCAGTCGTACACGTAAGGTAATGCAAGGCGAGTCATAGTGTATGCTTGCTATAGGTGATACCTGTAGATTCAATCGGTCAGTCATTGATCCCTCAAAGTATATGTTCATTTTAGCAATCTCTATTGCGAGGGCCATAAGTCATATTGTGTAAATCCTTATCGTTTCCACCTAACTGTTTTGCTCCTCTTCGAACATTATTCAATCATGAGGAAATATCTTAATGACACGCTAATGTTATAAATTGGCGGATTATGTATAATTATGCGACAGTAAGCGTGAAGCCGACAATAGTTTATTATTATTTTGTTATCCGATAATTTTGCATAGTTTTTTTTCATTCGAAATATTTCCAGCGATACGTTCCATCATCGCGCTCACCAAAAAATAAGAAAATTCTTCGAACCAGCCACCTTGGCGCCAGAGTCCGGATACAAATACGTATTCATACAGTTGCTTGGGTGGATAAAGATGGGTAAAGATAGGGATTGAGATAGAACTCGATTGTGCAGATCGACGATAGAGAATAGCAAGAACGAGCGGAGGAAGAGACGGAGGGTAAACATGATCGGGAAAACGAGAATGAAGGAAGACAGAAGCAATTTTGGCAGAGGAATACAACGAAGAAACGGAGAGACGTCTGCAAAGATCAGCTACAAGCAGTCTGAACCAAATTCTATCCGAACGGAGACCGAGAATGGATTGTCGTAATGGATACGAATGGACGAACAGACTTTATCCACGAAAGTGAGTGAGTGAGTGAGAGAGAGGGAGAGAGCGAAAGAGAGCGAGAGTTTCAGACGAAGAATGTGCGATCTGTGAAAGAGGGTAAAAAAGCAATGCGGATTGGAGCGGAAAGAGAAAGGGAGGTTCGGGTTAACGTCGCTCGTGACGCCATGTGGAATGTCCCAAGTCGTGGAAACATATAGAAGAGAAGACTCAACATTTCCATGTGTCTTCGGTGGAGACGCGTACGTTACTTGACCCGATGGGCCTGGGGAGACGCAAATAATAGAGAGGCTAGTCGATGTTCGTTCTCTATACGTTGATGTCCAAATCGACTACCAAGTCACTTGCCAAGAGCGATTTTATCCGTCTTTCGTTGCCTAACGTTGAATTCCGTGAGCAACGGCTTCACGTTTGTTGAAGACAGTTTTAGTCCATATGTTTTATCGCGTATTTCACGAGTCCCATCAACTTTGGTGATGTCAAAAACATTTCGGTATCTTTGATTCGTATTTTTTCAACCCTTCTACCGCAGGTCAAAGAGTATTGGAATCATGCATAGGACTATACTTACTCCTCACGAAGTTCAACCGAGCTGGTGGTATTCGATGTCAAAGGGGTATTGTATAAAGCGCAAGAGCATCTCTCCTCTTCACGATACAGACCCTGCTCTACGCGTGTCTATAGAAAATCGAACAATGGACCAAACGCTATGGGGAGTGAGCGTCTGCTTGCATGTCACGCAAAGATTCCAAAATCGTACAGTATATATATTTAACGGATGAGGGCGTACATACGCTCAATGATCCTTCTTCTTGTCGAGTATTCCCAGCGCGACAGAAGAGCATCGCAGATACGTAGTTCCGAGCGTCGGATATTGACTGTAACTTCCGGAGGGCTCGAGATTTTGTATACCCATGCAATTTGGTGTTATAGGGTGTTACGTTGAACATACATCGTGTATGGCAAGTGATAACGTTGCGGCTATGTTCAATGTTGATCGCCACAGTACGTTTTCATGATTGTATAAATGAACGTCAGTGTCTGTCCATCGAAAAACTATTATTTTCATCGACAGGATTTACAAAAATTATTAGAGATAAAGATGTTCTAGGTCATCGATGGAACGAGCATCCAGTGGCTGCGGGAATGTTCTCCATTTTTCACTTCACCCATCTTCCAACAATTTTGTTTTACTGTTCGATGCTACGAGCGTGGCCAACACAATTACCTGTTTATGTCCTCAGTGAATATTTGCCCTTAGGGGGCATTTACTACTTAATATTTTTATTTTTATCATTGAAGCTTGAGAGCTCAGCAACTGAGATAAATTGGGTGTTTGGGATTGAAGTTTCTTTCCGTACATGTACAACGTATCGTATGATTGCCAAACATGTAAACCGTTGCTTAAACGCGTTCAAATTTTTCTTATTTGGACAGTGACTTTGGACGAAATTAAAGACACCGGATGAGGACAGTGATGAACAAATTAGCCAGAGGCGATAGGGCGAGTCGAAGCCACAAAATCATCCTTATTGGGCGAATACACTGGACCACTCACATCAGTCCATTCTCAATTAACACTGAGCCGTTGATGTCGTTGGCATTGTGTACAAAGCCTGCGGTAACAAAAGTTCCTTCAACCGCGAGATAAACATAAAACGCTGCAGCGGACTGATTCTTTTTTTCCCTGACTGCCCCCTTATTTAACCTTATACATTTCCGTCTAAGGTAAATGTACATTGCTCAAAGCTTCTTTCTCCTCCAAAGACTACGACGTAAAAAAATTGTTTTCCAAGCTTTTTTTATGCTCGGCCCTCACCAACTCTTGCGCGCGTAAAGCCCGAGACGGTTCTCTGCTTGGGAGCGCTTTTATTTTATTTACGCATGAGAGACACAAAACGACGAAGACGGCGGAAAAAAATAAGAAAAAAATGTAGCGGATTTATCCCTTAAGTTCACAGCGAAATGAGAAATCCGGGAAGAAAAAAAAAGAACTGTTCCATTTTTGTTTGTTCATCGTGCCGTGCATGGAATATGCAGCAGGCTACATCAGCACAAGCTACATCAGCGTTCGTTGAATTATTTCCCAGCGTCTAGTCGAATTTCTCATCAGAAGAGAGGGATGAAAGAACGGGGCCACGAGGGAGAGAAAGGGAAGCGTGCTCGCGATATCCAAAAGGGGGTTGAAGCGACGAAGAGGAGTGGTGAGCGGCCGTTAGAAGACGGGGAGTGATCGAGGGTGAAAGGAGGGGTAAGGAGGCAAGCCACGTTCGACGAGCTCGTCTGATGGCCACCACTGAAGTAAAGTAGAATAGCATACCGCTCGCGAGAGAGAAGACGAGGCTCAACGGGTGCCTCTACGAGGCGGGAATCCGATATTTCAAAAGGCTGTCTCGAACGTCGCGGCATGCCCGGCACAAGCAAAAGCAGCCAAGATATGACGGTGCTTGTTGTAAGCCAATTCAAGCTTTGCGAGATGGTATACGTTTCTCATCTTCATATAATATTTGTGTGTATATGTCTATTCGTACACAGACACGCGTAATACATAAACATGGATAATATAATAATGTGCGATACTATGCAGTAGAGACGAGCAGTTCATTTGAATAAGACAGCAGTTAGTCCTGTTTATGACGGGTAACGTCTGACAAACGATTACAAATTGTCTCGTATTCGTTGGTAGGTGCCTATTGTGTGTTGTGAAGACAGTTACCGTTCCTCGAACACTTGTAACACGACGTTATTTATCATGCTCGTAGGTATATCTTGTTGTTAAAATACCCTAGTATAAGCGCATGCCGAGTGGACATATACATATATTAAGCGATTTTTCTGACAATGGTGTATGAATTTTAAGCAGTTTCTTTTAGGCACTTTTGAGGGTGAAAATGTGGAGATTCGAGGGGGAAACATGTGCAAAAATCTCAATTTTTATCCGACGAGATTCTGGGGAGAAATAGTGTTTTGAAGTGGACAGTTGAAGTAAACCCTTCGCAAAATTAAAGAATTTCTGGAATATGTTGAACAAATCGGACAATTTGGCAACAATATAAATAATTCAGCATTCGTCCGCATTGACCTTCGGGTCTTAATGGATATATCGAAGTTAAGAAAAAAAAAGAGTTTTCGTGAATTTTCACTTGGCATCGTTGAAAAATTTAATTCGATCGTTATCTCAAAATCATTCTTTTGTTAAATGCTTAGTTTCAAGAGTCGACAAATCGAGTAGGTATGTGAAGACCGATGGTGATTGAGCATGCATAGACTTCTAGAGTCTGGCGCAACAATATTTTTGCCAATATTTTTTTTTTTTTACAAAGTCAATAAAAATAAAACCGAATAAAACTTGCTATGCGTCATTGAAACTGTACGAATTATACTGAATAAAAGCAACGTAAATTGTCCCTCGTCATATTACACTTACATTTATCAACCTACAATACTTTGCCAAACCTTCAGCCCTTCGAAAATCAACAAAAAGCTAATGGCATCGTGATTGGAAGGCTGCGTCAAGATTTTTTAGTCGCTCATGTTTATTTTCGTCGCTCAAGCGGCGAAGGGAAGTGAAGGAGGGTGGAAGTCTAGGGGAAAATTCGGCGCGCACGGATAAAGATGAGAGAGTCCATACGAGAGTGAGGAGGATAGGAAAAGAAGACGAGAAGAACGTTCTCGTTTCTCCTATGAGAGTCTTCCTCCTATCGGAGATGATGTAACCGGAGGGTGGCACAGCGTGCTGGCGTCGGAAAATCCCCAACCCCCGCGTGCTCCAGGAGCTTGGCAAGGAGGAGAACGAGAAAACGAGAGAGGGAGCGAGAGCGAGTTTGGGCGTGTGTGCATGAGAGAGAAAGAGAGAGAGAGAGTTTTAGGAAAGGGAATAAAGCACCAGCTCCAGTCCCTGTGGCGCGGAACCCGCGTCCGGACGGTCTTTTAGGCGCCGGGACGGCTGCCTCTCAACTACTACGCTCCCTACTACTTCCACGCTACGTACATACGTATATATATATAATACGTAGTGGTTATACATAGTACACAGATTACTATAGCAGACATTTTCCTTCTCTTTTTGCCTTTTTCATCCTGCGATATTCGCGCGGTCTTCCGCATCGACCGGTGGTCGATACTCACACGCGTCTTTCGCCGCGGAAGCTGAATGTCGCGTTGTACACCGCAGTACCAGCACTATATGTGTATACACCATAAATATCGTATTGCGAATGGTTGCCAGAACGCCCTATATTTTATTTATTTAAAAATTGTTTATTTTTCGTCTAATTTCAATCTCACCCTCGCTTTCGAATAACTGTTTGCAAATTATTGGATCGATTTGTTTATTCGTCAGTTTGGTATACTTTTGAAAGTTATTAGGGCGTGCTTCTCGATTCGATGATCTATTAATTTGATCACGGTGGATCATCGAGGAGCGATTTTAGGGTTTATTAAACATATTTTGGTTCTCGATGAAACATTTCTCAAAATTAACGGATTACTTTCTAATTAATTGGATGTGAACAATATTTTTCGTTCTGAAAATTAAAAGGATATATCTGCAAAATTACTCAACCATAGGGAGTGGTCGATATAAACGAGAATCGATTGGTGGAGGCTTGAAATATTCGTGAATATGTTATTCGAAGTACATTGTTCAATATCGACGAATGGTTCGAGTACGGATTTGAAAAACTCCACATATACGTTGTCAATTTTTGAACGAGTTTCGATTCTACCATGATACATCAGCCTATGTAAATGGTTTTTGATATTTCCGTTCGCGATCCTCGCAACGTTACCAGGGGTACCAACGCGGCGATGATTCATTTTTTTCGGGACACTAACCAATCGCGTATGCTATATTCACAAGAGAACAATTGGAAAATCTGATAAACTTTGTCATAGCAAATGTACGAGCATTGACAAAAATATGTTTTTACTGGGTGAAGGCTGAGGGTTGAAAAAGACACATGCCACGCAACTCTGAACACACTCCACGATATCCAATTACATTTTTATCAGTCCTGTACTTCAATAGCACAACTTCGAGGGTTAATTCAAAATGTAACAAACTACGCGACTTCTACTACGCTGAGCCTTTTCTCTCTTGACTCGTTGGTTCGTTATACGGATTTTAATGCTGTTTTGAGATTTACTAACTTTACCTCGTATTGAACGGGGCGAATGTGGGAAATGTCATATTGCAACACGTCATAAATTTGGCGTTTTTTGAAAAACTTCTCATGGTGATAAATTGAAACTCTTTTAATGCACAGTTATTCGCAATTTATAACCATTTAAATTTATTTACTTGTTATTTCTTGTGCTTTTTCTACTTTTGTATTTTATTTTTGTATTGTTTCACATTCAATAAAAATAATTAAAAAATTGAATGATATTGATAAAAATGCATTTATTTATTCATATGAATTAAAAAAAGGGTTTATAGTTTTTAGATCGGTAAAATGAATTTACAAAAAATAATAATTCGACGACTTAATCTTATTCGCTTTAAACACGATTAAAATTTGGATTAATTTACGATTAACTGATCAACGATATGTATAATCGTTCGTGGATAAACAGTTTGCGGAATTATTCGTTAAAAATTTGAAATATTCCATGCACTGAGTTTCAAAGCGATTTATACATGTAGAAAAGTAATAATAAAAAAAAAAGTTGGACGTTCAGTGCGTATTATTCACACCTTGTCGCGAGTTCGAGCATCACCTATAACGTTCACACGAAATTTTCAAACTGCCATTGAACCATAGAGAGAAATGGGGGTTAACGGGCGTACATATGTGTGTGTGCGCGCGCGTTTATGTGGGTTTGTGTTGATTGACGTGTCGCCTCTTCTCGTCCCATCCCTCGCGATCTTCTCACGTCCCGTTGCATCGCCACGTTCGATGCCACATAATAGATTTTCTCGCGCGACGAATGAAAAAAAAATCCCTCCGTTCCCGGTGTGTTCCATTATCGGCAAAAAATTGTCTGCAGGACTGATTTCTCGGTAAATACGTTTCGTTTTGTACGAACGATTTTATTTGCCGAATGAACGTTTCATCATATTTTTATGACATCTTAATACGAGAATGCGAAATATCAAAGTATTCGTGATGCTTATGTGTCAAATATTACAGCGGAGTCAGGCATATTTTACGGTTGAAATTTCTCGCGGTCTGTATTAAAATGCCATTTTATTATAATAGAACACACGTACGAATGAACAATAAGAAAAATAATAAGAATTATTAGAAAATGAATTAACATTTTTTCACCAAAGTTATTAAGTTTTTTTATCGGTAGTCAATAATCATAAGATTAATTTTATTAAGCGTGAAATTAAATTGAAATAAGAATAAAAGGAAATTAAAAAAACGTATGAGAATATATGATAATTAATAAATGAGTTTTAATGGTTATAAGTTCTTATTATATAACCTATTATTATTTAGCGATATTTCATTTCATACTTTTAAAAGTCACTCCAATATTCAATTATCGTTGTTCCATTTACATACCGTTATCAGTAGATATCCCATTTTTGATGTTGTATTCGGCATTGTCACACTCGACGATATCCAGCTATTCCAGAATGGAACGAGGATGCATCATTTCTGCAAACAGAAAAATGGAAGAAATTATATTTTGATATTGTTTTGTGCGCTCGTTATGATGTGCGATGATTTTCATCCGATAAAACAAATATAAAAATAAACACGTGGATGTGTTTCGTTCTGTGGAAAAAAATTAACCGGCAGTGATCCCATTCGATTTTCCAACCGATTTTTTGTCTCCGTCTCTTCTGTCTTGTCTTTCGATCAAACCCCCTCCCTGTCCCATCGTTCTCTTCTTCTCACTCACTCCTTTCCAAGCGTCCGAGCGGGAAGCTCTCAGAACTACGAAGACGACCTCGTGAAAGGATCTCGAGCGTAGGCAGGCTCTGGTTTCGGGAGCTTTCGAAGCTTTTTCTCTCTTTTCGGAAACTTCCTAACGAAATACGTATCGAAAAAATCGAGTTAAAAACTTAGGACTAACTCTCGGTGAAAGAGTGGACCGACTTTTAATAAAGACTTCGTCGAGCACCAGCCCTTCGCTCGCAGGCTGTAAAACCTCAAAGCATAACATAGTCGTGTAAGACAAAAAGTAGAAATAAAACTTTAGTACTCGACACAAGGGAGAATAAAACGGAAGTAAGGCGAAAGCTATCGGCGAACGCTTGGTGGATTATAAGAAACAAAATAGAGTTAACCATTGCCACAAGACTCGTCTTCGACGACCGGAAGTTGTAAATTAAGGAAAATTATGCCCCAACCCAGCGCCGCCAGGGAAGTCGTTAAGTCTTAAGGTCGCCGAGCTAATTCCCCGATAATTTCGATGACAAGAATGGCTTCGTTTCTATTTCCCGGGAGACTCGTTCGTCTTTGTCGTTCGTGTTGCATTGTGATAATCAGGAGCGATGGAAATAATTCCTCAAATCCAAGATGTCCGATTTTCAAGATGACCGAAGAACGCTCTTATTTTTTACAATATTTATTTATAGATTTTTTTTTAATTTGATCAATAATTAGCAATAATTTAATTAACATAATTTTTGTATTAAGAATCATCAGAAAATTCTAGAGTTAAAATAATTTATAACTTTTGAATTTTGTTTTCGATCTTTAAATGAAAATAATTAAAAGATGTTCGTATCGTAAAAAGAGTTCGGACAAACTGACAGAAGAAATAAAAATGAATCGGGCGACACATTTACGGGAGATTTGGTACAAGCTTGTCAATATTTATGCATACCGACCCACGTTACCCGCTCATTCTCGACATGTAGAAAAAGTGTGTCGCACACATCGAGTGCTTTTTCGGTGTCTCAAATTGGTCAAGATTTAAATCTAAAATCGATTAGACCATGTTCAGCGGTTTCAACACCGTTCGAAGCTCAATACTAAAAAAAGTAATCATCGTCGCTCGGGGAAACTATACAATACCATGCGCCATGTACATGAGTTTAGAGCTGCTTTCGGAGCATCTCATGGGAAATAAGGAAAACGTTTTAACGACTTCTCTCTAGCGACGGACGTGAAAAAAGCCGAATGGATGAGGATTACCATACGAAACATGCATCATATGTTTCTGGTTCCCGGCAACTTACAAACCCATTCAGCATCTTGGGTGGTCCATGGTGGTAATAATGTAGGATAAATTATTCCCGTTAATCACTATGCACTCTCAGCTTTTCGATTAGTTGCAATTATTATGTCCAATTAGCTTCGCCATTAGGTGCAATTATTATATCCAATTAGTTTCCCCATTAGTTTGAATTTTTTAACATTTCGTTAATTTTTATCTTTATATGTCTACGGGAACGGGTGGAAATTAATTTTTCGGCTCACGTTAGATTTTCCGACCTCGATGCCCCTTTTTGCATACATTTTTAACTGAAAATTGATTTTCATATCAGGAAAATAGGTGAATCCATGTTATAAATCTGAATTGTTCCATGGGAAATAGACTACTGTCCGTCCTTAAGGAGGTTCTCTCGATACGTACTAATTCAAAATACAACTTAACTTATGTGGTATTTGATTTGATAGTGCGAGTGTGTATGGGTGTATACACACATATAAGAATAGGAGTTACTAAGATATGACTGATAAAATAGAATCATCTTGCAATTTTTTATAAGAGGACGCAAAATATAATTCTTTATATTACGATCCATCGGTACCTTTGATACACAAAAATGCAGATAACCTCTTTTCCCTATATTCATCTGATATTCTGCAAAGTTTTATCAATTTCTTTCTATTAACTCTGTTACCAACAGAACCTCCTTACTAACTTTTTCAATACCTTTAATTTATATATATATATATAATATTTTTGTGGTTACTCTATAAAACATCCTCTTAGGAGTGGGAGGGGGATCAAGACGTCATTTTCCGACTTCCTGCAGGAAATCACAAATCAAATGATGATTTATCACATACTCAACGTATTTAGAGAGAGGGAGAGAACGAGAGGCTACGTCCGCATATGCAGCGCGTAAGTTCCAGCGAATCGATAGAGAGAAAACGAGCGGCCGTTACGCCGCAATTGACATCCCGGGAACATCGAAGTCTTAGGCCTCTACCTTCCTATTATACGTAGGGTCAAATAAAATATCGCCATTCCCTCGGCTCCGGCGTGCCAAACGAAAGTTGAAGGGGAGTAGATCGCCGCTGGAACAAGAACGGAAAAACGAAGTGGGTGTATGAGAATGAGAGGAGGGCGAATAGAGATGCGACACGAGTTGCCAAATGCCGTTTAGTATTCCGCAGCTTGGTTCGACGTCGCGAGTAGTAGCCGCAACCACTGTGAATCTGACAAAAGTGCAAAGTGGAATCTGGGCGCATTGCTTCGAGAATCTTAACGGACCGATGCGACAAGAGAAGGGTGGAGCTAGTAGTTGCTCGTGCAACAACGATTATCCACCTCCCTTTGGTCTAAAATATTTTTAGTATAATAGTTATTTTTTCATCGGCGTAATTGTTATATTAACGCGTGTTCGAATTTTGCAAAATTTTGATAAAAGCAAAGTCTCTGTTTTGATTTCGATCAAAGAATTTAAATCATACAATTATGAACAATCATTATATTGAATGATTGGCGTTAAGTGAACGATGTAACAAATAATTGAGGCCAATTTACAAAATCGTAGTACATGAATGTGCTTGTATAAAGAACATGTTGTTTTATGTCGTGTCGGCACTCGAGTGTCCCAACAACTAGGAAGGAGCAACTACGGAAATTGAAGGGAGGAGAAGGAATATAAGTGAGGTATGAGAAGATGGCGATGGGAATGGTAAAGTGGGAGCATGGAGCGAGATAGAAATAGGCAGTCATACGCAGAGGGAAAGAGCGTCCGGCGGATCAGAGAGAATCCATGAAGGGAAGTTGCCTGTGGGGAGTAACGGGAAAGGCACGAGTATATGAGGCCGCTCGCCGGGGTGGTGAGGGGGTGAACGGGAAAGAGCGGAGAAGGTTGCTCGTTGGATAAAGTTGCCGAAGCACGAGTGGTAAGAGTGTATCCCTCGGGACAAATTCTGTCCTAGTTGGACGCCGCTCACAGGTTAGCGCAGAGTCGTTGGCGATGAGGCGAGACGCCAGGAAATAAGGGGGTTGGAACGGAGAAAGAGAGACGTGAACCCGAATCGCTTAAGCGTCGGGCTGCAATCCCCTATCGCGTCGATTGCTCCAAATCGCTATGTGAATAAGTATATATAATCCGCGACATAAGAAAAAGATGTGACGCGATTGTCGCCATGTAGAAGAATCGACGACTAGTAAATTGGACCACTCCTAAAATCACAGGTTGACCCAAATCACGGAGTGGACATCCTTATGTTCTGTCTATTCATAGTAATGAAAAACGTTAATAACGAAGACATAGTTGAAATAATCAAACGATGGATTCCGAACGTAATTGAACATTTGCGATCGTGTTTCGGTCTAATCGCTGCCGCGAATAAACTTCAACTTGTGAAATTTCACGACCACTCTCGCTCATTTTTCATCGTTTTACGAGAGAGGTTCTAGAGTCAGAAGGTTATTAAAAGCACACTCTGCGAGTCTCTAACACCCCCGACTTGTTTTCACCCTCGCCTTAAAAACGCCACTATTAACGATCATAATTATGCGTTCATCTTGTTTTCTCCTTGTGACTCCTTCGTTTTTTCGTGACTCGATCTTCCACTGAGTAACATATTATTATTGCTCTCGAAAATAAAAAAGACTAGTAACATTTTATAGCGGTTCACAATTACGACCCTAGTGATTTAGGTCAACGATAAGGGCTGGAGCAAAAAGCAACCTGGCGCTCGAAGGGTTTTTTTTATAAAACATTCCTAAACTACAAATTTATGGACAATTTGCAGATAAAATTATGCAAATCCAAACGATTATGTCGAAAATTATGTAAACAGCTTTTACCAATTAACGAATGAATTAATGATTTTTATTTGTTCAAATACCATGCAGAGCCTTTAATCAATTTCAATTGTAATCACCATCGTTGGTAAGGTATGAGAAAATTGTTTAAACCTTCCCCTTCCATTTCAACGAATACTTGCGTTTGTTAACTTTTCATACAGGTCGAAAACCAGTCATGTGGAGTTGAAAAGCTCCTTGACACGCGGTTATAAATGTGAAATGTGGTGGGTTGTTGCATAATTATAACTTTACTCTAAATTCCTCCTCGGCTTACAGTTTCGTTATATCTACATACATATAAATAGATTGATACGTAAAAACAAATGGCACTGAAAGTTACTTTTCATCCAATTCGCAGTTATACGTATTGACGATTCCCCTAATAATTTTGGCAACTGCAAATTTAACCAAAAATATCAAGGCTTGAATTTGGATACATTTACAACTATAAAGTCAACCGTAAAAAAGAATCCTAATGGTTGATTCAATGGATGTTGAATCCCAAACCATCCACGGAAAATGCAGGGTGGTTTACTTTCCAAGATGACAAGTTGAGAAGCTGTCTAAATTCAACGGTTGAACTTTTACGTTGACTCAACTGTCTTTTTCAACCGGTTGACCAAAATGACAGTGTCGTCGTTGCCGTTGCTCGTCGTTCGGAATGAGAATGTCTGGACGTTCTTGCGAGTAAACGCGACACGGATGTTCAAACGGTCGTAATTAATGTCCCGTCGATGAGAGAAAAAAGAGTCGAAGTAAGGTGCTTTAAACATCGTATCGACTATGAGCTTGACTACGTTGAGTTACCGCATGAAAAAATAAAATAAAAACAAGGACAGTCTCTCGATGGGTCACGTGAAAGGCTTTACGAGAGGAAGTTCTGACGTACAGCAAGAGAGAGGAGAGGAAAAAGACCTCGGTATCGAAGGCATAAGGCCTCTGCCTTCGATAGATCGTTTCTCCGCGCTTGAAACATCCGAAGCTCAGGTCGAAAGAGAAAGAGAGGGAGAGAGAGAGAGAAGGACCGGAAAACTTTTTCCAATGGACCCAATTAACCTCGAGCACCCGACACTCACGCCAAGAGAGAGTGTAAAACGAGAAGACGAAGAGAACGAGTGAGCGAGGGATTGCGGAAAATGAAGAAGAAAAAGAATGCCGGGTATAGAGATGGAGGGAGACAAAACGGAAAAGAACGGCTCTCGGCGTTGGAAAAGATCGTGCGAGCTTCCTTTCGTCGTTACGTGGGTAACAGAGGCTTCCATCCCTCTACCGATGTAGCATCGTCGAAAAAGTTTCTTTTCGCGAAACTCCTCTCGGTGATAACAAAAAAAAGAAAAGATTAACCTTCACGTTCTCCAGGAAAACTCTAGTCTGTTTATTCCAAGCGCATCGGGCAATGAGATCCACATTGGTTAATCGGGAACAAGTCCTGACCGACGAGGGTAGATCGCCCTTCTGTGAAGAGAGAAAATCTTCTGGAAACTCGTCGTCTTCGTTATCGACTTTCCTGGTTGTTGAAATGTTCACTGCAAGTTTGTACTTGTTCCACGGCATGGTTCACCGTTCAACTAGAGAAAGAGGGCGAAAGAGCGAGAGGGGGGAGGGGGAAGAAGTTGCAGCTCTCGCTTTCCAAGCGACCAATGCACATTGCCGCAGTTCTTGGGTGAGAAAGAAAGTTGAAGTTTGTCGCTAACCCGATGGTAACTTAACCCTGTATATACTTTACACTCTGCACATAGCGTGACGTCGATGGATATCTCAACTTGAACCTATCGCCCTACCTTTTACGATACAAATACGGGCTCGTGATACAGTCTTCGATATGTTGAATCTGGCAATAGGTTCCTGGGACTAATTGTTGAAAAAGATATCATCAAAATAGGCCTCGAAACGTCTGAAGATGTTTATCAAGATCGGTATCGACCTGGTACTATCAGTATCTGTCAGGATTTCCTAAAATCTGACAGGACCATCGTTGCTTGTACCCGTTAACGAAGATCGTTGACCTTGATAACTGTCAAGGGCTGTCTACGTACTAAAATGGTATTGGATGCTCGAACCTATCCGTAGAGCTGTGTACACAATCCTAGACATCTGTACATAGTTGAGATTGTCCATAGAAGTCCGTGTATAATTGCAAGAATTTGTAGAGATCCGTACAAGTTACATAGTTCGTTGTGGGAAAATATCCACTGGTTCCACTATGCCCCATGCCGGAACTCAGTAAACAGAGAGACATAAGGATCACTAGACTACGCGTTTTGTTACTTCTCGTAAAATTCTTTTTATTTAATATTTTAGGCTTTGCGTACTTTTGCACCCCTTGCTCTTTGTCGAATGAAAGACGCAGAACCGTGAAACGACGAAAAAAAATAAACGCAGAGATAAAGAGTGAGAGCGGCGAGTGAGCGAATACATATTTCAAAAGAAAAGGCGAGGTGGGAGTTGGAAAGAGAGCAGAAGAAAAATAGCGAGGCAACTAAGTGGAAAACTGCCTGAAGGATAATTGCCGTGGCACCGGCTCACGAGTCTCGGGACTGGTGTGTGCCCGTCTCGACGTTCTCTCGGTCGGCTCGAGACACCCAACTGGGTAACTAGTACAGTTGAATATTCTACGGTATATTCAACCAGTGAGAGAGAACGGTCGAGATGTTGAAAACGGAAAGGTTTCTGCATCGGGGTAGCGCCAAGATGTGCGAGAGAGAAAATCCAGTCAAGGTAAGGTGCTTTCCTCCAGGGCGAATCAGTTGAACATTTTTGCGCTACTTATTTTCCATCTGCCGCCGATTTCTTCGCCGGTGTTTTCCAATCCGTTGGCTACCTCGTTATAAGAAATATTCGCGTCTTGATAGCAAGTAAGACTCGTTGGACGGTCTCGGCGTTGTTAAAATGAAGAATCCACGAAGACTGATTTCATAGAGTTGGCTCAGCGTATGAAGAACCGAACAATTCAATTATCAGCTCGATTTTCCGTACGTCACCAATGTTTTCGATGCAAATAAGTGAACGGGTTTATGTAGTGCCTTCTCTCATTTCCAATTAACAATCTGCAAACAATCTGAGTTAAACCAACTTTGGAATATGTATCCAAGCGAATCTATTGTGCATTACCAATATAGAACAATGGAATATGAATAGTTATATCTATACGTGTACTAGTTACAGAGCGTTATTTGTAGGTTGAGTTGAGCATGTATGTATGTATATATATCGCGGAATATCCGCGCCCCTTTGCGGCTCCGCTTTAACCATGTCTGGCATTATTCCCCGGCAAACTTGTGTCCCAATGTATACCTAATTCTATATCTGTAGGTTGCTTATAACGGTGCTGGATGGGAGGTGGTGCTAGGAGAGGTGGAGGGGACACTCGCTAGCTCGATGACAGACTGGTTTCTCATCCTTACAATTTCTCGGCGCATCGGGCTGATGGTCGAGATCCCGTTAATGGTAGTGGTAATACCGGGGCTTGTTGATTCAACGTTCACAATCCAACTGGGAGGAAACCCGAGTACAGCGTGTGTCATCTATCCCACGCACCACCCTCAGCCAATACACCAGCCGGGGTGTTGACAACTGTTCGAGAACATCGAGTTCGACGTAACGCACGAAGTTCCGAGGTTATGCGCGAATAGTGCAACTCCACTCTTCATCCCGTTCTGTGTGCTTTACATCAGCGATGCGTATGGTCGTCCGAACAGCGCGCCCTCGCGGTTCATGATTGTACCACGCAACGTTGCATCGTTAAGATGAAATACTGGCATGGAATGAGCACCGATCGAACGGAGAATCCTATGTGATTTTGTATTCGTTATTATGACAACTCCCCGCCAAAGTTTTTCTTTAACCGGTTTTTCTAAATATTATCCGATTCGGCGAATTCTAGGAATTAAATGCGTTCTAGAAGTACGTTTGCTTCGAGGGTATATCATCTCGAACATAAAGGTCACTCAACGGAAACGTCTGGCAAGAACGAGAGAACGAAAAAGAGAGAGGGAATAAAAAAAGTTTACAGAAGAGGAAGAAATAAGCCATGAATCGGATGGAACAAAATTTTTATGCATTTTCTTGCTTACGACGCGATGTGCTCATCTCCGCATATTCGAGGTAAGCTTGCATGTGCAAGAAGCGCAAGAAGAGTGGGCGAGTAATGTAAATAATAAATATTCATGGCATTTATTATTTGCCGGATTTAACGCGACGATTACTTATGTTTGAGTTCTTTGCAATGCTGGTAAAATCGATTAATATATCAATAATATCGAGTATATTATTTTCGCTTAGGACGAAAAGTATTCGAATCTGTTGGATTTATTTATCTCGCTATCATCACTTATTTTTTACAAAATTAACGTTTATTTTTAAAATCAAATACCAGTAATTTCATAAGTCAGAATGTGTTACATTATATTTGCCATGGATTCTAAAAAAAATCGAACGTAGAAGTTTCATCCCTTGCGAATTCTCAGTTGAAGGGGGTAAAACAACTTTCCAGACTGGTAGGGGCGTGAAGAGAGGTCGGTGAATATTGGTGGAATTTTTGAGTTTGCGCTAATTCGTAGCAAGAGGAGCGAAGAAACCGGGACGAAGCCTCTTGGGCATTTTTTGTTTGCCGGTCGAAGAGTCGAGGAGGGGAGTGAAGTGATGTGAAAGCGGGAAAACCCAGCCAGAGAAAGATCTACGCGAGAGATTCCAGGCTCGTGTTAAATGACCGCAAAAACGCCACCTGTCGAGGGTGCTTTTCTTTCGTCGAACCTCATCACCCCTTCTTCTCGATGCTCAGCATCTTTGCTCGGCGTAAACGTTCTCGCATTCGTCGTTTCTTGGCATGTTTTGCCCGGAGCTTCGTAAAAAATTTGACGTTGGTGTTTTGCCCAATTGAAAAATGGAAACATGTGAGAAAACAATGGAAATATTGTAGCTATACTATTAATTGACGGCAATGATTGTCCACAAATTATCATTAAATTGACACCTGTGCGGCACATTCGTCACTCAATTATCAATCTAACAATTTCTTTTTACTGGCATTAACATTAACTAATTGTTCGATGGTGATTGATTCACGGGGCGTCCACTATGACTTCAAAAGAGGGAAACAAGGTACGGGGGATGAAAAACGTTAATATTGGGTGAAAGCGTGTACATTACAGTGTTTTTGGAACAAAATCCATTAACAAATATCAATCAGTGACGTTGCAGTGCGCAATGCGGCAGCCCTTTTCTCAAAGACCATTGGCTTTGCACTTGAAACATTGATGTTTTTTAAAACCACATACTCGTAATTTTGATAACAAGAATTAATAAAACAGTTAATCAATAAAAATGTTTCGTAAAATTTGTTTACAAAATTTAAATGTCACATTAATAAAATTAGCAGTTCGATTTAGAGCGAGAAGAGTTTCTAAATGAATGTATCGCATCGGCTGAAGGTCGTATAGTGCATCATCAAATTATTTGATAAATCGAAGGTAACCATGGACGTGCATCTGGGCCAAGCATAAACGGATAGTGAAGTATTGGACGAGGCTGTTTAGTACTTGTCCACGTGACCTTCGTTGAAAACAAAGAAAAATCCACTAGTCGGATAAACGCACCTAAAAAAAATGCACAAAGAAGGTCAACTCCGAAATGAAAACCCCCATAGAATTAAAACTGGCGAGAGTTTGCAAAAAAACGACAGAAAAACTTTTCGTATTCTCGAGAAAAATAAAAACGCAACGAAGAGTCGCGCGAAGGGTTGGAACGCGAGATAGAAGAGGGAAATACGAGGGTTCGTCTCGCTTCTCTTTCAGCTCGCACGTTTTCATCGGCACGGACGATCGACTAGAGGATTTCTGGCAAAGTACGACGCTTAATTAGAGAGCGGCTGGTATCTGCCTCAATCCCTTTCGTTCTCCTCGTTCTTTCTCGCTTCAACGCTAAAGGGCTAAAGGGACACTGCCAAAGCCCCCACTTGACTCAGCTTGCAAAAGTTCGACACGATGCCTGTCAACACACGTTCCTATATAAAACGTGAGTGCGATACGTCGGATTGTCGACGGAAGATGCACGGAAGGAAGCACATCTGGATCAGCGAGTGCAGAACGAGGCAGAAGAGAAAGCGAGAGAGGGGTGAGAGTGAAAGAGTAAGAGGGAGAGAGGTGAGGTACGAGATCGTCCATCTCATCGTGAGAGCTTGAACAATGCAACCTGCACCGCTACGTATGAGAGCGATATCGATTGGCCTACATAAGCTATATCCACTTCTACCGATGGCCTGGTCGAGAGCGAGACGGAGAAACACGTCACCGTGCATATTCTACCTGGTGTGGCGTTCTCCCGGCGTCTACATCATCCCCCTTGTTATAATATACCTACACACACCAATAGCCGTCGCGCATGCAGAATGGGTTTGGAAGAGATAAGGTCTATACTTATTCAATCTTGGCAAACTTTATATCAGGAATATACCCTTCGATTTCAATGAGCCACTTATCTACGTACCCCTCGTTTCACATTTCTTTCTCATCGCTGAATGCTGACACTTTGATTTTAAGACGTATTGTATATTAAGCTGACGCGGCATTCTTCCTGTCTTCGCCTACCCTTCGCGTCGTCAAGTAACTCTAATATAGGCACGATTTGTGATTATCACGTGTGTGTCTTTGCCAATTCCATGTGGGTCAGATGATTGCCTTAGGCAAGGGTTGGATAAGCTCGTGACGGGTGAACCAAGGTTAAACAAGGTTACGAATAAGGTTGCGTGACGGTGCGCAACGATTGATAAAATTTAATGAGCCAACGCGAGGATAAATGAGCCTAGGCTCAGCGATTTGCGGAGATGTTGGATTAAACAAGATTAAACTGTGTTAAACAAGGTTGATTAACTGTCACGTGTACATATATTGTGTATTATTCCATCCTCTTTAATATTCCACGATTGGATACCTCGTCTTAGCCCGTGTACATATTTTTTCATTAAGATATCACAGCGTTAAATGCACACGAAACTAGCAACGGGCTAGCGTCTAACTAGCGCCTGACTCGCGCCTGGTCAGTTTTTACTAGAAAAGTGAAAAGTGGCCAGGCGTTAGACTGCGTTAAACTGCCGTGCAATCTTATACCATTTCAATGGAATAATAGTTACACAGAAGCTTTTAAGGGGTATGCTCACTGGCCTAATAGGTTGTCTACTTATCGAGCTTGCTCGGCTTTCGCCATTTGCCTTTCTCGTCAATCCCGAAGCCTCGATGTATTTTTGTACGCTTAGAGCGGCATAGTGCAACCATATTCGTTTCAACTGAGCCAGCGTGTTACCTAGAACTAGATTCTGTGAGTGGAAGATTGAGGGAGGGAAGAAATATACATCACCTATTTCAGCGACCCCTTTCTCATGCCAGAACACAGAGTCGAGAGAGCACCGACCTTTCTCTCTGTCTCTCTTCGTCTCTCGCTCTTTCGATCCCTCCGAAAGCTCCGAGGCTCAGCCGCTACCAGAGGCCGTTGATTACACACCCCAACCAACCCTGCCTGCCTCCGCCATCCAACCTAGGCAGCTAGCGCGACGCAAATTAAATGCCTTTAATAAAGCGAGTCCGTATTTCCCGGTGTCGACGGCTCGGCCTCTCTCTCTCTCTCTCTTTCTCTCTCGGTCTCGGCCACCTCTTCGCACCCAGAACAAGGAACCCCCGAGCGCTTTGACACCATACCGCCACAATGTTTGGAGCACCCTTCCCTCTTTGCCTCTTTTTCTTTATCTCTTTCTCGCTTTCCTACCCGACACTTTCTCGGATATTATTAGTTTTTCACTCTAAACTATCCGGGATATATTGGCCCAGAGACGGCTATTTTTTATCGTTTAGATTTCACCCCGTTTTTCTCTTCTAACATAATTACATCTTTGGATTAAGATTATTTTCTTCATTTTTTGTGAATAACGTCGCTTTCAGGAATTGTAGGTATATCTGTAAATGCTTCAAACAGATCGCAGATATTCGAATATTTTGTGATACATACACAAGTATAGTTTCAAAGTAAGGTCAACATCCCCCATATTGATCGACGGCTCGAACGGCGAAATCAAATGCAAATTTTTTTTTGTGTACCTCGCTTCTTTTTCCTACTGCAATTATGTTAAAAAAATATGAAATATCGAAGGAACGATAATAATAATAATTTACAGGATAACGAAAGCGTGGGCGAGATGGAAAACTTAATTACAAAATTATTGAATCAACATTGCTGTTATCATGAATATGTATATTATTTATTATGTAAGACAATACGGACTTTCGCCCAGTCAAACGAAAATTTGTATTGTTTTATCACGAGATCCGGATTAATTATATTACGAGGAATGAATGGAATGCAGTCACATGACGAGAGACGCGAAATTGTACGGAGCATTAGAAGAGTCAGATATTTTGTTTATAGCGTATAGCGTTGAAACGTGTTATCACACAACGAGAGAATCGCAGATTGGTATAGGATCGTCGGGGTTCCCTCGGTATATCTGATTAATTTTGAATCTGTATGCGTGATCGACGAGAAATCCTTGGGCCAATAACGTAGGCCCAGTATTATTATGCAGATTGCGCGGTAACCGATATTACTTCGTTATCACCCCTACATCTTGAATACATGTATATATAACGTGAATTCGAACAAAACACGCTCATGAGAGAGCTTACGTTGTCGTTTCTCTCTTTCAATCATCGCCGCATTTTTCGTGCCATCGAGCTTTCTTTAAGCCCTTTCTTTCCTGCCTATTTTCCTCTCTTCATATATCTAAGCATATAGGTGAATATTTATACCAAAACAATTTTTCTTCATCGTGAATACGAAATAGGAATAATCTTGAAAACGAAATATGAATAATAATCGTCAGAATTGCAAAACTGCTCAACGTATTCTCAAAATGTTTGCACTTTCACAATATGGATTTATAAAAATCTCGAATAATATTGTTTACACAAGTATCTCCGAGATGGAATTTTCGTCGGGCCATCTCACTCGTCTGGAGAATTCGACTTTAGTCCGAAAAACGCGAATAGCTCTATTTTTTTCTTTCCTTGTTTTCTTTTTCTTTTTTTTATTCACCGACAGAAGAAAAATCGAAAAAGAGAGAAAGAGACTCACAATAGAAATTCAATTATACTCCGGGAGATATATCGTCATCATTGTTAACGTTTCGTCACGATATACGACGGGGCACCACACTCGGCCCATTGTTAACGCATATGCGTAAGAGCTGCGAGGGAGTGACCGGGGCGTGTGGAAATAAAAAAAAGGGCATAGGCGATTGTGGGAGAGGTATTTAAAATAACGTGTGCATCGTATAAGTATGTCTATATATATATATATATGTGCTATGCAGGACTTATTTTAAATACACCGTATATATATATATATATATATATATATATATCACATATTTTAGATATATATATATATATATATATACCTACATTTATAAAGTGTGCTGTAACGTTGAAAGAAACGTATTAGCATATTTCGACTCGTGCATCGTGTATTTTCTGTCACCTCTCTCCCTTTTAAACCTTTTTTCGTTTCTCATTTCCTCGCTTTGAGGCGGGCTTCGACACCCTATTATAGCGTAGCGAGAGAATGAAAATTCTATTCAGATATTCCGGACAGATTAATACAGTGACTCCTTTACCGCTTGCCCTTATCCGTATCGTGTCCCTGTGGTTTTTTAATACCGTTGAATCATAATCTCGAAATGCAAATGGAACTGTGAGCCTCGGAGAACGACGAAAAAAAAATTTTGTTTTTTCATTATTAAGTCATACATGGAATTGGGTAAATAAAATGTTGAAAGATTCGTGAGATGATAAACAATTATTACTTAAATGGTGTATAAAAAATGGGAAATTTATTTATTTCTCATTGTTGTATAATAGGGGAGGAGCAAAGGGAGGGCACAGTTCGAGGACGAGTAGAGTCGAACAGCTGGTCGGTGATCACTCGTTAAGTATTTCTCGTATTATTAATCGACGAATAAATTATAGTAAACAAACCGATAATCGTCTTATCGAAAGATACAAATATATACGATATTATCGTGAAATTTTATCTTTCCGATCTCTCTATAGCTGTGTTAAATCGATACGAATATATTTTCTTTCGTTTTAAAGCCAATTTCATAAAATATAATGTCCCGATACTTCCGACCCTTACAAACATCGGCACGAATTCTAGCACGTCGGAATAACGTTCAGCAGTCAATAGTCGAACAACAAAATACGAAAAAAAAACCGAGGGAACGTAAACGGTGAAGCGAAGAACGCAGTGCGTGTCTCGATCATCATGCACATTTTCTCACGTTTTTCTGGTAACGCCCAATAACATTCTTGGTATTATCGATATACATTTCGCATCGAAAACACTGCAACCTGACTTTTATCTATAATTTTTTAAATTATTATACGTTACAAAAAAAAAGCCAGATCAAAATTTAAACTATTTCAAAGTTTACATTCGAATCATCGAAAGTTGAAATATGTGTGTATTGATTTTTTTTCGCGCGTTGACACACTGAATGAAAATTAAATTACAATCGAAAATTAACGGCACTCTGATTTAGGTGAAAGCGTATGGGGCGAATCTCGTACGAGCCGCAATGCCTCATACCAGTTTAAAGGTATATATAGGACACGTGTAAGGGTACCTCGCGTCGTAAAGGGAGCGACTCTGGCGTGTTACCGTATTCCACGTGCATCCGAGAAAATGTTGTTATGATAGTGGCCTGTCCCGCGGGAGCAGTTTCGACTGACTCGTATACGTAAGCTCCGCGTCGTAGAAAACGCACCCCGTAAGACACACGGGAAAGGAATCAAGGCTATGCTTTTGCCCCCTCCCTTGTCCCTCTCTTACTCTTTCTCGCAGAACAAGCGACTATCCAGTTTTTTCACCCGCTATATTCCTCCTCGCTGCTACTACTTTTCTCACAACGCAATCCCTCGACTCTCGTACTTTCTTCACGTTTATATACGCTATGCGTACGTGAGAAGGGCCCTTTTACTCGCTTATCTCGTTTTTTCTCCAGTTGGATAACAAAAATAGGATTCGTTTTGAAATACTTTACCGAGAAAATATAATGGGTAATTTTTTGTTCAGAGACATTTTTAATGATTGTTGCAAAAGATCGATTATTTTTAATCGATTGCAATTGATATTAGGTTAAAATCATAATTTTGTATTATGAATAATGAACTTCGTGGAAAAATATGGAAGGAAAATAAATGAAAAAAATCTGCGCTTTTTATTTTTTATCTTTCTCAGATATTTTAGTTGAATTCGGATACGCGTTCTATCAGTTCACTGCTCATTGTACGATTGACGCTATTGGGCACATCAAACCTTTTTACAAATTTGACATCCGGTAATAAATATTTGTTTATATTGTTAATTAAGTAATCTAAAACACTTCAATATATGGCATTTATGTATATAAATGAAATTTTCGTTTTTGCATTAATTTGTCCGTCAGTTCCGTTGTTGTTATTTTTTTTAGTATACCCTACACGTGAAAGAAACGAAGGAGTTACTATCAATTATTTTCAAATGATAATTGTTTCCGACGGTCAAACGTCAGCACACTCGTTTATCGATCCTCAACCCTTTATAACAACAATAGGTATACGTATAGGGTTGTATTCCTTACCCCAATTTTCAGCAAGACGCTTTATCCATATATATATATATATATATTTTACCGTAGCGAAAACAAATGTCTCGTCTCGCGCACTCGTTTGAAATGATAAAAAAAACTCTATCGCAAAAAGGAATAGGAGCTTTCAAATTCTCCATCGCAATTTACACTGCCCAATAAAAGAAACACGCTCCGCTTCGAGTTTGGGTTTGCGTTTGGGTTTGGGTTGGGTGATAATAGGGTAGTAATAAATGTTAGTTTATATTGTTAATTAAGTGACCTAAAATACTTCAATATATGGTATTTATGTATATAAATGAAATTTTCGTTTTCACGATAATTTGTCTGTCAGTTCCGTTGTTGTTATTTTTTTATTATGCCCTACACGTGAAAGAAACGAAAGGGTTAAAATATCAATTATTTTCAAATGATAATTGTTTCCGACGGTCAAACACCAGCACACTCGTTCGTCGAACCTCAACCCTTTATAACAACAATAGGTATACGTATAGGGTTGTATTCCTTACCCCAATTTTCAGTCAGACGCTCTATCCATATATATATATATATATATATATATATATTTTATCGTAGCGAAAACAAATGTCTCGTCTCGCGTACTCGTTTGAAACGATAAAGAAAAAACTCTATCGCAAAAAGGAATAGGAGCTTTCAAATTCTCCATCGCAATTTACACTACCCGATAAAAGAAACACGCTCCGCTTCGAGCCAGAGCTACACCCGTTGTATAAAAATCCTCGTATTCCTCATCGTTGCGTAGCGTTCCTTTCTTTATGGCTCCAAACGCGCATAACCTCCGAATCGCTTGCAAACTACTCTCGCACCAGAGGAGGCGAAACAAAAAATGAAAAATATAAACCTATTATGTTCAAGTGGTAAAGGTAATACAGGCAGAGTAGAAAATGCCTCGATCGAAAGTCCCCGTCGAAGAAAATTCAAGCTACAAAGCTTTTCTCTCAGTACCGCGCAACGTAAACCTTGGTGCTCTACTCTTACCCCCCGACTCACCTACCTTCCACCCGCCCGCCTTCGCATTACCCCCACCCCTTGGCCAATTTCTTCTCTCTGGTGCACACGAGCCGTCGTGTGGGTCGAACGGTTTAGCTGCTTTTAGAACCACGGTGTACGTGCCTCTTCGACACAAAAGGCTTCATCCTTTATAGCCCGTCCTCTCTTGCCAACCTCGCACCCCCTCTATGCCACAGCTATAATCGCGCTACAGTTCGGATCTCAATTTACCTCCGTACAATGCTTCAATCAGAACGCAAACAACAGTAGCCAGTGTCCGGGACTAAACCGAATTGCATTTTACATTGCGAGGTACTGGTCGCAACCCTCTCTTCGTATATACTGATGGAAACACCAGGGTTGTAGACGTTCATCTCTCTCTCTCTCTCTCGACTACAGTTCCCATTGCAGTGTTACAAGCTCGACTTTGTTTCCGTCACGTTTCAGTCGCGTTTCCCTGCTACAAAGGATGGTGACATTCGCTTCTCGGTGATTCTACCATCGAGAATTTCGACCACTCTCTTGGATATGAACGAATAACCAAGAATATTTCGACATGAAATTTCATTTCTTATGATATTTTATCATTTTTTGTTGAAGTAATCTCGTTCGACGAAAAGTTTATAGAAAATTTCATTTTAATTATCGACTGTACAGAAAATATGGACCTTTTACGGGGGTGAAAAGTTTTATTTAATGATTCGTGCAATTGACGTTGGTATTTATAATTTTTCGTTACTTTGGTTTTTTATCTTATACGTTTTTGGTATTAATAAAATACCTGGTTAATTGGCGACACTATAAACAAAACCGACTTTTTTAAATGTCCTGCGATGAAAATTGGCCGAGGTATTAATTTGCAAAGTTTTCAAAATTTAAACAATGACATCGAGCCACCTGTGGTAGAGTGAGAAAAATAAAATATTTTCTCTTACCATGTCAACTAGTCGTTCGTTTATTGACAGCTATTTTGTTAAGGACTACAAAAAAGCGAAGATCTGTGGAAAAAAGTTCTGAGCAGGGGTCGAACTCACAATACCGGTATTTATCAATCGAGCCTACGATTGCATTGTTAACTTGCTTAAATTTTTAATCTTTGCCAATTAATATCTCGGTTAATTTTCATTACAAAACAATTGAAAAAAAACTGGTTTGCCTGTACTGACGCCAATTACTTAGGTATTTTCAGTGGCCGGATAGTTGCCTAACACCCTGTATATGCAGCGTGCCAGTGGTGTACAGAGTTTGGCTAGAGTCAATATACTTTCTCTTTCTCTTTCTCTCTCTGCCTCTCTGTCCCTCTGTCTCTCTCTGTCTCTCTCTGTCTGTCTGTCTGTCTCTCTCTCTCTCTCTCTCTCTCTCTCTCTCTCTCCCTCTCTCTCTCTCTCTCTCTCTCTCTCTCTCTCTCTCTCTCTCTCTCCGGGGATGAACGATTCTTATGACATTCTTTGACAATAAAATACCATGGAAATTGCCCTGTCTGCTATTTCCGAATGAGAACGTGAGAAGCTAGCATGTTTCATCTATATAAGTCTTAGGAGTGCTCACGATACGTGTATATACAGTATATATATATATATATTCCAGATATATTTCCGAATGAACAGACAGATTTCACCCCCAAAAAACGATAAAAAAAATTAAATAATAATTCTAATTTATTGCAATGCACGAAATCATATCTATTACAATTATTACGACGCATCTTTCTCAAGCTATATAAAATAAATAATTAAATTTATCATTTGAAAAATTAATTACGATATATAATTATATCGTTTGATGAATTTATTTATTTATTTTATGTCTTTTATTCGGATATTCATAAATGGAGGGGAATAAAAATAATAGTCCTGATCCTCATAACCACGTTTTATTGTGCATCAGTCGAACAATCACGAAACAACTGGATGTATCATCGTCTCGTTTTCTTCGAACGGGGTATAAGAATGACCAGTAAAGAAAGCGGGCTTTGCGTCGATATCCATTGCCACGAAGGTGAGACAATACAGACAGAGAACGAGTGCAACACCAGCGGCTGAAAGCGTCGCTATGTGCTTTTATCGAAGGCGAACATTGGCTTTTTGCTTCTTTTCATTCGCTCCTAGTTTCTTTTTTTCTTCATTCTACTATTATTATTGTGAGTCTGTATTTATCGAGACTTAGCGCCGCCCTTCGACAACCCGCTTTTACGGTTTTTGTTTCCACATTTTCTACTGCTTTTAGCGTGTAGAGTATTTATCGCTCCAGCCTTTACTTTGTCACGGATTTTCCGTTACTTTGTCGGAGGAAATTATCATCTCGATTATTCGCGTTATGTATAACGTTGATTGGATTATCGATTCGACTTGCGTTTAAAATATTTTATTTTTAAATCAATTTATTTCCCTTGGATGTTTCTTCAAACGATTCGTAATAGCTCCATCATTTCTGAACGTTTCGGTATTGGAGCTTTGTAAATTGATTCGATTATCGAATATCCGGTAGGTCAAATTAAAAAAAAAATTCATCATACGCTCGAAACAGAAAATTCTTTTGTAATGAGCGACGATCGAGATTACGTCCAGCCGAAAGCTCGTCTTCTGCTGATAAAAAGTGCAGCTTTATGCCAGACTCGCGACGCGTTTTCCCTAATTTTTCAACAATATTATAAAAATGAATCATAATGGTTGAAAAGTGGAGAAACTTTTTCACATTATGTTATTAACACGTTGATCGCGACACTGATTTTGTTGGACTTTACGTGCAAGCGGCGTACATACATTATGTACTGATAATCGTCACACCAGTGTAGATTTGGGGAACAAAGTGGTAGCAAAAAATATGCATTTGGTTGGTACCCTTCGGCTAAATCACAACGAAGTATTTGAATTCAAATAAAATTGTAACAAGCAAACTGACATTGAAACGCGGTGAAGTAATTGCAAAAGAAAATAGAAAAAGGTTTACGATCTTGAAATGGAAAGACAAAAAGTGATTTTTTGGTCGTTTCCACCAAACATTCCAGTGAAATGGAAAACGTAATAACAAAAAGAGGGGTTTATTGTAAACCAGAAATTGTGATTGATTATAATGGAGGAAAAAACAACGTTGATTTTTCTGATCAAATCAGTGCATATAGCAGTCCAATGAGAAGGATAATAAAATGGTACAGAAAGTTGGCATACGAGCTTTATTTGAAAAAAAGCTGTTGTGAATGCATTACCTACTTATGTTCCAAAATGTGACCGGATCAAAAATGTCAATTATGACATTTCGGTAACAGTTGGCAGATGCATTTACACGGCATGCACACACGAAGAAACTTTATTCAGGATCGATACAAAAAAAAGCATTCACCGATTGGAAAAAAAGAAGGGTGCATGAAGTGTTCAGATATTATTCTGAATGTTACATGGCAAATGAAAAAACGTTCGGACACCATGTAGCTAAAAAATTGGCTAAACAGCTCGTTATTTTTTATGATCTGTGTACATTTAACAATAAACCAGATCTTTATCTAGAATGTTTTTATGAACTTTATTAAAATTAAAATATTAATTTTATAACCTTGGTAATTGTGCATACCGGTCACATGCACCAATGTCGTTGAAACAAAAAGTTTGCTGTCAGTCCCTCGAATCAACGCCGCCGAAATGAAAAGTCCACTGTCAGTCCCCAGGGACTGAGGTCGCGCTTAACGTGTTAAATCGACGAATGGGAGGAATAATAGGAATATGAATTAATTATTGAATGATTATTGATGAATTTAATTAAACGATTATTCATTGAGCCACAAATTAATATTAATGAAATAATTTCTGCTTTACCGAATGAATTTCTTAATTAAAAGAACCGAAGCCAACGAAATTTTCACCAACGAAAATCGTCGATTTGGTAGAAGATACTGAACCAGCGATGGTATACCATTTTTCGATTACCATATATACCATCGAATTATTAACGAGGTGCCAACAGTGTTCAGTCAGAGAGTAAACACTGCGTGCTTAGACCTCCGCAGTCTTTGAGCCGAGAAATAAAATCTCCAGATCACGTTTTAGCTGTCCCTTTTGATCGAATTTTTTCTCCGCTAGACATTTGCAGGGTGACCGGAAGGGATGATACAATGGTGTGAGATTCGGCGATTGCAGAGAGTGTGGGGTGACTTGACACGACCAGAACTGTGGAATTTTACATAGTATGGATGGAATAATTTTATTCAAGTTAAACTCCTATTTCAACATGAAAAAGTTGATTACCGATGAGCTAAGGAAAGCAGCCTAATAGCGAAGCTAGATTTAAGGGTATAGATCGAGCTTTGATAACGAAGCTCGACAAACATCGTCCAGCAACGAAATAAAAATACAAACGGTAGCAGATACTCGTAGGAGTTCCTTCTCTCACAATCAGTTCGTAAGCCTGTCATACACTGATATGTTTTTTATCCCATTTTGATAAGAAACCCGATATATGTTTCATCACGTTTAAAATGCACAGCCGATATATATTTCATTTCTTTCAAATTGGGTATTTGGTATATGTTTTATTTATCCTGATAAATTTAGACACCCGAAGTGGCGAAATATTTTAATGATATTAATCATTTTCTAGCCAGTAATATTGACATATTATTAAAAAATGAATCAATGATAATTCAATTACGGTTCATTACATAGTAAACTTTCATAAAATAAACTGTACACCATAGGCTACGATGGAATAGACGCTTTTGGACGTTCGTTGTTAGATCAGTGTCGATCAGTGTGCAAAAGCAACTGATTGGTATTAATTATAACCAGCCGAGAGGGCCGCGATAACCGCGTGATTAGTTACACGCATCATTCAAAATGACGTTCGGGTTTGACCAAACAGTGACCGTAGTCGTGGCAAGAACTGCGATTGTTTACCATAACCAAGTGATTAGTTACGCGCGCCACTTACAATGGGCGTAGCAACTACCGCACGTCGAGTTAGGCTTCATCGATCGTAATTGCGTCAAAAATTATCGCCGCTTCGGACGTTCATTAAAACATTCCATACATGAAATTATAATCAAATGGTCCTGGCCAAACATCGAAATCATTTCTGAAGCTTATTCGCTCGATTCGAACATCAAAATGGTCGAAAAGACCAAACCGGATGCAATCGCAAAAATAAATTTAATTGACGTTCCAATCGAAGGATTCAAAAATAGGTTCTCAACTAAATCTTCTTTTGGAAATGGAAATCGTTCGACTTTTTGACCGTATCTTTCGGAATTAAATTATACTTCGTTAAATCCATCTATAGTAATTATTTATTTTTTATAGAATTGGAAATCTCTATAGATCGTTGGAATGATAATAAAGCACACAAGCGATTAAATGAGAGTCGTCAAGAGCGACAATGAATATTTTTCAGACACCGAATTTAGTCGGTCTGGTATCGACGAGACCCGGCTTGCGCATTGTTGATTCGTATAAACTGCCGGTGCTGCACTTTATCAGTATTCGATACGGAGCATCATCGGCGAATTATTGAACGTTGCTCTGTACAGGTGAAACGGTGGGATGAGGTGCGTGCGTATGTGTGTGTGAGTGTATGTGTGTCGTTACGTAGAGAAAATCAGTTTCGCACGACAATTGACGCTGTCAATATTTATTTCATCAATCTTTATTGCGTCAATAAGCGTTTTCCAATTTTCCATTCCACGAACGCGTACATTTTGACTCAAACGTTAATTTCGAGCCTGTCAAGTTCAAGTCTGCCAACGTTTAACGAACCTTTGTTTTGCCAAGGTTAATGTAGTCTTATGTAAATAAATTCTGCCAATTATGACACTGCTAAATCTCAATTTTATTGATCTCTATATCGAGTCAATAGCGGACTTGACAACCTGTTAATCTCCTGCCAATTTTAATGTTTTCGATTATGGCTTCGTTAACCTTAATTATGTAATTTTCAATTCTGTCAATGATAACGCCATCGTTTATTTTACTGTCAATATTAATTTTGACATTCTTTAATTTGACAAGCTCCGTCTTATCGATCGAATTCTATTCTCGCAAAGTTGACTGTAACAGCTCTTCTTTCGATCCATTCCCACTCCTAGCGCCAATATTAATGCATTCATCGGCGAGCCATAAAAAATTAACGTCATCACAAGCCGTTGACCGAATCGAGGAATTGTACGGTTCATGTAATCCCGACCTTTGAATACCCAGGGTCGTCAATGGTAACGGTCAATCACAAATCTTTGTAACTAATTACTAATTCAGTCTCAACCACCGTCCCATGAGATCACGAGGCGAGTTTTGACTCACTCTATTCGTTCCCTAACCCCGCAATACCAACTCCCAGTGCGATGTTTCTGCGTCATTTCACGTACCTAGCCTGTGAGTAGGTATCTATTGATATATTTACACAGAGAGTTGCGAAACCATAGTCGTAAATTTATAACGCTGGCTGGATCTGAAGAGGACATCTATTTCGAGATATCCAGTCGATCCTCCCTCGTGGCGGGTCAAAAATTCGAACGGGTTATTCGACAAAGCGTTTAGCATCCCCTCGATCCACGCTATCGACTACCCCACTGTTTTGACAATTTTTTTCAAACTTTCAAACCCTTTTTCACTCTCCAACAAATTTTCAACGTGAATCGGAAGTTCCAATTTTTTCTACTTCACAGTAGTAAAGCGAAATAAATGCGAAAGAGGGGGAGGAAAAAAAACCTGAATGGACTTCGTACGAGTTTTGTGTCTCGTTCGCGTTCGCCGAGTGTAAACGAGGAATAAAAGCCGCCCACCCGCTTCGTGTGTACGTAGGGCTGTGCGTAAAACCCGATGGAATATACGAAGGCAAACTTGTCCGATGAAGTCCAACGGGCGTAAAATATGCCACTAGAATATCTGCACGCTTCGTCGCCCGTTGCAAACGTGGCTTCAACCGTACGCCCCACCTCCCCCCCCCCCACCCCCAATTCCAATGTCCGCGTATACCCGTATGTACGTATACGCGTACGTATATGTATATGTTACACAGACATACGTTTGACCATAACTATGACAGATTTTGCCAGTTATCGCGAGAAGCTTATCGTCACTGCATACCTGTAGGTACGCCATGCGTTTTTATGTACATCGTGATCCCATCTCTCTTGATCCAGTATTACTCAACCCATTTGCGAGACCCCGCGGATTTAGTCCGCGTTCTATTTTGACCCGGAAAGCCACGCAAAATACTGAATTCAGCGTCGTTTGACATCTGACGCGAAATTCTGATGAGTGGGAGATTTGGGAATTTGTAAATATTTGATAATTAATTATCTTATCGATAGCAATTTTATTTTTTATTGTTTTTTATTCTCGAAGTTTGGACACAAAATTGGAGGGTTCAAATAACTTTTCTATCAAATTTTGAAAATCTTTTAAATTTCATTATTAAATTCATAAGATCGATATAGGACTTTGATATAATATTCAATATCTTTGACGTGAAGTCTCTTCATGTAAAACTCAGAACTTTATGAACTTTTACTACAAAACTCAAAAGTTCGATATTTTTGAAATTTTGTAATTAAATACCTCGTTATAATTCTTTCAAATTTTATACCACGTTCCAATACATTTTTGTCACTCGTATATTCGTTTATCATCTGTTCGTTCGTCGCCCTTCCACTAAACAAATAAAACTAATTTTTATCAACCCTATTTGCTTTTAGCTTTTACGCTTTTAGCCGAGCATAGAGAAAATATTCCTTAATGGTGATTTCCGGTTGGAAATTAGGGTACCGGCAATCAGTCACTGCAGGTGGATAGCCGGGTCGAAGAGCGACGAGTACCGAACATCACGTTGTCCAGTTGACCAGCAGTGCGACCAGCGAAAGGGTGAAAGAACAGTAGAGAAGTTTGACGAAAGCATTGACAGGGTAACGTTGGATGCAAGCAATGCATATGCACGCGCACATTCACCCTCGCTTACCCCGATATATATATATAAACAGAGGTATACGTGTGCCTGCCTATAGTACATACATGTGTTTCGCGTGCTGATAAAATCAACTCCGATGTTTGCTTTTCTGAGGTTCGCAAAATGTTTCATCAGAACCTCGTGACTCTGCTCTACATATGCCTCCAAAACTTCTCGCTCATTCTTGTACATGTATATGTACTTCTCTATATACTTCTCTTTCTATATATATGTATATATATATATTAGCATCACGGCGGCTGTCGTGCTCGCGATTCGCTCTCTTGCCGTTCGTTAAATTGAATATTCAGAAGCTACCCGCAGCATCGGCTTCGTCAGGGTCCACACGGTGGAATCTCTGTCGCATCGGAAATTTCCGACTCGCTTGGCTTCTTTTCTTTGTTTTTCGTTACCTTTTTTCTTCGTTTAATTTTCTTTCCTGTTCCTGTTTCCATCCTCAGTACACGGCTAACTTTTATGCGGCATGGATGATTCTTCCTTTACCCCCTGAGGCGGGTTACGAATAAATAACATTAATGCCAGAAGATACGGTCAATGGGAGACATTTTAATTTTTAACGATTTACAGTCGTACTCGGGTTGTTTGTGATAAAAATATCGCAATAATGGAAATGGCGATATCGAGCAAGTAACCGTCTCGACGTCGAGTAATAAAAGACAAACGAAAAAAGAATTTTCGTTTTGAATATTTTGTACCGCGCAGCAATCTTGAAATAAACTTTACCATCTAAATTATCATCAACAATTACCGGTCGTTCTTAATTACCCGGACTCTTTTCCTTTTTGATTTAAAACTAGCGCGTTCTTTTAAATGTCTGACTTAGCCGTTGACTTCTTCTACTTGCATCGGTGATCGAGGAATCAATTGGCTTTCTTCAAAGTTATTGTGTTTAAACTCAAAAAATTCAAAATATGTTTCACAAATATGATTTTCATGGAAAAATGGAAATCATTTTTACCGAATCTGTTAAACGGTGCTTGAGCTTCAATGTTTTAAAGACACTTTGTACGTACTAGAGAATCACAGGGGTAGTAAATTGAATGGGAGGCCGAGTTATAAAGTTGCACGGAAGCCTCAAGAGCGAGTATAGCCGAGTATCTATGTAGGTGATATATATATATATATATATATATACATGATATAAACGTGGGGCACTCGTGGCCCGTGTGTTTCGCTCTCTACAAAAAACATCCAGAATAAATAGACTTCTTCACCTTTGCTCGTGGAGAAAAGTACATCCGCTGTGGGCGGTCCCATTGGGAAGTGAAGGAAAAAGTGCCTCCGCCTCGACACGAAATACGAGAAATATACAAAATGGTATATAAAATTGTACTTACATTGGCGAACCATAAATATAACGATCGGAATCCTTTCCATGACATTTTATCACTACCCGCCATAATCGTCAAGTTTATGTAATCACGAAAATAGTTGTAAAAATCATACGGATAAAATTGAGATATGAGGCATTTCGCATGAAGTCATCCACCCTCAGAAGTGAAAGTTTTTCAATTGTCTTGACATTTTTATGATCGATAGTCCTACTGATAGTGAAGCCTCGGTAAAAATTTGAAGACTCTAGCTCAAGTGGTTGCCTAGCAATAGGGGTTTAAATTTCTACCCTGTTGGCCGTCGTGACTACATTCCCAGGTCTTTATCTTCCCGAGAATCTTTGGTAGTACCCAATGTACTCGTGTCGTTCATTGAGTTGCAATGTGCACTCATCCTTCATTTGACCTCACCAAAACCTGACGGGCACGACCACGCTGAGAGGTTCAAGCAAACATGCTATCACACATTTTGCTATTATATCGGAGTAAGGAGTGGTATTCCTGCGGGTGCGCTCTAACCAAGATTTTATCAAAAATAAGACAGTTTTCGAAACGACTGAGAACGACTCCCGCACCACTTCGGTACCTGTATCACTTCGCATCGATTCGTGTCATTCGTTGATGACCCGATTAGGCTGCGATCTACATTTATCGGTGGTTCCTATCAACTTATTCAACATTTCAGTACAAGTAAGACACCCGATATATTAAATGCAAAACATGTATTTTCTACAAATTTTGGTCATCAAGAGAATCCCGACCAGAATTTGTAAATATCCTAATAGTGGCAAGTAGGACATATAATATTAAGTACTGAATGTCAAAGTAGAATTGAATAATGATTGTCCTTCGTTCAATTTTCACCGGGCTCGATTTTAACCGACAACGATATAAATTTATAAGATTTTCTGGAAAAAAAATAGAGATAACCTTAGCTTGACCTCATTGTCCTCTGAAAAAAACGTGTCAATTTTTTCTTTCTCATCAAATTCAACGTTCTCCGATTTATTTCATTGTTCTCTATCAACAATGGGACACGAGGCACATTTATGGAAAAAGTACAGTGCCCGCGGATACGTAAATATTCTACGCTTAAACCAGGACACGTGAAGAAAAAGCTACTGTTTTAAATATCGCGTTTGTCAGACTACGAATATTCGCGCGCCCTCCCTGTCAACCGCATTTTATTATTATTGTTATTGTTATTATTATTATCATTATTCCGTTTTTCTGTTTACGACGGATGGGGAGATCTTTTCCTTGCATTTTCGTTCATTTGTCCCGAGGTCTCACTCCCAGACGTCACACTATTCCATCGAGCACTCAACTCTCCGTCAGGCCCCGAGGACATCTGCTTTCTCCTCCGCGAAGTGGCGAAGTAGCGTGTAACCCATGACAGGGGTTTGGATGTGTCGATGGCCCAGTTTTGTAAATGGACAACCCGCGTCGTCCCAGAAACTCCTCGATGAATCAAGCTTAAGCCAGCTCGTAATGTTATCTCGGTGCATTCAATCATGTCCAACGATGATTCAATCTCCTAACCGATCGGAAGATATTTATCACCCCTTGGAGAAAAACTCCTAATAACTCACACGGATACTTCGAAGAATAAAAGTTAATTTGTATAAGTGTTAAACAATTTTCGTTCCCGGGTTTTTTAAGTGGCTCATGCTGAAAATCCCTCCCCTAAGTCGATAGAGACAGGGAGAGAGCGCGGCAAAGGACGCGAGGGCGGCGAGGTGAGCGGGGAGAGGTGAGGCATCGGTGAATCCGAAACGCCGGAAAAGAGTTGTCCCAGGAAGCAAATGATCTCATGGTATGGCGAAGAAAGTTGGTCAATAGATTTACCGCAATGGTGAATGGTCGACCGCGAGAGAGTGGGTTTCGGAGAAGGTAAAGTTGCCAGGGTAGGGATGCGCTCACTCCGCGAGGACGCCGACGTTCCCTGGCACGTTTCGCCGCATTTATCTAGATGTATCTTCCGGTTCGGCGGGAGATAGAAATATGAGAGTGGAAATCGAGTTTGCGGGGTGTGTGTGTGTGTGTGTGTGTGTGTGGCGGATAGGGGTGAGGAGGTTGTCCGGGTGTTCTCGGTACCGCTAACTGCGTCGATCTCTTACAGCTATTTCATTGAAGAAACGCTGGCGACGGAGCAAATTTTTTTTGGCAAAGGGGCGAAGTTATTATCAGGTACCTGAAAAAATATAGAAATAAAGGTAAAATGAGATTTTTTCATTAACGTTAAATGTAATGGGTTTATTTATATTAAAATCGATAATGGTGACAGAAATTCTAATAATGACAAAAATAAATCAATAAATCGAAGATCGAATAATTATATGGTTACGTGGTTTTGTATTTTAAATCGTTTTCTCAAACGTTGCAATTTGTTTGGAAGAGATGTTTGATGTAAACAAATGCAAAAAGATATACGCAAATATACCACCGTTTCTTATTAGAGAAGACACTGCTCCTAGAATTTTTAATGACCAATGCATCCTGACGTTAAAATCGAATGTTCATCGGTTTTGCAAAAATGTACAATATACATTCAAGTTTATCGTCGATGATCTATCTATTTCTCTATAAATATACCTACATTGTAATTTATACGATCCTTATTTAACCCTCTCTTTTTCTCTCTCTGTCTCTTTTCCAGTTTTTCATTTCTCCCCTACACAAAGTTCATCTTCGTCTTCTTCTTTCACGCTTTTTTTAGCATAAGATACTAACGCAATTATGAACTACCCTCGATTTTTTGGGGTCGAGAATGTTGTACCTTGTTTTTTGTCAGCGGCCCCTCGTATACCCACATCAGGTGAGACGAGAGCCTAATTGCCATTGCACAAGCCCTAGGGGAGAACTGAAACTACCTTGGATAATTATTTATCCTAATTGAAGAAGTACCGTGAGATTCTCACTATGCTATTAGCCACAAAAAAACTTTCAAACTCTTTGCCACAAACAATTTTTAATCGAACAGTTATTCGAATCAAATTACAAGACTGACAATAAGTATACTGATGACATTTAAATCCTAATAATTTTTTATTATTTCGCATTTCATCCTTAATTAATTTATAAAGCGGAAACCAGCGACGAATATCAGTAGGAACTTTTAAATTAATTTCTGAATTATTTTTGGCACGCTTCGCTTAAGCCACAACCAATCCAATAAATTTTTATCTCCAGCCTTATGAAATAAAAATTTGGCTGAGTCGTTTATTGCTACAGAAGGATATGCTTGTCAGAAGACAGACAAAAAACGATATCGGTAATATATCCGGCAGTCTGTACCGCGGATAATATATTTATTTAATACGTGAAAAATCACATCATTCTTATTGAAGACTTTCCATCCACTTAGCAAAATCCACGGCGTCGATTTTCATCCCCTTTTTTCAGGCTTCTGCCGTCTCCTCTTTTATACAACAGAATGGTAAATTCAATAATGCCATGAAAAAATGGTGCGGGAGCGACGATCTTAAGTGGCCTCTGTAAACGAACGCGGTAAAGAGTACAATAAGGGGTTAAATCGGAGAAAAGAGAAAGAGAGAGAGACATTCGAAGAGTCAAAAAGATTTGGAGCGCGAGCCTTCAACGTTCCTCGGTCGAGTTTTACCTCCGCGAGACAATTAATCCTTACTGGTAAAATTTCCCCTCTTTTACCCTAATATAAACCTTCTCCCTATCGGATTCTCACGACGATTATGGAAATCGCGACACACCACGGACCTTCTCTCTCTCTCTCTTCCTTTCCATCTTTCTCTTCCGCGCAGACTATTTTTCAGCCCTTTTCTCTTTTAACCTCGTTATAGTAAACGCGACTGAGTTCAAGATGGCGGTTCGAGGGTGGTCATAGAACGAGGAGATGGTACTGATGGGCGAAGTTGTGGAGAAAAGGAGAATGAGAGAGAAACGTCAAAGTCTCTCTCATCCTCTTACATATACATATCTACGAGTATAAAGCAAGCAGGAGCTGAGAAGAGGCAGTTTGCTTGGCAGTCTACCTCGAGTTTCTATGACGACGCCAATCAATGAATGAAATTCAATTTGCATCCTCTCATTCTCTATCGGGTCTCCCATCACCATGACCGTCACTAGTGACGTGCGTCTCTCTCTCTCTCTCTCTCTCTCTCTCTCTCTCTCTCTCTCTCTCTCTCTCTCTCTCTCTCTCTCTACCATATGTATTTCCATACATGGCAGGAGGATGGAGGATGAAATCTCTCGTAAACCGCGACCGTATAATCTCCAAATTTGTACCTCAGCTGCGTTGCGTCGGCGCGATATATGTATAAAGTTAGAAATTGATACATATATACGCTATGTTACATATAATTAAATGAAAATAGTTGGAAACGCTCGTATAATAATTGTCGAAAATTCATAGCTCGGAAACTATTTCTCGAAGCATAGTTGTTCGGGATTCCTTTTCTATGAAAAATCGTTTGAATTTTTCGCGGCAAAATTATACGATATGATTCTGCTCGTACACGGAGAGAAAAAAGTCCTACAAAAATTACCATGCTTGCCCTATAAAGCGTGTGCAATCGACATGTGTAGGAGATTTTCTGCGAAATCTTTGAAAAATTTGTCTGAAGCGTTAGAATTTTAACCCAGAGAGCACGATAAAAATTCGGAGGCAGCGTTCTACACTTTACATTTCTAATTAAATGACAGCATGGTAATTTTTCCTAAAATTTCATAAAAAAAATTCTAAGACTTTTTCTCTCCGTGTAGGTTATAAAATGTTAGATTTATTAACGATGACGAACAGTACGATTTATGAAGCGTAGGAAAATGTAATGGCGTCAAATTTGGAACGGGCACCCTTTAGTATGTGAGGAAAGTGTTCACGACCAAAACGACGTTGGCACGAAGAGCAGCTACGGAGAGAGCAAATGTAGTAGAGCTTACATATTATAGGTATAGTGTATAGAGGTGTATCGACGGAGCTTTGTAACGTTTCACCGAAGCCAGTAATGTCCCCAACAGAATACTTCCTTACATGTATATCGGTCCTTTCTATAGTAATATATATATATATATCGAAGAAACTAGCGTAGAAATATCCACCCCAGGGAATTCTTGCTCGAGCTTTCGCCAACTTTTTAAAAACGAGGTCGTGCGATCGGTTATTCCCTTATTCCTCTCCATCCCTATCCTCTTTTTCCGCCCATGCATTCTCACCCCACATTGCACACACATATACATTCTACATCCCCTTTCGGGCTATTTCGCGATTACACGTTTATTTTTTCGTTTATCGACGTTCTTTTCATTCGCCATGACGCAAAACATTTTTTCTTTTTTTTTCAAAGTCTATTTGCGGTTACGTTTGCTACAAACGCACTCGATCGCACGATCGAGTAGTCGACAAAACGAGATTTTTCAAAAGCCTGCCATACGTTGGAGGGAAAAAAAATTATTTCGCAAAAAGAAGAAAAAAAATCTACTCGACCGTAACTCGGACCTCTTGAAAAGAGTATTTTACTTCGGTGCATTGCTCGTAACAACGTGCATCGTGCATTCTATATATATAACGTTGTATACCTTATAACTAAGGGGTAGCAGGTTTTACAACGTTCTGCCGGTATTACGATGGGTGAGTTGTATTGTTATTTTTCTACCAGATATGCATATGGTGTGAAAGTTTGTATAGAGCATGTATCGCGTGGCACGCAAATTATAGATTGGCGTGCGAGGTAATATAGACTTACAGAGTCTGTATGAACTATTCTTCGTAGTGACGGTCGATTGTATCAGTGATTTTCTATCACCAGAAAATTGGGGTAATTCAAGTCAATTGAATTAAATTTTTTTTTTAATATTGATTATGTCTTATTATTATTCTATAATGAATTATTTTTATCGTTCTCAATAGCATTAATGTTTTTGCAATATTATTTGAGTCTCTAATTCAAAATTTCTTCTTCGATAATATCAAGATAATTTAATTTTGTTTTGACTTACCACAATCTTATATCACCAAAGTCAGAATTCATGAAATATTGTCTACTTACATCTGGGTGCATTCTATATATTGTATGTGAGTATATAAGTCGAATACTGCTGCCATATGGACAGCTGGAAATAGTAAACTTTGCCAATCTGTTCGTGTGGTCTCCCGCGGTTTCCGATGCACTGACGGGACAGTCTAGTCTGCTGCGGAGTGTTACGCGTCGCGGTTTTATGATCTTTCCTGGTCGCCTCGATCACACGTGCGAAAAAGCAATGAAGATGGGCATCGGACATTCGCTATTCGAACTTTCACGTGAGGTGTTTGTGAATAATCTATTTACATACTCATTGCGTATACGGGTGCAATTTTCACAGAATTTTCTTCGCGAAATCTTCATGCTCACATGAGAACACAATATACGTGTTTTTGCATTTTTGTAAATATCATACGTAGATCCAAGGGAGGGGAGAATACTCATTTATTATTTTATTCAGTCAATAATTAATTAGTCCAATGACGCCGAACGAGAATTAATTATAATTATTATAAAATAAACCTTTATGGTATTTTTTGACATTATATCGACAATATTAATTTTCTTTATTTTTTATACGATTAACGATGTTGTAAGCGACGACTCCTATGTCCTGTGACGGCTCGCAGGCTATATATATTCCGTGGGGGTAGTATGGTACGGAAAGATCTTGGGAATTGTGGAGTCCTTCTCCGCATTGATAGGGATTTCCTAATCAGTTCACAGAAAGTAGCAGAGAGATTGATATCACGAGTCGATCGACGTATCCTGTGATCCAACATCACAAGGGAAAGGCATTGAAATGTAAAGTATATCTATCCCTTAAAGTGCACACTGGGTCATTTTGACCCATACGTTTTCGTTCGTTTCGTTCGTTTTCGTTTCGTTTCAAACTCAAGTTTTGGCATTAAATTTATGTTTTTTCGAAAAAATCCAATTGCAACCCTAAAATATACCCTAAACTACAAAAAAGGTCTCTACAAAAAAAAATGCATATTTACGGAGATACAACGCTGCACTGGGTCAGATTGACCCAGTGTGCACGAATAAGTCCTTTTCAGAGGTGTGCACTTTAAGGGCTATACATAAGTAATATCATGCTGGCTGTCACATTCTTGAATCCCAACTTCCGAACGATAAGTTAATTCGATAAACGAAATTTATAATAATGTAATACATTTATAATTGAAAGAGTTACGGTCGTCAAGATGCAAATAAAGAAATTTGTCATATATATTACAAATCTTTATATATTATATCCCTATATACATACGAGTGTATGTACTTGTACTATATTATATTGGCAGTAATTAAATTTTTCATCGATCCTTTTTCGTGCACCATTATTTACATTTGTATCATACCAGTACATTTCAATTGCTCGATATCACCAATATTTGTACTGACATAATTGTACCCGCGGTAATTATATACGCGCGGCAGGTCTTTTCCCGCATATTAATAATCCGTATCGAAGTACAACGCTCAAATTAATAAATATTAATTTTAATCTCACTACTGGTGTGTATTCCATAAATAGGTAAGAAAACAGATAAAGACATAAAAGATACAAATAAATATTACATTTCGAATTAAAATAATTATTAAACATAATAATGAATGGAAAAAAATTTTGTTTTATATTAATAATTTTTATTATTTTTCATTGCGATTGAAAATGGATTTTTGCGTTACTTTTCTCTTAAGACGATGGATAATGTACAAAAGTTAAAGAATTAAGAAGATGAACCGAAAATTGTCATTGGAAGTCATTAAATTCGTCGAATTTCGTTTTGACTCAAAAATATATTGTAGTAATCGATTATCACCGCTAGATGGCGCAACTGTATCGATCTGTCTCGAACCCTGCCATTAATTCCACTTGAGTGCGCACGAAGTGTGCTAAACCACGTGTCAGTCGGTTTGTTATGGTATATAGTATATACCTGCATGGATATACATGAGTGGCCCAGCCCACTTGTCAATATATATATATATATATATATGTCCGTGCGTATAAGAAAACAATGAATGAGAATCCACGACACGCTGTCTAGCACGTTCAATATTTTAGTTGTGACGTAACTTTCTGTCTGTCACCTGTGTTGCGTTCACCAAATGCCAAAAACAATGTAATGATAAAATCGATCGACGATTAATTGCTAATGGAATAAGATTTAACTAATCATGCATTATACATAGAATTAATTATCATCCAATGAAACTTGATGAGTCTTAACATCGATAAATCAGCATCGAATCAAAATTTTATGAACAAATTTTGTCGAATAATTAATTTTTCAAACCGAGCGAAAAATTAGAGTAATCTTTATTTTTTAAAATTGATCGTTTTATTAACAATCTACAATTTTTCAAAATAATGCATTGGGATCGATCCACCAAGAGTGATCATAAGAGTTTTTAATTAAAAAATGTTTTCTTCACGTTGGGGAGAAGCAATATGGCACGAAATTTTTTTTTACAAAAAATTTAAAGAGGAAAGAACAGTAGGTACACCATTCTCGTAGTTATTAGCACACAATACGCTATAAAGATGTAATTTTTTTTTCTCGTGTCTCGGGACTTCGTAGTTATGCGGTTCTATATCACCCACGTGCTGGAAAATGATTCGTGTGATTCAAGAGACTCTGGGGGACCGTCGTCAGAGCGGAGAAAAAATGGTGACTGAGAATGAGAAAGAGAGAGGGGGAGGGGGAGCAGAGACAAAACTAAACTAACATCCACGATATTTCCACCCTCGTTCTTTCTCCTCTTCTTCTACACGAATAAATAAAATAAATACGCCTTATACAAACCTCGCGATAAATACAACAATAAAAAATTCAAGAGTTTAATATAAGCAAAGATTTCTCGAAGAAGGTCCTACGAAAAATTAAACGGTCGAAACTTTGTATTTTCTTTTTTCAATCTGCGAACGGAAATGATTATTTTTATTTTTGCGTCTGACCAACGGAGATGAGTTCGGGCGTGTATAAATTTTCGATGAGCATTTCGAGACTGTATAAGCGATCGTAGCAACGTGCAATTATACGAACGCCTCTGCCTTCTTTCCCGACCGGAACAAAAAATGAGAAGCGCTAGTTTAAGATTATCATCGTACTCATTTATCCATTGGAGAGATCGAAAATTAAATTTTTCTCTTGGTAAATGTAATTTCGAAAACGTACGATAAAATAAAACCGACGAATCGTGCGATTCACAGAAATTGTTTTTTTTGTATCTCAAGATGTCGATGTAAACTCAAAAACATCTACAGAGGCGAGTTTATTTCGTTACGAGAAATTAATTAAAAGCAATTTTCCGGGTCGCCGAAGATATTCCGGAAGACTAGGATATCGGGGTGTATAATTAAATATAAATATAGATATAGATATGGTTTATAGGACGTACAAAAGATCATCCCTGAGCCCTGAGCCAAGAGAAATAATGAGAGTCGGGTTGGAGTTTTTCTTTTTTTCTAATTTTTTCTGCCCCGTTTTATTCGCGTAACGAATAATAAATATATGAATTCATCTTTCTCTCGAGGGTTTCGATAAAAATAATAAACCGCTTGTTTTATGATTGAATATTTAGGTGTCGTTATGATTTTTATTATTTGGCAGAGACCGAAGGAAGTTTTACACGCGCATTTTTGCGGTTCGAGAATACAAATTAATGTCCATTTTCGAACATGCCGGGGAGTCGAAAATATTAAAAAATCAAGTGAATCGAAAACACAAAATTTATTGGATTTTAATAATAATAACGTTGAAAAGTTATTAATGTTAAGGTGGAAAAAATATAATCGCATAATTGTGCACATTTTGTAATACGCACAATTTATTTTCGTAATTTGCCTTAACTGTTTGTACGTTAATGCTTGAGAGACTTGAATATTCCAATGAACAAATGAAAAAAAGTTTTTCTTTTATCGAGGCATAATATTGTTTCTTCGTATAAAATATTTCACATCTACTTTCACGAGACTTTTAACAGCTTGTATTTATCAAATTTTACGCGCATAACTTATTGCTACTTCATATAAAAATAAACCTACCGATATCTCACATTATTTTTCATCCTTTATGATTTCGTCACATCCAGTTATTTAATGGTTGAAACGAAAAAACCATTCGGTAAACGTGTTCAAAGATTACAAAATTATTATCTACCGATTCATAATAAAATATTTATTAAACTTTCACACTTTTTTTATTTCAATTTAAAAACGTATAAATACTTCTTAAAAAATAATGAATAAGGGAATAGAGACAACTCTTTGGACCCCAAAAAAATCATCGCCCCATTGTAATATTCAAATTGTCCCAAAAGAAAAAAAAACAAATTGATTAAGAAATCATGAACGAGAAATTGATAAAAAGTGGAAAAACCTGGTGGATATCTCAAATTCGTTATACGCAAGCCGAAATAAAAATGAGAGCTGGAAAGAGAGAGAGGGAGAGAGAGAGAAAGATAGACAAAGACAGAGAAGAGGGAGAGAGAGGCAGCTGGTTATCGACTAAGCGTTACGATATCCGGGATTAGCCGGAACGATTGGGACTCCACGTGGCCCTAATCCGGTGCTTCACGAATGCAACCGGAGCACTCCAGTACACAACACGATGGTACAAAACTTGTGCATCTCTGGCTATTGTCTCCACAGATAGCGGATGAGGTTTCACCCGTTTCCAAAAGCGTTTCCTCGGCCTCTCGAGAGATTCGCTAATAGTGTTCAGCCAGAATCGACCATCGGTGTTATAGCCCGGAATATCGTCGCAAATGCGCTCGGCATAGTTCCACCTTCATCACTCTTTCTCTACCACCAGCCCCTTGCCTCATCTCCCATCCCAGTAATGTCTCGGTTTCCGTTTATTTTTTTATCGTCATCCCTATCATCCGGTCGCTCGATCTCACGAGGTTCCCTCCCTCTCGCTCTTCAATCGCAATTCCACCAGAGACAATGATAACATTATGCGATCATGATGATCCGGCGAACTTGTATAACCCAACTTTGCTGCACAAATTTATTATAAATCGTGGACTCGACTCCATGAGCCCTCTTTTTCTGTTACGATATTTTACCGATGTAAAGAAATGAAACAATATTTGTGGATGAACGTTTTTCAAATATATTCTTCATTGCCAGAGTAACAAAGAATAATATCGAAAAAATATAAATCATTTTCGAACTATATTATAACTAATAAGTCCAGTAAACAACAATCTTGTTCAAAAAAATTATTTCTTTTTTCCATTTTTTATAAGCATATGTCTAATAATCATACTTAATAATTCGAATAATTGTTCATTCGATTATTGCTCATCCTTTTTATTCGATGTCGATTATTACTGTTATTATTATTATGTTTATTAGTATTGTTATTACTATGATCACTATTAATTATGCATTTTTATTAATATTGCAATTATTATTATTATCGTTAATGATATGATCTCAAAATAGTAATGACTTTTTCCAAGTACCTGATCGAAATAGATAGAATTTTCCGCTCTAGCCAAAGCCACTATATACCACCCCATAAAATATAATCGCGTTTATGATAGAGTGTATCTACGCCGTATCGATATATCAGACGTTTTTATGGTTGTCGCGTATACTGAAGGCACTGAAAGAACGTTGTAAAGTCAGGAATAAACGTCTCTCGACCGTTGCTAGAGTGTGAAGGGCCTTCCGACACGGGATGAGAGGCAAAGTATATACCGGTTGCCTATACGTATTTTGCTCTCGAAATGTGTGGAATGGGGCAGGTACGAAAGAATAATCGCGCCGACGCGACGTTCGTGTCAACAGATAAGAAATGTTCTATCGGCGATAGGGCACCGGCGCGTGAAACGTTGTCTCGTTGTGTTGGTTTGTTTTCTTCTTTTTACCGTTAAAAACGAATCCAGTTATCGAAACGTATCGATGTTTCAATGACTGTAGATTGATCGTTCAATTTATCGCGCATTTTTATTGATACATGATGAACGGGAGAGTCATTACGGAAAACTTAAAAATCATTTCTCAATTTTTCTCTTCCATTTGATCAAAGTGATTATTGAAAAAATGGGTGTTAATAAAATTAGATCCAAATATTTAAAAACAAATAATTTTATTAACTTTAAGATACGATTTTATTATTATGATATATTTTATTGATGTTGCCATGGTCAATGTCTAAAAATGTTCAATTAATATTATTCAATTTATTATCATCGTTTACTATACTTTTTTCGAGTAAGAATAAATAAATGGAAATTCGTTTCGGACGAGCGTGAATTTGTGCTGAAATTTCAATTAGCAAAGTTGCACTTTTTATAAATGGAAAGTTTCATTAATATAGAATTTTATTTTACAAAATAATTTCGTGCCTGAACGTTATTTAATTTTCATTAAATCAAGACACGCCATAATCACAGCGTGCTCATTGATTTGAAAGTTTGCCCGTGCACACGTTATATCCTACCAACTATATAGAAAACAATGAATGGAAAAAAAATAAAACAATCGATCCTATCGCTATTCATGCTGCAAATCGGCCCTATCCGAATGAACAATACGCCATTGTCAAATTTCTGCATGAATTTCTCATCTCGATGAAACTTTATAACGATATAATATTACAATGCAGCATTGTAAGATCGATCGATAAGCTTAGTGAAATTCAACCAGTACTGATTGTAATACTATATAATACGTCTTTCATAGCTCTCTAGAGTGTACTAAGAAGAAAAGAAAGAAAGAGGGAGCGAGAGAGAGAGAGAGAGAGAGAGAGAGAGAGAGAGAGAGAGAGGGTGAAGATAATTGATCGTATCCAACTAACCCTGTATTATACGTTATAGTATATGTATTGATGGGGTAAAGTTTGCTTGAATCTTCGATGAGAAATCGATTTGAACGACGGTAAAAGGCCTCCCACCACCCTCTTCACCGACTGACCAAGACGAAAGTTCGATTAGTAATTACTTACAAGCCCTCATTCGTTCGAAAAAAGTTTGTCTTAAAACCCTCCACGATCATAGTTTTTGAAGCTTCTCTACTTTTACATAACGCATCATAATATCCTATTTTCTCCTCACGTGAAATTTGTTCAAATGAATTAATCATATTTCTATATTACCAACGAAAAAATTAAACAACGCGTAACCATATGTTAATTTTCATACGTATTTCATTTGCTTGCTACTGGTTGTGTCCAAGTACGTTATTTTAAGATAATTGTCATTATATTGCTCGGTAATTTATATTCAACCGTTCTCTCCGTGAAGTCATTCACCCTCTGTATTATTTAGCGTGAAAATGAAAAAATAATTGCAGTTGAGCAGAACCGAGCAGCTATAGATAGGAGAATATTGGATTGGGATCGATCGAGTGGATTTCGAGCTAGACGCGCATATACGGATGGATGGTCGGACGTTTAATTTTGTACGATATACAAATGAAGATAGACATTGGGATGTAGAATAATCGAGAACCGTCTAGCGCCGTGGTTGTTTTCGTATCAAAAAGGGTCAGGTGTGATCGATAAACTAATCGAAAAATTGAATCCCGGATGGAGTCACATTATGCAGTGTAAGTTCAGTAACCCATGCAAAAACGCAAATATTCATTCGGATTTTATCGTCGTTAATAATGATGGAATGTCGACATTGTGATTTTTCACCCTGACATTCATACATAACAAATGACCCATTTCATACTTGAATGCACAACACCCCTAATTCTCAGGTCGATGGTTAAAAATATAAAAGCAATGTGTAATAAGACCATACCATTAATTATTTATTACGGATTAATAATTAATTAGCACAGAAGCAAATGTTTAATGACTCCAATGAATTAATTTCGATAATAGCATTACCGATTAATAGGAAGTAGAATTATTATTAATTAAATAACGATTAATTCAAATGCCATCGCAAACAATTATGGGAATGCAGTAAAATTATTATTATCACGGGTAGATAAATATGACAACTTATATTTTATCAAGAGTACCATTACGATTAAAAAAACAATCCCATTTTACTACACAATGCTTGAAAACAAACGGTCGATCATAATACTCTGTTGATTTTCGTTCAATTAAATGAAACCTGAGATTTTTATTCCCCCACAAATAATACAAATATCGCGTATGAATTCCATTTTCATTTTAATGTCGTAAATCGTCGATACACGCGAGCATTGGATAATTACGCGAGGCTACGACCAACCAGTCCGACCCTAATGCTGTGCTCAAGTACCGGACGTTTAAAAAGACATTGATCATTCGTGAAAAGAGAGGTGGCCTACTACCGATTTCGGCCAAGAGCTCTGCGGAAGAACGTCAGGAACCAGTACCCTCATATATCTCTTTAGCCACTATCAGGATATCGATCTGGTAATGCCACGGAGTTCACCAGCACACACACACACACACACACACACACACACACACATTGGAAGCAACCGATCACTCCGGAAGTTCGGAGAGGTATAACGCTGTGCTGTGGTTCGAAGCGAAAGACTTTGCCGAGTTTAGAGAAACGACGCGACCGAGAGAAGGACGAACAGGACTCGGAGAAAGAGAAATAGAGGGTATGGGGGAGAGAGAGAGAGAGAGAGAGAGCGAGAAAGAGCTGCGTGGGTGGGTGGGTGGGGGGTTGGGGGTGAGCCACCATCGGGGATGGAAGCGAATGAGCTACTGGAGTGCGAGAAAGGGATGGAGTAAAATGGAATGAGAGAGAACGAGAAAGCAGTGAAAATGGAGTGGACGGTAGTAACTGCAGCCTGAACACATATACACGCACACACACATATATGTATATATATATATATTCATCCATTGCTCCCTCTCTCTCTCTCTCTCTCTCTCTCTGGGCTCTCTGGGCTCACTGGACTCGAAGTTCACCCACCTATCGGTCCATTACCGTATAGCCAGATGATGAAAGGGGGCGCTGGACATTCCAGACCCATTATATCCACCAGAGCCAACCATCCACTATCCAAACTGTCGCTCTCTTCTGGCACAGTTCTCTTTTGCTCCTCTCAGACAAGGTACATGCTCTCGTTCGTCGACTTTACCTCGACGTTCTTTTTTCATTTCTTTCTTTCTTTCTTGACTTTTTTTTCTCCCTCGCGAAGTAAGAAATCTTCGATACTTTCGTATCGGGAGGAAGAGAAATGCCACGACAATTGGCACACCCGGGAAAATCGTTGAACCGTTTTACAAAGAGAACAAATTATTCCGACAACTCTTAACCCTCTTCGTGCTTCCTCGATTATTTGTAGGATTTTTTTTTACCTCTCTTCTCTTGTACACAGTTTGAGAGGAGTTTTCGAAAAGTTGGGAGTAATGCAACATTGTCGTTGGAAAAGCGACATCAATGACTCGACTATTTCTTTTGAGTTTTAATCCAACCAAGGTCTTAATTCAAGTTTTTAATCAAGTGTAGACTGAAATTTTGACTAAATTGTTGGCTCAATAATTAAATAATTCATATCATATTCTTAATTTCGAACTTCGATGTAAAAATAGCTGTAATTTCATTTCGATCTCGATTTCGACTTGATACGAGGTTTTAATGTAAATGTGTGAGCTGAAACGAAAAGATAATTTTGCGCCAGGGTTTGCGCTCATATTAAAACGTGATAATGACGTTAAGTTCAAACGTAAGTTCGAGACTCCAGTTGATTACAACTGACATTTTTCATATTTTATTTTACATTACTTCAAGTCGTATTTATCGTTGGGGAAAAAGTACCCCACAGAATCATGGAAGCGTGCACGATCTTCAGTGAGAAAAATTCTCGTAAAAACAGCATCGATGGAAGAGATGAGAGAGAAAACTTCGTCTTCGGTATTATCAAGATAACTGACCTGCTTCTACGTCCTTAATGCCCCTCGGGTATTCTCCGACTCCCGTCGACTCAAAGGGTGTAATCCTTTTAGGCCAGCTACTCTCCACGCTTCTCACTCTTCGCCCATGATACACGCATGCATTTTATCTTTTTCTATCTGGTAACCGTTCTTGAAACAATTTCTATACGGTCATCAGCTCGACAGCTTATATTTATCGTGAGCGAAAAACACGAGTCGAGGAATTCACCGTGATTTTTATATCCTGGGCGACAGGGCTAGCCAGTGTCCACAAACATTTTTATTGTCGGCTGTTCGTATCATCAAGATGTACCAGGGAAACGAAACAATCGTATACAGTAAATATTCCAAGGATCCACAATTTTTAATTCGACGATAATTCAAAATTATAAATAAATTATATTTTTTGCTTATAATTGATGGAAAATGTTTTTTTTTTGTAATAAAATCATTACATCGAGAATAAAAAATGTGAATGACTACAGAGTTATTGAATATTTCTATGAGAATACTTATTTTTTGTTAAATTAACGATTTGAAAAAATGCAAATTTGTCGATTCATCGAAAATTCGACGGTTCTTATTTTATCATCAAACAATTTATGCAAACCATTTTTATTACCATCTAAAAATGGTTTGCAAAGAAACTTCAATGATATTCTGTTTGGGTTAATAGAAGAGACGCAGTCCACGTCCTTTATATTTATCCACCATACATTAATATTATAAATAAATAATATAATACAAATCTCCCGATCTCGCGAATTCAGCTTCTCAAGATTTACACATTTTCAATACAAAAATCTTGGGAAAAGAGCTTCTCGCATACTCGGCAAACACGAAAAACCTTTGTCACAATTTCTCTCCCCAATCCCAACGAAAAACAACGATTTAATTTTCGACCCTTTAAAATATCTAGCTTATGTGCCTGAAAAATTCGTAATGGTCCAACAGAGCGCATACTTATCCTTACGACTCGTAGGTAAAAGGACTCAGAGGCAGAAGGACGTTATTATGGCCGACCAAGTGGAGAAAGTCAAGCATTTGGCTCTCGAGAAGGAAAACCAACAAGAGATCTTTCTGTCATGCGGTTATGAGAGGAAGAAGGACAGATGAACAGAAAGAGAGAGAGAGAGAGAGAGAGAGAGAGAGAGAGAGAGAGAGAGAGAGAGAGAGAGAGAGAGAGAGAGAGAAAGAGAGACAGAGAAAGAGAGACAGAGAAAGAAAAAGAGATAATTCCCAATGCTCCTGCTGGTGCGGATAACATCCCTAAGGGTACTAAGGTAAGCGACCGAGCCGCTCATAGTCGTGCACAAGGGATTACTTTTAGCTTAATGCGTTAAAGAATCCTTTAAAGTCAATCATTCGAGGATAAAAACGTTTTAATTATAAATTGACCGAAGCCGAGTACTTATTCTCAATTCCTCGGCTCTTTTCTCGTAATCATCACGATCGTAGAACATGCCTTTACCTTTTCTATATAAAACGTCGACTAGAAGGAATAAGTCGAACGTCATACGTAGCAGCTAATTTGTTCGGGTAAATTGCCCGTCCTTTGTAACACGTCTGTTGGAGCGAAGAAAATCTTCAGAGTTTAATAAACGTTGACGAATTATAAAATTTTCATTTATTTTCCTAATGGAAGAAGATTAGCGTTCGTGAAAATAAATTTTGTGATTATTGTACCAGAGTTATTAAAAATACTTGAAAAATGAAGGTTGTTCATTGACATCGTATTAAATATATTTTTATTATTGTTACTTTAAAAATAATTAAAAATAGTCTGGTCGTAATAATATTAAAAAATGGTTTAAAAATTGTATCGTCTTCTTTCTCTCGGTCGAATAAATGATTAAAAATATCAAAGAACCGTATGATTTTTAATTATTGTCTAGAAGCATAGAAATATATGAAAGGGGAGGGGGGGAATTTTATAAACGTCTTAAAAAAACATGTTATAAAATTTACGCTACGACGTAATAGATGATTAATTTGATCATGTAACGTTTCTTATAATCAATGACTCGTCAGGATTGCGAAAGGGCCTGAAGTATAAGTGTGAATCACAAAAAAGAGCCATCGGTCGGGCGTGAGAACGAGCTGTGCCAAGATCGATTAGCCACGTGAGAAAATTGCTGCCTGGCTTCGATTCAACTTGAACAGAAATTTCAGACGAATGTCCGTTTGGAGAAACAGCGCGGATTAAGTTAGCGCGATACAAGTGTCTTGGTCGAAGATTCTTCGTCGACTGTTGTACGTGACGAGCCGGACAATGGCCATGGTTCGACATGTGCAGAATTCAACTCCTTTCACCTTAATTATCTGCAACCTATTATATAAAAAAATCGCATAGTGCTAAAAAAAATAGACGAATCATTTACCCCAATGAATCATTAATATTGTTCACTTTATTCTTACTCGAATCTATAAATGCAACAAATAAATAAAATCAATAAACCGAATTTATCGGAGATTTTGGATAGAATTATAATTTCGAATAATATTTTTGTAAATCAAATTTAAAAACACCTATCGCGAGTGATGTATAATTTTTGTTCCGCCTTTCCACAAATTCCAACCAATTTGTCTCGATCTTACTTTTGTCCACGAGAATTTATAATTTAAAAAAATGGAAGTAGCGAGACGCGAGTATGAAGATGATTCTATCATGGTTGGAGAATCGAGAAGTCCATTGATTCGAGCAAAAATAGCTTCTGTTGCAAAAAAGTGCTTGCGCAACGAGTTATGACCATTTCCGACCCTCTAAGAGAACCCATATATAACTACAGACATGTCCTTGCTATTCGATTTTTGTACCTTTCCAAAAAGCCATTTTTAGACACTTCCCCGAAACACGAAAGTAACCCAACATCTTCCGAGGTTCGCGATTTCTTAATGCAACGAGACGTCCGGTAGTTAGTATACCTGTGCGTTGGAAAACTCACTTGCTCGTGTCTCACATTCCGGCTATTGTATACGCACGTTGCAACTGAGAGTGAAAAGGGGAGGGAGGGTGAGAGAGAGAGAGAGAGAGAGTCCGTTAAGCTGGACGAACGAAGAGACGGACCCCTGGGTAGTTTTTCGGCAGGTAGAAGAGAGAAAACACCCGCACCGCACCCTGACGGGAACGCAACAAAGTTGAACAATGCCGTGTTTAAGAGGGAGCGGAGGAAGGTCTCCCTCCACGTCTTGTTTCGTTTTGCGGTCTGACGCCTTCCATTTCTCTCGGACCGCTGCAAAAATTGACCGGTAATAAACTGTCCGGTCCTTAAGGACCAAATCCGAGCCCATTTAAGTTTTATCTCCGAAGGGACAGATTCTCTCCGTCGCACTCGGACGAAACGCGCCAGTAAAACGGATATGCCTGTTCTCTTGGTGTGAGAAAAATGTGTCGAGAAAAAAGGACCCAGGAGATCCTGACGGAGGATACTACGAAGGACACCACTTGTGCTTGACAGTGAGACAGACATGGATTATATGGGCCAGAAGTAAAGATGAAAGAAAAGACGAGGTGGAACGATGAGAAGGAGAACAAGAAGTATCGTCTTCTGGGATCGTTCCCTCGAGTTGGACGATGAGAAATTTCCGTCGGCTGCGAATTCCTCACTTGGGGTTAATATTATGTGAATCGGGCGTGGACGATCCTGTGATTAATAATAAGGGTTACTTATCGTTTCTCAACAGACTCTTTGGTACATTGCTATCTTGCCCTCATTTTTTTTTAAATTCTTTTAGAAAACGGTTACTAGTATTTTTCCTACATAATTCTCTCACTAATATCGATTAAAAAATTATGAAAAAGGGTAGTGCTGACCTGATAAAATATCCCAATAATTTTATACCGACTTTCAGAGGCTTGTAATGATTAAATTATTAAAATATTATTTTCTCGGTACTGTTCAATAAATTTCACCGCTTCTATAAATCGTTGCAATTTTTATGTCCAAATACTTATTAGTGTTTCTATCTTGTACCGTAAGGATGGTATTGTCGTTATGGTATCATCGTTATGAAATTATCCTCGCATCATCCCTGGCAATATTCTTTTAACAATCTTGCTCCCCGATATTGTCTGTATATTATTAATCCAATACAAATATCCTCATAGGATTTTCGAGATGATAATATCTTCAAAATATTGATCTAATACTACTGTTGGTCTATTGATAAAATCATCCCTATAGAGATTTTCCCATAAAATTCTTTCAAGAGTATTCTCTTATCGATATTGTTGTTCTATTCATTGCCCGGACAGTCAATAATACTTTGTTGTTATATGTCATAACCTCTTGGTCAGGACCAAGCTGTATCCACCTCTTCCTTACTTTATTTTCAGGACAAAAATTTGTCACCTTTGATATTGCTTCTCTCTCATCGTCGTACTCCAAAGAAGAAAAGCGTATTGATATAAGAACCCTTTTTATATCTCAGCACTTTTTTCATTCCTTTTTCACCCTCGGGGTGCGAGTTTCAAGATGGCGCCACAGAATACGGAGGAAAAATAAAGGAATTTTTTTCATCGCGTTTTGTTATCATTTCTTCTTTCCTGTGGCGTTAGCGATGGGAAGTAAGACCGCCGCAAGGACCGAAACTAACAGCCGCGAGAGTAATCTTAGCGGTTTAGCGCGACGGCTTCGATCTCTCGACAGAAAGTTGTGGTGTATCTGAAGTATTGGCGGGTACCTCGGTGCCTCGTGCCGGCCCGAAACGTCTTACCGACTCCTCCAACCCCCGGATCACCCCCGTCTCATCCCCGTGGCCTGTTCCACCGTGTTCATCCCTTTTGTACCTTAACTTTGTTCTCCCAGGAGTGTCCCGGGACGTCTCGGCCTGGTCGGTAAGGGAGTACAATACCGATCGAGCGATCCCTTCGCACATGTCCTTCCTTTTTCTCTCGCTCGTCCGTCGCCCGCGGGGGGGGGGGGGGGGGGCGCGGGCGCGCGACTTCTCGAGACATCACGCTTCGCGAACCGTTACGAAGACTTATCGAGCTCGGAGCGCGGACGCGTGAGCTGAATCGAAGAACCGATTTTTCCTTTCTCTCTCTTGCGATCTCTCTCTCTCTCTCGCACACACTTTTTTTCTTATCTTTTAGTCCCTTATACATGTATAACACCCCCTCCTACCTTTTCTTTTGCCTTTCCTCGATAAAGCTTTTCCGTGACGTATAATGCGACGGGGACGAAGAAATACGCCCCGAGGAAATTGACGAAAGAATCTAGAAAGTACGACAAACACGTCGACGCTCGAAGAAAATAAGAAACGAAAGAGAATGGATCGAAGCTCGCAGCGATATGGTCTGAAGTTCAAAAGCCTCTCGGGTCGAGAAATATTATGCCCTTTATAAATATATACCTATATATATATACATATATATTTGTCTTATGAAGGAAGTAGTTCAGAATTCAATCGTATTTAATCGACCCCCGATAATTGATCTTCTCTACTTTCGTACCCAATCCTGACCACCTGTTCAATTTATAATACTTATAAAAACACATACGTTGGGCCAACGCGAAGAAAATCTTGTAAAATTTTCTATTTTGAATGGGGATGAAAGACACGCCCAGAGTTCAAGAAATTGTTTTATCGACGGAATATTCGTCAATTTTTTAGTCAAGTTAGTAATTATCACTCACCATTTCAATCTTTTATCGGTCGCTGACTCGAGTAAATATTTCATACAATAAAATAAAAATCTTCATGAAAAGAAAAAAAAACATTAGTGAGTATTGTCACCAGTTAAGAAAGATATTTGTGCACAATTATCGTGTGTAAAAACTTTCAATTAATTAAATGACATACTGTCGAATAAAAACTTCATTTCTTCGCTATATTCTCGTGAAAAAAGGTCTTATTCTAATGAGCATGCTTGGTATCTTTCGCTTGCAGGAGTGTGTAAGGCAGGCTCGTCGGTAAGGTGGGTCCCGCAGTATCTACCGGCGCCACTGTACCCCCACGCGTAGCAGAGTCTACTATGACTTTCACCTGTGAGACATTGCCCGTTCGAACTCTCCACTACACTATATCACTTCCGTCAGGCACTTCCGCTACATTCACGACTTTACTCCAGCAGAAATTAGTACGAGTCCGAGGGTCGCAGTAAAGATGTCTACACATAAAAAAGTTTTGCTCAGCCCCTAATGGATCCACGGCGTATATATTTTCTGCACGATTTCTCTTCTATCAGCGACCCAACGTTCATATACACACACACATCACTTACTAACGCAATTCCACTCGCAGGCCAATGTAGATACTACGATGTGATTCACGCAGAATGATGATATGTAATGGATAAACACGGAACTAAGAAGCTAGGCAAGTTTATCGGCCCGAGGCACTTGACACGTTCTCCAATGTGGAGTTACGTGGAAGAACCCATAATTCACGTTAAATAACCGAGGAGTCCCATGGGTCATTGAAGACGCGTATATGGGGTGATGGAGCATAGGAGTGCGGGTTGGAGGTCAAAGACGTTAATCTCGTGGATCACAAATTCTAAGAAAATTTAGGGAAAACTTGAACACCTCTACATGTGATCGTGGTATAGGGCTTGGGTACGAGATTGCTTTCGGATGGTTAGATCAACGGACAATTTTCAATTACACTGGTTTAGTAGGATGGAGTAATCACGTACTATCACGAGAATGAATCTCCAGGCGTGAATAGCTCCGCGTGTACATGACACGGAATCCGTACCTCTCTGCTTCGCTCACTGATGATGCACCTTTCGAGTAATTTCGCAGCCTCACGTGACCGAGAGGCCTCATCGGGAACGTTATGGAACGTGCGTCGATCGAAACTGGTATTTAGCCGTTCGCTGTGAAAGCTTGATTCGTAGTGTGCGTGTCTGTTCTCCTACTAATTACATCATTATATATTTTTCTTACGTCATTCAACATCATTTGGTCGAATGAGAAAAAACGCAGATTCTTGTTGATTACCGTTGGCGGTTACGGCGTAGAAAGATTTGCAATATTCGGAATGGACACAACGGTTTTCTTAATGGCGCTACCGTCCTCGTAATCCGGTCGATGTTCCAATATTATAATTTGATCAATCGAAGGCAAATTAATATCAGTATTTGGTAAATAACCCTAGGCTCGCGATGTCACTGCTTAGTAAATAGCATTAGTGTTCCAATATTACTATTTGACAAATTACCGCACCTCCTCTATTTGATAAATACCAGAAGCGGCTCGATATAATTAATTGATGAATAGCATTATAGTTCCACTTGAAATATTTACATTCTAACACTGTGAACGACCAATAATATTTTTGAATAAAGAAATTATTCCTGGGTTCGGTAACAAATCTTTTGAATGCTAAAAACCATAAATTAATGTAATCGGTAACGGAATTTATCGAAACATTTCGATATGAATACGAATGATTAAAGTTCGAGTAGCGGTAAAAAAACGAGGAAAGTTATCACGAGTGTTACACGAATGCTGTCACTATTGGGAAGGGCGGGAATGGCGCCAAATTTATCTCTTACTCACCCTCTCTATTAAATGACCCTCTCACCCTTGGTCTCCACCTCTTTCGATTTAATGAAACGCTGACGCCGTGCGCGTAGCAGATTTTGAAAGAGCAAACTGCGACGAGGCGTGAAGGGAATTTGGGAAGGAGGGGGTTTACGAAATTCCGCGTTCGTGGATTTCCGGGTACAACGAAACACGCACAAAGAGGTTGGACGGTTCGACGCGCCGGGGGTCTTTCCATTTGGGAAACTATCGGGCGATTGTCACTGGGCTGGATCGGGAAAATTTTTTTGGCACTCGCGTCCATTTCAGTGTGAGCTCTTCTCTCCCCCCTCCCCCCACCCGCCCTCGCTCTCACTCTCTCGGTCTCTTTGTAGGAGGGACCAAAAAATGAGCCGATCCTCTATGGCGCATTTGCCCGGGCGAACGGATTTAACGCGGAGAGAGCGGGAACGATCAATTGCCGAGATACCGAGAGCTTTCGAGAGCTTTTGGTGCGCGTCGATGACTTTTCACTCTCGTCCGATCAGCGTCGATCTCGCCTTCTCCTCATCGGGAAAAAAGCTCCGAGCCAGCATTTAAATATTGCGACGGAAAATCGAAGTGCGCAAAAAGTGGACGACCTTCGTTGAAAATTTTTGATCAAGGGGTTAGGGGTTACGTAGAGGGGATAACTTTTACCACATATTAAGAATAGTATCGTGTAAAATATCGTCGCTAGATTGAAACATTCGATCAATAATTGTGCAGCATTTTTCATTGGAAATTTCAACCTGCGATTTGATTTTTAATAAATATGAAACATTTTTCATCCTCTATCGCAAGGAAAAATATATTTTTCTATTTATCTTCAAATATTTGCGTTGTGTACAGTTGGTTCGAGTGGACGAATTTTTTACGGTATATGAAATGCTTTTGGATATTTATTAACGGTGTGGAGTAATGCGCCGCACCGGTGAATAAATATTCGTTGAATCGAGTTCATGAATTAAATACTGATCATTTTATCGAATACCGTTGCATTATACGATAATATATTAAAAATTATAATTGGCGAACATGACGAAAGAGCAACGAACAAAAGTTTATTAATTAATAATGGAGGATATGAATGTCCGTTCAAAAATAATAGGTGCGGTCACCGGTCAATGGCCAACTACAATCCTCAAATAATTGGTCATCAGTTAAAATCGGATTTGAGCGCGATTCTATCGTTCGTTACGGAAATTAAATGCCGATGCGAAAATGCGAGGCCATTTTTTTCTTGCAACATTGGTCGATAAATCTGTATGTTCGCAGAGTCGAATGATAAGCACTATTATCGTTCTCCATTTACGACTTTAAATAAATCAATACAAACATTTGTCCATTTCGTGCAATATTTTATTTGCAATATCCTCGAATGGAGTGCAACTTTTTTCAAACAATGACAAAACGATTAATTGACGTTTCAACAATTTTTAAAAAGTAAAAACTTTCGATGCTTCTAGCCATTCAATTTATGACTAATTTTATATCTTTTTGGCTTTTATCAATTGCGTGTGTTTCCCCTCAGTCATTAATTAAAACATGGCAGGACAAACGACAGAAAATTATTCCACGTAATTTAGCGGCACGGCGTAAGAGTGTGAGGAAAAAAGGTGAGAGTATTCGGCGTGCTCAACCACGGTCCGCGTTCTCAGAGGGAGCGGAGAAAGCTAGAGAGGAGAAAAGTTCATTACAAACTCATTTTTTTTTCAAAATAAAACGAAGAAGAAGCTCTAGAACACGATCTCTTCAACAATTACGAAATGTACAGTGGTATAAGAGTATTAAGCTAATACTAGTAATATAGTTTCGGACCTCGTGGCCGATAAATATAAAAATGAAAAAGCATATAATGAAATAATTATAAATAACAATAACGGTAGTTAGAATTTCTTATAGCAAACGTTTACTTACGAAGATGAAGAAGTGGCACGAGGCCATTACTTTCGTGCACGCAAAACCCAGCCAAGATTTTGATTTTTCTTCGATACTAAGCAAAATTAAATTTAAAAAAAGCACCAATAACGGCAGAATTGTACACTTGAAAAATGTAATTGTAAAAAAAAGTAAACGAAAAATCACGAATTTTCACTAAATCGCACTTTCAACGACGAACGAACTCTGGACACTCGACGTTTATTCGATACAACGATTCGTCGGGCATCTCACACGTGTACGAATAGCGCAATTTTAAATCAAATTTCAGTTTTATTTCATACACTCGCGTAAACTCTTATTTTTCCCTCTCTTCTTCTTCCTGTTCTCGACGACAAGATCCTATCGATCACCCGGGTAATTCGATTTACCGACGCACGTGTATCGCCGTTCCACTTTTCCCTCCTTTCCGGGGCTCAAATTTTCCTCACCGATTTTTGTTATGCAATTGTCGCTCGTATAAACAAAATTATTTTATATTTCGAAAATCACTGTGCTCGAGAGAAAGTCTTCACTCAAGAACAAAAGAAACAATTTTTCCACGACAATCATGAAAATTATTCCGGACGAATGAACGAAAAAATGATTTTTGAAGCAACTAAATATGTTTCTTTCTTCTTTTAAATAACGATTAAACAATTTTTTCACTCGGATAAAAACTTTTTCAAATCGATCGCTTTAAATTCGTGTGCGCGTCATCACCGATGGTAAACGCCGGTCAATAGTTTATCCAGTTTCTCTTTCCCTTTTAATCCCAAGAAACTCGTAACTACTCGCTGTTAATATTCATCCCTCGTGCATCGTTAATAACGAAGAAGATTCGATTATTTCATCGACCGACGAGTAATTAGTCTTTGTTCGTTTAACGAATTCATTATATTCCTTGATATCGGATTATTTATTTACTATTGTTTAAATAAACGAACGATAATGGCAAGAAGTAAACGTGCGAGACCTCGTGGTCTGCGTGACTTTAAACGTTGTGCGGTTGGTATAGTCGTCGCGCCGATGTTGTCGGGCCGAAGTGCACCGCGCGAGTGCCGCGGCCTTGTCGCTTTCGTGAAACGAAGACCCCGACCGATTCACCCGTCGTTCTCGTGCCAAAGCGGTGTGCGCCGACCGATGACGACGACGACGACGACGACGACGACGACGACGCCGCCGCACACGCGGATGAAAGCAGTGGTGGTGGCGGCGGTGGTGGAGGCGGCGGCGACGGTGGCGGTGGTGGCGGCAACCCGACACGCTTTTCCACGGCGCAGGGGTTGAGGAGGGAGAACGCGAGTTTTAAGATTTCCCTTTTTCTATGTATAATATTGCGTTCGGGAGAAAGACGGGAACAAGATGGAGCATATCTACCCCTAAAAAAATCACGAGTGGCTCTCGAATATCGACGTTCTCGTGACGCGAAACAAGCTTTGCGAACAGCTTTTTTAAATCTATATGGCGATGGTCTGAGTTACATCGTCTGACCAGATACTCGTAATTAAATTAAATCCTGATAAATTAACCATTAATTAATCATTTTAATTAGGCATGACGAAAAATATCGATATTTTTCGTTCGATATATCGTTATTTTCAGACGATATTTTTATTTCGATAATATCGAAATATCGATATATGATTTCAAGTATCGAAAAGATATCAAAAAAACGATATTTTTTCCAATGGCAACAGCGTCCGCTGTCAATCTGATGGTTCCGAACAACCGAAGCAGACTGACCGCATGAGCATATAAAATCAAGAGTTTTTCTTTTATCGCTGTCCGATAAATATTGGTTCGGCTGAGGAATATACCTAATCATGAACGGTATGATTTGATAAAAAATCATTTTTTGCTAACGATTTTTTTATCTATAAGTTTTGATCACAGTCAGGATTATGTGAAAGACTGTCATCTGTCATTTGATGTTCATTGATATTGAAATAGGCTGAGGTAATACAATGTTTTTTATCAAACGGAATAGATTTCGCCGATATTACAAAATCTTATCGATATATGGAAATATCGATTTTGATATTGATATTTTTTTTTTAATAACAATTCTTTTAGACTTTTCCGACATTCCTAATTGTAATATCGATAATAAAAAGAATAATAATCATTGTCACAACAGGGTTTAATTGTTGAAGTAGCATACACGTATTGAATTAAAATTGTAATTAAATCGGTGATTTATAAGCGTCCGAAATTAGTTTGCACGAGTGCCACTCTGAACAAAAATCTAGACAGTGTTGTGTGCGGTGTCGAGATACGGAGGATGGTGATACCGAGAGGGAATCGCGAGGGGTGTGTTCGAGGGTTGCGTCTCAGGATAGGCAAGGAGAGAAAATTTGACAAGGGCGAAAAAAAAGGAAATAAAACAGAGAGGGAGAGACAGCATTACTTTCTCTTTTGTGGAGCATGAGTTTCCACCTCTCCCTCTTGACTCGGCCCCTTGTCGACTATGTAGCACACCATTTTTCTTCGTTTCGCGGATCAATGCGCGTCACTTCACTGCCGCGAGAGCTACCCCGTCTGCCCATCGCTTAACGATCTGTAAATATTCGATATTTCTCTCGTGCTCGCTTGAGCCACGTGGCTTTTGATCCATATTTATATGTGAATTTAAAAGAATAGATGTGTATACAGATATGTACATTTGCTGATTACCGGAACTCGTCCGCTTCACCCTCGTATTTTGCACGAAATAAAAATAAAATGTAAATCCTATACTGATTTCTTTTGCCTCGTTCGAAAAAGCTGTTGGATTTTAGCCAAAATATCATAGAAATTCGCAATTTGACGGAAATTTCCGATTGGATGTGGAAACACAGAGAGAATAACAAAATAAACCACCCCATTGTTCCACCATTTTGCTTAAAACTAAAAAATAGCAAAATCTTCATTTTCTCGATGGACTGGCAGTATTTTTAACAAAGAGCAAAGAGAGGACTCGAGAACTTTTAAAGAAAACTAACAATAATCGGTCATGCAATTTCCATTTTTTATGCAAAATATTATAAATTAACCAAGCGGTCCATGTCGCATTTGTACTTCCCTTTCGGCCTTTCAAATTATTCTAAAGACGTTCGAAACCATAAAAAAGGGGAATATAAAGTTTTCTCTGTTAGAAACTGGGATAATTGTTTTGTGGCTACCGATGAGGCTGACCTCGAACGTACATTTAATCCGCACTGTTCCACCGCTGCGTGCAAGCACACGTGTGTTCGTACGCCATCGACTGACACAAATGCTTCTCATATAAACTATATACGCGTATCATCATTTTATATATACACCAGATACAGAGGGAATACTCCCCTGCCATGCTCGTACTCGTTCCCCGTGTAATACGCAATAAAAACAGATATTCGTATATGTACCACCCCCACGTTCCAATATTAAATCAATTTTGTTTGAAATAATTGAATTTCTCATTCAAACGTCGATGAGTGCTTTGTTCCCGTGCTGTTACACTCGATATTGTGGGCATTAATCTTCTTTGCGCATCAATTTAATTAATATACAAGTAATTGCTGCAATGTAATTAATACGTTGGTACTATACATATGAGAGATTTTCTGGTACTGACTTTACGATTAGACCGGATTATCTCAGATTGGTAGCTTCAGAATTTCTTTACGTATATGTCGCTCCAGTCACGATTAGCCTTTTGTCCAAAAACAGCTATTTATCGCATTTTCATCGCACCGAAAAATAATCAATACCATCGACAAAAAATACCTTCTCATAGAGAATATTCCCAGCTTTCGAATATTAATCTAGGAAAGTTTAAAAAATATATCAAAAAAGGGGTTTTAGTCGAGAGCTTGTAACTTTAGATATAAATAAATATTTTTTTCGGATTTCTCGCAGTCTTTTATCTACTTGGTAAGATTTATAGAACGGAGTAAGCTGCATTTTTCAGGGAAAAATTAGTTTTCAATTATATATTTTAACATTATCACAAAGTTAACATCTGCATATTCAAGAAAACGCTTCATTTTTTGTTTGGAATATCATTACATATATACATGTAATGTTTTCGTAATCTGACATTGCGTTCTAGATTGTAGGACACGTGTGCCCATATTTAAAAAAAAGTCTAATTAGTTTTTAACCCTTTCAATCAGTTCCAGAAATTAAAAAATCAATAAAATTGTTTCACCGACGTAAATGCACGAGATAAAAATAGATCATTGTTTTATTCTCAAGTTAATTCGCTTTCCTATCGCGTATCACATTCTATTCGACGATGTACGCGAAACGTAAATCGAATAGTATTGCGCTTTCGAGCTCTTCTATTATGAGTCGTGAGAGATTCAACTATTATCCGCTGAGCATAATGACTCAGCAAGATCTAAATTATCTCGTGAATTAATCGAATGAATTATCGTGTCTGTATTAAAGACGATCGCATCTTGAATATTTTATCGCATTTAGCTCACAGATGAACGAGTAATTATGCCCTAGAAATAGATTTACGCTTCACCCGATTAGAACGGTGGAGCGACAAACATTTTTTCTCGTCACTGGTTTTTGATAATTTGTTTATTTACATACACCCTCCCCTCTTTGCTTACTCTATTGAATTTCACAAACTAAATCGAAGATTTGTAATCGCTCTGTTTACCGTGTTTAATTAATTTTTTGTTTTCTTAACCATTTTATCATATTAGCTCGACCAAAAAGTCATTACGTATTTTTGTTCGTAGTAAATATAAACGCAATTACTTTTTTTCCTACCCAATAATTATCATAGTTGTAACAAGGGACAAAAACGATAAAAAATAGTGTTTATATGATGCGTTTAAGTCGTGACGAGAAAACTGACGACGATGCAAAAACGATCCAAGGAATTAATAAATGGTCGTTATAATGTTGAAAGAAAAGAATAAAGGGAAATTAATTAAACGTGCAGGCACGTGCTAAAGAATACAGAACTAAGAATAATTAAATTTTTATCAATAGTTATCAATGATACTTTGCCAATCGCGGGATTACTTATCTATTATTTATTAGTTAATTTATGAAAGATTTATTTATAAAAGACTCCCTTGCTCGGAGATCACTGTGTCAAGGTCAATGGATTTACGCTTTAGAGCACTGAAGGATGAAGAGTGATAAATATCCGCTGCAACCTCGTTACGAAAAATCATTTGGAGATTATTAAATTTAGCTCTTTGTGTTATACGATACATGGCGGAATCCCTCACTTTCAATTTTTTTCGTCCCATCACTCGGACCGTTTCAGATTCGTATAAAAAATTTCGTTGTGCCACGTTGAGCCACGAACAGTTAATAAATTTCAACAATTTATCTCGCGATTTTATTCCGGTGAATGTGGACCAACGATTATTTTGTACTTACGAAATTTCAGTCATTGACATTCAAAGATTCACTTTTTTTTAATTATATCATCGATTGTTTCTTTGATATATTCAAAAACTTGACACAATTTTCAAAACGACAAATCATTAGTCCCAAAAATATGGCCCTCCTCTTGGTGGTTTGATTGAAAAATAGTTAACTAAACTGGTAGAATCGATTAACAATATTGTAAAAAAAACTACGTGTTAATGGCTGTAATTAAAGAGTAACTATATTCGCTAAATTGTTGTTTCTTTATCTCTGGTCAAAGTTTTCTTTAAAGTCACAGAATGGGTGTAGGCATGGAATCGCTATAGTTTCAAAGGGGCGGGAGTCATGGAGTTGCTATAATCTCGAGCGTATCATCGGTATCAAGGGTGCGTAGTACCCGAACCGTGCGAACCCCTATATATTCGTACCTAAATGTAGGTATACATTCGATAGAACAAATTCCGACCTTCGGGGCTTAATTAATTTCGGGGCTCATCTCCCGCGCACTCTTGTCAAGTGCGGAAATTCTTCGCCCGGAAAATTGTAAAAAAGAAAAGATTGTTGGACCGAGAAATAGAAAGGGGTTATCGCAGTGCCCTTCAAAATTACAACAATCATGATTAAAGTCCAGAAATCGTCAGATTGAATAGAAATCGAAGAAAAATTGACAAAAAAAACAAATAAATCATTGGTAAGGGTAGGTGGAGACAATTCTTCGAATACAAAAGAAAACGTGCGCGATGGAGTGTTAAAAATTAATTGTTAAATATTCATCTACATTTTAAAATAAATGAATTTCAATAACAATTTTGCAATTATTTTTTTTTATAATGAAAATATTGAAAGGGTTGAAAACCAATCTGTAAATCAAATTTGTTAACTAAGAAATTATGCGTGGATCGTATTTATTATACCGTGAGGTATATCAGGTAGACAATTAATTAGAAGTTTACGAAGTATTGATTAATTAATTAATTACTTTTCCTGGATCCGAATTTGTGCGCGAGGCTTTGCAATCACGCACATGCGAAAGAATACTCCTATTCGCACACCTATTAATAGCACAGGTGAATGCCAAAGAACTTTGATCAGGGTGCACGATAGGCGCGATAAGGGCTGTTTCAATTGTCGCCATTCACTGGATTTAGGTTCAATGGGTGCTTCTATAAACAAATAGAAAGGGGCCTGCCCAAACACACCGTTCAAATGTAAGCGCGAACCATTGATAAATTCGCCAGGAGTATAGCCCATTTAATCACTTGCCACGAAATCTTCATCTTCATTGAACACAATTTTTTTTTAATCAGATAATTTCGAGTGCGGAAAATAAAATTGATTTTGTATACGATCCATGCTAAAATAAAATGACGAAATATCGAATTTGGGGTTTGCATCCCCAATCCTTAACGATTAATTATTAATTAATTATAAAAAAAATTTTTTCGCCGTCGGTCCCGTTTTATCTTGTGCTAAATCGGAAGACCGTCGGGTGAACCATGGATAAACTTCCGTCACGCGTGCAGGAAGAGAACGCGAACAAACAAAAATCTTTTCAGGTGATAGAGTTGCGCATACACGTGTATCAGGTGCACATATAACTATATAAAATCTGCCTTCTGCAGAAATACAGTCCACATTCTACGGAGTTCTTGATTTTTAGAAATCTCGTCACAGCTGCTCTACGCAAGCGTGCCCTGCATAAACCATGGGCTTATTATAGGTATATGTATATTTCCATTGAATATATATAGATATATACTCAGCTACCGAAGAAATTGCATTCAGTAATTTTATGAATTTTCTGAACTTTTTATTACAGATATCGTAATGTATGGGGCTTTTCAGGCGATGTTGTCCCCTCCTCGATACTGTTGACGAATAAAAATTGAAAACCTTCGGCTAACATTGCCGGATTTAGAAAAAATTTCAATTAACGTAAAGCCTGTTAGAATGAAAAACGTCTGTGAGAAAAGATAGTTCTTTTTTCGCTGAATTAAGAAAGAATGCTTTTTTTTACCAACTGATGTAAACAAAAATTTCAATAATGGTTTTATTCGAGCAAGGAAAAAATAATTACTATTTTTTAAAATGGAATTGTGATATTCTGAATTTAATAAAACAAATATAAAATTCTATATGCCAATGAGAATTGCGATGATAGTAGGTATAACCGGAATGCCCCATACACTGGGACAAAATAACTTGCGTATTTTGTTCGGTACAGGTTGTAATGTTTGTCGAGAGTAAAATCTTGCAAAAGAAGAGATATGGCGAGAGAAACAAGAAGAGAGGAAGCCGAGGCCTGAAAACGCAAGAAGCGAAAAATGAGAAATACAAGCAAGGAAAACTGTAACGTATAGATATAAACATACTCGTAGTTAAGAAAAGACAAAACATAACAAGGACGACACCGAAATAGTGCAGCGCTGCTATTTTATCACCGACGAAGAGCTGTATGGGGCGAGGAGGGTGAAGAGAAAGAGAGAGAGAGAGAGAGAGAGAGAGAGAGAGAGAGAAAGCCAAGAGGGAGAACCGCGTCGCAATAACTTTATCTCTGAGAAATAGCGGAGGCATGTAAACGGAAGAGGGGCGGTACGACAACGACGAGGAAAGAGAAAGGACGAAAAGAGCGAGGAAGGATAGGAATGAGAGGCACAAGGATGACGAAGCGAGAGGAGTTATAAGGATGGTTGCTCGAGAATGAGGAGAGAAGGAATAGGACCCAAGTGGAGAAATGGAAGATGGAACGAAGACGCGAAAGTCTCGTGGTGCTTTTCGCGGAGAACTCGCAGGCGCGAATAACCGAGAAATTTCACTCGAGATTTATCACCGTTACCCTCGTATTACGCCGGCCAAAGTGGCCTGATAGACGCCCTTTCTTCGAAGCCTTATAGAAACGAGAACACCAAGTCTCATTCACGTGTGTGATAAGACGAAGTACAACGCGAACGTGATTCGAGCACTTTCCATTTTCTAATCGGAATGACGTACGGCAAAGCTTCTTTTTTTCTGGCTATGGTGATTCTTATCTTTTTTAATAAATTCAAGTTATTGACTTGATTTAATTCAAAAAGTGGATCGAATTTATCATATAAACATGAATTATTCATTACTATTGTCTTTTTTTATTTCAATCGAATTATGTTATTATATAATTGTTTGAAGTGTATAAAGAATTATTACGTTATTAAATAATTATGTTATTTTTATCATAAATAATAGTATTGTTACTAATATTATCTAAAAAATTTTATATGTTATATATTTCAATATTGTAAATCAATTGTAATCCCCGTGGTTCCGATCACGTCGCATTACGAGGGCACTATCCAACCACTTTCCATTTTCCAATCCAAATGACGCACGGAAGACTCTTTTCTCCATCCATGACAATTTTTATTTTTATATAGCTAATTCTCGACTTTCTTTAACCCACGTTCCTGTTTCTTTTGCCATTTTGTAAAAAGAATTTCGAGCATTTTCCATCATCTCAATTCTTTGCGATTTATCACAAAAAGTTTGAAAAAAGCATAAATAACCATAAAGAGAGAATAAAAAATAATCAAAAAATTGGAAAATGATAAAAACAACGATAAAAAACATCGTTTGCACCTGGTTAAATGTGAGCAAGCTCGTTCTGAACAGAAAAAGCATAATCCAACGAGACAATGTTACACGTCAATAGGAAAGATCAATGACCTTTGTCGCCTTGTCGTTGTCCGGTAGCACACGAACGTTTCTTGAAACGAATGGTCCATTTGTGTTGCCGATAATTACGGACCTAGGCGTAAAGATGAATGACGCACGACGACGGGGTACGTCCCAACGGCTGCCATTTAGAGGCTTTCCTCTGTTGTAGGTACTCTCCTGGGACCGTGAAAGCGTCCACTGTTCTTCTTGGCGTAACCTCTTAACCACTTAATCAGCAGCTTTGATATCCACTTTAATTCCCTAATCAACGGGCTATATATTCATTAACAGGGACGAGAAAAAGTTTTCGTGAGAATGCTGGCAGCAGGTATCCGGACTCGTCCACTCGAAGCCTACATTGGGCTCCTCACGAACTGGCCCATTTTCTCTTTACGTCAGAACCACTTCAATGCCTTACCAGACTCGGGAAGTCTTGCAGTGTTTATTGTCCATGTATAGCGTATATCTAATATGTAAGCGCATTTTTTGGCTGATAAGGACAACGTGATGGGAACGTAAGTTTCTTTCGCAGCCTCAATGTAGGGTAAGTATTTCCACCCTGGCAACGACAGAAAAATAATTTTATGCGAACAAAAGCATATGTTAAAACAGCTTTCCATTCGAAGTGGAATTTGAAATGTTCACCTTATTTTTCCAAACCTATAAAGAAGAACTTTTAGAGGGTAGAGAGCAAATAATTCTTTCATACACGTGGAACATATGTTTTATTCATTATTACAAATAGAAAATTTCAACGGCATGTTCACGCCAACCCTTAACTCCACAATTTATGCTTTTTCATTTTAACTCATTATCTCAAAGTCGCTTAAAAGTCGCTTGAAAGTGGCAAAGGGCACAATTATCCCTTTAGCCATAAAAAACAGCATGGTATACGTAACCGAAAGATCCTGGAACAAACACCCCTGAATAAAAATAATTCACTGCTATACATACAAAGAAGGAACGGTGTCGTCAGAGTTTTTTAAACGGCGTACCGAAGATTTTCATATATATGTCGCCACGATTATTCAATGTGTCGCAGATTTGCCAAAAATTCTGAACGAACCCTCAAACTTTAACGGCTCTCATCCCTTCCAAGTTCTTTGCCGCCTTGTTACCAGAGAGGGTGAGCATCGAGGTGGTAAGCTTTTGCAAGGCTTGAAAAAAAAGTTGGTTCTCCTATCTGGAAAAGGAGGCGAGAGGGAATTTTTCGTTTCCCTGCACAGAGAAAACTCGGAGGATCCGGTGGATCCACAGTCTTTTTTATTCCAACCAACCCCTATCCGGTTAGCCGTGTGGCGTCTATAGAAGCAAAGCTTTCGTCTCGCGAGATATATATGCTTAGTTCCGCCGGTGTATAGCCCGAAGGAGAATGAGCACCCGGATGTCCTTGTTCAATTTTCTAGCGAAAGAAACTGTATCTCCGTCGTCAGAGAACTTACTTACCGGAAAGAGAGTGAGAGAGAGAGAGGGTAGAAGTGGAAGAAAGATTTAGCTAACTACAGAGAAAGTATGCAGTATCCATCGGGCTACCGGGCCAACTTCGAAGAGCCAAAAGGGAAAACTTTCATAATTTGCCCTCTCGATGGTACCTCGAGTACTCAGTGATGAAGAATAGAAACGAAAAGGGAAGGAGGTAGGATCGATTGAGTCAAGCCAAAGGCAGTTAAACGCGAAACTCGATTTCGAAATGTGAAGATAAAGAACGCCATTTTCCGCAACACTTTTTTTTCAACTAATTACAAACGATTCAAGGAGGGTGTAAACACGAATTACGCTTTGTCACCATCGAGGGCGTCGTGGATCGTGATAAGACAAAATAGTTTCTAGTAGATTTTAATCGAAATTATTCATTGCAATCGAAAGTAAGGATTGTCACGACATTTCCGATTGGTGACAACGAGTTGGTTCTAGAACACAGACATCGGCCACTCAAGTTAATATTTTCAATAGAATGGACTTATCGCTTGTTGAGTTTAATGGAAGTCACGTTATTTAATTTTATTTTAAGAAAATATATAATTTTCTGTTTTTTTTTTCATAAAATAGTCTGGACTTATTTTTGTATTGAACTCAAAAAGATATCACGCACTACAATGAATACAGGTTTGTTTTCTTTACAAATTAAAAACAATAACTATTTCAATAAATAATTAATGAAATACTTTAAACCAAGAGTTCTGTAAGCTAAAATAATAAGTATCATAAATATTTATTAAATAAGAGCAGATCTTTAATAATAACAAAAAAAGCAATGCATAATTCATGTTAACTTTTATATCGATTAGGTCAATCAGTTTTCAAGCTGAATAAAGTCAATAATTTGTTTCCTTCTTATCGATACGACTCGTTTCTCTAGCAGTAAATTTGTTCCATGGCCCATTTGCCAAAGCCAATCACTGTCCATTGGGCGAACGAAATACGAGATGTACGGCTCTTAACCCTCGTACCTTTACTCCACCTCTCGACATGCAGCTGATCGAGCGAGCCTCGATCGTTAGCGGAACGAGATCGTGACCGCGTCACGAAGCTCTCTGCTATTATACACGATCGTTCGCGATAGAAAATCCTAGATTGCCGGTTCGTAAGCGAGGACAAGCAGTAAAAAAGTTTCACGAGGGCGTGTACGTACCTTCGATCGCGATTCTACTTGCACCCACGATAGGTTTATATAGTGATAGACCGTAGATACTACGCTCCAAGCTCTTGCACATAGTCTAGTGCACAGATATACGTACGTTCTACGAGGAGTGTACACATTCGACCCGCACAGCTCTCAGGATCGCGCTTCCCCAGTTCTACTATTACACCTATCTGTTTTTTCATCCCACTATTTCTTCCATTCAATTCTCGTAATAGTTGCTCTCTTTTTCTCTCTAATACATACACACATACGCGTGTAAGTGAGAATATAAAAAAGCTAAATGTTTGTATTAAATCATTATAAAATATTTTTTTTTAAGTAAAGATTTTAAAGTCAACATTATAATGTTTTATTTTATAAATTTACATGTTGATAGTTTAAATGATTTTGAAAGCATTTGTCGTAGTTAATGACATTTTATTTTAAATAATTAATGTAATTAAGCAATTTCATTGAATACGAGTTTTCTCCGGGGATGAATATTGCTGTTTATATTATAAACTATTATTATAACTATAGTTTCATCACTGTTCTTCTTAACTAAGAAATTTTTGCAATATTATGAACAATGTTCTAGTGCATGAAAAAAAGTGGTTGTTTTTATTAAAAACCAAAAGTTTGCTTCTAATAAAAGCAATTCTTTTTATAGAATCAAACTAATAGAACCAAACTTTTGGTTCTACGAAAAAATATAAAATATCGAGTTATCAAATCCACTATGCTATAAAAAAATGTTGTGTCGCTCAATCTTTTTTTGGCCGGAATTGTTACTTTTTTTCATTCTATTTTTGCCCTTCCAAGGTCTCTGTAATAAAACCGTTCTACGGCCTCTTCTCCGTAGTCGATATCGGGCCTGCCGTTTTCTTCAGAGAAATGAGGGTGTAAGGTCGATCTCGAGCATCTTCACCCTTGTTCGCAACCCCTCCTGACGAGAGATATACCATTTCAAGCCCAGCGGGGAGAATAGTCTTCGAAGAAGAACCTATGTCCCCAACTCCAAAAGGGCTATATATATATATGTGTGTGTATGTATATGAGCGAGAAGAAGGGATGGCTCGAGAGGGTGAGATCGAGTCGCAGAGGGAGGCCTGAAGACGATGACGGAATATCCGCTCGGTCTGCGAATGTAACCTACATTCCGTGTGTTGGCACGCGTTACGTCATCTGGTACAATGGCATAAAGCCGCGGTTCGCACGCGAATTCCAACGACGCTGCAGCACTTTCGCAGAAAGAACGTGCACGAGAAAAGCATCTACCCTACCGGCTGGACCCCTTTCTAGCCGAGTAATTTTCTCTTTCTTTTTTTGTGAAAAGAGGCGTATGGAAATATTATATAAATTGTTATAGTCAATTTTAAAAATTTTAGAGAATTTTTATAACAATTTTTATAGGACGATTTTTGCGAACATTTAACGGTTTTCAGTGGGTCAAATTATGATCGGTAATTATACGGGCTATAAACTTTTTAATCTGTTTTTTAAAAATATTATGTGAATTTACAAAGATTCACATCTTCTAAACTGTCAACTGTGGCTAAAATGGTGATTGAGCGATTTTTACCCTTTAACATCAATGATTGGATTACTTTATTAATTTAGATATATTTTACTGGCCTAGCAATCTCTTATCGGGATAGAGAAAATAGCAATAATCGATAGCAGAAAGTTTCGATAAGTTACCACAGTATTCTTGAGAATGCATAACGAGTACAGTCCCATCCGAAAGTTATATTGAAAAATAACTGATGGAAAGTGGAAAGAAAGTTCGAATATTACTATTGAGAATAGTCTGATAAAATGGCCACGTTTTCGGAAAAACCTTCAAACATTTAATCACATTTTTTTTCAATTGTCTACAAATTTTTCAAACCATTATTCACTGAACTATTGACATTTTTTAAACATAATTATCATTTTGTAATCAATTCTCTTAGCACATTCAATATGATTTATTTTTATCGGATTTTTGTCGTACCATGAAATTCTCGAATTCAAATGGAATCAAACTTTTGGTCTGGATTGTATGAGCAAATCATCCTTGAATAAATCCCAGTCTAATCAATAACCATAGACTATAATATCTTTCGCCAAATACCACCGCACAAGATGCTTCTGCGCCACTATCGAATAACGGATTCGCGATATGGGGAAGAGGGTTGTGGAGCGAATATTCTTGTGATGGAATATTCTTGTGAAGCGAATATTCTTATGATGTGCCTGACGATATTTAAATACGTTAATTGACGCGGCGAGACCTGTCACCACCGTCTTTTTTATACATACAGTAGAAACTCAACTTATCCAACGAAGAAAAATTCGAATAAAGTAATAACGAATAGTGGCTATAAAAAATTAATAATGTATATAAAATTATAATTATTTCATATTATTCTCCATTAAAAAAAACAAAAACAATTACAATTTCGTCACAGCTTGTTTGCCGGATTTTGATATATTTTTATTAAAGTAAGAATTAGACTCAACACGCACTCTTATCTGTACAAAAGTGTGAGAGGGGATGAAAAAACGTTGACCTCTCGGTTTACCTATGTAATAAAAAAAACTGAATTGCAGTAACATATGCATATTGTGAATGGTACATGGGGAGGAAACTCCTATTTTTCGCTCCCTACTTTACCGTTGCCAAGCGCTATATATCGGGGACCACTGTCGACTCGTTTGACTCTTCCACGGTCGCGGTCCTCCGCGCGTTTCTATATCTCCCTCGGCGAGCTTCCACCCTTCGCCTATCTCCTGTGCAATTTGATGAAATGATGTCCCTTCCCGCTATCCTTGTCCTATTTCACCGGTGTATTTGGCGTGTCCTTTTTTATCTTTCCCTGTAATTGTCCCCAAAATTAGGAGAGATGAAAAAGTTTACACAAACATGCACATTGAAGGTAAAAAAGTTGGTGAATCCCGAGCATGAACTTGGTGCCGTCAATGATTTATTTTCGTAGATAAAAACTCTATGTATACCTAAATCTCTAGATCTATCAAATTTTTTCACAGTAAGCTTTTTAATATTTTTGTTATTTATTTATTCATTCCTATCGACGTAAAAATCTTAAGGCAAATTTAACTGTTGGTCTCTCATTTCGTTTATCGACACGTTGCAAAAATAGGCATAATTTTTATGGTTTTTCTTGATTATTTAGTTTTGGTGTTTTTGAATTTTTCTATGCAACTTTAGGTATTAGTCGATTTATTATTTATATATTATGTATACATATACAGGACAGTCCATGCCAGACGTATTGACGTGATATTAAGGGTATTTTACTAAAGATATAAACTATTTTATTGTATTTGTATGTGGCGAGCTGGTGGTCTTGTATTTTATTATTATCTAGTTATATGTATGCCTGTTTCATGTATAAATTCATATACATCCTTATCGTCAGTACCAGCATTTCCTTTTGGTCCGGTAACAGCAAGCTCTAGAGTGTACCATGGCTGTCGAGTTTTTAATTAATATCGGTGGTCTCCGTACGAACGCCCCCAGCCTTTCCCTACACCCACCGCACTGATGAATCTACGTGTATACTATCGGTCTATCGTTCCCCCCGGTACATTGAGAATATTCAGATGATCGAAAACTAGTTGGAATTTTTTATAATTTTTACGAGTCTTTCTCTCTCTCTCTCTCTCTCTTTCTTTCACACTCGCATTCTCGTTAAGCTTTTACGGTGCCTGAATATCCATCAAATGATAAAACAAATGAGAACCGAAAATCCAGGTTATTTCGTCTAATTCATCTCGTTACAACAATGATATATCAATGACCAACCTTTTTCGCGGAAAAAATATTTATTGAAAAGTTTGAAATGTGATTCGATATTCGTAAGCTATGGTTGTTGAACTTTTTCTGTAGTTTAAAAAAACGTTGAAATAATTTCACATATAATAAATATAATAACGCTGAAGAAAGGGCAGAGTGTAGCACAGTGGTAACGTTCGCGGTTCACACGCAGTGGATCGGGGTTCGATTCCCGCCGATACCAATAGAATTTTTCTATGTGCTTTTTGTGTGCTCTCGGTAGTTCGGAACTCACCTAAGAAAACCTCCGTAGGTCCACAGGAAGAACAGAGGTGTTTTGGAAATGTGTTGGGGAAAGAAGTAAGGAGAAAATATGAAAACCCGCAAGGGCGTTCATGGGAAAAACGTATAACTAACTATAATAACGCTCAAGTAATTTCACATGTTATAAATATAATAATTACTAGAGTGGAGGGATGCGTGTTTAAACTAACTGCAAGAAAAGATTAATTACCGATAATTATGATATGACTTTTTCAACTGACGCGAAATAACAAAAAAAAAGATAATTGAAACGGTTTTTTGTAAAAAACTTTTGTAAATAGTTGTGCAAGTAAAACTACCTAATAATAAGGGTAATTTAAACGGGGGAAAAATATTTGTAGCATTTGTACGCAAATGTAATTGACAATACCGATTTTTATGCATTACGTAATCGCTGTGAATTTAGACAATGTGAGGTTTTATACGATTAAAGATCAGATATGTTTTTTCATCTATTTTTGTGGAGAATGCATTGGGGCGGAATATTTTATACAAATTGGGAAAACAGTGGTTATATTTGTAGATCGTCGCAGTTCATCGATCCCAGACATACTTTCACATACCCACATATACACATATATATATACGGTCTCATAGTCTCAACGATTTTTGGCTGGCCCTTGTTCCAGCATCCGTTCCAAAAGACGAAACGATACACTGCAACGTTTTCATCCGGCGAAAATGTGCATACTGCATTTCGTGTCTATTCTACTCGCATCCGGCAGATTTTTGGCTGGCAGCTATACCAAGACCCGTGTCCGGAAACACTTCGCGTTGTACGGCAGCCAATACGAAAAATTCAACCGGAGATAGAATACTTTTTTCAATAATTGGTCGTCTCGTGTATTACAACTTTAAAAATGTCCTTACAACGGTCCTCAACAATTTCGATTCACTCGTAAAGTTAACCATTCGTAAGTGAGTTTCCCTATCATAAAAAAAATGAACTGTACGATATTTAATCTCCTATTTAATAATTGAATTTAAAAAAGCGAGCAAGTTTTCTTTTCTTTTTATAATAATAAAAACGATACAAATTTCATGAAGCAGTGCGACCAGTAGCGACGGAACGAAATTAAAAAAATTTATCGCAAACCTAAAAAAAATGTTGTTTCGAAGGGTAGTTTATCGGGTATACGGAATTCAAGTTACAATACCGGTGAAATACGAATGAATCGTTTCAGATATATTACGTGGAACCCCCCATTGGGCTTCTGTGTGTCGGAAGAGCGAGACAGGAAAAGAAAGAGAAACAAAGTGAGAGGAACGATTAAGCGAGATCTCCATGTAAGTGGCCAGTGGTTCTCTTCTCAAGACAGTTCCGTCATAATAATAACTTTGATTTTCCGAGTGAACTAGCACGTTGAATTCCACGAGGAATATTTTATTCGTTGACTGGTCGCGCGAGGATCGCTGGCCTCTCGGGGAGTCCTCACATTTTGATAAACAGTTTTGTTTCTACCAAGCATTACCGGCGGTGGATATCTTAAGTGCCAGACTGGTCACAGAATCCACACGATCAGAAACTCGAATGCTCCATGATCTTTTATATATATATATAGCTCGTGTGGGATTTAAAAATATTTTCGATACACGAGACATAGTTTAGTGCAGAGCTTGACGTCGTCGTTCACTCGGCGACAAAAACTAATCCCATGGACACCGTCGAGTGCTTGGGCATTCAAGCACCGCCATCAACCTCCTCCTCGCATTCATGTTTGGTCCAACGACAAACGAGAGCCTCTCGTACAAATGACTCTTGGGGTGGCGCACACACGATAAATCTCTCGCCATCATTTTTCTTGTCTCAACGATTATTACGGGCTCTTGGAAATATTATCTTTATTTATGAATATTTGTTATTTCGACGCTGTGCGAAGCATCCAGTATTTACATGTATGACGGATGTGATGTAGAAAAATCGTGGATACGCTTCGTACCAATTTTATGAGTTATCGAGAGACATGCCCTCGAGGATAAGTTAGTACGTAAGATGGTTTGAAAAAATAGGAGCATGCTACGTCCAAAATGCTCTGTCGTTTCGTTAGAACGTCGAATTTTGTTTATTGCACAAGCTTGAGATGGGATGGTGGTTGAGAAATAATTGTGCGACTTGGATCAATGGAAACGAGAGACTGAATTAATCTATTATTTTTTAAATTGTCTATTTGGACAACTGTTATTTTAATATCGGTTCTCGTTGAAATGGAAAATACGGACTTAACACTAAACCTACCGACAGTTCTTGTGCTTATACCTATTCCTATTGCTTTGAAAACGGTCAATTTGACCTGTACTGGTAGGTTTAGTGTTAATGAGAATATATCGAATAGAACTTGTTATACAACTATAATATAACTTTGTAAACAAAGGAAAAGGTCTGGTTGAACAGATAAGGATATCTTTAACTTACGTTGGTAAACCATAGAACATAAATACGAGATTCATCACATAAGATACAACAGAAAACATTGATTTGTTCTTGCCATTGGAGAACACTGCAATTTTTTTTGAGTTGGATCTTTATGTCTTGGTCTTTATTTCGATGTCTCGTATGAATTTCTGTCTCCTCGCATCTCGGAGAAGTAAAAGTGGATCACGTCGCCGGTTTAATCTTGCAGTCTCTATTCTAACGAAGATATACAAAATTTCAGAACCGCTGTGCCATCTAGCGGTCAAACATTCAAGTGGGTATCTTTTTTAAGTTTTTCCCATGCTCTTATCAACGGTACGTAATATGCGCATGTTGATCAATATGGGAATTCGCCGTTGGTATGCAATTTCACTGGTGCTGTTTATGGAAATTCCTGGCAAATAAAATCATGTTTTTGTTGAATGTTCTTTCATGTCAAGGTGAAACAGTCTAGTGTAATAACATGGAAGATAATCTAAATTTCTTGGCGAAGTGGGTCAACGTCGGTTATTCAGAGGTGATTGATTGACTTACAATAATCATCGCGTGGAGATAATTATTATCATTATTATTGTTATCGGTACTGTTGTTGTCATTTTACTTCCTTTTACATCAGTATATTGTTCACATCATTTACGCATTTTATATTGCTTTACGCTTTACATGTTCTACATCATGATACAATTGCATATTAACAAGCGTGTGACTGTCATTACCCCACCGACGCGGTGGATCGCGTTACTAGCGTGCCTAGCGTGGCAGGAGGTCGGTCGGACGGTACTAGTGGCGCCATCTAGCGTCTTTTTACGCAAGCCCTACGCGCCGGACGCGCGTTCTCTCGTTGGTCAGCAACAGCGACAGACGAGCGGTAGGTCGATGCGCAACGCTACCGCAAGTGGCCACTAGATGGCGGCACTAGAATTATCTTTCCGGCATTTTTCCAAACTAGCGGAGATTTATCGGTTTCTCGGGGTAATAAGTGACGCAAGCGTCTTTACGCTTACGCAATTGACGAAATCGTGACATCATACCATTTACGTGGCGATGTAGAACGTTTTGTAGGGTTGAAGGATGTAAATAGCGTAAGTGATACGAATAATATACTCATGAAAAAGAGTATGATGACAAGAACGAAAGAAACAATGATCATAATTGAAATAACCGTATCAATAATTCAAACGAGAAAAATGATATTACTAAACTTCTTATTTAAATATTATTTACTTATTTGTTTTATCAGACAATTTATGAAATGAGAGAGGTCAGCATGATATGAAAAAGCGAGTCGTGTCAAAGTATTTAGATATTTGTTTGTATTTGCTAATTTCCATATCAACTCCCGACAAATATAATATGAAACATCAACTTTCTTTAAATTTTTTAAAAAAGCTTTACAGCTAAATGCCTCAATATTCTTTTGGCTGCGATAAAGGGTTGAAAAAGTTCTCGTATGAACGATTGAAATTATAATCGTTCCCAAGATTCGCATTTTTCACTCTCACAGGAGAAACATATGCGATAGATCCTAGTTTATAGAAATAAGAATGCAATAACCTTCGGAATTTCCTAATATGTCCGCACTTCTTAATCTCCTCTTCGATAAGTGCAACTATATCAAAAAACAAAAAAAACTGACTCACTTGTGTCAAAACTGACGTCACGAGTTATTTTTCGCGATAAGCCGCCGATCATCCCCTATCGCAAGTCGATCAGGGTGGAATCGAAAATTCGTCGAAAACGAATTACAGCGACCCCTCTCTACCTTACGAGTGAATGGTCACACATGTGCTATTTCCACCTCCACCCACAATCTCGATTCCTACCCCGAGTTTCCTCGATTTGTTTTTGAACAGAATAAAGGTCCGTTGCGCACAGCGCAAGTTTCCATCGACAGGTGTCTGTCTTACCGATCTCGAAAACGCTGGAAACGTCAATGGACTGAAAATAATTCCAGGCTGAGAAATAAAACGAAGACTGCATAAGTATACATATATGCAAGATATACGTGTCGGAGAAACGAAAATTGTTCATTTTCACGAGAGGCATGTAAGCTGTTTTGTGCGCGCTTCCACCCATTTTGGCGATGAAAGCTCGGTGTGCTACACGACGTCGCGACGCCGGCATCTCTCGAGTGTAGCGCATGCTGAAACGTTCGTCCCTATTGATCGTCGCGACGATCCGTGCTCTCTCTCTCTCTCTCTCTCACTTTCTCTCTCTCTCTTTTCTTCCCTTACTCGCGCACCCTACACTCTCACCCTTCATAATCACCGCGAGTCTCGAGAAGCGACAGTCGCGAGTGATCACGCAGCCGGGTAAAAAAGCACACGACCTGCACACACACACACACACACTCGCACCCACACAAACACACGTACACGCCAAGCACAGACACAAATACACGTACGTAAACACATACACGGGCATACACAGATACACACGGTTCGCGAGGAAAAATTATTTTGATTTCATCTCGTAATCAGCAGCACCGAAAGGAAAATAGAGGAAATCGTTCCCGCCCCGACCCCGCGCGAGCGCCTCATCCCCCGACCCGAGGAGTTCCAAGAAAATCCACAATCACGACACCATGGCAATCTATCTTACGTTCAAGGAATTCTTCGTTTTATGTAAGACTTCGATGCATATAACGCATACACCTTGGTCATTCGTCGTTTGTTACACTGTGTCCAATTTACTTTTCTCTTTGTGCTTCTATTTTCATTCTTGAAACAACGAATTTATATCGACGGTGCGAATCGAATCGCGACGTTATTTGGTGCATGTGTGTTTTTTTAAAAATATTTTACATTTTGTGGGGTGGGTCTTTCGTAACTTTGGTGATCAATTTCGCGTATCGCGGAAACGAGGTTTATTACCGTACGTCATTTATTTACGTCAATTTGTGCAACGTTAATGGGGATGATGTTTACCCTCGTTCTCGTTGCGTGCGCGAAATCGTATTTTTAATCTGATTTAAGGGCGCAATTAATTTTTTAATTTGATTCATTTGCAATTTAATTTGAAATTTTGCGATAACAAAATGTATATTTTTTGTTCCTCTTGGTCACTCACCGATCTTCCGTTTTGGATTATTACTTATCACTTTATTTAATTAGAACTCCGAGGTGAAGAATTAAATTTTCGTCCAATTATAATTAATCTTTTTCTCAGGGAACGTAATTATTTTTTTAAAGATATTATGGTGTCTTGTTGCCGATTGGTGTTAAATATGAGAGACTGGAATAGATCAAGTATATAGGAATTTCTTGCAATTTGAATTAATCACCCAAATATCCTTGGCCCGTTAAAATCGACGCACAGGCTGCATAGTGAGCACGGCCTTGAGCATACCTGCATCTGTACCTACGCCGACACCTTGGAAGCTCGACGAACAACCACGTTTCACCACCAGTCCATCGAAGAAATCAATTGTTCAATGGATCTATACCACGACCACCAAATTACCTGTGGTGAGTTCATACTAAATTTCTCATCCATTATTTTTCTACCAAAAAAACGATTATACGCACAAACATATAAAACTCAATGATATCATTGTTAAATCGAAAAGTGCGAAATTCACACTTGCATCTAGCTTCTACATAATTTCGGATTATTCGTGAAATATTATTGTCTCGGTGTCAAATGCTGTATCGATTTTTCCAAAAAAAATTAAACTCTTACGGAACCTGAAATATAAATATCTTCAAAATTTAACAGCAAATAATCAAACGAACGACATTTATTTTATCTCAAAAAGAGATATTTATAAATAGTCATATTTATATAAAAAATTAATATCACCCAAAATACACAGAATATGCGTTTACATGATAAGATTAAAACAAAAAATCGATCATCAAATTTCATAAATGTATTGTATTAAACTATTGGTATACTTGGACTACGCATTTCCCACGGTGGATAACGAATCGTTATTTCGAGAAAGGAGAAATAGCTGAAAGCTTGTACCAGTTTTGTCAAACAAAGGGACGTAGCTAACAAAATTTCAACACTTTTGTTCGTTTACTTCAATCCGTCCGACAATCATATACCTATATATTAATATAACTTTTTAGTCGTGCGATGCGTACTACAGTAAACGTACATATATGCGAAAATCATTTGAATGGATTCTCGGGACGTGACCGACATTCCCACGGATTCACCTGTGTGGGTGGTGTATGTAGTAAATATGCAGTAGCCGGCGCAGTTTTCTCTTTATTCGTCGTAACGCTTCAGCGTACTCGAGAGCACGCTACGTGGCTCACGAATTTATGCTGGGTCCCGTGGGTGGCCACACCTACGCTAAGAACGGTTGCGATCGCCTCTTCCCGCGTGTCTCATATTTATATACATGTTGTAATATATATATACCATGCCCGATATCTATCACTTGCGTCTGTTTCGTCCAGGGTGGAATTAATTTGATCTCTGTACGGGCAAAACAATAATAATAAAGTTTCAGGATACAAGATGAGGAAAAAACTGTTTTCGCTCACGACGTAAAACTTTCGCCGTGATGAACTATTTTTTATACGCATGCACGGAACGAGATTAAAAGTACAAACTTGGGATATTCGCAATGACAGATTCTTTGTGACGTGCTTAAGTTTGTTTTTAATTTTGTCAACAAAGATGGCGGATGGTGATTAACGAATATAAACAAAATGGCTGAGTTAGCCTCAACGGCAGAATCAAATAAATTTGCGAAAATAAGCGGTCACACTAAAATTCACAAATTAGTAAAAATACACAAAATGGTGGAATAAAAAAAAATTTGCATGAATATAAAAAATGATAAGAGGCACGAAAATGTCGAATTGGAGGCATTTTTCGAAAGTCGAAATTTACAGAAATTTATTTGAACTTATCAATCGATGGTCTTGATTATTTTCATAATATTCGTAAAAAATGTCGCGTTTTTACATCGTGGGTTACCTTCCCCGTCCAAGATAATCGTTTTTTGACGAAAATAACGCGTATATTTATGGCAAAAACGTTTTTACTCGGAACTGATAAGTGATAAGACGGAACATTCGATCAGCCTGCTATGTTATCACAAATCTCCATACCGTCTTATCGCTGAAGTTGTTCGTTCTTTTTTCTTCTCCTGTCGCGCGAATACGATGAAAAAAAAACTGTGGAACGAGCCCGATACGAGACAACGAGGGAACGGATTTATCATTCGTGGAAATCTATGCAGTAACCCGATATTAATACCTTCCTGCCGGAATTAACAAACGGGTGTTTTATTGTTCGTTTTCAATCTTATGACCGCTTTGACGTTATCCGAATAGCCTGTTGCTAACTTTGCTTACAAGGACGTATGGAAATTCGTTATCCTATTATTATTACTATTTTACGTCCGTGCATGCAGCCGATTGTCGAGTCCTTTGCATTTGTTGCTCAGGGGTTGGCTAACGACCAACTGTGAATTATCCTAGCAAAATGGGATTTGTTATTTATACGTGTGCTCTTATGTTAGAACGTCAAACTACTTTTACAGTCTTTGCTGCACTTTGAGTAATTGAAAAATTTTCTTGTATTTGTTCGAGTGTATTTTTATATCGTTCAGCCTGTTTTATGTAATCGCATCTTAACGATCTAACAGCGACTGATTTATAGGGCAAATAATATTTTTTCGCGTTGATTACTAAGCGAAGTATCGTTAATTAATATTTTAATACGGTCCGATCGAAGTATTTTCCAATCTATCCTTCGCGTAATGAATTTCATACTCGCGAGTTCTCCCTATCGAGGTCATTCGATTAAAGAATGAAAATCTGGAGTTCGAAGAGTCAATTCTCATGATTACTTTTTGTTCTTTAGGAAAAAGTTTAAATGAGTGAAATTCATGTTTCTTGGATTATCGACCGATTGATCACATGATTTTAATTATGATTTAGTTTTTGGTAGTAAGACTGAATTTTCAAAAATAAATACAGGTGATGAACTCAAAGGTGAAACAGATGACTATGACGGAAGGAACAACGACGTTAATGGCAACAACGACGACCCAGCGAACTTTATCGACGAATCAGCCGCTTTATCGTCTCGACGGTTCCAACGGACAGGCTTGCATTTTACTTCAGGTCGACGCATTGATAACCGTGAAATATCGTACGAAGCTCGGCGAGGATCAGGTTAATGTCTTTATTTATAAAAAACATTCAAAATACTTTATAACGGATGTGTTTATTTTTTGTATTTGTATTTCTTTTTCTTAGGAGGCCAGCATTTACGTACCACCAGATGCGACTGTTACGGGTAACTGCGACAATGAGAACACGGTAACGATGTCCTTAAAATGGAAGGCCTTCGTTCTGTCTTGGAGCTTCGCCAAGGTATTATCGTCTTACTGGAGAAAATATTTATTTTTCATCAATGTTGAAATTTCAAATAACTTACAATATTATGAAAAATCATGAAATTTTAATGAAACTTTTTTTTCTAAAGAATTTTGAGTCCACTGATTTCGATTTTTGAAAACAATGACAAAATTCGAAATGGCGGAATTCAACCCATAATTTGAACATTGATCGCAAAGATGATGTTTGTATTGTTTTATTTTTATTTTTATGAAATATCTTTTCCTAGACACTTGGTGGGGAGAGATGGTACGTGGACAAAATCGAGCTGACGTACAATTCGAGCGATCGACACTTCGAGCATACCGATCAACCCAGTGCGTTTTCTTCTATTTTCAAATTTTTCAAAGTTTATAGAAGTGATGTTAGAAATAAGTGGAACTTCATGGTTTTATTTTGTTTCCGGCAGATAAAACCGTGAGATTGAGTACCGGCCAGAAAAACAATCCGATGATCTTTCCAACCCCTGTAGGAAAGTCGTACGCCTGTGACGAAGAGGTCAACATTACACTGACAGACGGCAAGCATTACGGTACAGTCTTTTTGAGGTAAGTCGTCAGCAATATTTACAAAAATTCAAACGATTTTTACAAATTTTATCGTTTCTTTACATCGTTCATAAATTATTATATTATCAATAATATAATTTGAAAACTTACAAGTGAATTTTGCATTCTTTATTTTTTTATAAACACTAAACATTTAGGAACATACGAGAATTAATACAAAATGCAAACTAGAGTATAAAAAACGAAGGTGCTCAAGCTACGATAAGGGTTGGGTGTAAAACTATATAAATATTAAGAAAATAATGAATTTTGTTTTGTTCACACATTTTTTTCGTTTTTCTTTTCTTCAAGGAGTATTAAGCTTTCTCATTTTTTTCTTCTTCAAGGAGTATGAAGCTTCAGCCCTTCAAGTTCAAAAACAACGATTTTGCGACGGAATTTTCGTGCAAATTGTTAAACGCCCAAGCCGGAAGGGACGAGACCGCGCCCGTCGCGGTTGGTTCAACCCTCGCAGCGGCTGTTCTTCTGACCATTACCGGTTACGCCGGTTATCGTTACTTCAAGGTCAAGAAGGTCAAATACGACACAATGGAGTAAAATGGAAAATTTCGCGGGGAGCCTTAACCACCAGGATTACGTGTAAAAGAATAGAAACAAAGACATGGATCGAAAAACGTCCCAAAATCTCGAGATTCTCGAACGGACGCGGCAATTGGTTGTAATAAAATCGATCCTCCGTTCGAGAGCCTCGACGTGCCAGAGATGTTTCTCGTGAGATCCTGGCGATAGTCACTCGCAATCGGTCAGAATTTTTTCTTAATTTTCGTTTCTTCCCGACCCTCGATGCGTCTAGGAAGATTTATTGAACAAGATTAATCACAATAATCGCGAACTCCCATGGTTGTATCTATAGGCTTTTTGACCCGTGTAACCCCCGAGTAAAACACGCGATCAATTTACTTATTCAACATACTCATTTGCGTGACATGTTTAACAAATTTATTAAACAAAGAAAAATCGATATATATATATATAGATATTCTATATAGTTTATTTTCGTTGATTTTTCGTTTGATTAATTTTGCTTGTTGTCTAATGTGTATTTAAGACAATTATATAAAAACTTCTATGACGATCGAAGTGAGGCCCTTTTCGGCAGCTGATGGCGTTCGTTGCTGGAAACAGATAAATTTCGTTGAGCGTAGCTAGATCTTAGATCACGTGAGAGGGATGAAAAAATAAATCGCATCGAGCGAGACACCGGATGTGGCTGGCGCATGGCAATTTATACTTCGCACCCCACGTCTCAATGTACATAAAGTCACGGCATTTATTCCTTTTTTTGTGAGATTTTTGCAATTAATATCTTTCGTTATATGAATTTGTCGATCTTTGATTATTCGTTGCTTCGTGTTTCTTCCGATATATCTGCATTATTATCAATACATCGATGGTAATTTTATTGGTCATTAATTGATTCACTAATTGGCCAATTTATTACTTAATTTGCATATCCATCGATCGATTACTAGCGAATTATTTAAGTGTCGAGTAATTATTTATCACCGATCGTTTAATTAATTGCCAATTGATCGATTGTTTAATGCTTGCTTTGATCGTTGATCGGCATAGTTTAATCATAAAGTAATCGAATTTTTACTTCAGTAACACGATTGTACATACAGAAATAAGTTTGTGCCACTTGATCGATTACCGATTCATCAACGCTGCTCGTGAAACTAAAAATTGCCTACATTCCATTTGTCATTGACATACGGGGAACCGAACTTGGAAAATCGATGAACCCCTACGAGAAATCTCGTCAACTGATTCGTATTAAATCATCGATGTCGAACTCGATTGTTCGTTAACGAGTCGATCGTTGATCGATGATACCACGAATCGGCATTATCGTTTAATAAAATATCGCGTTAGAGGGTTTGAAATATTATTTTTCGCAACGTACGATCGCATCAACGATTCGTTCGATGCGATGAAAAGAATTTTTTTCCCGTATGGAAAATAAGAAATATATATTTTTATTTATATTGATTATTATAATATTTATTTTTTTTCTTTCTTCCATACCGTTCGATCTTACGAATGAGACGGTTATTCATGTTAGGATATAAAAATTCGCTGTTCCTTTAAGTCCAATTTCCAATAATACTCTCGTCATTACAAAAAAAAGAACAAAAAAATTACATATCGAAGAATCAAATCAAGTTAGTAGGCTAGTTTATAGGCCATCTTCTTCTTATCATGGGCCGTGTCTCTCATTATCGAATCTAATTACTAACATTGTCTTATCAACTGCGTCTGCGACTCGTCTTAAACGAAACCCCCCCTCAAAAAACTAATATTTCTTTTCTTTTTTCGTGCGGCCAAATATATTTTATCCCTACGAGTATCCCTCCTCCCATCCTACTCCTATTTGAAATTATCCATTTTCCCTGAAATAACCAATATAGATAGATACTTATACATAGATATATATTATCTTTGAAAGTGGACGGGAAACTCATTAATCGCAGCACGACAACTGGTAAGGCGTAAAAAAATGAATTAATTTTTTGACGATAAAAATTGTATAAGGTAATAAAAAACGTAAAAGATGAAATATCGTTGTAGATATTAAGTACGTATTTGATGTGTGGCTGTATATGTCGCGTATCTCACGTGTGCATGTATATATACACATTATTACGATTATTCTCATATTATTATCGTTATTATTATTATTAACAAAGATTAAGACAAAAAGAACCTATATACGCATATACGCATTAAATTATAAATATTATATGATATAAACCTCTGTCTTCCAAGTGCATATTATAATATAAACAAGAGTAAACAAAAAAGAAACCAAACAAAAAATGCAGATAAACCTAGGCGAGAGTGTCGTGGTGTAAATATCGACGTCATGCGAACCCGAGTGGGTGTCGAGGAAAAAAAAGACGAGCGAAAGATAAACAATGATTCGTCAGACTCGTAAAAAAAGTCTCATCGCGTAATTGATTAAATATATTTTAGGTCGTTAAGTGTTTTTCGTCGTTTGCCTGCTAAATATTTCGTTCGCATTCTATACATACATATATATATATATATGTATATATATGTATATATATATATTATATGAGGCAGACACACCGAGACAAAAAAACGGATTTATCGAAGATCGTCCGAGACATTGAAATGTTTCTTCAACGAATAAAGAGAAAAAATGTTTGAAGCGAATAAAGATGAAAAAGGAATATGAGAAAGAGTTTTAAAAAAGTGTCACGCTGGTCGTACAAAATTAGACGCGTTGTATAGCGGCTCTTCGCAAATATACGATAAATATGAAAAAAAAAAAAAAAACGAAAGAGTACCGAAGAAAATTGTACGAGGGCCCGTGAAAAAATGGTTGAACTGTGAATTGCGGCAAATAAAAATAAGAAGAAAGAAGGATAAATAAATAAAACAGATCGGAAGATGATAAAATACGGACACGATAAAATTACTCATGAAAATAAAATGATGACAAAATAAAATGTTGCTGCGTATATATTGGCCACAAATATAGGCTATCGCATATATCGATCACGAATCTATGATTAACAAATATATATATGTATATATATATATATATATATATATATACATATACTATAATTGTATACCGATCAAATAAAGGCTGTTATACGAGTTCTATGCGACTTGCTATTTTCAAGTAATGTTATTGGTATCGTAGTTACACACGCGAAATGTCTCGGTTCTTCGTTTTTTCAATCCTATTTATTTATTACCGATCCTTATGGTGATGTTCAACGATCATATATTCGACAGGCGACGATCTTAGTACGAATAGACTTATAATTAATTTTCTTTAAAAGAACTCAAAGGGTCCTTCGATAGAAAAATATCGTCTGAATTTACAGGTCGAAATTTTGATTTATAATTTACTAAATTGTATCGTTACTGGAGTAATGAGCGCGTGGGCATTTTTTACTCATTCATAATATAATATGTTGAGGACGGGTAAAAAATTATGTGAGTGCGGATGGTCGTGTACACGTAATTTTTTTGGTGATTACATTACTAACTTTTTAAATATTAAACAGTCGATTTTGAAACATCTTCATTATTCAACTCTCATTTGACCAATTGCTGTTATATGAAATGTAGGTTTACAGAAATCGGGTTTAAGAAGTTGGCGCGACGTAACATTTCTGCCTAACTTATCCCACGGGAAAGCAATTATCTTACGACGGTACATGCATCTACCCATTTAAAAAGAATCCTTCGTCACGATACTTTCTTATCATCTGAAGATAAGAATGAAATACACTAATGTACCGACTGAAATACTTATTAGTTTAATTTTTGTTTTACCACGTGCATCCTAATAAATAGACGCAAATAATAACGATTTTCAGATGATCTAATACCAATGTTGTGTTATTGAATTTACTACTAATTCTTTTTACCTACAGTGGGTTTCCTACTTACCGACAAACTTCAGTTTTCTCCCTCCGACAGATGTCTCTGTTCAGCTATTCGAAATTTTCAAAATGAATTCAACAGTACAAACTATATCGATTCCTCTGTTATAAAATATAGAATTATGACATTTGTCTATTTATCTTAAATAATAAAAGGACGACAAATTCTTATTAAAAACTAGAAATGAATGAAGAAAATAAACATAGAATACATTTAACAATTATAACACTTTTTCTTACAATTCTGCATGTTTTATTTGTAAACATATTGAACATCGAAAAGTTATAAAAATCTTTCCGGCACGCGCAGCTTATAAATTTGTGTAAAAACGTCAATGAACATCCGGGGATAAACAGAAAGGAGTAGGTAACGCGCAAACTCACCCCCAACCGTGACCCTGCAAGGGCGTGAAAAGTACAGTCAAGCAGGCTCGTGTTACGAGAGAGGAAATGGAGAAAAGATGGGGAACGCGAGGTCTGATGACGTTGTGCTAAAATGATGGGTAAAGAGGGGGTAGCGCGAGCGCCCAGCCTCACGCCCTTTGCGCAACGCGCGTGTACCTTTGACATATTGTCCAATAGCTTATTGTCGTAATTCCCATTGAATTTGCTACTACAATGCCCTACACACCGCTGACAAATCGTATTGTTAAACCTTCGTGCATCCGCTCGCCTATATATATATGTATATATATATATATATATATATATATATATATATATATATATATATACACATTTATATATAGCTACCTGAAGCGAGATAAAGACATCCTTCGGGTCCTTCATCACATTCATTCTTATAAAATCCACAATTTTGTCGTTTTCCATAAAAGATTCCGAGATCCCCATACCAGAATACAGTGAGAACTTTCCGCCTTTTTTCTCCTATCATCTTTCTTGTTACAACACACTCGTTCTTTTTTTTACCTCATAGTCTCAACACGTAGCTCGAACTTAATCCTCACGGGGTTCCCTTCCACGAGATTTAACAGATCAGAAACTCATGGACCATATCCAGGTATACAAAGCGAGTACTCTGCCATTTCAGTGGATTGGCACGGACTTACTACGGAAATGAAGATTCTCCGTTACGATAGAGAGAGAGAGAGCCCTTGGATGTTTGTTTTTTTGATTTTGCTCAGTGATTTTTATAATTTGGTTGATGCTGCTGTAAGATCACGTTTATGTTTTGCGAGAGTTCTCTCACGAAGAAAAATAATTTTAATATTGGAAACGATGAATAAAAATTGAGGGAGGAAATTCAGGGTGACGTAGGGGAAGGGATGAAAACATTAATGTGGTTAGAGTTAAGGCGGGTGGAAGAGGAAAACTTATGGCGCGCTTATAATTGCGTGGGGTGGGTTATTCACGATAGTGAGAGAAAACCAACAGGGACGTGTACATGGGTACGGAATCAAGGAACACTAAGGTGGGCATTGCTTGGTACAGAGAGAGAGAGGAGAGAGAGAGAGAGAGAGAGAGAGAGAGAGAGAGAGAGAGAGAGAGAGAGAGAGAGAGAGAGAGAGAGAGAGAGAGAGAGAGAGCGAGAGGAGAGACGAAGGCATGGTGAGATAGCTACTAACACGGTGTCCCGTGACTCCCATGTCGGCTTGTTATCCGCAACGCCCCATCGTTATCCGCAATTACCCCCAAAACATCCCCTAGTTTATAAATTATAGGCCATGCCATGTGTATATTTTGCCAGTGTGTTGGGTTACCCGCGTTATGCCTATGTCAATGTAGATATAACACATAGTGTAACACACGTGTATATGTACAGTAGAATCTCGATTAACCCAGTGGCGGTTTAACCGTGCCGAGCTATGGGCGATCGTCTTCGACGGATTTTTTATCTCAGGAAAAATGAGGCAAGTCAAATCGGCCCGAAGTAAAAGACAAAAGTAGACGAAGTTACGACAATTTTTCAAGGGTACAAAAGGGTAAAGAAGAACCAACAGCTCCATCCCTTCGAAATGAATACCCGAATGAATGAATCAATTTACAATGAGACACTCGATATATACTTCATTTTTATCAAATGGAATACTCGGAATAAGTTTGGACTCTTTAGAATTGGACACCCGGTAGATATTGCCACTTCTTGATTCTTAGACAAGACGACACCGGTTGCGAAATTAATTTGCAATATACGGTAAATAAATATATTAGTCACAGTTTATATTACTTGGATTTTTAAAATATCATATTGAATAAGAACACGTTCAGACAAATTCGGATCGTTCGTAGTCCTTAATTATCTACGAAATTCACCGACCCCCCGTTCCTCGTATAAACGGGATTCGACTATAGATGAATTTTGTTCCGAACTTGCGCATGCCTCTCGCTATCTGGTAATACCGGTCCAGTAGAACGTGAAGTAGGGGTTTACATCTGTCATCAAGCCCAACCAATTACATTCAATTATGTTCGGTGTAGCTCAGTACCCTTCGCCAATACCATTATATCTCCCTCGTCACCCCTATCCACGATTTCGTATCGTTATTACTATTATCGCCCTGATAATCCTTACCGATTAAATGACCCGTCGAATGAAATTCGCGTTTCCTTAATTATAACGCATCTACGTATACGCGCACGTGTTTATCGGCCAACCTGTAATCAGCGATGTTGTATTAAATTAACAGAAATTTAGACATAACTTATGTTTTAAAAAAATATCGATTGTTCGATACGATATTGTTTCAATCGTTATCTAATAATCGGCGTTAATTTGATCGTGCGATAATTTGCAATTCTGCTAATTATTTAAGAGTGACAAATTGGTACTATGTGTGAAGCGACAGACTAAAGAAATATGACTTTTTTGAACGATAAATAAATATTCTTTTGTATTTTCTAGCTGGGTGAATTTTTTTTTATGGAAAAGAGAATTTTGACGTGTCCCACGAGAGTCTTTGTTTGATACGATATTGTTTCAATCGTTATCTAATAGTCGGCGTTAATTTGATCGTATGATAATTTGCAATTCTGCTAATTATTTAGGAGTGACAAATCGGTACTATGTGTGACGCGACAGACTAATGAAATATGACTTTTTTGATCGATAAATAAATATTTTTTTGTTTTTTCTAGCTGGGTGAATTTTTTTTTATGGAAAAGAGAATTTTGACGTGTCCCACGAGAGTCTTTGTTCGATACGATATTGTTTCAATCGTTATCTAATAGTCGGCGTTAATTTGATCGTACGATAATTTGCAATTCTGCTAATTATTTAGGAGTGACAAATCGGTACTATGTGTGACGCGACAGACTAATGAAATATGACTTTTTTGATCGATAAATAAATATTTTTCTGTTTTTTCTAGCTGGGTGAATTTTTTTTTATGGAAAAGAGGATTTTGACGTGTCCCACGAGAGTCTTTGTTCGATACGATATTGTTTCAATCGTTATCTAATAGTCGGCGTTAATTTGATCGTACGATAATTTGCAATTCTGCTAATTATTTAGGAGTGACAAATCGGTACTATGTGTGACGCGACAGACTAATGAAATATGACTTTTTGATCGATAAATAAATATTTTTTTGTATTTTCTAGCTGGGTGAATTTTTTTTTATGGAAAAGAGAATTTTGACGTGTCCCACGAGAGTCTTTGTTCGATACGATATTGTTTCAATCGTTATCTAATAGTCGGCGTTAATTTGATCGTACGATAATTTGCAATTCTGCTAATTATTTAGGAGTGACAAATCGGTACTATGTGTGACGCGACAGACTAATGAAATATGACTTTTTTGAACGATAAATAAATATTTTTTTGTATTTTCTAGCTGGGTGAATTTTTTTTTATGGAAAAGAGGATTTTGATGTGTCCCACGAGAGTCTTTGAGATGTGTGACAAAACTTTGTCGCGGAGAGGCTGCTGAAAAGTATTAAGACCCACCCTTAGGAAACGTCGCTCTAGTCGCCCTTTATGCGTATTGTACCTTTGGTATATCCTCGAGGATGGCGCTGGCTCTTCCGAGGTTCACAATGAAATTCGCTACCTGAGTGTCATGGCACTCGACCGTAAATCCGCGGTACAACGAATCGCACCAAGTTCGGTACACACGAGGGTTGTAGGATGAACAATTATGAATATATATTTTGACAACTTTGCCATTACCTCGAGAATACTTGAGACTGTTGATTCAAGTACGAGAAACACGAAATTAGTTGAAGAATCGTAAGTAAAAATATTTTTTACATACAAATAGATCTTGACTTTTTTTTTATTTGAATTTACTTGAGCTTGTCAAACAATATTATTATAGCATTGCAGAAGGAATTTTTTTACAAACAAATTTCCATTTCTAATGCGTGAATTTTAATACAATTTTAATTATTTTTAACACATCTTTTTATATATATATATATATATATATAAATATTAACGATACAAATAAACAATATTTTCAATGCTTCAGTGATAACGAAATGAGTCGATAAAAATAAAGTACGTAAGTGATAAGAAAATTGCCATAATAGAGATTCCTGGTAAATTTCCATTATTTTATCACTGTTGTTCGTGTCCCTCTTGTGTAAATCTCGCACAGTTATCGAGTTACACGTGTTGCGACGGGAACATAATGAGAGATGGAGTAAGGAGAGAGACAGACAGAGAGAGAGAGAGAGACTTCTAGATGTGACGATCTTTGATACGAGCTTCCTGGAAAAATCTCGTCCTATAAATACATCTCCTAGATTCATGGCGCGTTGAAATTATTTCATTCCCACACAGCGTCGACATAATAATAATACCTGTATATATTAGCTCGGTCGACACATTGTCTCAGCTCTTCTGCATAGAGTTTGCACCTAATTTCTCCCTCTTGATATCTCTCTGTCTCTCTCTCTCTCGCTCTTTCTCTTGCTAACTCTCGTCGCGATAAAGACACGATAGAAGCGCCGACCGACGTGCTTGAATAAACGTGTGCGTGGTCAGCTTGAACCTCGTGCGCGAGTTCTCCCTGCATCTACCATTAATATCCATGTAGATATATTGTACGGTGAAAGACGGTAAAAGTCTTACGAGCGAAAAACGGCGAGCAGCGTTATTTCATCGTCTCGATTCTTCGCCTTTGTACACCGATGGAAGAAAACAATTTAATATGACGATTTCGAAACCACGAAATCAAAGCTTGCTCTACGATGACAAATTAAAATCAAAAAAGAAACTTACGATATAAATAGAATCGTACAGTAATGTTGAAAGTAGATAAAAAAGTATCTCATAGATATATAATACACGTTGGTGAATGTATGTATTACGTGTAAATGGGATCAGATTTTTACACGATGCACATATGTGTAGGATCTGGCTGCTGTTATGTGGCCACTCGACGATTTTGCACGTCGACGGGATACACAATGATGTAACAGGAGCCTCTCGAGATCTCTGGCGCGCGCAGACCACCCTTCACACCATACGTCCAGCACCCTCACGAGTTAGGCTCTACGAACGTGTACCTTACACGAGTACCCGAGAAGAACATACTACCTATATCATATATATATATATATATATATATATATATATCACCACCGTCAACCACCTATTCGTGTTCGCATTGCTCTTGATCCGCTTTTGATTTGTACATTAAGGATCAGAGCAAACTATTCAACAAATCGTTCATCCCGGATTTAATCTTCGAGAATGACGTAATACCCTTGTTACGGTGTGTGAAATACGTATATAGTTGGATTTATTTATATATACTGGGATTGTGATGGAAAGAGTGGTAGAAATGCATTCTTTATCGAACGGGAACAATTTGATAACTAACAAATTAAAAAAAAAAACATAGTTCTTTTAGTTAAGAAATGTTTATAATTGGCTTGGAATTATGAACATTTTGCTTCCTTATATCAATATATTTTCCTTCAGTTTTTATGGCACATAGAAAAAATAATGGATGATGAGGGTTGAAAAATGTTTGAAACCGGACGATCCGAACGCAAATTAATTAATTCGAATTAATTGAATGCCATTTTTAAGCGGTAATAATAAAGTATCAAAAGTACCTAGACTTGACTGGTGTTCTCGTTAGGAATAACTTTTACGAGCATTTTAGGTAAAAAATGTGAAAAACTTGTTATTAAAAATTCTTAGAGTGAATGCATCATAATTAATTTTGGTTTAATTATGAAGAGATTTTGACAACCGACGTGTCGAGAGTGTAAGTTCTGTATAGCATTGGAGGGTGCAGACAAAAAAAAATAGGTAGGGTCTTGGGAGTATTGGGGAAGTGGGGAAGGTGTCGGAGAAGGAGAGAAATGGGGAGAGCGAAAGCAGGGGGGAGAGTTCATAATAACTCGTCGAACCCTGGTATGTGTTGCTAGTCGCGCGCCCATTCAGATGCTCTTTTGAGGATCAAAAGAGAAAGAGAGAACATGGTGGAGAACTACCCCTGTACTTAGGGCTATGTGAAAACCACAGTTATTGGCATACCTTTCTTTCCATTCAAAGCTTTTCACAACTGGGACCTGGACCAGTCTCTATACATAAATATGTACTGTAGTATATATTTGTATATATATGAAATATTCCTGCATATTCTTTCACCGTGGGACAGGGATGCTGCGAAGCAAATGAAATTCTGCACAATTTATCACACCCAAATCTTTAAAAACTTTTCACCCTTTTAGCAACATTTTCAGAGCTCGCTCCTCAAATATTTTAATCATTAAATCTCGTTAATTTACTAAAACTATATATTTCAATATTTTTGCTAGGTACCTAACAGGTCTCGGTATCGCCTTGGGTGATCGATCTGTCTATATGATAATTTCCATCGTCTCAAACATCCTCTTCCGAATTTCGTACTCAACATTTGTAAACAAATTGTATTTTTTCCAAATTGATATCCGAATATTGCGAAAACCCAAAAATGTTAAAATATAAATTGTAGATAATAATTAACATAGGTCCAAATTGACAAGAGCTACGTATTTCACGAGGTTAAAAAAAGGAGGTAGTCTCGCCGTGCATCGTCAGTTTCCTTGCAGCACGAGAGAAGAATGTTTCCCGTACATTAGGAGGACAAACGCGAAGAGAGCTTACGATGCACAGAGCTTGCACTTCATCCAGGAGCCACCTCGAGGATTCTTCGGGCCCTCTTCGGCACGACATTTATTTATATATACGTATACAGATATATATACGAGGAGCGTAAAGCCATCCAGCCAGAGACGACCAAGATAAATTATACTTGTATAGGCGAGGATCCGAGCGTGTCAGCGAAAGACGATCGGGCGAGCGTTAAAAAAAACTTATGCGTCCGACATATTCCCACCAAACTCACCTGACACAGCCGCGTGGTCTGGGTGTGGGAGATAACGAAACGCGACGACGTAGCGCGTTATGTGGCGCACGCGGTGCTGATGCGGATATCCTTGTACCGTTATTTGTTATGTTATTGAACGAAGTATTAACAAATTATTGGTTATCGAATTTTGAACGATACATCGAGCTTATCACGGTTTCCTAAATTAAAGATAAAATACCAGCTTTAAATCACTATGAGATATTTATTTACTGTTTACGTCATTTTCCTAATTCTAATATTTCCTAACTTTTTTCCCCTCAATAAAATAAAATTCATTATTGCGTTGGAAGTTATATTCGCTATTTTAATAAATTATTTATCGAGTAACGAATTCATCATTATATTAAAAAAGTATATGAATCGTTGGATCAAAAAGAAAATAATGTTGTTTCAGATATATAGATTGGTCTTAATCATCAAATTTCTTCGTACAGTATTCCACGTTTAGTTTTTGTATCGGATATAAAATGTCGATGAGACAAGTTATTCTGTATGTATGCTTGAAGGACGCGCGCTTTTATAGAAAAATTCAGCATGTCCATCGGGACATGTTCAATATGTCCTGAACGATAATTGGTGCCCCGAGCGCCCTAATAAGCAACCCAATACCAACGAAAGGGAAGGCATCCTTCTCCATCGTGCCGGTGTATATCTATCAAAAATCTTCGTAATTGACGAGACGTATGTACAAACTGAGAGTTACGATTGTCAATATACATATATACATACACACACACACATATATATATATATAACGCACGAACATATGCCCTTATTCTGCGTATATTCGTAGATATGAATTATTATATGTATATGTATATGTAAGGAATTTGTCACACGGGCACGTAAGGGTTGCACGGCTGCCCGACCGCGCATATGCCGCGGCTGTTCCGCCGCAACCCTCTCGCTGACAATAATTAGCCCCGGTCATAAATCTTGAACGTAGCTACAGAGCGCCTGCATCGTGCCCAAGACACCCTCGTCGTGTCGCTGATGGCTTCATTTTTTTTTTCATCCCTTGCGTCCCACTCTTCGTACTTTTTTCTACCCTTTTTTTCAATCTCACGGTATGTTGAATTATTCATCGCGAATCGCTTTTTTCATTTTTTTTCTAAGATGTAAACGATACGAATCGTGCGGCAAAGTTTCATTCGTGTCATGTAAGAAAATTAATTATACAATAATTCACATTCATTGTGTATTTCACGAATAAAAAAATCTCTGAGAGTAAATATTGATAATTGTAATTAATTTATGAAATATTAATGTAATCGTCATTTGTTGAATAAATTTAATATAATAAAGGAAATATAAAAATTCCATAATCCTAGCGACGCGATTCGATTCGCGAACGATTACACGATAAGGGTGCATTACATCGTGGCGTTTGTCATTGTACGAACGGAATGTGGTACGGCGTAGCATGAAGTATACCATGGAATTGGGCAAAGGCATAACACGCATTCTATATCCCTCCTTCTTGTGTATCGACACACCAGCAGAGACTTGTTACTCGCGAGACCATCACCAGCCCATATATCACGGGGTGGATCTAACTAACCGTGTAATCGGGGATTCGATGCCATTACAAGCTTCCTCTTGACGGCTCCACTTCACGTGGAACCCCCCTCTCATCTCCTCGCACAACTCGTGTCACATGTTCCATGATCATAGACAGATCGAAGGTTACTGGCTCGGATAATCCATACGCCGTAAATAATTGTCATTGCGATCTAAAAAATGTCCCGTTCTAACGCTATATTTTTCTAATAAAAACAAATCCTTTGATAAAATATTTTCCACTACTTTCAAACTTTTTATTTTGTTATTTTTATGCAAATTTATGCTTTAAAAATAATTACGAATAAATATCGTTAAGAAATTAATTCAATTAGATTTTGTTTCGACATATTTCCCGCGTACAAAATTGTATTGCCAAAAATTAAAAAGAATCATTGAAAAGTACATAAGATTTTTTTTTAATTTGCATTTCGCGCTTCGCTCATCCGAAAAGTTCGATTGTCCCTCCCGCTATTATTACCGGGGTAGGTAAAGTAAATTCTCTTTTACCCCGTGAAAATATCTTACGCGTTTAGTTGATATATGTCATTGTTTTCGTCCTCTCTTCCGGCAGAGCGCACTTTGTCGAATTGAGACAAATCTTCACGTAGGAATTATAAGCAGGGTGTTTTTCTCCCTCCTCGATTGTATAGCTGGTGCAATACAATCGACACTTCTGATCTTGGTGAATGGTGGAGGATATCGTAGAATAGCGTGCTAGAAAAAAAAGAGAGTATAAGAGAGGGAGGCTGAGCGACGAAAAGTTTCAGGGGGTGACACGAAGCAGCAGAAAGTGGCCAGTGACACATAAAGAGCATATTTTTGGGCATTAGCTTCAAAGTTCTCTCTTGGTCCTTCTCTCGGTATTGCCACATAACAGCGGGATTCATCGTGTGGAACACGAGGGGTTCGTGTCCATAAAGCGTTGAAGTGCCAGAGCACACAGCGTGAAGAAGACTATACCATCAACTACCTGTGTTCACGCCTCTCTCCCCTCCTCACTTTCTCACTCTCTCTCTCTCTCTCTCTCTCTCTTGGGTCGCATACACAAGATGGATATAAATCTCCGCTACCGATCTTTCTCATCTCAGACCAAAGAAGATCTCATCTCGATGCTCACGCTAATGGGGAAATAACCAGCGGATTATGTTCACTAATCCGCTGTGGCAATGTCGACGATCCGGTGACGATCTTATACCTTTTTTTCGTCGTTTTTTTTTTCTTTTTGCTTACCTAAGGGCTTGCCTTTGCCGTGTGTCGTAAGAGTGGACCATAATAATAATTATAAAAATAATAAGAAGAATAATCGTTGCATAAAGAGTAATTACTTACTAGAGGGTTGTTTCCGTTAGTTCTTGAAAAACAAATATTTTTTTAAAAATCATTTCTTTTTAAAATAATTGTTTCAAGATTATATTTTTCTCTCGATATCTTCGCGACAGTAGTTGCTGGACTGTACGATACGGATACATCGACGAGGAAGGTAAGCCTCGCTATCTACCGCTCTGTCCGGTGCGTGTCTCGTGTTCCCGATTATATATAGCAACGGAGAATATCCGTCTGACCTGTGCTCATTATATATCGTAATCGTTCATGCGCTCTACCGCGAGCTTATTGTTCAGAACGCCAATTTTCACCTGCCACCCGTGACAACGCGCGATGACACCGTGTACGACGATGGAAATCCGAGAAGCTCACTATCGCAAACGGCGATTAAATTCTCACCGCGTCTTGTCTCGCGATCGGCCTATAGTTGCGTCCGATCGACTATTTGTACCCTCGGAATAAACATTATTATATACAACGCCATTTTCAATTTATTCATTTTTAGCGTTTAAAAAAATATTGTTATTATTATATTTTATATTTATCTTCAACTCTTTTTACTTTTTCTAAAGTCATTCGATAAATTTAATAGAGAGATACGTATATATTTGTAAATATAATCGAAGAGACAAATAAAAGGGCGAGTTATTTATACTATGAGGTTAATTCGATTATTATGGATATTTTTTCAGTTTTACAGCAGGGTAGTTTCTTCCAGATAAACAAATATGGAAAGTTTCAATTTGCTATCGTAGAAATCATAAATGTTAAGAGGATAGCGAGAGATGAGGAGGCTGAGAGAGTTCGTCGCTCATCGAAGATCCTTCACAAAGCCACGCAGAGCCAGTTCCATACACGTTGTCAAACGAATTTTTCACAGAACCATTTTGGAATGCAATTAAAGCCAGTAGAGCGAAATCCGACACGGACGTGACACCCACTCGCAAGCTCGTCCCCGACAGACCCTCTTTCACCTGCTTCTCCCTCCCCTGCTCTCTCTCTCTCTCGCTCCTTTTTTGTTGGGTTGGCGCAATTTCCCGGTCTGGTAATACCTGCACCGATATATCTATACGTATTCTATACGTATATAGGAATTCTCCCTTTATCTATTGCCACGTTCAGATTATGTTCTTTGCTACGCTTTCCTCGTTCTATCAAAATCAAAATGGATAATTTTTCATCGTGTTTAGAGAAATTTGGATCTCGATGGTGCGTAAGCGTGGACTAAGTACGTCAGCGAAATATTTTAATTGTAAACAAATATAATTTGCGATGGAATAAGAATAACAGTGAATTTTGAGTGGTTCGGCACAAATAGATCGATTTCATCGATTTATTAATTATTTTATCGATTAATATTTTATTATAATATTCATTCATATTAACGATCTATTATTTTACGAAATGTGTCGCAAACTAAGCTGATTTAATATTAAGGTAAACACCTGGACTTATGTGAATGAGCAGATGCAATTTTTCAAAAAATTTCGAAATTCTCGATTCTTTTGATATATCGATCGTTTACTATAAAATACTGTTGATGTCTCCAGTATTACGTTTCCAATAAATTTCCATCATGACATGAGATATTCCATAATGCTACGAAATTTTCCAGCCAGTTACATGAATTCTGAGTTTCTGGAGGGAATTCGTACCTGTATAAGCGCGTACTAGAAAGTTCTTCTGTCACTCGAGGTATTAGAATCGTTCGAGCAAAGCAAGTGGTTGGAATGATGATAATCCGAGAATCATGTTGATAAGGCACTATAAAGGGATAGTATTCTTGAGTATCAACATAATACCGAGAACTTCTCTTGCGAAACGGATGGCGAGAGGGTTGAAACGAGTGAATGGGATTTTGAAGAGCACTAGTGTTTCTTGGGGATAGTGGGAAGGCCACCGAGCGAGAGGGATGGAGAAATCCGCGGGTGTGAAAGAGGGTTGTATAACGCAGGCGTGAGAGAGAGAGAGAGAGAGAGAGAGAGAGAGAGAGACAGAGAGAGGGAGAAAGAGAGAGGCAGCGGAGGACCGGAAAATGGCGGCTCTCCGAGGGAAATCCGACACCAAATCGAAGGTAGACGCGGCCATCGCGAGGCACGGCGACGCCCCTCCGTCACCTCTGTTGTAGCGAGCTGACTGCTTCCGTTGCTGCGGGGATCTTGGCGTTTCAACCCCCGTCTGGTTCGTACTACTGAGCAGAGGTGGTATTCTTGATCCCCCTCCTGGGAAAATGTTACGAGAAACAGCCCTTAAAACAGTGGGAAAAATAATCGAGCGCCATCCCGGTCTTCCAATCTGGGTGCCCTTCGGTGATTTAGAACCCCCCAATCTCGTTACGTCGATCCTTTGATGGAAACTAGAGACGCGATTAAATCAAAATTGAAATAAATCAATGAGATTGGAATTAATATGAAGTGATTCAATGTCCAGAGGGTAGTGCCGAATGGGGTCTCGGTTCACTGTCACTATATTTGAAATCCAAATATTGGGACTTTTAGATCGATATTAACGTTTTATTGATAACGATCTATGATTTTAGCAAAAAGTCAATCTGAAGTTTATCCTAGCTATACTGACGAGGAATCATTTCGTTCGCAATAAAATGTGTTTTGAGATTGCTGCTAATTGTAAACTTCGTTTAAGTACATGACAGTGGAATACGATATTTTTGTCACTATATTGTAATGTTTGGACCTTTTATTCAATACTAAAATGTAATTTTGGTTTCTTATAAATACTTCAATGTAATTGTGGTGATTTTTTATATTATAAAACGTAGTTCTTAGCTTTTTTCAACATTTACATTGCTGTCAACCCTTAAATACACAAAATTGACTACCAAATCAACCAAAATCCAAACCCAAAATTTATTCCCATCTTCATTTTAATAACTCTAAAATATGTTTTTCTTACTTCGTCAATTACCAATTTCATGATTTTACGTAACATCTATGTACTAATTCTCTTTATTCGTGTCTTGCCGCCCCTGTAACCGTCTGAAACTCATCTAAAAATAACCCTAAAATTCCATCCCAATCCATTTTTTCGTACGTAACCGTTTGCCCTCATCCCTAGAATACGAGCAGAGTGCGACTTTGAATTCTACTTTCGGAAGGAAACTCGATCATCCGTAAATTTCGGGTGAGACAAATTTTTGTTTTTTTTACTTATGTTTTTCCGCTCCATCCGTCCATGCCTCGAAGCTCGAAGGAGGTGCAAGACCTCGTACGAAGAAACTACAGAACATCGGTACGTTTTTGAATCTTGACGTCGGGTCGTGACACTTTTGACGTTTGCAGGCGCGGTTTCTCGACGTCGCGTTCTGGATCACGTTCAGAATTTCGAAAAGTAAGCGACGGCTGCTTTTCACATCTTGCTCTCTCGTGTACATATAATATCCTTGCACGGCCTGTGTGGCAATCACTGGACCTAAACAACGTGTTTGACGCCTGTGTATATTGAATATGTATAAGTATATGTACGTATGAGACGGCCGTAAAGGCCAACGGTGGAGAATTTTGACACCCAAAAGGGGGCAATTAGTTGCAAAAGGCGGAGCTGATACAAAGGATTGGCGAGGCGTGGCCGAGGCGCGGATTGGTACTCTGGCTGATCCGGATGCTGCTGATGCAGCTTCTCTCGTCTTCGTTATATCTTCTCTTCGCGTTCTCTCACTGTGCTCTCTTTGCTTCGCTTTGTAGATTTATCCTGACCTCCTGTTCCTCCCTCCCCCCTTCACTCACTCACTCTTTTTCTCTCACTCTCCCTCCCACCCTTCCTCTCTCTTACTCTCGTTATCTTCCGTTCTATGTCCATATCCATCTCATTTATTTTACAACGCTTCGTCAAATGCTCCAGAGCTTTTTCAGTGAACTTCCCAGGCTGGCGAAAGACGTTTTCGTCCGAGAATCTTGTACAAACTGCGCTCTCTGATCTATGCAATAGCCTCTCGTGTGACCGTCAACTTCATTTCGGTGATGCTCTTTGAGTTTTCAATTCCAGGGGAGCACCTCAATTCTGTCACGGCAGCTTTTTCGGTAACCTCTTTTTTGAAAACTTTTTAATTTTTGAACTTCTACCGGTTATCGACAAATTCGTCTATAACAGGTTTTTATTAATTACCAATGTCTTTCAATATTGGTGGCGATTTCGTGAAATTCGAATTTTCACCCTCTCGCTTTTGAATATTTCGTACTTGTAGCTAATTTATCGACAATTGACATATGCACTAACAATAAATTTGTTTAATAAATAATATCTGCCAATCTAGACAATGATTCTTTTAATCCTAACTATGGTACCCTCGTTTTTGGAAATTTTGCAAAATGGGCCAATTTATCGGTAATTGAGACATTTGCCAATAACAGGTTTGTATTACTCCTCAACATTTTTCAATCGAGATCACGATTGTTTTTATTTAAATCTTAGCGACTTCGTTGTTGGAAATACAAACATGACAAATTTATGAATTATCGATAGATTATAATTACATGACAGTATTGAGGTAATTTCATCCCCCTCTTTTACCGATACCGAGGTTCGACCGTTACGTATTTTTACATGCTTAGGGGTGGGTGTATGTTTTTTGTTTTTTGTTTTTATCGTACGAAGACAGGTTTCGTTATTGGTTTAAATTGGTAGGAAGGACCAGACTCGAAAATCGACTCGACAAAGAAAAAGAGAGGGAGAGGTCTCCGGCGATAAAACGAGTGCTTGTTAGCACACGCGACGTACGATGTGCGAGTCTCGAACCGGCCGACTATATATCGAAGAATCACAACATGGTGTAGGGTAACGTTGACACGTCTCGTTTCCGGTGTTTATTGGTCACCGTGTGTATTCGAATGCATATATGCGAGAGTAAAAAAAGAACAATTCGACCCTCACGTGTAACACACGTAACTCGTATATATGCAAAACATTCCGTCATGTCGTTCTCGCAATCGTTTAATTTGATAAACCCGAAATCATTTGGTTAAACACCAGAGATTCTTTATAATCTATAATAGACGGTATTAAGATTTTCTTCTTGCTTTCAAATGAAGGGAAGGGAAGATAAAAAAAAAGATTTGCGATCACTCAAACATCTTTTACCAAAAGAAAAACCAGAGATAACATTCGCAGTTCATTTTTAATCGGAAAACATTGACATTTACTAAAAATTGATGAAATTATTCAATCGTTTACGACCTTGTTTTTATAAATTATGTTCATCTTTTATATATATATTTTTTAACAATTTGCAATTAAGGAATATTTTTACCAAAACGTGGTCTGTTCAGAAATTCGCATAGTCAGCGTTAGTGAGATCTGATGTAGGCTACCTGGCAGGTGAGAAAATCAACGACAAGATTTAAGTGAAAGAGAAGACCGTCGAAAAAATCTAAAATTAATAGATCTTTACAAAATAACATTGAGGGACATCCTCAATATTCTAAAAAAAAGTGATGATAATTATAGCACGTATACATATAAATTTATCTAAAAAAATCTTTAATGTAATTTCTGTTTCGTTCCCCACGAATTTTAGAAATGAATGCATGAGATAAATGTTAATTTCGGAAAATTAACGGTCCCAGTATCCTTGGTTTTTATTTTATTTGTGAGCTCTAACTATAGTAGCAAGCCTTCTAAAATCCGTCTCATCGAACATGGAATGGCCCATATGTATATATATATACGTACCTACATGTACATATGCGATATATATATATATATATACATATTTGTGAGCCATGATACAGTGGAGGACGTTGGCTGGTTCCAGGGGTTGGATCCGGGGGTAAAATACCGTGGGGTTGTACCGCCCCCGTAGCCGACCAATCGGAGGATGGAGCTTCCAGTTTACGCGTCCAATCGCGAGCTGGACGTTTTTCGTTTCGAAGCAACAGCGCACCGCTAACGTCGCATTATAGCTGGCGTACGCCGGCAAACAAAAAAAATAATTGACGACGTCGACTACGAAGAAGAAAGAGAAGAGGAAGAGAAAGAAGAAGTAGAAGAAGAAGAAGAAGGAGGAGGAGGAGAAGAAGAAGAGCGAAACCAAGAACCACAGAGGCTCAAACTGCTGCTGCTGCTGCTGCTGTTGCTGCTGGTTTTACGTGTAGGCCTTGCTCGAACGTGAATAGTTTATGTCGGTGTAGGTATCTTGGTGACTTGGTCACTCAGTGACCGTGCCCCGTACTAATAAGAAGTGGCGTGCTTGTCCCGAGAGTGTCCAATAACGCCACAACGCAAAATTTCAACGATTCGTGCCCGCGCGTTATGGTAACAACGATCAATTCGAAATCAATCGAATTTAGTGAGAACTAACCAAAAGGATACTTGGAAGAATAGTGTGTGCTTCAAAATTTGATGATTGCTCGATTTGTAAAATTTTTATAAATTGGAATCTTCGCTGCGGGTTTTTGCGCATTTTCGATTGATGAGTGATTTTTGAGGCTGAGGATTGTTTACTTTATGACACTTGTTGAGATTTTTCTTTGTACTTAAAGATTTTTTGATCGAGCTCTACAGAAACGATGAATCGGCGATGATCCAGTGGAATTTTGGAACTGAGGAAGGACCTCTTGTTGTCGTTTGGTGCATCTTGGAGGTGAGAAAAACATTGTGAGAAGTGCGAATGAACGAGACTCATGAATGGAAAAACTCGGGCAACGTCGAGGAAGCTTGTCATCGGTTAATGAATGAAATGTGATTTTTAATAAACAAAAACTTCGCGGTGCAATGCGCGTTGGTGTACTTCGATTGTGTGGAACGATAGAAACGTGTTCGTGCCTACGCGTTATGTTCAATTAGTCGTGAGAAGCCGTCGTTCACGCAAAACGACGACAAGTCACAACAAACTTTTTGTGTTTCCACAAAACTTCAGTGTTGGATAAAAACAATAATTGAAAAATTCTTTAACGCGTAACTTGAAATATTAAGGATCGAGCAAAATTATTCTTAAACCAAAATAAGAATTAAGTCTGGATCTTTCTTCATGGAACAGTAAATAATTTAATTATCGTCGACATTCCTAAAGTGCCGAATCTTCGCTAAAAAATCACGAAAAAGAGGATGAAAATAATATTTTAATTCTTACTCGACTGGCATAAAAATCATTGGATAACTCTAGAATTCCTAGGGCCACAATCCTGTTATTAAAACAATAAATATATCGAGAAAAATTAATTTTTTATTTCAATTTTGAAAATCGAACGGCTACTAAGATTTTTGAAAGGACAAATCATCCATTGAAGAAAACTTACAAAGAAAGAAGCCTGAGCTTAATTTTTAATTCGTTCTTGAATGACATAATAAATTTAAATGAAAATCGTGATTCATCGGTGAATTTACATCGAGATTAAAGAATAGTTGATGAAATCCTTGATGCGCGAGGATGTCTGACAGTTCGGATCAACTGTCATCGCCGAATAGCGAGTGCAACAGCGTGGTTCGTCAGATGGGCGCGTTGCATCGCAATGTCGCCGGTTCGACCGCATCGTCAACAGCGACAACTAGCCCGAGCACCGACAGTGGTTACAACAGCATCAGCGGTGCGATCGGTACGATATCCGGTTTGTCACTGGGACATCATCAACATCCGACGGGCGCTGCGAACGGAAGTCCCCGTTATCCACAGCAGCAGGTATCGAGCTGTGCGAATTCCGGCGGTCTTGTCAACAACCCTGTCATCGGGGTTGGGCACATGTCAATTGGCAACGGTGACGAGTTTACACCCGAACAAATATCGTGTATGTGCGAAGCCCTTTACCAGAGCCAGGATATTGAAAAATTGACTAGGTGAGCAATAATTATATCGGTATGATAGTAAAAAAATATTGATTATTATTTACAAATAATTTCTTATACGCATTTTTTTATCGGTTCGATGGACAATTTGACATTTTTCCAGATTTTAAAGGTTTCTCAATAAATTATTTCACACAACGATGGAATTATTATATTTTGGTAAATTTCGATAAAACAGTATTTTTCTGCGAAGGTCGATTTATTTTTGCTTTTACAGAGTGGCTATGGTTTTAAAACAAACTCTTATACCCATTTTTCATTACTCTCCGATGGAAAATTTGGACATGGTCATCTTATTGGAAAATGATTTTGTACTACGATATCAATTTTTTCTCATCGATTCGTAATTCGATGATTAATTTATCATAATTATAATTCAATGATTAATTTATTCAAATGTCGAAGAAAGTCTGAATCCTTTTGAATCATATCATATCGTTCGAATCATACTAGTCATTATCGTTACACGTCTGAGATCAACTTGCACCTTCCAAACATGGACAAAGTCACATTAAAGTCAAATACTTAAAGTTAAATATATTAACACGTTTACTCATTTGATTGAATTGATTGATTGATTGATGGAAGACGTTTATTAGCATAACTTTGGTTAACGTTCAAGAATAGCGGCTCGAAAAATATTCCTAATAGTCTTAGAAAGGTGACATTTTTATGAATCCGATGCTGACACGGAAGGAAACAAAAACATCAATATCGATAATAAAAATTATATTCTCTAGGTTTCTCTGGTCCCTACCACCTGGCGAACTTCTGCGAGGTGGCGAGAGCGTTCTCATAGCAAGAGCCACTGTCGCGTTTCATCGTGGAGCTTATCGCGAGCTCTACTCGATTCTCGAGAGTCACCCATTTTCACCACGACGACATCCGGAGCTCCAACAAATTTGGTTCAAGAGTCATTATCGCGAGGCCGAGAAAATTCGCGGTCGTCCTCTCGGTGCTGTCGACAAGTATCGCTTGAGAAAAAAATATCCATTACCAAAGACAATATGGGACGGCGAGGAGACCGTTTATTGCTTCAAAGAACGCTCGAGAAATGCTCTCAAAGAGTGTTACTTACGTAACAGGTATCCAACCCCCGACGAAAAGAAAAATCTAGCCAAGAAAACTGGTCTCACACTGACGCAAGTGTCAAATTGGTTCAAGAATCGACGGCAACGCGATCGCACGCCTCAGCTCAGAACGTGAGTAAAAAAAGAATCAACATTTTTTTAATTCGTACTTTTCACCTTCTTTATCCGTTTACATCGGAATCCTTTATAGAAATCCATAATAGAAATCATTTTGCTTTTTTGAGATATTTTAGTATAATTTTTCACCTAATGAAATTTGAATGAAATCGCCGAAGACTTATTAGCGTTTTTTTTAATGTCACTTTTGATTTGGATTAACCGATCGGAATATTTAGTGACGAAAGACAATCATGGGGGCCAAATATAAATTTTGGAAAAAAACTACTTTTGATGTATTTTTTGTTAAAAATTAATTTGAATTTACTAAAATAACTATAACTCTGCTATTGGATGGGATTATGACTTCAGCGTATACCGATTATATTTTTCGAGTGGTGAAAATGGCTAAATTTATAAATGTACGAATTTTTTCAAAACACTTGAGCTTCAAAACGCTACTGAGTAAATCACAAAAATCATGCCTCCAAAATTAATCTGTAATTATTTAAATATCTCGAGATTATTTTATAGACATTCAAAATCATTCGAAAATTTATTTTAAAATGACCGTAATTTTAGTCCTTTTATTGTCTGAGCGGCAAATTTACCAAACTCGATGTTTCAAGAGTTATTTCTCAGTCTAATTAACAAGCTCTCGATTCGACATGATGCTAACCTCGAGGCTCTTTCGTTTCGTGCTCAAATTTCGAGTACTCGACACTTTGGGGCGAAACGAGTATGTAGCGAATATAAAAGTAGCCCCCGTAAGCGTGGTGCGTATTATTAGGGGACTGGGTAATAACGTCGCAAAAGAGCAAACGAAAAACAAGCGTGGCGGGAAGCCGAGAGCCGAGCATTAGAGGACAAGAATCTACCGGACGAAATATCGCTTTTGGTGACTGTATGGAGGGCACGTGTATCCACAGGGGGTCGCTCTTAATTTTTCTTCCCTGCAACAAGTGTCCCTACACACGACATATGTGTGCTTGCGTCGAGCTGCCAAGAGGAATCTTTCTCTGTCTCTCTCTTGGCACGGAACTCTACACCCTGCAGTTTTCCGAAATCCTCGGACACTCGTTGCGACCGAAGCGCAACATAAATCATTCTCCCACCACTGCTTTCTAAGCTCCTGATGAAAATCGTTCCTATCTCGAACTTCTACGAACTCGCAAAATTCTCGTTTCTTAAATCAATTATTACATCGACGATTAATCGAAAAAGACCGATGAATATTAGACATTTATAAATCTGCGAATTGAATAAAAACGAAATTTTCTAAAATTTCAAAATTTGAAATAATTGTCGGTAATCGAAGATTATTGTTGGCTAATTAAGAACTTCAGTTTGTAATCGATCTCCTTATCGATTTTCAAAACTATCGATAGGACTTATCTCCATTCGCATAATTTATTTTTGAGTAACTTTTCGTATTTTTCGGTAGTGTTTTGGGAAAAGGCACGTCTTATTCGTCACGAAACTGCGCAGCTTGAGTATGCAGATGTATGTAACCGTATCATAATGAGATTATCACCTACGTTACTCGTCTATTAAAAAATATCCTCGTACACACACACCCGCGTATATATGGCGTTGATACGTATGTTATGGTTTGTCGTCGCGCGCGTTGAGATAATTTTCTCTCCGGGGTCCCCGAGACGCGTGTTCAAATCTCTCGTAGTATATCTACCCCATGCATTATTTTTTTAATCAAGAGAAATATATGTATACATAACAAAACTAACACTGGCGATAACCATTTAAAATTTGTGAATGAAACGAGTCAAGGTATCGCTGATTCTCGAATAGTTCGTGGAACTGTATACCCGGTGAATCATTATTTGTTTGATATTAAAAAAATGTCGAATAAACTTTCGTAAAATAATATCGAAAAATATGAAGGAATAATAATTATTATAATCATACAGGGCAACTATTGGGGTGTAAGTATTTTTCTGTCCAGATAAAAGAATGTTGTTGGGTACGAACAAAGTTTATTTCAAATCAATGATTTTATCGAGATTTAGTAAATTTGATTTTTGATCGATTTCAGTGTCACTTTTTTCGAAATAGCTTTGATTAATTTTTTATGAACGATATATAGCACGGAGTTGCATGACTTTAAAGGTCAAATCGAAATAAGTATCTTTTCAGTTTTTCAATATTATACAAAAATGTAAATAGCAGTCATTTAAATCTAGAAATTATCTTACGGTTAAATCAAAAATTGGTTCAACATTTTTAAAATATTTATTTCACCATTGATTGATCCTTGATTTAACTAAAGGTATATACATGTATAAATATATATATACACACATATATATACATGTAAGTATGTGAGAAAAAGAGAAATACATAAAGTTCGAGAGCGACCGTAGCATTGTTATGGCTACGTCGGAGACCGCGGTCACGGCCCCAGGAACAGCTTTCCTGCTACAGGTTACACTCCCGGCTCTTGAAAAAAATGGCCTGCACTCTGTCAGGAGAATTTTTATACGTACTCTGAAAAGTTCTAAATAAAATTAGTATAATAATTTGATATTAATTATTTCATTGCTCGATCCTTAATCTTCGTGTACAACGTTGCAAGGAAGAATTTGAAATTAGGAAATCCAAAGCCAGAGACAATACTAAAAATATTCGAAAACAGAAATCATACGGTGTAGAGCACAAAATAAACGCGATAGAAAAACGATACGATTTTAGCCGAATCAATGATACCTGAAAATTAAATGAAAGATGAACATCGGGGGGACGTCAAAAATAGAACGTTCATCCCGTTGGTTTCTCGCGCGACCTCGCAAAGGTCCTAGAGGAAAAGGAAACGCGACGCCCCATTACCATTTTATGGCGCAGCTTCGGTTACGTATCTCGTTTCACCATTGAGCTGTTCGCACTACCAATAGTTTGGTAACATAAAAGCCGAGAGAGAGTGAGAGAGATGAGGAAAGCCCTCGGCGTTAGGGGGGAGGGCAACACCCGACCGATTTATCTGTACCAACGGGTATTATACGTGTAGGTGAGTCTGCGTATCCGCGTCAATCGAAGCTTTGAGGAGGGGATGAATTTTGGTAGACATATTGAAAATGGTGGGTATTATTTATGAAATGAAGAGGGTATTGTGGTCAGTATGAAATTCGGTTCAGGAAAACGAACAAAATGATGGAGAGATTTATAAAAATGACTATACCTAACTTTGCTTTCCGATCGATTCAGGACACCATCTTGTATTTATTTCCTTCGACATTGTTGAAGCTCTAAACGAGTCCTTGATTCGCAAAGAACCAATTATTTTTCTAATTTTATGAGTCATTTTTAAAGTTGTATCGTGTTCAGTAGATTGAATTTTTTTTGTGCGGAACAAAGTTAATTTTCTGAATTCACTCGTTGGCTTTCTAAAATGCTATAATTAAATCCAAGTCGAGCAAACCGTCGCCAAGCTACAACGAAGTTCAAACGATAGAGGAAAACCAGCCAAAATTCCCTAAAAAATTACTAAATTACATTCTAACATTTAAAAACTTGAAAAAAGTTTCTATCTTTTTTTAGATCATTTCAAACCGTTAGCACAATGGCGGCCATCCCGAGTGTTATCGTTGACCAAAGAGTTTTTGTTAGCACTTTTTTCGTTATGTACACCATATAGAAAGCTAACGATGGCCCGAAAAGAAAAAAGAAAGAAAAAAGAAAATATCGAACAAAAATTGCTTCGGAAATCTCTCGCATGGTCATAGGTGCCCCAGAGCCGCCTTCGGAGCATGACGACCGTGGGCGGAGTTGGGACTCTCTTTCTCGTGGTGGACACACACGTTCGCGTTTTAACGAGAGTGACGATGAGAAAGGCCCCTTCGTCCTCTCACACTTCCATTCAGCCACTAACGTCCATACGTGTACTTTGCACACATGCCGATGGTCTAAGGGCGAAGGGTAACTCGTGAACCGCCAAAGAACAATGCCCGAGAGAGCGTCCAACCGCCCGCGCGTGCATTTCGCATCTCTCTTGCTTTCCTTTTCCAATGCTTTATTTCTTCTTTCTTCGCCTCGCGTGAAACTTATTTTTTGTCGTCGTTACAGTTTCTTCGTTTTCTCTCAATGTATTCTTGTTTCGTAGCCGTCGGGAACCCGCTTTTCTCGGAACGTTTGGTGCGAGTGTGTGGTCACATATCGTATATATGTATATGTACGTCTGCATAATAAAATTACGACCAGTGAAGCAATAATATCGAATTTATTGAATTTGAATAATGTTTATTTGTTTTCGATGACATTTATTTCCCTCGGACTGGTAGTTTTTAATTAATACTTGTCGATAGTAGTATTAATAGATGATGTCGATGTTTCTGAGATTTTTTCAATGATTTTTGTTATGACACGCTTGTTGTCTTTGAAGAATGTTTTTAAACGGCTAATCGTTCTTTTCGACTGTTAAAAATAATAAAAACGAACGGCAAAAAGTGCTTATAGTACGGAATACAATGTTTATAAATAAAGCATGATAAGTATGTAATTTATTACAGTATTTTTACTCGACTTCATTTCGATTTCGTCATCCATTGTGGATCTTATTTTTCAAATATTGTTTCTTCATCAAGAAAACGTTTTGTTATAACGAGTAGATTTGTTCGGCATTTAACCATTTTTTAGCTTTCTATCGACATCTTTCTTGGAAAATAATAACATTCGTTCGAAACGCTTAAAAAGAGTCCCTCCGAGTGGTACATATGGGTGTTTTTTCTACCCGGAATGGAACCATCCCGAGAGCACGGGTGTTATACGAAGAAAGAGATTTCGCCGCTTTTGTTTTAAGCCAAGGAGCGAGCGAAAATTCGAAAATTTCTGTACTAGCTGGGGCTACACATGTATATATATATTCACGTGGTCTGTATAGTTAGTATTCACTTGGGTGAGAAACTGTAGGAAAAAAGAACAATTTATTGCCTCTTCTGGCTCTCGAGAAGTATTCGAAAAGTCAACACGTGGGTTACAATACGGGTTTGTCCGACGCTTTGAGTGCTTTATTTTAAGAAAAATTATCGAGACAAAAAAAGTTCCACTCTTGAAAGAATTCGGAGTTAAAATGAGAAGAAAAAACAAATTATTATTTACTATTTAAAAAACACCGATACTAAATATCGAATCAATCCAACTAGTTCGAATTTTCTATTTATATTCAACATTTCTTGTAGAACAAATTGCATTAAATTCATTAAGAGTCATTCGCAGTTAAGAGTATTCCGAAATATCACAAATAAATCATTGTCGTTAAAGAGTATTTGGTAGATTCCTTTCATTAATTTATAAGAACAGTAATGCGCACACATTTTTATTCGGGTTGACCATAATTATATGAATATGGACCGTAAAAATATTGGAATATAATTATCTCCAGCCTGAATTCAGTTTAATCATCAATCAATTATTAATTACTGTATCGATCCTTAATTAATCAACAATCAATGTTATATGAACGCGGAGCTTATGATTCAAAGATATCGATGAATTTGTATTATTCTAATATATTTCAGAGAAATGCTGACTATGAATTGTCAAAGTAGCGGACACGGCAATGTGAACGGTGGTGGTAGCAACAATGGTCCTGGTCATCAGTCGCTCCAGTCTCTCGAATCGGGCAGTCCGAATTTGGCGATGTCACCGCTCTCGACAATGGGCATGTCACCAGTTGGCATGAATCCCTGCAGTCCATTGGGCATGAGTCCAATGGGCCCTCATCATCATGGTTATACGGCACCGGTAACACCGTCGTCCATACACTCATCGCATCAACACAACGGTGGCCTCAGTCCGATGAATGACGTCAAGACACTGTGCTACGGACGAGGGATTTACGATTCTGGTAATACGAATATGAATAATTAGTTATTCGTATCATAGGAGGGAATAATTACGCGTATGGATTATTCGACGTTTTGGATTTATATTGATTTTTGGTTCTAATGTTTTTTCCAGGCAAAGACGTCGAACAAAGTCCGATGTATTACTCGAGTCATTCGAGCGTGCATCATCAGTACTATCAGCCGAGCCATCATCAGATGATGACGAGCAATCATCATCATCACCATCATCATCATCAGCAGAGCATGCCAACGGGTTACGAGATCATGCTGCCACCACCGCAACACTCCATGTGACCCACGGAATGTGATGTTACGGGCCACGATGATCAGGCCCATCATGGACAATCGTGCGACGATGTTTTGTCTCGAATTCAGGCGTTGGCCTGAATCGATAAACCAACGAATCACTCCGAGTGTTCGAAAGAGTCTCGGAACGAAAAATTACGGTTACTTCGAAGAAAAACAAACCTTTTTCGATGAGAAAAAGGAAAGTGTCATCTATTATTACAAGTAGAATAATGGAATTTGGTTCACACGACTGTCGTCGTCTTTTTTACAATTCGAGAGACGGTAGTAGGTGTGAACGAACGACGAATAATATCAACCTCGGTGTGTATCGGAGAGAGTTTCATCCATTCTACGATTGTTTTCTTCTGTGGCCAATGGTGGTCCTAAGGTGTGTTCGGCATCGAGAGGCTGGGAGGAGTTGAAGACTGGTTTTTTTCCTCTTTCTTTTCAGCTTGTTCTCACCCCTGCGGCCGGTATGATACGCTACCTCGATCGGGAATATGGCCGACCGGAAGGCGAGCCCTCGTTCCAACCATTGTGGTACCCATGTTTTTTTTCTTCATATTTTTTATCTTCAAACGAAGGGCTGTAAATTGGCAGCTATCGTCGAATGAAAAAAAAAACAATGTTTCCTCGACAAAGAATGAGAAAAAAAACGTGCAAGAACTTCTACCGAAATTTCAAACGCCGATGATAAGCGACAATGTTCTCGATGTTTTATCCGAGAAGAAATAAATCGTATTTCTTTTTTTTTCATTATATGAGAATTTAGAACGTAAGTGAAAACTCGTACCAATAATAGAGCGTATATTTGACGAGTAAAGATATATAGATATAAATTACAGAATGAAAAAGAAAACAAAGAAGATGATGTTTAAACCTCGCCGATATAAAATTTAAGTGTTCGAAAATAACATGGTTAATTTTCATGCGTCTTAATTAACTGTAAATAAATCAGATATATTGACATATATATAGTATATTAGATTAATGATCGTGTATGTAATGTATATAACAAGCGGAAATGAAACAAAAAGCATTGACGATGTATTATCATGAGAACGTATTGGTTTTTAATAAATAAGTCTGAATTCATTGCTCCGATTTGATGGAAATCCCTAATTAATCGTCAGCCGGTAACGTAGTAATATTTAGCGCGTAACTATCGAGAAATTCTACTCGACCGATCGAGTACCCACGATGCAAAAACATTTCTGAGATGCTTAACTTATCTGACCATTACCGACCACTGGTAAGTGAAGAATGGCAAAAAGTTATTTATTGATAGTAATATCATTATCTACTATACCGACAATTTTCGTGATGGCTACTTCCAGCGCCATTTGCTGATGGTGTTAAAATCGTAACATGGGCATAATTTGAAAAATGTATTCTCGTACAAAGAGATTAAAAATTTGTTTTCCAATAATTAAAAATGTAATGTATTTCGTTTATTTTTCAGGCCATTTATTGAATCCATTTTGGCATTGGCAATTATTTTTCCGAACTGTAGTATTTGAAAAAAGATTTTTAATTTTTATTAGTTTAGGGCCATTTGCCTGCTTTCAACGTCTTTTTTATTAGCCACGCTCAAAAAATCCCCAAAGTTTTTTGGAATGGCATTAACCATTCGCTAATTATCAGTAAATAAAACGACTCAAAGCCCTCGGGATGGCCTCGCCGTTTGCTCTGACGTCGTTTAAAGTCTGGATGCGATTTTCCCTACCCTCATGAGAGTCTGGTTTCAGGAAACTTTACCACACTTTACGCTGAATTACACATATAGAGAAGTTTTTCTTTTTCACCCTGGAGTTTTGCCATTAAATCTTGCACCTTTATATCTGACTTTCATTTTCGTTCGTATATTCGAGAAAAAAGAATAAGTTGAAGAAATATAACGAAAACAAAATATACTACGACACGTCGATGCATAAATAAAATAATTGTCGATTTTTATTTATTTCGAGGTCTTTTTTATCCAACGTAAAGTAGTAATAGCTTTTTAAACTGTAAGATGGGAATTTTGGTGAGAGGCAACTTGAGGCTCACTAAGAAATGGCAAAAACAATCCTACGGACAGTCGCGTTTCAACAATATATTTTATTTAGTCTCCTTTTATTTGACATACAAGAGCTAAGTTTAAACACGAGGTAATCAATATAACATGTATCGTATATCGAATTTATTTAAATACGTTACACTGATATGGTTTTAAGTTTTGTTTTCATCTATTTTTCTTTATTCCTCTTGCCGTTGTTCTTCGTTATACAGTGAGACTGTGCGAAATATGCAAGCGTGAGAACTTACATCGATTCATCGAATACCAATTTTTATTACGAACTTGTCGAATGAAACGCTCGTCAAAATACTAATCGGACAAAACATATTTGGAGATCAATTTAGAAAAAAAAATTTTTTCAAGAAATGAAAATTTTTCAAGTATTTTTTATCGACATTCACTGGAAATTGCCCCGAATCTTTATTCATTTCGAGTAATTCCTGGACTCCGGCCGAGAGTTCACGGTATTGATCAATTCTTCAAAGAATTTTCATTTTCTTTTTTAAATCATAATAAATATATAATATTTTGAATAAATCAAATTTCTGGAATATCGTGTTACATTTTTTATCATTATTATAGTAATAATAATAATTATTGTTTTTATTATTAGTTAATAGTACTGTTATTGTTATTGGTAGTCGTATTATTGTTAATATTACGTTTATATCCAAGCAACTAAGTCGCATCATTATAATTCACAAATCACGGACCTTCATCCAGGCTTATATTCGCTACTCCGAATCGTAATAAATATTGTCTCCAAGGTACACACGTACGAAATTTGTAAGCCTATCGTTTATTGACAAACAATATGTATATATACCGTGTCTTGGCCCAAGTTCGACGAGATTTTGGGACGAGGGTTTGCCAGGGCGTTTCTGAATTCTCCGCTCATTTAATTTAGTTCAGGTCGATCGATTCAACGAATAGAAACTAAATATATCATTCGTCATCAGACAACACCGAGCAGTGAAAAAACGCCATTACTAAAGTCGACCAATTCGTAAATTTGTGCTATGAAAATCGAGATAAATAATTCAATCTAAAAAAAAATCACAATTGTTTAAGAGTCTTCGATGCTTTTGATCGAACAATAAATATATAAAATAAAATAAAATTTGAATGTTTGTCATTTCAAATATGAGTAATATTTTTATTTGTACTAATACTTGAAAAGTGTTCAACAAGAAAATATGAAAATATGTAAATTTGATTATGAATGCGTTGTCGATGGTCCAAGACGCACATATCGAAGCACTCTGCCAAAAATCTTGTCGGACATACGGTATACATAATATACACACGTGTACAGGGCATTCGGAAAAATCGGACACTCGCTCCGACAAAAAAGCAAGTCCTTCATCACCGTGTACATATATTTAATATATATATATATATAATACATATACATATATCTCTTAATACTATTAAAATTGTATACATTATTATTTTGTTTATTATTATAACTAGGTTTCATTATAATATAAGAAGTGCATCTTATTCGCGGGTAACTCTAGTATGACCTAGAATCCTCCGTGTGATCGAGGTATCACGTTTGAAAAAATATATATCAATCGAAACGAAACGATTACCTGCGCGCCTACGTAAGTATAGGTACGTGGATATGTTCAACATTATTTTCATTATCCTTCTTCTTTCTCTTTTAATCTCTCAAATCGTCCATCCGTATCGAAAAAATGTTTTGTTTCCCGCCACTGGAGCGATATGTAACAATAAGTGATATTGATTTTGAAAGATCCTTTTTCAAATATTTATTCCACGAATTTCTCATTTCGACTATTACACTCGAAAATTAAATCGTTTCGATTCAACGCCAGAGAAAGATTGAAGATTTAAAAAAAAATGAAATAATCGAAGTATGTTACTAGGAAGAAAGAAAATATTAATACAATGTATAAATATAAATTGATCGAATAATTATTTACAATGAAAGATGGATAAATTCGTTCGTGTATAAATATATTATATAAAAAAAAATTATATTAACAATGTCTCTAATGATTAAAGCGGGATCGATACTTAAATTAAACGGAGGCAGAACGTTAAATAGGAACAGTCTAATAACACAGCTATTTGCGGTTAATCAGGGAGTCAACCTTTTTCGCACGAGACCTTATTGCACACGATCGCGTCCGATCACGAACAAATCGTATTATTAATGACAGCGCACATGGTCATCGTTTCTCACTATATATATATGTATATAATATTATAGACGTTAAGTGATCACCGCGGGTAGCCCAGGTGACAATTAACGTCTACGTCAACGAGTGTGACGTCGCGATATAGAATTCCATTCGATGATGTTTTTTCCACATACAATAATTCATCGACATCGAGAGCAATATTATTTTTTTTTAACATAACCAAAAGATCATTCGCTGATTGAGAAAACTAAAAATATCATTGAGGAATGAACACAATTTAAATAATTTAAAAAATCCAATGTCAATATTTTACGATGAAACAAATCACGAATGATAATCGTCGAGAAAATATCGAAAATTTCAAGATTCTTTCGAGTTTTTATAAATAATTTTCAATTTTTATTCTTTTGTGCTGAATTTTCATATCTTTGAAAATTTGTCGAACCGTGTTGACAATCGATAATGAGATTTCGAGCGGCGACAACGATACCTAAGTTATACCATATCTCACTCGCTAGATCGTATTATTTACACGCTTATCATTATTTATATCGGTATCTTATCGTCGTTTCATTTGTTTTCTCTGCCTCGCAATATTAAACTTTGCCATTAAATTAATATAGATTCGCGGAAGAAATTCATCATCAGATAATACCGAAAGAGCATGCAAGTGTTCGTATGTGTTGGGAGAGATGTGCGTGAGTAATAGAATTTTCGTGTATTTTTTTGTCGACGAGATAGACGAGAAGTGTCGATTGGAAAAGGAAACAAAATATTCGGTTCGCATCGAGGAAATATTTTTCGTTCTGAATTCGATTCGAGCCAGGAAATAATGACGGCGATGGTCCAGACATTGGAAGATATCGAGCAATTTTTAAAAAGAAAAAAATCATTCGATTGAAACGAGCATTATTTGAAGTACAATGTACTTTACGGGAATATGACGACTGTACTGTTTCTCCAGTACTTTCCAGAATTAAATTGAATTAATTTTTTTCTCTTATTTATAAAAAAAACACTGCGAAAATCGGCTTCTTCTAAGTGCTGACAATACTGTTCCATTTTTTTTACATCTAACTTCGTTTTTAAATTATTATTTTTGGCAAGCCTAATCGGTGCATTGTCGCGTGAAAATTTACACGTTAAAATTGAATAACGAATCGTGACCACGTTCCGTTTAAGTTGCTCGCATTGCTCAAACGTCCTCGCCCTTCGTCGTTTATCTCATCTGCTTTCTCTCGTATTTTCATTTTTGTTCGTTTTAAACTCGTGCAATTACAGGATGATATAAAATCGTTACCATCGATTCTTTAAAGAGGAACGATTTTTTCGTTTCTGTGAATCGGCGTTTCGTACGCAGGAACGCATTTATAATATTGCGTGGGGTACGTCGAATACAACGTCGTTTTTTGGGACAGTCGTCCGCGAAATCTTCCTCTCACTACGTAGAATATCAGCATTATGCAGAGAAGCGCGAGTGTCGATATGAGAATTATTGGCACGGTTCCCCAGCCCCTCGGTGTCTGATGAATCGTTTCAATTCTGTCTGGGTGCTAAAGAGACAAAATTTGACACAAGTCGTAATTAGACAAATCATTTGAGCGAATCGAAAGTTTTAATTGATAAATTAATAATTTGTAATTATAAATTTGTATCGTTTAATTAAGAGTTCCATCTTATAACGAAGATTATCTAGTTGCAATATTTTCCAATTGAAAATAAAGATATATATTTTTTTTTTCGTGGTAATCGCTTCGAGAGCTTTTAACAAAAATTCGTTCCATTAATTCGGACTCGATAGTCGTTTTTATCACACGCTACGTTTGACATACGATACTCAGGGGAAATGTTACGTTCCGGGAATTAATTGACGTAAAAGCTCGAACGTGTCGTAAAAATTCAATCCGAATAGGGACCAAGTATCGCGATAGATGAAAATGTATTTTTTTGTTTATCTCTTCAATAATAAAGCAATTAAAGTAGAACAAATCGTTTAACGTTTTTAAACAACGTTTGAAACTATGCGAGTTTATATTCGGAGTTAATGACGAAACGCAGAGTTGAAATGGAAGGAAGCGATAATGCCACGAGGAACGTTATACGTATCGAAAACCGGGAGCGACTTACCTTCGTTGGACAAATGGGACAACATGCCCCAGGGGGCGCCGGAAGAGGGTTGGGGCAAGCGACCGAACAGACGGTCTCTTTGCAGACGAGACGTCCCACGGAATCGCAAATGCACGCTGTACAGGCATCCGGTTCCCAGGATGTTCCTTCGGGATGCGTCGTGTTGTGGAGATCGGTGCACGTAGCGCGACATCGACAAACCTGCACGAACGAAAATGAATATTTCAACAGTCTGAATCGTTCAATGAGACGGAGAGAGAGAGAGAGAGAGAGAGAGAAAGAGGGAGAATCGAGCTTCCTTCTTCTGAAATGTTTCTTGAGTCGAAAAATGCAAAAGGCAAGAAATTTAAATCAACAATATAAATCGTTCTGATACGAAGATCGAGTTATCAGTAAGACTTTCGGAAGGTTAATATATTTTCAAAGAATAATCTTCCCTCTTTTCGATCAAAAATGTTTTACAAATACCGTATTTTATACGAGAGAAATTGTAAATATTTATAGATCGAATCGTTGATAAGAACTCACAGGACAGTTGCGTCTGTTGGTCTTGTAACCGTACGGACATTTCTTCTTGCATCCCAACATTAATGGACAACCAGCCTGTGGTTTGCACTGACACAGAGTGCAATCGTTCTCATCCATGACCAAACCTCGTTCGCAGTGCAAATCGCACTTCAACTCCGGACAGACGACCCCTGAATCTTCGGATGCTGCAGGGACGTTACGAGTCGGTGTGTCTGGTTGCTCGTCGTTGTTGCAGGCGCAAGTATCACAACCCTCATCGTCCTTGACCAATATACAGTTCGGTCCGCATTGGTACAGAGGCGGACAGTGCTGAAAATTTGAAGAAAATAAAATCAATGCAACCTCAAGAGAATTAATTGCGACTCGCGTTTAAGAATTCTTGAACGGGCGGTTAAATAATCAGGACATAAAAAAAGTATTCTTGGAAGCAAACTTTCAAGCGCCGACTGTGTGTTTGTTGAAAAAACTGGGGATGGAAATGAAACGGAGATTAAAAAAAGAATCCCGAGCTCCGATAGATTGGCGTTGATATAATCATTTGGTGAATCGACTAATACCGAATTATCCAGGATTCACCGCAAGCGCCACCGAACGTTCTGCTTTAATTGGGTTCACGTGTTAATAATGAGCTTTGCCTTCGGCCCTCCTCCCGTCTCGAAGCAACGGTGGAACGAGAATTTAATCCGTGCGATCGTTAAAGCCTCGCGTTTGCCGGGAAACGTATAGGGGAGGGAGGCGAGCGAGCAAGACAAAACGATCGGGAAATGATAAAGTAACTCGAAGGATCCGTATCAAAAGGACGATTGTGAAAAAGAAGGAAGGAAAGAAAAGAGAAGAGTTAATGAAAAAGTAGGATATTACGAGAATGCGGAACTTTCTCTACCATCCGAGATTGCTGAACGAACGAAAATCAAAGACTTTCGAGCGCACTCTGTTAGCAACAATTTTTCGATAAAGGTTCGAACGATATCGTTTTCCAACTTCCGGGTACTTTACGTTCGCCCTAGCTATCTGAGAAATATAATGAAAGCCCAAGGGGACGTCTCTTTCTCTCTCTCTCTCTCTCTCTCTCTCTCTCTCTCTCTCTGTTCGTGTGAAACGCGTTCTTCCATCCCTTTGATTTCTCCCAAGAATGTGTATGAAAGAGGGAGAGAGAGATAGAGATAGAAGGAGAGTATATAATATCGAGTGTAGTTCATAGCTCACTAGCAATAAGTGTCTTCCGACTAGCTTCGAAAACTGTCCGTGCCAGTGGAGAGGGCACCTTGGACGTTTTCTCGTCTTACCGATCTATATAGCGCCCTCGAGCATCTCGGGAACGCGCTTAATAACGTCGTCATCCACGATCCTCCCTTTTTACCTTTTTTTCGCATAAAAGGAAAATGAACTATCAAATAAAAAATAAAAGTTTCATAGGTACAAATTGAACCCTGGTGTTCCAGTCTACGTGCCTTGACGCAGGGGTTTGATCAATTTCATTGAGAGAAGGTACGTACTCGTATATATGTACGAATACGAACCTCCCTTTTTCCTTCTTCCGAGTTGTTAAACCACCCCGCTCTGTGTTTTTACGAGTATTTTCCGGCCACTCTTTGTAAAGTTTCCGCGAATGGGTAACGATAATACGAAATGGATTTATCGGTAGGAGGAACGAATTAACGGAAATAAAGTTTATTTCCGTTATCGGATGGTGATACTGCTTCGATAGGAAGATATAACCTTTTATGGAATAATATTGGAGGTATCAAGTAGGTACCTCGAAGGAAAAGGTGGAGGAGATCTATCGGTACCGCGACTTTAACTTAAGGATCTAAGGTTTTGTTTGCAAAGTTGAAAACCCTGCGGTGATAACGAACAGTAGATGTCAGGTGATATTTAAGAAGGTATGGACAAAAAGCTATGGAATAACGACGTTCATCGGTGATCTGCTTCATTTTTCCAATCCAAGTTAGGCTGTGGCCCATCGAAACGCTGAGTTCGTCGAACAAAAATAATTGATGTACCCATGCAGAAATTCTGATAGGGATACCCAACTACCGATCATATCCTGATCAGGATATGACAGGGATGCCCCAAAACGGGTGTCCCTACAGGAATCCAGATAGATTCCATATCGGAAGAAATTTGCGTCGGTGACGAAATTTCGAAACGATGGCGCCACTGTATTTTCGGCGCATACGAATCATATTTTGATCAGGATATGGCAGGGATGCGCCAAAACGGGTGTCCCTACAGGAATCCAGATGGTTTCCGCATCACAAGAAATTTGCGTCGATACCTTTGTAAATATTATCCTAGTTCCCAGAGGCCTACAAGTCCTACAAGTGATATATGAATTATTATCCTTGACGACCTTCTGTCAGGGCCGCGGTGGTACTTCCCAGTTACCCAATAACAACCGTACCGAGGACATAAACCCGCATGATGACCAACGTACCTTATTCTCGGGACAGTGGCATATTGGACATTCCTCTTTTCCATTGGCAATTACTTCGCACGGCGATTGGCAATCGTCGAGTGGTGGGCAACCGTTGGTAAGCGTAGTAGTCTCGTTTCTTGGTTCCAAACAACGTGGACAACATTCGCCGGGAACGAGAGGCGCCGTTATTTCACAACTCTTGCACATCGTCGCGTGACAAGATAAACTGCCCATCTCGCAAATGCAGTTGACGCACGGACCTTGCTGCCATTCTTCACCGGAGGCTCGAGGAATCCCTGAATAATCTGTGCACTTGTTCAATAGCAGACCATCTTCGGTTCCGGCCCAGGAAACGTGTTCTGAAACGAGACAGGATAGAACGATCCATGAGCGATTTGTAGTTATCCCCAGATTATCTAAAGACGCTCTTTATAAAACGAAATCGATCCAGCGACAGCAAGATTACAGGCATTGGAAATATTGAAATTTCGACAAATTAATAAAGGATTCAAGCGGCCTTCGTGTTTTGTAATAGTTCGTGTTCCATCCGATACAAAGGTTTTCAGAGATTACGAATGACCCAGTGCCACTATCGGTTCTTGCCATATTCTTTTCGATGTCTTTATAGTCAGGAAGTGAGAAAGGTCTGTAAGGGCCGATATTCGTACTTATTCCCTCAATTATTATTAAGTACAAGTATGACCCCTACAATGACTAGAGTATTGTTGAGGACGTCGAGAGAAAAGTGTCACCAGAGAGGGAGGCGAGTTGGACGCAAGATTCCGTGCTGTAAGGACGTTCTACGTGACTTGTACGTATATACAATTAATCAAATCATCCTCTGTCCCCAGTAAAAAGTGGAAACCTCCTATTTGTTTTCTGCTTTACAGGTCACGTACAGGTTATCGAGGAATGCGTACAGTGACAGAGTGGCGATCTTCACGGATATCGTTAGGAAGGGTCATAGTCCCGGAGTAGGTATAGTCTCAGAGTGGATATAGTCATGGTGGCCGTCTGCATTGCCGGTAGCGAAGGGTGAGTGCTGTTTCCGAACAGTACGGAACCTTCGTATACATAGTATGAAAATAACATATAAACATACATCCGTGCACCATCCGAACTGTTCGAAAATGTATTGTAAGTGTATACGTTGCGCAAAACACGATCGTATACGCGTATGGTGGGTAGAACGGTCGTATTTCACGAGGAAATCCCGGTGGAGATCCGAGATAGTGCGACGGCGATGTGGGCTACTTCTGTTTGCGGGAAATGGCTACGGTTCCTCTGTACCATACACATATACCTACTTGTATATGTTTCTATACATAAATGTACGTGTTTGTGGATGTTTTTCGTTATAGCCTAACGGATAGACGAGCAGTAACACACCGAACAGGTTTTAACCCAACAGCAAAAATAAAAGCTCGAGGCTGAACACTACCACAGGTTGCAATGGCGTTGGGACGCTGGGTGGGTATGGTTGAATCGCACGGAGGAAGGTCCTCCCCGGCGGGTATACCATTTATAGGTACAGGACATATAGATACACGTAGGAAAGCAACACTGGGACCGCGAAGAGGGCGCGGATTCTGGGCTTCGGCTGGTCGACCTGAAATTAATTACAACGCCTGCTTTGATACGACTTTTGTAATTACCTGAGGGAACGCAGTCGTACAGAGGACAACAGCTGCCTGGAGTTACTGGCTCTGTCGCGGCTCTTACTTCCAACGGTCGTTCGCCCGGTCGACATTTGTTTGTCGGGCAGACCGACACGCACTTGCACGCGCCATCCTCCGTCAGGACGCTATCCGCCGGACATCTTGTGCCATGGACACCTGAAAAATTCAGAGTTGACGCAATGTCTCGTTAGCTTTTTGGATATTACATAAAACTTCTCGCGTCGCACCACGTTTCGCGTTATTTAATTTTCATTCATTATTTTCACGAGAATGCGTTCTTCATTATTTAGGATGAGGTATTCGTTATAATGATTTTATGATTGCAGAGTGCTACATTGAGAGATCGTTTTGGAATCCTTATCGAGTTTCGTAGGTCCTTTCTAGTATTATATTTGTAAAACATGAATTTTGATCGATATATCAAAAATCCAGAAAGTTTCATTAAAAATGATGAGAGAAACTTCATATACGACATAATATCATTCAATGGCGGATTGCACGAGGTCGAATGTTCGTGACACAATTCTTTCGGAAAACGATAATCAAGACCTGCGCGTTCAGAAGTCCTCAACTACCCTTGTACTAGGCAGTAAATAAAAGTAAAATAAATGTGAATAAAATAAGAACAAAATAAATGAATTAATAATCACGGAAATGGGAAAGAAAAACAACATATTTTTTCGTACCCACGAAGCTTTTTATTTCTTTCATTTCGGATTTTATTCGATTATCCGTTCTTTCAGAGACATCATTCTTGTTCATTTTCACCCTTCTCACGATTTTATCCCAAGCTTGTTTCCATTCACTCTCTGTTTCGTTCTTTCTAAATTTCGTACGTTGGTGTAATCGACTTTTCGTTTGAGATGGAATTCAAGCCGGAAAGCGATTTAGAGACGTGTCGAGCGAAATACGCGATTGCTTCCTCTGGTCTTGAAAGCTGTACGTGTAAAACGAACGATATAAATATAACGTAAATGGGAAAATGGGAGTCGTAAGGCCGAGGAAAAGCGAACTATTCTCGTTTATACCTGCGCGTAGCGGTTCACAGTTATATAGGTACTCGTACATATGTGTATTTATACAATTCGCGATTACGCTTATATGCTCTAGGGCACCCTGAAATTTCGATTTCGATTAAATCTCTATTTCGCTCAATTCTTGTAACCGAGAAAATCTCTCGCCATGCTATTTTAACGTATAAACTTTTAGCTAAAAAGCCGATTTACCCTCGTCACTTATACGTGCTCAATTTACTATGTCACCATAAATGTTCAATGGAGTTACTGAAAAAAGCCAAAACATGAGATATTTCCGTCACATGAAACTATTTTTCTTCACAAAGTAGAACAATCGAATCCCCATGAATAGTAGAATTTTTATCAATTTATTAAAACAATTTAATAGTAACTTTTTAGTACAATATCAATTTATTTACGAATATTTACCAAGTGACATTTACACTTGCCAACTTCTCCAAACTGTATTTCTTTGTTCGAATATTAAAGTAAATAAATCAAATATCTATTTTGATGATTTCTTTTAATTTTTATTGTTCTTGAAAACATAAATTTCGCGTTATAATTAAAACGTTCCATGTATTCGACACTGTTTCAGGCTCGTAACGGCATTATGCATCGAATATATGAAAACTAAGTCTCATACGGTTTCGTGCAAGAACAGGTAGCATTGCCGTTCGGTTGCCAACCACATTAGGCACCAGTTTCCAAGTGCGTTAATATATCCAGTTCTCAAAAGACGTCGAATATCCACTCTAGGTAAAAGCAAATATCTGACGACAATGCAGTTCGCGGTGTAATATTCTCAGCCATATATATATATATATATATATATATATATATATATATATATATATATATATATATATATATGGCTGAGAGAGAGAGAGAGAGAGAGAGAGAGAGAGGGTATGCGTGTACGTATATGCACATCTATGTACACATACACATACGTAGAAGAGAACATTACAGTATGTACACTCGGAGACTTCAAAGTCGTGGTTAAGCGTAGGACACGTCACGGTACACTGCTTTTCTATGCAGCCCCGCAGAGCACAGACCCTCCGTGCTATTACCAAATAGAACCTGTTTGCGGTTCCTCGTTCCCGTTTACTCACGACGTCATTAAGTTCCCACCTCAGGCTCATCCTCCTGTTTTCATCTCTGACCGATCCTTCAACCCTCGAATTTTAATCAGCGTCGATTAGCGCGACTCTCCACATAAACTCCCAGGCACCCAGCAAGCTTTCGAAACTCATGAAATATTTTGACAGTCCATCGATTTTCCGAGAAGGACCAACCTTGCCATTTAGAAAATTAATTGGACCATCTTGCGATGGTCGTATTCCAAGGTAAGCGATACGTTTTATAATGTTTCCTATTAATTGGACAACTTAGGGAAATGTTATACGCAATCTGGAGGCAGTTGATCGAAATTGATTATACTATTAATTCATTTTATTAAGACCTTCATGAAGATATCGTCAATGATCCATTACTTTAGTTTCACCCCCGATAATGATGGTATATTCCAGTGGTTTTGCACTATTCAAAGGGATAGAAACCCATACGAACAAGACGAGTGAAAAAGGTCGTGCTGAATCGAGAGGTGGAGCGAGGGTTGAGAGGTCGAAAGCTACAGAGGATCTGTGGCATAAGGCGGCTCGTTCGAGTAGCGACAATAATGCCTTTGACAGGCGACCGAGACGGTACGCGTCTCACCCTCTTGTACCTTCAAAGGCACCGAAAGAGACCTCAAAAGCAGAGTACAGTTTCTCGTATATACGACGCGGAATACGTCGAAAGGTTTTCAGTCGTGTGTCAACCGTTTAATGCTGTTCCATCTTAAAACCTAACTGCGCTCGAACATAGAACAGACGAGGTAATGGCAACGGGATAATAACATGAAATATGTGTCAAGCTAGAGCGATCAAAGCCCACGTAGACATATATTTATGTTGTGTATGAGTTCGACATCTCTCACACAATATGTTTGTGTGATTATTCAAAACATTATCGAACATTTTAGGGCGAACATCTTCAATTAGTTTTATATTTTAAAAACAAGTTCTATGACAAAGCAAAATATCATTTTTCACATTCGCCATTTCATTCGGTTGGATCAATAAATAATACCCAAAAGAAAATGTAATTATTATATTATTTTTATCATTCATACGTATAGATTTGTGTTATTTATTTATAGTCATAAATTTTGTTAAATCAATGTTAGGTACTCTCATTAAAACTTTGGAGTCCGTCCATACAAATTGACGGTTGCTCTGACCAACAATCGCACCTAACGAGGCTGTATACATGTCATTCGTTCCATTCACGTCGGCGCTGCGACACTCGAAGTTTTTATTCAATTTTATAAAGGCAAATGAAATATACGTACGTATGAAGAAAAAACGTCCTAATCAAAATAAAACGAAAAGCCCGAGTCGGCCACAACGGCGAGGAAGCATAGCTCAGCATACATTTCTGGCGAGCACTCTCCCCCCAGTGTTTGTCAAACAATATTTCAATCACTTTTCAATTTCTGTTTCAATCTGACCAGTGCCGATAGAGTTTTTTTTCTCGTACACCGGATAACCGACCTTTTTTCATTCTTTCCCTCGCTCGTTCTCTTTTCGATTTGTATTTCCTGTTATTTTTTTTGTTAATCAATTTTTGTTGCTCTTCCGCGATCCACCCGTTCAAATTGCACCCTTTACGACTACGAGTTTTACGCGCGAACGGAAAGAGAACGGAAGAGAGAAGGAGAGAGAGAGAGAGAAAACGAGAAAGAGAGAACGTTGTTCGTCGCTGACGTTTCATTAAATGCGCACACGGTTTTTGGAGATCGGTCATACGGCCCTGGACGAGGTCCGTTCGGAGCTCCCTTAATCCGTGTCTTCAGTCACCCCTTTCCCAAAACCCCTTTCGCGTAATTTAATTCCATCCGGCAAAATCAGCGAGATCCCAAACGGAACAGTCACTGTACGCGATTCATGAACTTGTATACGTCCGTGTATACCTACATGTACCCATTTGTATGGGGTGTTACACCCCCATTTGACATAGAAACCGGACACGGTAAAAAAGTTTTGAAATTTTGAAAAAACATTTCAATTAAAATGCAACATAAATTACTTTTGCACTCGGCATAGAAACAACCAAGTTTCAAACAAATAATATTTGTCTAACTCTTCATACAATTTGATAACAAAATGTATGTTTTTTGCCTTAAAAACAGCTTGAGCTGTTTTATGAGATGGATCACAGTGCTGGGGTGAAAATGTATTCAAACGTACGAATTTCTTTATGATATATATTTTGTACTTTTCGTGATTCGAATTGAAGTGAAACGCCTTATATACATGTGTACATCGCGTATATGCATGAACGCACGCACGTATGTTATGTACCCAGGTGATTGTCGCGACCGACCGACTGAAAATGTTGGAAAAAAGGAAAATTGTGAAGCACTGTGTGCTGCTGGGCGTAGAGACTGAAAAGCACGTACGTGTGTATGTATATATATATATATATATATATATATATATATATATATATATATATATATATATATATACATATACATGTACATACATATGGATGTGCATTCGTCCCATCGAGCTACTGAAAACGTTGGAACGGTCGACGTGAGGGATGGCATTGGAGCCAACGATAAAATCAGGGTGACCCACAGACAGAGACGGATAGAGGCAGAAAGAGAGAGACAGAGAGAGAGAGAGAGAAAGAAGGGAGAACGGGAACGGAATGCATTGAATAACAAATTCGTTCGACGATCGATCGTACATATACGTGCGTGTACGTTGATATGCCTTACGCCGTTCGTGGATGCAAAACTTCAACGAAATAGCATTGATTCGCGTTCTTTACGACGAATTAATTATTTCTGTTATAAAACGAACGTAAAATCATGAACAGTATGGAAAAAAGATTAAAAAAAAAATTTAATTGAAAAAATTGTGAATTTTCTAATAACTACAGGTGTTTAAAAAGATTTTATTACCCTCGAAGACCAGAATATTTTATTTTATATTGCATATAAGCTTATTGCATTACCAATATTGCTAGAATGACGAAATTATTAATTTTAAGATAATTTTAATCGTCCATCCGTCGATTATTCTGTGCATAACTCGAAAATCCATAGCCATTGGAGAAGCGTACAAATTCCCATGGCTCGACATCTCAATTCAGTAGATATGGAACGTCGAGTGCAGCCACGGCTGCCCGAACGTCGAGTACGTTCACTCGATGAGAGAACGTAAATGACCCTCCTCGGTGTACAGCGGTGGACCAGGCACCGATCTTGTATACGAGCTCTTCTAGCTCCACTGATCTGTCAAGCTGTCTAGTGACACCACCGTTCATTTGGTGCGATAGGTTAGTCCCTGGCACAGTAGTAGTTATTGAGGTTCACCCCTTGACTATTCACTAGAATGACAAATATTCGTTAAGGCATGCCGCAACGCCCTAAGAAGGATTCAGCAAGATTTGATTTTACGAACTATAAATGTCTTCCCAATAAATAACATCAATTATTATTATTATTATTATTATTATATTTTTAAGCATTTGACTATAATAACTAATATTTACGTTCGTTTAAACGAAACAAACTCATTCATGCCGGAAAACTTCTTAAAAAACATAAACAAATTATTAAGCTTGTTGTTCGTAGGACGATTATTCTGATTTGAAGGTTCGTGCAGAGATTTTAGGATTCGGTCGATATATAAGTTATAAACTTTTGAGTGTGCACATTGAATTAAATTGACGCTTTTAACGACCCCAAAACACGTTTTTTTTGTTTCTTTTACGTAGGTATATAACTATTCTTACTTACTTCTGTATAGCCGGTGAAACGTGACTTTGGTACATGGATTCTATGTCTAGTATAGACACACTCGATAAACTCTACGGTACGTCTCTCGTTGTTTCTTCGTCGTATATAGCTGTCTTGTTCTTCCCTTCTTCCTCGTGTGCCTCTTTTTTCTCTTGTACCTGCCATCGTCGTACCTTCCGATAAAATCTCGTCTGATCACGACAAACGGTAAATACTCCGACGCCGTAGAAACCCGGGAGGTCGTCGAAAGAGAGGACTCTCGACTTTGCAACACGCTTTGGCTGCTCCAGTGCTATCAGCGTCACGACTTTGCTCTCGTTCGTCCAGTAGAAATGTGCGGTTACCAACGACACGTCGAAAGTATTTCTTGCTCGTGTATTGTAGTTTTCAAATGCTGAGCGACTCAAGAATCTCCTCGGCAGATGCGAAATACATTTTTCGTTTTCATACATGTCGTTTAAGGACGCCAACTTATCGACCAAATAGGTCACTGATGAATCGCGCAGTACCCCGGTAAATTCGCGTAATGAGAGCGTGGTGTCACGCGTAGGGTAAGTCCGGGGGAGATGGCCCTATTAACTTTGAGAACTTATTGTGGAGAAACTCTGATAAATAAAACAATAACTTTAATCGGAAATACAACTTTTAATATATTTCTTCTGCAATGTTAATTATAATCAGTCTCAAAATCAACAAAACTTAGACTTATTAAACAAACAAAAAAAGTTACGACTGGCCATCTGGTCATCTCTATCGAGTGGCCATCTGTCACGTACGGCCATCTCCCCCGGACTTACCCTATCGATAATTTCACAAACTACTAGACTTGTATTGTAGTGTTTCGATCGTATCATCAGAACACGCATGGTCGAGAGAAAATACCCAAGTCCTAGTAGTGAGGAGAGAGAAAGAGTGAGGGATGGCATTAGAGGTCTTCCAATTTATCAGGAACGCGAATACGAAACTTGCTCCTCCTACTGTGATACAATCGATCAATCATACGCAATCGATCAACTTGTACAAATCAAATATTCGGACTGTGCAGCGAAACGTGCGTTCCAAAAGTCAAAAGATAGTTCATGCCTGGCTGATAACATCACTCTTGTTGGTCATCAGCCATTATTCCATATGAGATCGGTAGGTACAAATGTATTAATTTATGATCGATCGTATGTCCTTGAATAAAAAATAGTATAGTATATCAGTACTGTAAACTGGGTGTAAATGAACGAGAGATTAATTTTATTGGTTGACATAGTTCCACGAAACAAAAAGTTTAATTTATTTGATGTTTTCTTCCATTTTCCTATGAATATACATAAATTTACGCGATATTCACATTCATATGAGAATTATATACTGAAAATAAAAATACTTAAAAAATATAAATATTACACTGTATCTCTCAATATATTTGTATGCAAGCTCTCAAGAGACCATAGCAAAGTACAACGTAAAGTTTTTCTCCCGAAAATATGAAAACCTTTATAAATAGCGATACTTCCAGAAGACCGCGGCAGGGTGAAACCAAACTAACGCCATCTCTCTCTCTCTCTCTCTCTCTCTCTCTCTCTCTCTCTCTCTCTCTCTCTCTCTCTCTCTCTCTCTCTCTCTCTCTCTCCCTCCCTCCCTCCCTCTCTCCCTCTCTCTCTAGCGCGTAGTCTATATCATAGCACGAATACCACGCGCAGCTGCATGAGTAAGGGAATACCAGAACTCTGAGTGGGGATGGTAATGAAAGCTCTAATTGTAAGACAAGAGCAGCAAGTGCAACACCCAGCTACCGATTTATGGCACCCATAGACAGGCATAATCGATTTTTATTAGCGCCAATAGAGAGGCCTAGAAAATTCTACACGGAATCCATGTTCTACGCTCATCCTCAAATATGGTAAACTCATCTCCCACCAAGGTCAATTTTCTTATATACCTAAACTATGTATCAGCCATGCCCTATTTATCAAGAGTGGGCCCCCTTTGTCACATCTTCATCCCATTCGGGGTCTCCTGTAGAAGAGATCAAATGGAAGAGCAACGATCGGTCGACATCGCACAGTTTTACTCAAACTTTTCATCGTCTTGCTGTACTTTTCGATTCCGGGGCTTCTGTAGAAGAGTGTCTACATGAAAACTGCAATCTATTGCGATAAGTGAGTTTCCTGTAACAGTAATCGTGTGTGAACTCGGGTCTTCCATAGGAAAGTGCAGCTAGGCGATTATTTTATCCAACGGTTACGAGTGAAAGTTCAATATCAATCAACGTCTAATCCATTATCAATTCGAGTACCTACATCTCAGCATAAGAGAATTCCTCTAACGATTCGAACGACACCTCTCCAATAAGGTAATTGAATGATTCTATTACAAAACTGTGCCACGATTTTTAAGAAACTACTAATCATTGGATGTCGAGTCAATAAATATATTTTATGTACACAATTGGGTTGAACTTTCCTCATTATAGTACAATTACTAACTCCACCAGCGAAACTGACAACAATTCTCGGGTTCTCTGAGTAAGCAAACCCGCCACCCTCATTGCCCATTGACCTTTTTCCTCAAGGGACAATAAAAAGAGTCAGCGTTAACCGCTCGACGTTCTACTCGATTTTCAGTCACCATCCTCGGACGTGACAGTACTATCAGCGCGACAAGTGGATCAATGAGTGTGGGAGAGAGAGAGAGAGAGAGAGAGAGAGAGAGAGAGAGTAAGAAAGAGAGAAGAGTCTTCCAACGACTAGCACGTGGCGAAGATTCATTGTATTTCTTATTGTTAAACTCGTACAACATCTTGCATGTCACCTCTTTCATTTCCAATCCTATATGTATGAAGTGCAATAATTTTTGTCAAACTATCATGCGTAATCATTTTAGCAGCTACATTTAACAAAACAGTCATTTTCACTATTTTTTAATTTGATTTAGAAAATAATCATATTTATAATGATAGAATTACTTGTTACCAACAACTGTTTATATCAAAGTCAATTATTTTGTCTGTATGGGAGATTTGACTTAATTAAATGTAATTGTGGACCCAAAACATTCAATTTGGTGAATGATCGCTAAGAAATTAGCCTCGAGTATATCCGGAAGATGGTCGCACGGCGCCCATTGCGAACATCGATTGCGGTACGACAGTATTTTTGGATCGTCCGATTGCAGAAATTTTGCAACAGTCATGCATCGTGCCAATATTCCATTTTGGTTTGTCGCGTAGGTTTTGCAATAACCACGAGGCGAGTTTGCGATTTTTATTGAGAACACAAATTGTTTGTTGGGATGGTTGGTGTCAATATGCATTACATACATAAGTTGAAGTCGTTCAGTAAGAAAAAGTAGTACTTTTTTTTTGCCAAACAGTAACATTTGTTCTAACATACTAAATCTTCTGTTTCTTTTTTATATTATTTGCAATTACTACAAATTAATGAAAATAATGTCGAGGTGAAGTGATTTATTGAGAAAGATAATGAACATTGGCGCGGCTCACACAGCAATAGTCGGAAGAACCGAAACGATATAATTTTGGAAACGGGGATAAAACATTTTTTGAAAATTAATATTAGTTTACAATTGCAATATTTAACAAACTTGACAGATGCATCGAACTCTAAATTTCCCAAAGACTACTTAACTTTGCAGAATATGTACAGTTTGCACAGTTTTACAAGCATTTCATACCCACGGAACGGTTCTTCAAGATTTTTACAATTGCCTTGAGCGGCTTTACAACCACAACCGAGCGAGACTTACTCCTTCATAAGGAAATATCCTTTTTTGCTACGTGTTTGAAACAGTAAAAAAAAGTCTTAAAAGAAAAAGCCAAATCGTGCATTAAGAAAAGTGGAGTTTGGTAATGACAGTTACAGCCCTAACGAGCGGCCTTTTCGGAAATGAGCCGTCCGAGTGTGTCGACAAAACGTATTCCGATACTGAATGAAGACATCAGTCATTAGCAAAGAATAGGAGTGAAATTAATCATTGGATAATCAATCTATAGTCCTCCAGAGTTATAAACTTTTAACTCTTTCGTCTTATTTTTGCGACAACAAAAGAGCAGCCAACAGTAAGTACCCGTCGCCCACGGTTCATGATTCTCCTATACTTGCGAACCCGAATTTCTTGCTACCATTCCCAAGATTCGTCGCTAAGTTACCTATATTCTGTTATTTAAGTAGTCTGTAATCACTGTGATATTTCGTGTAAAATTTTAGGTAAATTTTAATAATTATTTCACATAAAAACAAACTTGCAATTCTTATTTCGATAAAAATAGATATGTGAGTGAAATTCATTTATTAAGTCAGAAGTCTCTATCACGTAATGTTATTTTGTGCGTAAACTAATCAAGCCTTACAACCTTGATTGATCACCGCCATAGAGTCGCATCGTGATACGAAAAATACGCGAGGAGTGCTCTAAAATGGAATCAGATGTGTCAAATTTTGAACAACTATCATCTGAAGATGAAGCAGTTCGCATTGAAAGTGAGACAACTATAAGTGAAGATAACAATGAAGAATCGTTCACTGGGGATGAAAATGAGAATTTCATGAATATACGTAGAAAAAGGGCGAGGATAAGAATTCTTTCGGATTTCGATGAAGAATTTGAGAAAATCTCTAAGTTGATCGAGATAGCTGCCGATGGTACTAGGTGGTCAAAATTAAAAGAAGGTGACATTCCTGGAAGATCACAATCTCAAAGTATTTGCAATCACGTGAGTGAACAAGCTACGAAAAAAGAAATATTATGCTGGATAGTATCAGTGAATTTTCAAGTACAAAAGCAGAGGGCCGTCGAGTTTCGAAAAATAATTGGACAACATTATTACTAGAAACACCCGCGTTTATCGGAATTTTATATCTCCATGGAACTTACCAAGTGAAAAATTAAAAATCGACATATTTATCAAGTACCTACGATTTTTCCACAATAAAAAAACAAATAGTCATTGTGATAAATATAGAAAATATGTATATTTGCAAAAAATGTAGACAATAATATTTAAAGTACTTTTTATTTATTTGTTTTATAAGCAAAGTAAATCATTGGTATCATTTAATATTCGTTAAAAATATATTTTCTAACATCGAATAATATAAAAAAATATGAAAAATTAAGTTTATCAGAACTTATCAAAACACGATATGTACAAAGTTTGGGAAAAATGCTGAAAAAAAGTTTATTAAAATAAAGAAGACTTTTTCACTCGAAGAATTCCACTTGTTAGTCGAGTAGGTAAATAGAGCTCTATATATAAATCGAAGTAAAGTTTCCCGTACTTGGCATCGATTTCAAGTGGCGAAAGCCTCGCCGCCGTTTCGATCATCGTTTCGTTATAGCGGCAACATATCGATAGGAGATCTTCTCTCGACTCGAGCACGAAGAGGAAGTGGAAAACGCATTTCAACCGAGAGCGAGACAGAGAATGACGCGGAAAGCCGAGCGAGAGGAAAACGGGACTCCCCATTGTTTCCAAGTTTCCACTTCGGTTGATCATTGTACCCGCAGTTTTCAACTGGTCCGTTTCACCCCCCACCACTTCTCTTCCTCTTGTCCGCCTTTGGATCATCTGCCGTCTCGGTATGGCTCGATGAGAGATATCCTTTTATCCGGATCGACGAGCGTTGAGAACTGAGTGGGCGCGATTCGTACCGTTACACCGGAAAATTGGTTCCACGTCGCGCGAAGCTAGCGAGGAAAAGAGAAAGGACACGTGTGACGAACACTTCCGTTAATCAGCGTATCTATTTTTCGCATCATTTTTCAGATATTTTTTTAAATAATTTCCGTAATGCGATATTTTCTATGTAATCGAGAGGGAAATGGATCGGGTGTCCAATCGGAAAGGGATGAAGTTATACCGGGGGTTTCATTTAGACGAGATAAAGGACGTTCCCGGACGTCCAATTTGAAAGAGATGGAAAATTTATAGAGTGTCTAACTGGAAAGAGATATTATAAATCGTCTAACAAATGTGTGGTTTGAAAGGGATGAAGAATATACCGGGTGTCCAATTTTGAAATGATGACAAATATATGGGTAGTATGGCAGATTAATCAACTACTAGATACATATAAATCGTTATGGTTGTCACGATAACCATACATAATTAAATTTCAAATTCGTGAGGTTATTTAGAATTAAATAACTTTAGAGGCGTTCCAATTTCAGTACCAAAAAATTTAAGTAAACCTAAGCCCTAAATTGAACGCGCGTGGATTGTATTGCAAATAACGTTATATACGTTTGACGTATCGATAAAGTGCAATTTGAAACTCCAAATTGTATCCGCTCCAGAACGAGCAAGGAAGAGAAACGGAGAGCGAGAGAGAGAGAGAGAGAGATAATTTCGAGAATGTTCAAGTTCGGAGAGGATACAGGAGAGTTTCCGGTGCCATCCCCTGTGTAAGCAGACAGGGGCCAGGTAAATTTGAGCTGTGCAGTCAGCGTCGCATACAACGAGGTAAAATCGACACTGAGAGGAACCGTTATCGCTTTCACCACAGCAGTATGGTCAGTGGATATCCGAAACCGACATGGGCATGTGGGAGAACGTACGTTGATTAAAGCGGCGGATGTATATAGACAGCTTTCTACACTACGCGTAAAATTATAATTGCCTTTCATTTGCAAGTCCGTTGATTTGCTTCCAAACAGTCCTCCAACTCCTTTTTCGATCACTGTTGAGCTCACTCTCGGATAAATTCCGATCGATCGATACTGACAAATTAATACATGCGAGGGAATGGAGAGTCCAACATTGTTCTCATCGCTGTTTTAAATAGTTATTTAACGATTACATAAAGATAGGGATTGAAAACAAAATGTTAAAAAATGTAAATAAATTTTAGAACAAAAGAATTCTATATAGGTAACTACTATGTATAGTATTCTTTTCTTATTTAATTTTTTTAAATATGTAGGGTAAGTTCGGGTATTATGGACCACCAGAAGCCTTTTTGGTAATCAAACTCGAAGTTCTCGAGACCAAGCAGTTTTTATTGATTATGTCAGTCGTTGAAGTTATTAGTAATCTAAAATCTTTATTCGATATAACTTCAAAGAATAACTGAAAATATCAATTTTCGGAAAAATGAATAATCCTTGAAATCTGAACATGGTCGGACATTATGAACTAGGGACATATTGTCCGTTAATGCAGTGTCGTAAGCCTTTGAACTTATCAGTAATCAATGATTAGAATCTTCAGGCAATATAACTATCAACAATTTGTATACAAAATTGTTACGCTACTATAGATTAAAGGGTTGCACAAACGGCGCAGGTATGTTCAACCCAAATGTTGGTTAGTTTTGGAGAAATAGCAGTAGGCCATATTTCCCATCTAGACTATAATACCCGAAATAACCCTATATTTTTGTTATACCTATTCATGACACGTACACACGATTCGTACGTATACACGATATTTTATAAGCCCCTATAATACAATTTTAATAAACTAATAACGATGATTAAAGGACGAGTTATAAAGATTAACTTTTTTATAAACATTTTTCGAAAATTACGAATAATTTGTAACAGTTAATCTTCTGCTATAATATACACATATATCTATTTGTATCATGGTACAAAGAATTTGCATTAATTTATTTTGTTCGAAACGGCTCGTGTATATACCTATGTTCATCGCCTCTGTCTATATATGTTGATAATATATTAATATCCTTTCAAAAAGTTTCGCAAAAAACTCACCGCCGTTTATTTTTTTTAACTACCCTTTTTTATCCGCTCTTTCAACATTATCTTCTTATATTTCCATAAACACCAGGTCTATTCTTTTTCATCTCATTTCTTCCTTCCTCGTAGTCCCTCTCTGTCTCACACACACACTTTGCTACTCGTGTATACGCTTTTGTTTTCTTATTCATTCGGAGAGCGGTCGTGGTCGTGACCGAGTACCCGGTAATGCGCGCGGTCATCTTTCGCTCTTCATCTACAACTTTCTCGGTCCGACGTTTTTCACCTTCGTAAGAGGGTAATTTAAATTTTATTTCTCTGAAACCAACCAAAAGTTTCATCGTGAATTCCGGACGATTTTTCTCAGACCACCGTGTGTCTCTTTTTCTTTCGGCGTAAACTAACGTCAGTTATTTTATACGGTTCAACTTCGCGCGCTATGCGAAAAGCCTGAGAATTTCCGGTAGGAATTCTCTTTTTGTCTAAATTTTAAAACACCTCAAATCTCTATTTTCGACTTTTTAATATCGTTAGCTTTTTTCCATTATTGATGTTCAATAAAATATCGTCATACGCGAAACAAAATTTATGGAAATCGAACAAAGAGTACTAGACAAACACGGCGAGTATGCAAAAATATTGATTTTCCATTCGAATTTTATTTTTCTTCGGCGACTAAAAAACCAAATTTAAATCGAACGAGATAAAATTTAACAGCAACGAAAATTTTAAATAAAAAAAAATATATAAACACCACGAGTAAAAGAAAACACGATTAAAGGATACGAAAAATCGTAACGAGAATAATTTAATAATCGAAATTCCGAGGAACGGCCCGCGTTAATTTTGTTCCAGTGCACTTTCGAGGAAGAATACAACGAGTTCGTTAGGAATTTGTTCGAAGGGTATTTCTTTTTTCTCGTCACTCATTCTCCTTCTCTCTCGCCGTATTCCTCTCGTTACTGTCTGGGAACTGCCACTGGTAACTCATTTACGGTAATACATTTCCGGAAGAGTCTCGCGTCAGCGTGGGGTGGTTGAACGTTGAAAGAGAATCGAAGGAGGGGAAAGCTACGACACGGTTTACCTCTGGAAAGGCCCTGCACACCGCTGTGCGAGGACCCCTCTCGCATGCCATTAATTCTTTCCACCTTTTTGTCCGTTCTATCCATGTGCGAGAGTAGCGCCATATAACACCGAGGAACGACAAGCTCTGGTGACTTTTCTATATTTCTCCTGTTTTTTTTTCACATTCGCCTCCTCTCGTTTCGCTCTGTCGAGCATATTGTTCCGCGGGATTACAGACTGTTTCGTGTACTCCAACGCCCAATCACTTCCCCCCATTTTCCGCGAATATATCCTCACCCGAATACGATATATAGGTACGAGTTGGAAAAAAAATGGATTTACCATCTTCGAAGGGGTGTGTGTAACCCGTACGAGTGAAAGAAGTGAAAGATAAACAAAGTGATCGATGAGGAGAAAAAACAAAATGGTCATTGATCGTTCATGGATAATTAAACTAGAAGAACTTTGTTGATAAACAAGATACAATTATGTATGTTATTAAAAATATTTGATATTTTTATTTTTTCTCGCAGTTTGAGTACAGCGAATGTTTCACTATGGGACAAGCTTGAAATATATGTTTTTGTCGAGAAACAATTTGTTCGTCATATTTTATTTTATAAAAATAATATGGACTTTGTTAAAAATTGTTTTCAATCAAATTACATTTATTGGATCGTAAATTCGCGCTTTATCACATCTCGTTCAAATAAATTTGTATAATGTCGATTTATTTTCATTCTTTTCAGAAAACTTCCGGAATTTTCCATACGAATTTCTCTCGTGTTCCCTCCATTCTTCTTCCAATATTCTTTCGCTTTGGCTTACATTTTTTGCTCTCGACATGCTCCAACCTCTCGTTTTTACCGGTTTCACTCACTATGTTACAAATATCGGAAAGAGAGAAGGAGTTAAGGGAGGAAGAGAAAGAGAGAGAGAGAGAGAGAGAGAGGTAAACCAACGTACTTGTTTCGCCCAAACCATACCGGTCTTTCGAAATTTCTCTCTCTCTCTCTTTCATTTCGAATGCGCGTCCCACCAGCGTATCTACATTCCAGAAACGTCCACCGGAAACCGAAGTAAAGCCAGTACCCCGTTCCAACCCTCTTCACCCGCCACAACCCCTTCCCTGTCGGGCAAATTCTCATTCCAATGGACCAGCGAGACACACAAGTCGAACCCGAGACCCGAAATTCTCTGGAATCTAGGCTGCAGATATAACCACCCCTAGCTCCCTCTCACCCTCACTCTCTCCCACTCTCTTGATGTACCAGTACGCCTGCAGTACATAAGCAAATGGTTCTATTGTTTCTGCCGAGTCTGCTAAACAACTACCACTACTGAAGTCTGTATACGAAACTGCAGGTAAAGTCAAATTTATCGTATTTCCTACGTTAATCGGATAAACTCTATATTTTTGATTGAAACGGTTTAGACGTGAAAAAAAACATACAGATATCTGTATTTTCAGTTTAGTAAAGTTACGTTGATAAATAATGTTCTATTATTCCTGTAATTTATACATTTTTTAAACATTGCCCGGCGATTTTTTAATATGTGATTCGACGTGATAAAAATAAGAGAACCGATTTATTCAGTCGATACTGTAAATCGATGAGCGAAATTCTAAAAGAAATCATGTTTTCTGAAGAATTTGTGCAGCTGTCCAATTTTGTTGACAGTAATCTGATTAATGGAACGCTGGATTTTTTCCGATAAATGGGTAGCTGGTTTATTCGATTTTCCTCCAACGGCGACAGAATGCGAAAATGCACCGTTGAAAAGTTACGAAATGTAATAAAAAAATGAAATAAAAAATAACATCGACAACATCGACGAAAGTATCAGCGAGGTATATCGAGGTAAAGCGTCAACTGCTGGGGTTGACACATTTTGCGTCACCGGCTAGTTAAAAGCCTGTTTCTCGTCTCGGAAAATTAATGTTCACCTCAAAAGGCGCCGATGGGCTCCGGGAAGTGGCCGTCTGCATCGGATGGGCGCCTCTTTTACTTTTCGTGAGCCCAAGGAAGATGGGTGACCTGACATATTTTCAAAAGATTTTGCTCACCCCATTCCTCACTTTCACTCGCTCTCTCTCTCTCTCTCTCTCTCTCTCTCTCTCTCTCTCTCTCTCTCTCTCTCTCTCTCTCTCTCTCTCTCTCTCTCTCTCTCTCTCTCTCTCGCCTCTCTCGCCTCTCTCTTTCTCACCCTATTTAGCTCTTGTACTGTGTAACGACTTGGGAATTAGCTTCAAGATACTCATCCTCACGTCTGGCAAACTTCCCTAAGCCAGGTACACTGTTGCACATATTGTGATTGTACACAATTACTCTAACGGATAGTGGAAGATACGAGGGATGAAAAGCTACAAGGGATGAACAAATCTGAGAATTAACATTCAAGAAAAATGCGAATACACGTTATAACACAACGAATAGAATAAAAGTGGAGGGGAGAATTAATCTAATAGAAAAACAACTTGATTCGATAATTACGCATTTGTCCTCGAGCCAGAAATTTTGAGTACCTATGTACAGCCGAGGATGTCAAGTAATTAAAAAAATAAAAAATTGTCTATATGGGCGATCTAAAAATGTCAATAAAGCTCTTTGAAAATCTTGTTGACACGCAAGTCGCAACAATATTCTCGTCGTCGTTGAATCACCCGGTGTTACGAAGCAACAAGAGCTATTCTAGCTCTTGGCAAAAAATTGACAAAGGCAACAGAGTATACAGAGGGTTCTCACTATCTCGTTGAATACCCGATTTGCTGAAAACTCAATAGGTTCTACAGGGATTCTTAGAGTTCGTCGATAATCGATATGGTAAGGGTTGAAGCGAGGAGAGGCGTTCTCCGGTTCTCTTGTGAAGTGAATACGAAGGCGGAAGCGAAAGGGAAGGGCAGCAAAAAGAGGGAAGGTGAGTGACGGAGGTGATACATATATGTATATCTAAGCTGTATACGTATGGGAAAGGGCTGATCCAGAGCCGAGACAGCCTCAAACTGCTTAATGAGAAAGTTGGCACTTTGCACCCTCTCGGCCCTCATCGGCCAGAGCTAAACGTCTTCTGGAGGTAAGCAGCTTTATCTAGGCTGGTATCTAGTTCATTCTATACTATATATATTATATATGTACTACATATATTTATCGTACCACATACATAGTCGCCAAATGCGATAGGTGCATTACTTTCGGATTAATCTAGCTAATCCAAATGAATCCCCTTCGTCACCAACAGTAACAAAAAACATTAACAAATAAAAGCCTCCGTATTATCAAATAGTTCGATTAATTATCACAAAACATTTTCTCAAAATTCTCCATTTTTTTAAACGATTGTTCGTTGCTGTAAAATATTAAGATTCATTTTCAAATCTCATAATGAGAAAATAAAGTGACCAAGCCTTGCGTGGGATACGTTGATTACTTTCGTTGATCTATTTTCCAACCTCTACGATGTTCAAACCAGCAAAGAGTCAAACAAAATTATAACGCCAGGAACTTTAAAGAAAAGGAGGATGAAATTTAAATACGCGAAACTTTCGAAAAGCCGAAGGACCCAAGTAAAAAATGCGATACGTGTAACAGGTACGAAAGAATGGGCAAGTTATCGAGGAGTTGAAAACGGCAAAGTGCTGAGAGAAATGAAACCGGAGAACAAAGGAAACGTTGTCTTCGTTGGAGAGGAAGACGCACAGAAAGAGATAGATAGATAGATAGAGAGAGAGAGAGAGAGGGGGGGGGGGGAGAGAGAGAGAGAGAGAGAGAGAAACATTTGACGAAGGAAACGTCAATGCTCGTTAACTATGAATAATGCAAATATATACCAGCCTCTGGTGAAGCTTTGATCTATTGTATTCGTAGAATTTGCGTGGTATTCGAGTTATTTACTTTCGTCGCATATAGAGAGCACCTGCTCGCCTCGAGCTCGCGTTGTATGTCGGCTGGCGCAAAGAAACCCAAATCCTCACCCCTTCAACCCCTGTTACTGCTTGGTGTGGGTACCAGGACGTTTCACAAAGGTTCAAAGCTTTCGTTGTACGATAACGCTCGACACCTTACGAGCTTAACGTGTAGCCACCATCACCGCATGCAACCCCGTCCCTGCCACATGCTCGATTCTGAGGCACACTTTTCCCAAAACTTAATTATCTAAAGCCTCTTTACCGAGGCCCGCTTCGGCCTCCACGATCTTTCACACTTTGGCAATATTTGCGATCATCAACTACGCGCATTGTTTAGATAATATACGAAAACAGAAGAAATTTAGTTCTCATTTTTTCGCCGATTTATTAGGCCTCATTAATACGCGTATGCACTTTTGAAAATTTATTTCGTTACCCAACATCTTGGGATTTTTTAAATACAAATACCGACAATTTTAACTACGATTATAACAATTGCGTTGTTTAAATGTAAAAGTGGAAAAAGAATGCGCGAAATTTTGAAATAAAAATAATCGTGGCCAAAAATATTGTCCTAAATAATTTAGTAGCAAGAATTTTGTTGTTTCTTCATGGGTTTTTTGTTTTTATTCAATTACAGGTTGATTAGGGTAGGCTGAGATCAATTTGACGCATTTATCAGGAGTTTAACGAGATCCTTTTTTATTATTTTAACCTTTTTCCCCATTTTTGCTGCATACATTTTCCTGTTTGTCCTACTGCTTTGATTCGTGTAAGTGATGTAGCAGCATCTCTTTTCTATTTTCACTCGACGCTACGTTTTTTTCTAATATCATTAGAAAAGCACACGTAGCATGCTTCAATTAGTTTATCATACAAACTCCATACAAGCTCTACTTCAATTTATAATTGTGAGATTTCACCTCAAAGGATTTAATCTCTTCGTTATACACATACGCGACGGTTGTACTCGTACAAATACAAATATACAATCTCGTGTATATATATAAAGAAGACAAGTTGATACCTGTAAGGTTTAAAGTATATGCCGGATGAAATAGCTTTTCGTGAAATTTAAGTACGCCACACTCGAGCGTATAAAAAATTCTCGAAACAAAAATACGTTGTGATGGACTGACGCAAAAGTAAAAAAAATGCTCTTCTTCCAAAAATTCACAATAGGGCAATAATAAAAATAATAATAATTGCATAATTCCGAACAAATTTGATATGTTCGCGAAAAAGAGCCAAAATATGAAATAATTAATTAACATACGTGGAAATAATGGAAATGAAAGTCTCTTTGGTGATGGACTATAAAATAATTTGAGAGCATCGTTGTACGACTCGATAATTGCACTATTTATCGCAGTTCGACGATTATACCCTGGCAGTATAACATTCTATATACTTTACTAAAGCATATATGAATATATATGTACATATGTATGTATAGTCATTGCGATATATGTGTGTATATTTATACGTTTATGTACTTTGACGACAAATTTTCACGAATCGTGATATATAGCTATATGTGAAAGAGAGAGGGGGCGAGAAAGGGAGTGCCGGAAGCGACATAACCGATGGCGTTCGAAACGACCATACATCAGGCAGATTAATTAGTACATATCAGGTCCCATTAACCCAATATTTAAACGCGAAACAACAAAACGCGCTGCTCCGTTGTCAGGATATACGGATTGGTATGGACGTATGCTTATATCTGTATATATAACATTAAATAATAAAATTCGGTGCTATATTCGTATTCGTTAAGGTGCATTGTATCGAAAAATTTACTGGGGTCGTTCAAAATTCACGTGTTTGGTGAATATATGAAGTAATAAAAAAAAATGAGTTGCTCGTTTATTATGACTAACAAATTGAGAGTTTCCGATTTTCAATAAAAAACAAAATAAAGCTTTATTTCGAAAAATTGAAACCCGATTCAAATTTTAATAGATGGCTCGTTTAAACGAAACGAAACAAACATTGAAGGAAGATCTATAAAATATTAATCATTTGTTTTTATAAGTTTATTGAAGATCGTAAATTTATAAACATTTATGAAACGAAATAAAAATATTATTTCGACAAAACTGATACGATTTGAAAAAATGAACAAAAATTCTAATTGAAAAAGTAAATCGACTGTTTGGAAGACCTGGTGAGAGAGAATATTCAGTGGAGGCAAATTAACCTCGAGTGCACATCCGTTGCTTGCTTTCCATACTTCTCGTCCTTTTACCCCTCTTGGCCGATCTTCCACCGAAGTCTCGTCCTATTCTCTCCAGAAGACGGACCGGGAGTGCGAAAGCGAGAGAGGAAGAGGAAGCTTTTCCATGGCCGTGCATAACTTGGCGTATGGAAGATTTACACAGGTCCCGCGAAACGTCTCGTGGTTTGCGAAACTTTAGCCAATTTATCAAGAAACTCCGATGAATAGTTACTCGCATTTTACGGTCCTCGTGTGCTTTTGCTGAACGAGAAGAATCGTTGTGCGCAGGAGATGGAAAGAGGAGAAGGGCCGATGGGTATGGAAAATGTAGGGAGTCAGGTGAAGAGGAATCAAGATACGCTCGAAAATTAATTTTAAATATATTCACAGAGGTATTTTCACAATCTCCAACGGTCCCACGATTTTTATATTTTAATGAGAAAAAAAATCAAGAGATTATTCGACCATATAATTTTTGAATATTTACACACATTGATTTATGAAAAAATGAATATTTCAATGATACTGTGATAACGGAAAAATAATAATTAATGACTGACGATTAATAAAACATAAAAATAAATGATAAATATTTGTTAGCAACCGGATAAATTCATGTTTGTCCCTTTCAAACCTTCCATTTGTCGATGCTTGTCAGGTTCGAAAAGTAAAATATGCAAAACCGACCATTGGTACTCGATATTCCACGAATCAAGTACCATTCGAAAACGAGATCAGAGCCTCAATTTTTATTTTTTCCGCTGTAATTTGATCTATAGTCCACATTTTTCAGTCATATAAATCTAAATATTTCGTAAATGGGGACACACGCTGGCTTTCCACTGAAATAAATTCAGTAAACGTCGAGAAGACCAAAGTTTTTTTTTTTTTTTTTTTTTTAGGAATTACGTTTAGTTTTTATTGGACGGTGTACATGGCCTTTACAAGCATATGCGTAAAAGAAATATATGCGTACAAGTATCAGCGTCGTCGTTTATTCAACTACAGGCAGGCAGCCGCAATAAAATTGATACAGAGGCGGTTTGTCGGCCAACCAGGGTGTGATCGTTTTTTTTAATAAAATTCAAATTGATCAAATTCGATGCCCATGTCACGTTGAGACTTCTCTGTGCCTTCCACCCTTGCATGATTAATTCCATATTAACTGTTTGAAAATTCATCAAAACTTCGATAAAATGAACTATCCAATAATGGTCAAATTACAATGGAATAAAATCGAGAACTCGTTTTCTCACCACGTCAAATGAAAAATTTAGTATTTTTTTGCTAAATCGATACGTATAAAAAACTACCAGCCATCGATAAACAAATGTGAAATATTTCTAAAAAAAATAGAATTTCAAAGAATACCTAGAAAAAGTGATTGTTTGAAATTTTTTTCGACGAACGCGAAAGTATTATATTTTTCCATAGAAAATATTATTGCTCACTGCAAAAAAAGTAAACCTTTTTTGGAACTGAAATTGAGATAAAATTCTATATGCGAAATAGAGAGGGTGGAAAAGGGTTGGTATCCCGGTCTGCCTGCCTGACTTCACTGGTTCGCAGTACCAGACGCAGTGGGACGTTAGAGGGGAAACTTGGCGGTCGCATGACCAGCGTCAGCTGTTGGTCATACACCTTCCCTTCTCTCGCCCCACGTGGATTTCGCCGTTCTCCGTGTACCACACGAGTATTTGGTCGTCGAGAGCGATAGTTATGCGCCTCGGGCATCCAGCTATTGTGGGTCGCGTCAGGTTGCTTTTATGTCCGTTCCTATACCGTATATCCATCCGAACTCCACCATCCACAACATCCTATATTATAGGGCATGTATACATATATATGTATAATACATATCTATTCATATATCTACAAAATAGACATTATTATACATATATATCTATATTCGTGGACATTAGACATATGCACATATACATATTTAATACATAAATAGGATGAACATCACGTTTCACGCTCCTCGTACTCATTCGCCTCTCTACAGAGCAAAATCTTCTACATTTATACCACCATTTTATTATATTTTTTCGTGTTTACCAAAACCGGCGATTTTATGCCTCTGTGAATTCGAAAATACCGGAGTAAGGATGTAATATGACTGAATATGCTCGTGCTGAAATGCAAACGTTTTTAGATAAACCATGATTTTGGTCGTGTTGAATAAAAAAGAAGTTGATTCCTCAGTTATTCTCCTTCGTCGGTGAAATGTGTCGTAAATGTTATAGAGTAGATCGTCTCTAGTGAAGTACTCTGTAGTATAACGTTACTGTCATAATTGTAAGACTCTCCCACTCTATCACCTCGTTGCGCTGCGCGCGCAGCGGTGCTGGTGGAGTCAAGTGGGGGGGTTGAGTGAAGATCGCACGCCCTCTACTATACCGCGTCGGAACTCCAGGTCACGATATTTACGGAAAATCGATTTTACTTTCGTCAAATAATCGTCACGGATGGTGATGGTGCTCATATTTTTACAAAGTTCGCAGGGACGATCAGGGGTGCTGCTTTCGATTTATTACATTTTTTATTTCATATTTACACAGTCATGAAAAAGAATATGTATATTAGGACAGATGGCGAACGTGTCCATTTTTCTCGTACGTTAATTATGCAAATATAAAAACGAACGTTTCATTAAAAGTAGGTCAGTAAGGGGTGGTTCATCCCTCGCTTCGTTCTCTCTTGCTCTGCCAACGATGTATCGATGGAAAATTCAACGTTTCGTGTAAGAACTCGCAAACGAAGTAAACGACAGTCCATTATGCCAGAGGAGAGGGTAGATAAAGCGAGTCAATTGACTGGGGTGCGAAAATGTGCGGGTAGGAAGTGCCGTATCAGCCACTATGAAAGTGAATATACATGTATAGTATAATATTCTGTCCTCTTCATTACTACCCTCTATATATCTATACGACCCCTTCCTCACTATATTTATTTAAATGAAACCTCGTTTTACTGTACAGGTACATTGCGCAATGTTGGGAAATATGGACCAACTCGTTCAGATAGACGAAAGATAGTAAAAGGGAAAAATTAACTGGTACGAAAATTCGAAAAATATTTTGATTCGAATGCTTATTGGCTTAATTCTACGTAAATTAATCCAACGCGTATAAAATTCGATAAAATTCCTATGGTAAATCTTACTAACAATAAGCATTAAGATTGGTATAGTCCATATTCCCCCATATTACCCGAAAGGGAGGGTGGGCCACGAAGAGAGGCAAGAAGAGTCGATTTCCTTGTCGGTCTGGTCGGAAGACTATTTTCAAAGTGGGTCTCTCTCGGCCCTCGAGTCGAATGAACTTCATTGAATGGGCTTGCAACGTCCCTCTCTCTCTGTCTCTCTCTCTCTCTCTCTCTCCTTTCCTCTGCGCATCGAAGAATAGGGTCTTTATGAATCTGGGCTATTTCCTTAGGCGTGCTAGATATAGCCATATATAGGTATATATATATAATAAACTATCGCTTATCGGGAATGTTCCGGGTGCGATTTCTCGGTGTCGTATTATCACCCCTCGACGACCATCCCCCACTGTCGAAAGACCATCATCTTTGTACGATGGGCAGGATACTCTCCCCGTCTTATCGCCACCTTTTTACCTCCTGTACCATACATACGTTTAAAATTGCTGTAACCGTTTTTGCAAAATCGAGGTCGATCTCTGCAAACGAGAGCCGAACAATTTTCCTCGATTCTCCAATTTCGCGACGGCCAATATGGGGAGAAAGAAAAACAAATTCTCATACTCGATACTATAATAAGGATTTGGATGCCTGGGATGGAATATTATTGGCATTTCGTACTACTGGAGGGAGCCTCGATGGCGCTCACGTTTGCACTCCGATAACGCAATCGTTTTTATATAGATACGGATATAAAGCGTTTGCCACCGATCGAGGTCACTTTTTTTTCTAGCCCTCTTCGGAATGTTTGGAACTCTGCCAGTCACTAGTCTTAATTGAAAAAACATTATATAAATTGTTTCAAATTTTTCCGTCCAATCGTTTCGAAATTTGATTATTTATGTCATCGTTATCATCATATCAATATATATTTTATAATAATTATTATATTTTATTTTCCGTTGTTAACTATTTTGTTGCAGTCAACATATCGAAAATAAAGGTCAGAGAGAAAGAAGCATCGAAGCTGAGTAGCTAAAATAATTACAATTGTAGTTAAATCCATTCAATTGTTTCATTATCGCGATTATTATGAAAAATTGTTAATTATTCGATTCGCACTTTATCTTAAATACAAGAATGACAAAAAATTCTCTCGTTCCATTTCATGCAATAAACCTCAACACCACTCTAAATATATAATATATAGTAGTAACCGTATATTCGAAGAATATGAATATGAATCAGTGATCGTATAATCAGTGATCTGATTACCGTAATTCATTACGGGAAAATTAATGAATCCAGTTTCGCGATTAGATTATTAATTGTGCACGAGGAAGTGTACCAGAGATGAGAAACGGAGTGAGACGAGAGAGGAGTGACAGGGGTGGGGGAGGGGCGGGGGGAGAGAAGGAAGGAGGTCGGCTACGTCGTTAACGTCAGCCGGTGACACAGTTGCTGGTATAAAGCAAACGGGAAATCGTCGTGCTACGTTTTACTCCCGTACTTTCTCTGGCTTTTACCCTCGTAGATTTCTCTGCCTTTCTCTCTCTCTCTCTTCCTCCCCATTTTCTACCATATGACGAGAACAACCAAGCCTCTCAGCGAAGGGAAACTGGAGAAATTAGTTTGAAGCCCTCACGAACGCGCGGCGACGTTAGCCCCTCACCATCTACCCCCTACCCACTACACCTCGAACCACCCTCTCTGACCCGCGTTTCTCCCACAGGACGGCCCTTCTGCGTGTTTTCATCCTTGTCCTACCACCAGTGCTTCCCGACGCCGTTTCTCAGACCTCCTCCCTTCGCTTATTATATTCCGTAATCAACGGTTTTAATAGTTCTCCCGACTCGACTAATTCGACGTGTTCCGACGTTGGGAATCATGACAGCGTAAACCCGATACCACCAGGAGGCGCGAAATCTCGGCAATATGTAGGTATCCCTAAAGGCCTATGTGCCATATCCGTATCTACTATACATATACGAGTACGTATGTATAGTATTATACATATATTTATGGTACAGATCGCCCGTGGGAGTAAAGTCAGAACATTATCACACTGTTCGAAAACAACAATTCCGTATAAATCTTTATTATCGGAATTAATAAGGAATCATTTGACCGAAGATATATACAAGGTGGTATTTTGGGAAAAGCGCGATACATCCTCGTTTTCTTATGCAACAATTCTGACAGAGTCTAAATAATTACTCCATTTTTCAGTTATGTGGGACTCCTTAGTGAACAAGAGGAGTGAATGAGTGAAAGAACCTGTGGTTGTGAATGTATTTTAGCGAAAGGATATGACCACGGATCTATATATGCCATTGGATAGAACTAAAAAAAAGGGGAAAAAGAAAAAGATGGAAAAAGGACGAGAGTGAGAGTGAGAGAGAGAAAATGAGGGCGCGTAATTGGCTGGCAATCGAACAAGTGGGAATGGATCGAAAGAGTGTCGTTAGTCGAAAATCACGAATTTTTTTTAAGCCATCTGACATTTTTAACCACAAACGTTTCAAAGTTCAAAAACTGTAATTGACGAGAACGAAATCCAAAAAAAAACTTCGAACAACCCCAGTTCGATCTGTTCGATTTATTCGAAGAGCGTCATCCTAGCTCGATCAATTTTCTAAATAACATTTCCATGTCGTACGTTTGCATAATTACCCAAAGCGACAAACGGAAGCGAATTGTCACACGCGTGTGACAACTTGCGGTTTTGGAGCGGAATGACAAGATGAAATGTCCCAGGTCCGGCATACCTGTACCCCTGATGCATGTGGTCCAGATCGCAGTATAGTTTCGATTTGCCGCAACGCGGGTGTTATTCCCGTGACACGATTGTGGCATCGTTTTCAGTTCGAACCTCCCTGACCAACGCTCGAGTGCGGTCACGGCATACCGCATGCGATACCCGTACGCAGTCAAAACATGTCCGAAACTAGATGACTTTGTTCTTTTCTCCCTCGTACGTTCCTCGAAAGTCTCTCTAGGGTCGCAAAGAGTCGATAAGGCCAATTTCGAGGTTAAAAATGACAATTTGCTTTGTACAGGTGCGCTTTTCATTCTCATTTTGTACCACACTCATTATTAATTTATGATTTTTTCTTACGAAATATTATTGTCACTAATGATGTATCCATCGAAATTGGTTTAGATTAAAATTAATATATCGTCGTAAATTGAAAATAATTCGAATTAAGAAATTAATTTGACAGAAGAAATAAAAAGTATAAAAGTTTTATCTCGGAATGGGCCGACCTTAGGTGTTATTGCAACTTTATGAAAAGCACATTTTAAGTGAAAATAAAAGTAGTTTAAGGATCGTTTATGACAATTGTTTGCAATATTCTTCCACCTATTGCTTTAAAATATAAACGAGCTTAACATATAATTGAGATATAATTAAGCTTTAATATCTTAAGATTTTGCGTACAAAATACATAAATCTGGGGCATTCGCGTTTAGCTTCGCCAGAACGTTGGAGCTTTTTCATCGGGGCGAGAAAAATAAATGTGTTTATTTCCCCTCGATTTTCCCACGGATCATGGGGCGTGAAGTAAAAGAGAGAAATTGTATGAAAAGTCAAGGCCGACGAAGGTCAAAGAGTGATTCGAGAAAGTGAAGGATGGCGAGGTACGTCTCATTATTAGGTTTCGCTTTTGCTGGAAGGCCGCGATAACTTTTTTTACCACTGCCGATCGATGAGGCACCTCGAAGGGGACTAAGAAAAAATAAACGAAGAAAGACCAAGCACAAACTACTGGAGAATTAGAAGTGGAAAAGTTCAAAAGAGCTTGCGTATTATAGCCTTTGACTCTCTTTTTTCACCTCGATCGGTCGGCTTAACGTCTTTCTTACTCTCTCCATCTCTTTCCCTTTCCCTCCCCCCTTCACCCTTCTGCCGTTCGCTCTCTTCCTCTATCTCCCTCTCTTTCTCTCTCTTCATAACCGCGACCCGATAATCGTTTCGCACAACTCTGTTATCTCTTTCAGCTCCAAGATCTCTCCTGGGAATGTTGGAGAAAAATCGTCCAGGCATAAACGATGGATTATTCAAGACAAAAAAAAGGTTTTATCCCATTGCATTAATTTATCTTCACGAAAATACTAAAAAGTAGAACAAAAGTATAAATGTAGTTAAACCATTTTAAGTTATTTTGTGTTTCATAATAAAAACTTTACGGTTAACAATATTTTTTAGTTTTTATTGATGTTGTTAGTACCATTTTTATTAACTTTAGTAACAATTGAGTTCACATCGATTTAATTTGATCTTATCGACATTAATGCATTAGATATTTCTGTAAGATTCACAATAATTCATCTAACAAAAAAACGCATTTTTTTAATTTTTCAATTTAAAGCAAAACATAAGAATTTAACACAACAAAAATATTGTAGACTCTAAATATTGCGAGAAAAAGCGTATTTTTTTAAGTAAAGTAAATTTTCTTCCTCGACAAAGTCAATTGACAGCAGACTCGATCTCTCATCTACATTTATTACTTTTCACGATTCTAGAATTTTCATGGCACACGTAAGAAGAAAAAAATATAAATAAAAAATTTCATTGCAGTAAATAGTCCGTAAAGAGAGTAATCACGCTCGAAGGGTCTCTCAAAAGGCGCTAATACGAGTCCATGTTAAAAGTAAGTAAAACGAAAAGATATGGAAAAAGATGAGCGAGTTGATGAGAGGGTGGGTGAGAGGGGGTGAGATTGGCGACGAATAAAATGAAGAGGCAACAGCCACGAGAATTATTAATAAAATGCCAGCTCTCTTGGCGCCTTCTCCGAGTACGGTTGGGTTAATCCCAAGAGTTCGAGCATCCTTGAGTACGCATGCACAGAGTTAAGATTCCGAGATCGTCAGCTTTTTTCAAATTCTCTCTCCGTCTCTCTCGGGACGTCGGCTTTTTGCAAATCGTCCGACATTTACGACTGGCTAAATTTATGCAATCTGTCAAGTATGACTTAAAAATATATCAAGATCTCGTAAAATTGTGTCCCTCTTCGCTAACTCTAACATTTATGACTTTAAGATTTTGTATATTATAATAATAATGAATTTCTTTTATGAACTATTTTAGAAATTGTGAAAAATGATGTAATTATTAAATTTATAATTTTGTTTGTGTATATAAAATATTAACGAATCAAAGAATACAGTACTGTTTTCACACAACAATTCGGAATGGTAATCTGTCACGGATTGATAAAGTTCGAAGCCCAAATATTATTTCCAAGAGGATTCAAGATGAAGCTGGGTGGTTTGACCTGCTCTTCTCCTTGGAAAAAGATCGAAGGTCGTCAAACCCTTCTCAGCCTCTCGTTTCTTACGATTCGACAGCTCGTATGAGGATAAACGAGCTGTCGAGAGAGTGAGAGAAAAACGCTTTTTGGTTTACTATATATATGGGACATTTCATATCACGTTGTGATTCCACCAATCACTGAATATTCTCCGATTTGGTTAATGATTTTTTATACAGTCGCACAGCGGCTAATGGAAAAATCTCATTTTATAAAGATCCTAAAAAAATTATGATAATAACAATTTTTATGAAGTCTGACGGAAGGGCACGCATCATCCTTTGTTGTTACGAAATGATGAAATCAAAAAAATACAACGGGGAGTAAAAGGCTCACTTATAGCTTAAAATTGTAAATGTACATACAAAATTCCGGCTCGAAAATTTTTTCTTCGGTTTAAAATAATAGGTTTCTGTCTTTCTATTTCTATTCTCTATTATTAATTGAAAATAAATAAGAAAACAAGGGTCGATCGAAAATTATTTGAAAAAATTGATTTTTCGGTTTCGCTCTAGTCCAATCATCATAAGAAAAAAATACAACTGGAGTTGTATTCTACCAAGCTGGTGCAACTCTACCCCTCACCTCCTCAGTGAATTTGAAAATTGCGTATTTCGATGTAATGTTTTAGTAAATTTCAACCATTATAGTTACTCGAATTGTAAATTTTGTTATATTATTCTTGCACAGTTTTTAGGCAAACTCTCAATGTAGACTGTGATGACAATTGTGTATACAAATTGTTCACTGGTTTTTAGTTTGGATCTTACTTGTCAAAAATATTCTTACGGCTAATATGGCCCACCAGGTACAGGGCCATGTTCAATGGCCCTGTACCTGGTGATGACATTTTTATCCTTTGAATTTTATTCCGCAAAATAACGTGCGATTTATTGTTTATATTGTTTGCTCTGATGGGCAATATGGCTGACGGCATTTACGGCCAATATGGCCCTAGACTATAACACCCAACCTTGTTCAAATTTCAATGATTGTTCAATTTTACTAAAATTTCTATTTTCAATTATTCTTCGAAGTTATATTGCCTTCAGCTTCTAATTATTAATTACTAATACGTTCAACGACTGACGTAACCAATAAAAGGTGCTTAATCTCCTATACTTCAAGTTTTAGTGCTAAAAAGGCTTATGGTGTGCCATAATATCCGAACTTACCCTATATATATATGCACAGTGTTCAAGATACAGAAAATGACTCTCGAGGTGGACAAACAATGAGCGGAAACCCTCCAGCCAGAATCGGGCGCTGGGTGTGACTCGATTTCGCGCGTAGACGATATTTTATAAAAGCGAGATTATAAGATCCGAGCGATTGACTGGACATGCATCTCTGAAGTAACATTTTTCAAAATGTACGCCTGTTACAAAAAACTTATAACTCTCATGAAAATTATAAACAAAAATATAATTATTATATTTAAAACCCCGTTTTATCGATATGATCAATTAATCAATTGGATTATTGATCATTTTTAATTATTTCGTTATTCGCTACGATCATTATCGAACAATTCGCCGTCCGAAAATTCTGATAATTTTCATTCCTTCGGGTATAAAAAATATTGTCTTAAAACAAGAAAAAAAAGTCAATCCAAACAACTTCCACCGTTCGATATTCCCCATCCAGATTTCACGCTACATCTTTATTCCTTCCACGAAGCGCGATTCCTCTTTTTTTTCTCGCCCCTGCGAGAGACCGGGCGGCATGTAGTGTAAAAGTTTTGAAGGTCGATCGTGGGCAAAAGTGGTTGGAACGCGACGCGGATTTTCAAGTCGCTCGTCTCGCTCAACCCCAGGGGGGGTGTAGAACTAAAAGAGAGTTGTAGAAGTGGATAGAGAAGGGATAACTTGAGCGACGTACCAGCTGGTGGAGGGGTTGCAGTGAGATCAGCTTGACTTCGTGACTCGGGGGGCTAAGAAGCCTGACATAGTGTAATGTCCCTCTTCGAGTCGGGCTTGAATTACATAGCGAACTCTTCAACCACCCACGTAGTTATCATTGTCGATAAAATGAAAAATTTCGGCCTCGTAACCACGGCCAACCTCGAGCGGCACTTAGGATATCGGAAAAAGATTTTGACTGCACACGCTGTACGACGGTCACTTCCGGAATTCTCCAAGTTCCTCTTGACCCCGGCTTCTTTATTTCGCTAGCCTATATATTTATTTTCGGCGAAGGAGGTATGGCACGAAAAAAGGAATGAGAAAAACGAACAAGCAGTTTTTTTCGGTATGTTACTCGGTACGGGTTGACAATTTTTTGCCTCGATGGTTCGGTCTTGGCTAACGATAGAATGACCCGTATACTCTATACTTTTATATGACATCGGGTTATGGGAATAACTATACCTACGTATTTCAACGATCCAACGAAAACGCGAGTTTCGATGAATTTCGCGAGATTTTACTCGTGGGACTCGTCGAGGATTCCTGGACATCGTTCCATGACACCGTTTCGGGCAAAAGTCGATTTCGGGCGATATCAAATCTTTTCACAATTTTCTATCAACTGATATCAGATCACTTACAAGAAATAACCTGATTTATTATTATTATTATTATTATTATTATTATTATTATTACTATTGATCGACTTTATTCATCCGTTTGATTTTGGTCATCGTTATATCACATTTAATTTCTCATCACGTTGCACATCCATAAATTACAGATGAATTCACCGTCGTACGTAACGTTAGTTTTCAATGCGACCCAGGGAAATACAGTCGCAACGAAAGCCAACGATCCCTGTATCGCGTTTGAAATTATTCAAAATATCATATGCATTATTGGATTTCTCTGTAGTCTGATTCTCGTTCGAGTACAGCCCGCACGAATATTCGATTGTAGCGAAGCAACGTTACGCATCCGTTGTCCCACTCAAATGAGTTATAACGATGTTAATGGTGTTGCTGATAACATGTGCCTACATACGAGCTATAGTGTAGCACTAACACCTCAGCAGCTATATGAAGATATTACGAGAACAAAAATTGGGGAAAATGGTTGCAATCGATCTCAGTATTCCCTGTTTGAACTTTGGACCATCCAACTCGACAAATTAAACATGTTTTCAATGAATAAATAGGTATTGATTAAGAAAAAAGTTAATAATAACAATAAGGGAAATAATGATAATAATAATAATAATAACAATAATAATAATAATAATAACATTAATAATACGAATATAATAATTGTCAGGAACATCGCGTGAAAATGACGTTGGTGATTTATCGGGCTACCAGGCTTGCCGAAACTGTAACTGAATTATGCGAAGCTTCGTCCGCAACAGAATTTCCTCGAGAGAGAGTGACAGACGGAGAGTCGAATGGATAGGATGGGGGTGAGACTAAAAGGAAGAGCGGAGGTACCTACAGATAGTTGAGGAGGTAAAGCCCCGTACTCGAGCAACATGTACATAATATATCGTATGTACACGTAACGATAATTGAATGGAGCATTAAACGCGGTAATACGCGCGGTCATCAAACGTTATAGCGGAAGGAAAACGGTCGTCGGTGAGGCGAGAAGCTTCAGGAGTTTGCGTGACGACGGTGTGTAATCGAGGAACGTGTATCAAGCACAAAATCTTAGCCACGCGTAGGTATGTACGAAGGTGGCCCGAACCGCGGTATATCTTCATGGATTAGACGAACGTTTCGTGGCTCTGTCTCACCATCTGCGTAGGAATGAAGATGTCTAGGATTTTCCTTGTCGGAACAATGGATCTCTGATATAACTTCTTGGTTAAAGGAGGAGAAGTGTTCATCGGTGAATAAGAGAGAAATATATCGGTCGTATAATTCCGGTAAACTTAATGGACGCGAAATGAAAGAAATTTTGGAGTTTTTGGAATTTATCAAAAATTTTGGGTTTACTCAAACTGTTAATAACGAGGGTGGAATATTTAAAGATCGAGGGGTGAAAAGAAATAGTAGGTAAATTTGAAAAAGGTCGATAAAAATAATTGTTACATATGGACGTTGCAATCGGAAGTTTAAGTTATATTGTTTTTGGTAAAAGTATTTACTCTTCTATTTATACAATTTTTTCGAAATTATGATTTTTATTTACAACTTTGTAATAATTAATTAATTTATTTATGCGTCTGTATCGATTCGTTAATTTATTTTTATATGATTTATTTTTTGTTATTCGATAGATTTCACTGTAGTAGATATTACAATTTGTATATTGAGGTCATTTCTCGTTCCCTACGGACGAAATTTACCACGAATGATTTTGGTACATAAAGCGATTCCATTGTTTTCGCCAGCCGAACTGTTAAGATTACGTTATCGGGGCAAATGAGCAAGTAATTAATAAATTGCTTAATTAATGGATCTACGAGTCAGGATTTGATTTGACCCAGAGGCAGGTTGTACTGCATTTCGGTGTTGTACATATCATACACATATGAGCATAAATGTGGAATTTCCCTCGAGTTTAGGGTGAAGCAACGAAGTCGACGCAGAGGGGGGCTTACCTGTTAATGGGTGAAACTTCGATTAGGCCGAGCATTACGAGCGAAACCCAAAGTACTGACACTAACGCGGAGAATTATCGACCCAGGGAGCAAGCCCCCGAGAACCGCACGCCACGTGCTCCGAAAGCGGTTTACCGAAATTTCTCGAAAGTGCCGCGAGTGCTATTACAATTACGTGTGCTCGCCCTCGAGTCATCGCTTAATCTTCAGTTTCCTTTTGCCGTCGATTATATCGTTGCATTATAACAAAAAACATATTTCTTATCGTATTTTTGAAAATTTCGAAAAATGATATGTTTATGAAACATATGCTTGTAGGGTGTAGGAGGGGTGAGGGGTGAACGGTGAGAATGATTGCCGTGGCTACATATGAAGAAAGGTTTCAGCGAGATTGTTGAAAATTAACATATAACTCGAGCAATGTACTATTTTGTTTAATTCAAAATTTGGTCTCGATTGTTAAGAAATGTCTTATCTATGATTAATTCGATTTTTTTTAAAAGATTTATATTGTCGATTTCAACTACCGGGAATTGTTCGCGATACGAGTGAGAAGGCTCTCAACAATACCGTAAAATGATGGTTCGCGTGGAACGCGCGAAATCTTTGTTATGCTCCTCTCGTGGGTCATATACGCGCAACGAGAATGGCAAAGTATAACTGCGAGTGTACAATCGCAAGCTAGTAGCAACCCCATCTATGAAACAATCTATCTCATCGTCATTGTCGTATTTCTCTTCTCCGCAAACTCAGAATTACAAACATTAACTGGAATTGTAATGTAGAACGTAAAAAAGATAATATTTATTTCAGGATACGAGAGAAACAAAGGAAAACTGAAGATATTTTCAAAAGTAATAATTAAACTAAAAACAATTTGATTAAATGAAAAAAAGCTCCGAGCTAACAGCAGTTTCTATAAAAACAATATTCGTGATAACGAATCAAATTATTGACTTCGATCAATTGCACCAAATCAAATTATTGATTTTAATGAATACGATTAGATCAAATGTGTGCTTGCAATCAAACTCAATTACGAAACATCAGTGTCTCGTTTATCCTGAGATGAGCATTATTCCAATTTCCCAAATACGTTCGAGGCAGGATAATTGAAGGCGCACAGTATATAACACAAAGGAGGAGAAACGGCGAGAATTGTTAACCGTACAGGACATTCGAGAAGTCGTTCGACTGTACGCTAATACTCTTGATAGCTGGGTCTTGGGTGCTCTCTACGAGTAGACGTTATAACGAGATTTAATCAGGAAACTTATCAGGCAAGCGAGACTTAGTAGGATTCACCTTGCAATAAAATCCGGGCTGAGGGTGCGAAGCACTAATCGACTCGCAACTATACCGCACTTCAGTAGTACCGCTTCAAGATCACTTCCATTATTTTTCCACCAGATGTCCTTCCAAGAGACAGGGATCGGTAATGGCTGCGACTCGAATGACATGGACTAGAATTTTACGACCAACGACTCTAGAAAATTGTCGCTCAAGTGGCAGAGAATGATAATTACAATTAAAAACTATTTTCTGATCGTTTTTCGCATGATTAATATTTGTAAGTATATTTTTTTAATTTTTTATTTTCCTATCAAAATTATTCTTATCATTGTTATTTTTATTTTATTGCTCATTATTTCTTATCTCGTTCGAAATAAAGTTTGCAATTATTTTGTAATTCGTATGATCCGTCTAATGGGAACGGAAAAGACTGAAGGATAGCCGAGTTGGTTGAAGAGATGAAGATGTGGCAAAATGTTGTAGGGATTGTCGTTGCCGTTGTGTGCGTTATATACACGACGGACTGTGAGACGTAGTTATCCTACGGAAATGCACCTCCGGTTGAGGCAAGGCTTTTGTCTTATCGTCCAAGAGCGTTGTGAATATCTTGTTCCTGGAGAACGGAGAAAGGACGTGGTCCTTGTCGCTGGTTGGAGCAGCTTCTATCGCTTTTGCTTCTTCGCTATTATCCCCGCCACTTCCGGAATTAGGTACATCTCTTGCTCTATCTATTATCCGAACTTGGTCTAGAATAGACCAACCTTCGCTCTACCGCATTCTACGATTCCTCCACGCTTCTTTCGGCCGGGTTATCAATGAACCTTTCCTGCTCGACGAGTGCTCGCGGTGGAGCTTTGTCTTCGGGATAAACTTAAAGTGCCAACGGGCTACGAAAAGCCCGGGAATATTGAAAATTATCATATCGAGTTTTTAGAAATTTATTGATTCTCATTCTTATTGACAATTGTTCTCGATTAATTCTTCAATTTATTCATATTTTAATCATTTTCCGTTATTTTAATGTAATTTTTTATACTTTCTTATCTCTTTTTTATATTTCTTTTATTTTTTGTTCTTTGTAATTAAGCAAATCACCTGTAATATGACGATTCACTAAATAAATATTTTACTAATAAATCCTCAATTATTTTGCTAATAAATCATTTTGTATGATTTTTCCGACGATATCTGCCATAATTAGCTAGTAACTTAGAATTTTTTAATTAAAGTAAATCGAATTATTATCGTTCACATAATCTGTCGTTTATAATAGCGTATTATAAAAATTTGTCGATTCACATAAAGTTAGCACCAGCCTTTAGTATTCTTCGATTTGAAATTTCAAATCTTCCATTAGTCGAATTAATTGTTCATATTGGTTCGTTGCATAAAATTGAATTATTAATTTCTCACCCTATTCATAAATTTTTAGTGCCTATATGCCTCGGAATAACCGGCCGCTATGAAATCTCGTGAATTTAACGTGGTCGCTGCATCGCGTGGAAACAAAATGAATTTCAGTGAAAAATAGAATCGTTGAAAAGCGAATCGAGAATAAGCCGAAACTCATTGGTTCCCTCGCCATCTGATTCTTTTTTTATTTTTAGAATTTCAAGGGGATTCTAATAGAAACGACCAATTTTGTCTCCATTTAAACGATAACGTTTTCTCGTATAGATACCTATATATAAGCACCAATTTACGCAACCCGTTATGGATATTATATACAGAATATTAGATTCGTCGAAGGGTGCAAAGTTTAAGTCGGTATTAACCCAATTTCACGAAGGAATCTGCTCGAGAACTTTCGATCGAATTTAATAAAGCTCCACTTTCCCCTCACCTCGCCCGAACGTTCCGCCATCATTCTTCATCGCATGAAAATGGTCTTTCTCGCCACACCATAATTATTCCCTCACTCGTTAAAACAATCAGCGTATCTTCATTTTCCTTCGTAAATTCGTTCGTGAACTTATTACTTATTTTTGCTTATTTCGACGAAAAATGTAACCATTTACGTTTCTGTCATGCATGAAACTGTTGGAGAATCTCGGTTGATTGCGTTGGTCATTTTAAGAGGATGTACTTTTTGGGAGGTAAGACAGAGGGAATCGTAAAAAAATATACAGTCACGCGATGGCATGTGTAGAAAACGAAAGAAAACATAAATGTACGAGTATATATGAAGGCAACACATAGTACGTAATCAACCTTTCCGACTAGAAAATCATACTTCGTGGTTTAAGTGGAGCAAACAACAAGGGGTGAGAAGAACGGCAGTGCTCACTGCGCCACTTGGGAAATCATCACCTGTTACATCAGCACAACGATGGCGCGCGAGAGAATCCCGCGCCCATCTTTCCCCAATGGAATCATCTTAGTTGGTCGTTTTTTCTTCTTCCTTACTTCCTCGACGTCTGTTCAAATCACTTTTCAAAGAGTGTCGTGAACATATAGAATCAAGCGTCATGCCAAGGGATGTGGACAAAATTGTAATCTTGTTCCTCGTCACTGTTTTACGACTTTGCAAAGTTCGCAATAATACCACAAATCATATTATGTCTCAGCCCATTTGTCTCGTCCATCTGATGCAAATTTTTGTTGATTCGTTTGAAACAAAATAATACGATAAAACGAATAATGAAGTTTAAATTAATTTATCGAGGATTTACTGTACTTCTCCAATCAATAATAACAAATAAAAACAAAATATATGAAACATGCGAGGATAAAAGTCACGAAAAAATGGATTACGTCGAAATACGACACAAAAGGACTCGTTCATCTTGCGTGAATGTAGCTTGTCTCCTGACAGACATAAAATACGTATGATTTACGACGTTTGCCAAATCCATTTTTCTCGAGCACATTGACGCGCTTAGACATCGTGAAGACACGCGCATGTGAAGAATACCGTGTGTCCTGTCTCATTCGTGAACCTTTCTTCGTCATATCTATACCTATGGATACAAGACTCAGTCGGGTATACCGAAATCTCATTGGCAGCGTTCTCATGGTGGAATGGAGAATAGAGATTGCTGAATAGTCATCTGAAATAAGGTGTCGAAGCAGAATTCGTGATGTTGCCGACAGGGAATGCGCGGAACAGATACATTTTTCGCGCTCTTCCGCTCTATATATCTTGATGTGTCGCTGCGTGGTGCACCCTCGCGCATATGTTTGCGCATGCGTACGCGCAGTTATGTAGGTGCACGGATGTGTGTGTGTGTGCGTCTGTGGGTGTGTGTGCGTGTGTGTGTGTGTGTGTGTGTGTGTGTGTGTGTGTGTGTGTGTGTGTGTGTGTGTGTGTGTGTGTGTGTGTGTGTGTGTGTGTGTGTGTGTGTGTGTGTGTGTGTGTGTGTGTGTGTGTGTGCGCGCGCGTGTGTGTGTGTGTGTGCGTGTGTGTGTGCGCGCGTGTGCGTGTGTGTGTGCGCGCGCGCGCGCGTGTGTGTGTACAATTTCTTGCGTCGCACGTCTCAATTTCACCCAGGGGCGCATCGGACATTCTGCCTTATATCCGGATGCCAATATATGGTGTTCGATGCACGTACAGATCGTATTCTTCGACACGAACCTTAGAGAGAGACTGCCACACGATATCTCGGGTTGTATTTTACAGTTCATCGTCGACAACTCATCTCCGTTGGCATCGTTGCTTCACTCGCATTCTTAACACCCTTATCCTTTCTCTCTCTCCATTCACAAAAGTGTCCCTGTATCATATGATATTAGATTGTTAGCTTCTGATAATATTGTAATCAGGACCATGAATGAAAAATATTTACATCAACACGTAAAGCGCCAAGGCTATTTTATTTATTTTTCTATTTAGCCCGTGATGTGCATAGAGTCGGTCATCGGTGATCGTCATGGTGCTCAAGGGGTTAAATCTAAAATTCGCAATAGGATTATTGCGAATTATTTTCAATATTTTCTTTTGTTCGAATTCACATGCACAACTTGTGAGTCGTCCAGTCTAAGCAAATGAATGAAAAAATAATTGTTTAAACTTTTTGAATCCTGTTGTGTATGGAAATTAATAAAATTATTGTGATTTATTGTTAAAAATGGACATAAGGCTATTGTGTCTGGGAAACTAATTAGCGATATGCCGAGCTGCGAGAAGCGACTAATCAATTAACTATTAAACACCATGTTCAATTGACGTTTCTATTATCGGCCGCATCGGTCCTCGTGCCATTTCGACTATTCTCAATTATCGCAACGAGGTAGAGAACGGGAAAACGGAGGGTTAAATGATAGAGATTAAATCGTAAATAAATAATTGGAAATGAGAATTCGTTTGCCCGGGGTAACTCTCGACAGGACATGTTAAACTTTTGGATTTCAGGCCACTCTCAAACATATATGTCCGTCCCTATAAACCAAATGGATTAAGTAGCTACTTTCGATCGCCGGAATGAGCCCGCATTTATCGAAGCTAACGTTAAATTCCACGTCAATGAGTCATCGAATCGTTGTATAACGAATTGATGTGACGGTCGTAAATGAATCATCTATATTTTTGCATACATATATTTATACATAATGCAATCTCGAAAAATAACAAAGCTCCATAGGAAATGAAACTTTCTCTACGGGAAACCAAAAGAGTATTTAATTGTCAAATAATTAGCCGATTAAGTCGTCGAATGTTAATCGATTAGATTCGTAAACTATTAGACGATTAAACGATTTAATATTTCACCTGTTATGGGGAAAATACTTGTATTTACTTTTTAGAAAGAATCGAGATTCATACCGTAGTATAGATCCACGTATTTATTCCTTTAAGTATCACGTGATAAAATATATTGGACGTGGTATAAGTATATGTTCGAGATCCGTAGTGCTTGAAGGATCTGAGTAGATTATCGGCTCATTACCACGGCCTGACGTACGTGGGAGTTATCACCTCTGTGGTTCAGGAGAGGGTAGATCTTGTCTCTGATTGACAATGGGGAAGGTCTTATTTCTGCTTTACAATATGGTATGTCTTATTTCCACTTAACATCACCAATAAGAATTAACAAATTGAATTAATATTTGATAATTTCATTAGAATGTGTGGATAATTTGTATGGGGTGGGGGGTGAAAGTGCCTTGCAGGATAATTCATGATAAATCTTTCATGACAAAATTCGTCCAAAAAATTTGCACGCAATTGTCCTGACATGAGCTATTTAACGGTGAGGCGAGGATGATGTATGTACGCATGACGACGTTTGAATGAGGATGAGAACTAAAGTGTTTTCTGTGAAAATTGAATGCCACTAACAGATGTATCAGCGATAAATTTATCTGACATGTTAGGGTATGTAAATTTAAGGTATAAAGCAGACTATACATGCGTGGAAGTGACGTGTAGGTACTTCAAACAGAAACAACCGAGGGTCGCTCGCGGGTTAGGACAGTTTATAAAGTGTGCTTCGCTGCCAAATCGGACGTCCCATGAGCGTAAAGAGGAGACGCTTCAGAGAGTTGCCGAATGTACCAACGTTTGAATTTACTCTTCAGCGATGCACCAAAATTCTGTCTAGGGTATAAAATAAACACGTGAAAAACGCTCATACAACTGTGATAATTCGACCAGCTTTTTTGAATATTTTTCCAACCCTAAAATTCAATTGACTTTAAATTTTGTTACTTTTCATCGTGTCCATTCAATGAAGATTCCGCAAAAAGTAAAAAATTGGCACAACCCCATACATTTTTCAAAATAGTCCTAACCAATATTGTACCTTTTATATTTTATTATAACGTAGAAATTGTGGTTAGAAAACAATAATAAACCAAATGTGAGGGGGTCATTGTCAAGTGTCGACTGAGTTGACATAAAGCGCCCGTTATATACGATCTATGTTATTGTACATTAAGCTCGAAGCGAACGGTATATTAATGCCGACAAGCACGTGAAATTTTATGTTTTATGAAAACCTCGTGAATATTTTATGTGCATCGCTCGACTGACTAGACGTTAAACTGTCCTAGTAGTCCTAGTAGTAATTGTTCTAGTGTCATTATCGTATATAAAAAATGTAACGAATAATTTTAACGCGATTATCTTAAGTTGGTGTCGTGTACCAACTCTTGTGAACGAATGTGACAATTTCACGCAGTTACCAACGATACGTCCGTCGCAGTTGTACTAATCTTGGGAATACTGGAAACACTTCCAAATTTTCTCACGCTCGTAATGGCTATATGATGATTTTCCCAGTATCGCTGGTCCGCCAACGGTCGGAATGTTAGAATTGGATTTACATACGCGTGTATGTGGGTGTGTGTGTGTGTGTAGAAACAATTGTACATGTACGTCGCACATAACGAGGGCAAAAGCCACCAGGGCGAATAGAACGACCAAAGTTCCGAATGTCGTTCGTCGTAACGAAACGAGAGACATTCGAAAGTTTCACGGTATATTCGCCACATCGCCATAATTAAATGTTCCGTACGTTCGATCGCACGTTGAATTCGTTAAATTTCGCGCCCCATTCGATCAACGAATGATAATGTAAAATTAACTTTCGACGAAATAATTCTTAACATTTATCGTGAATTATTTTTTTGCATTTAATATTTTATATATATATATATATTAATCCGAGAGCACATAAAATATAAAGTAGGTATATGTAATAATAATTTTAAAAAAATTATATCGTAATTATGGTGTATAGTTGTTTAATCCAAATTTTTAACCTTCGACGATAATGAACGCCGTAATTTTTATAAAAGAATTTAACTCGAGCAACAACTCGGTCGAAAAAAAGTTAGAAAAAAAAAAACAGATACAAAATGAAAACGAACGTAGATTTTCCCGTTCGGCGGCTCTTGCGCGTCAAAGAGATGCCTTTCATCAAGAATGTATTTACCAAGCTTTGAGAAAGTAAGATTTCTTACATGGTCGTCTTTACCGAAACTTCCGCACACAGGCACTAACCATCACCTACCTGATTACTGTTTTCACTTTGATATAAGCAGTCGCAATTACCGAGTTATAAATTGAAACTAGGATTAATCGCTAATTACATCCTGGATTTAAAGAGAATTTTTTACAGAGGGAAAACTGCGAAAGATAGGATCGTGATGGAATTTCTGGGAATTTTGTCGAATCGTTGAAAAAATGCGAAGCGACTTATATTTCGGCAGCGAAGAATCTCTGTGATCGATTTTTTAAAATATTATTGTAAACGTTCAAAATTTTAACTTTGAAGACATAAAATTGGCCAATAATTTGTCGAGTTCAGTTTTCACGAATTAAATTAATTAAAACAATTAAATCGATTATAATTAATCCTTATTAAATTTATCATTATTCATTCACCCATACCATAGTAAAATAAAGTTTAATTTGAAAAAAAAGTTTCGGTTTTTATTGTTTTTAGAAGCCAATTACCAATCGCGACTATTATTGTTTCGATACTAACGATGCGACAGAGCCGAGGATATTACACCTTATGAAGAGGAATGAAGAGGAATCGTCAATTTCCAAATTGCACATAATTGTCTCGCTAAAAGATTCGAAACGGAAAAACACGAAGAAGAGTGCAATTCAGCCAGAAAACACAATGTAAACCGTAGCTTCGGGGCATGCATACTTCCAGGCCATTCCAATAAATAACTGTATTGGTAGGAATAAAAAACCGAGCGAAGCGTAGTGAAAGTTGTTGCCGTGTAGATCGTAAATTGAGATATACAAACACTTACAAAAATGGAAAAACTTTGATCGCTTTTTCTTTTTACATCTACATGGAAATGTGTTTTTTTTAATGCATTCCAGTTTTTTAGCCTCCCACAATAACACGCTTCCCTAACATAAATCTCCAACAGTATACATATGTTTAACGTAATAAAATCTTTATTCGATTATATTGTTTTTTTGTTATGCTCTTCAGAGTGGCTCAAAGCGATTCTTGTACGACTACAACAGGTTGAGATTAAAAGATAATAAACACTGCAACGTGTGAAAAAGTAACAGACTATTTATCCAATGTTCGCAAAAAATGAATAAACCCGACCATTTTGAAGATCATGGTAAATAAGCATGACCCGTATGCAAATTACTGCAGGTTATATCAAAATTGAGATATCATCAATGATGTTCCATTGGCTAAACAAAATCACACTAATACATCTGTTTTAAATATTCGAACTTTCATTACCCTATTTATCACAATTCCTATTCAAATTTTTATATTCTCCAAAGATGGACCGACATATTTATTATGCGAAGATTTGACATGAAAAGTTTTACAATGAGAATGATTTTTAAGGAATCGGCAGACCGTTTTTTTATAATTCCAAAAAAATTGTATTGCAAAAATTTAATTCCCTTTTTTAGAAGGAACAATGCGAACAATCATTGGATAAATAATCGAGTCCGCAAACGAATTGTTCACGTATATCAGAATGAAAAGTTGGATTTACGATATGGTATATTTCGAGATCGAGGATAAGATCAAAGTTATTCGTCGTTAAATTATTCCACGTACAATACTCTCTTGGTAATGTACCGCTGTAATATCGCCACGTTTCATTGTATGTATAAATGTATATGGTATACATGTTTATGGTCGTATAATAATAGGAAACTAGCCCACGGCTGCAGTATCATTTTGTCTCGGGTTTGCGGAATACGAAATAAAACAATGCAGTAGATGTTCTCGTATTTTTATGCCTCTGGCTTTCTACTATTATTTCTTCACCAGTCGTACATACGCATGTCGTCTCTCGACTTGCTGCTCCTGTATATCTTCCCAGATTCCGAGACGATGACGTCGAATCGAATCAGAGTATGAAAATAAAAAATTAAATACACAAACGAACTCGTCAGTGCTACGAGATTTTTCATTGAAACAAAATGTTGACCAGTGATTTCCTGACATTTCTTTCCTTCCATTCGTATTTTTCTCGTAACACGAAAAAGTATCATAGCACAAGTGTTCCATACTTTTGTATAAAAATAGATTTTTAGTTTCTGTGAGAAATAAATCTGTGAAATAAAAAAAGTATTAGTAGTAGTTTTTTCTTTGCTAAAATGCGATTTGATATTTGAATATATTGATGTTAAATTTAAGTTTGCACGAAAAAAATGCGTTGTAAAATGATTAAATTAATCTGTAGCTTAAATTATTATTCATCTTTTTCAAATACTCGTGAAAAAGAAACTTGTTGTCTCTGTATTCGAAATTTGTGAGGCCAGTCGAATTCTCAACCGATTCTCGACGCCTTCTAAGGAATTTTACTATCATTCTCGAGTGCACGAGACGATATATATATACATGTATGTAAATAAAAGTGATAAAATTGGTGGGCGCGATCGTTCAAGAGACGCTGTTTGCAATGAGCCATCGACGCCTGGTAGACTCTCCGCGCGCTGTCCACTCATTTCCGTTATTGCCACCTACACGATCGATTTCTTTTATAGCCCTCCAAATTTTTCTTCTCTTTCTAGCGAGAACAAGATTCCCGGCTGGCAATGACCCGTCTGACGCATTGAGTTCGAATTGCCCGAGTGCCATGCGCGTCATTCTCACGAAAATAAATCGCGATTTTATTCGAAAAAAAACACTGTTTTACGTCGCTCGTAAATTCTTTTCGATAAGAATCAATTTTTTATATCGCCGGCGTATTTCATTTTCCGACGAATGATTTTATTGACAAAATAAAATTGATTTTATTAAAAAAAAATTAGTTTTTGTTTTCATGGTGTGACAAAAAAGTATTTTTACGAATCGATCTCTTCGTCTACCTCATCTCTGTTTCATAAACCTGACTACTGTAATAATAAAATAAATATTCGCGAAGTGAGAGGCAGAAATGAGGATGACGAGTCAAGCCAGAAACGCGCCCACAAATGGCCGATCCATGACACATATGTGTGAATAAGTCGCTAACGTCAAAGTGACGGCCCACTTTTATTCCACATTTTATAACGCACGTCACATGTGATAAATATATTTCAGAGTGTTAGTTCATTATAATCGTAATACTTGGTCTTTTTTGTACCTTAATAAATCCATCGTAATTGAGTTTTTATGACAACGAAAAATACGAGTATTTAAAAAACAACGCAATCGTAAAATGAATAATAAATGTCACCCGGCAATAAAAAGTATCTGACCATTCTCAAAGATAAATCAATCTGGATGTTCTCGTATTGCAAAATTTTTAATGAATCGCAAATAGCTACGGTTTCACATAAATCTTTATTTAACCCGCATAATGTGTCTATTATACGCGAGATCGAAACACCTATTATACGAACATGGTATATGCACTTGGTATATAACTTTCGAGAGTATGGATCGAATCTCATATATACAGAGAGGGAGCGATAGATAATCCCGAGGCATTGTACACGTAATACCGAATGGTGCCAAACGCCCTAGGACGTTTTGCAGCGTCTCACGTGTCGCGATGATAACACGCGAGGGTGGCTTATATTATCAGCATATATACATGTAATATATGTGCATATGCGTGCATATTATTACACTTATAAACAGTATTTGGTTAAATCTGAGGTACCAAAATATTTCCACCTACGACACGAATCATTAAATTTCAATTCGCGCTTTTCAAGGGCTGATTTTTTTCATCAAAATACGATCCACAAATATGGAGAGATGGATGTCAAATTAATGCTACTAAATTGTACCAGTTTACAATTCGACGAGCTAGACCATATTGTCTGGCTTAAACCTGTACAAGTATAATGTATGGGGAAACGAAACAGACGATGTGTCCTCGTAGGCAAGGGGTAGATTTCCACGTGGTGCAACCTCTCGTTCCGGTTGATCCCCTGTTAATTACCACCCAACTAACCAGCTCCCCTGTTAGTCGACAATTGTCCTTCCTCACTACCCACCTCTTCTCGTACCTTTCCCTAGTATTGTATAAGAGGGTTGGGGGTGGTTTCTGAAAAACCCATTTCCCAACTTGTAGAGGAGATATAGAGAACGAGCAAGACAGAGGGGAGACGATAGTCGAGACAGAGTCTCTGGGCTCTGGGTGACGCTCTATTGCTTCGCACCACCGGCATCCCTCTTACTCCCTTCCTACCCCACCGTTAATCTCGTCCTAACAAGGGTTTGACTGCGTCAGGCAGCCTCGTCTATTTCGCGTTTCAACGTTCAACGGGAGGAAGACCGCCGTCGAGAGGATAGCATCGCTGTATCTACGTAGATATACGCCTCTGTGTCGTGGTAACTCCTGCTATAGCTGGAAGAGCCAGACGACAACGGACGACGAACCTTAGTGGAGACGGGAGAATCCATCCGAGATAGATAAGAGCTCGGTAGAATCGCTGTCGGGAGACACATTAGCTCTGATATCTATTACGTACTAGAAACGTCCCTGTTCTTCAATGATATTCACAGGAATATATTTTCCTTGGTCTCGTCCCTTAAAGGGCTGGGTCTCTATCTTTTATAGGGCCTACGATATTTTTTTTTCTTTGTAAATTAGAAACTTCCAAAATCGGGATCTCGTTCGAAAATTAGGATAACGGTTCATCTATTTAGCAGTGTTATAAATGTTATTACAAATTGTACGAAATATCGTTCTTTTCGAAATTCGATTTTTTTTCGAAAACTAAGATAAAAATACGTCTGGTTTTTTAACGTTATAAATGATGTTGTAAATTTAACGAGCAACTATTCTTTTTTATTATCGAGATAAGAATTTGTAACGAGGACGTGTTTTTCAACGTTGAAGCGTGTGAGGAAAAAAGTTGTCAACTTTACACCGCTCAGCGAGAATTTACGTTCACGTGGGTCACATATAACGTATTAATCCCTCTTAATAAACCGTATGTGTCCATACGACCTCCACCGATCTCTCCCTCGCTCGCTCTCTACATATATTATGCTCACGCGTATAAGGGGGCGGCGCGCTGACACTGGAAGTGGATTTTATAGTACAGTAATTGCTTTATAATAATTCTGGAATATATGATACGACAGTAATTCTGTGACCTCTAAGAAGTATAGAAGTACCGAAAGAAATTGTATTCGAAATTGTATTAAAATTTTAAGATTTTTCATTGTTAAATGTTTCAAATAGGTAGACAGTCGTATTAAACAACAATTCAATAGGTTATTTAAATAAAATGCAACGGAGTTAGATCTTTTTATACTTTACACGTTTATATATCAATAACCTGCAAGGATGATTGTTATTGCAATTCCGAGTGTTCGTAAAACTTGATGAGAGGCGTTGAAGTTTTTAAGTATTATTCGTAGGCACTTAAATCGATACAAATTATTAGCTATCCACTAAACACTTTTTGCGTTAATAAATTAACACTCGGAGCAATCAAAGTTCGCGTTACTTTGAGCGTAAAAGAAAGTAAGAATTTAAATACAGTAAACAACTCAGTGAATTGAAACTTTTTATATCGACGTCTCATAAGTTTCTCCTGTTCGCCAAGCTTTTTCTCTACAGAGGAAAATTGCAAACTTTTTTCCACCGGCTTTGAAAAATTATATTGTCATTGAATGCAAAGTAATGTTCGATCCGTGTAATCGATTGGAAGTATTAATAATGACAATTATTAATTATTAATATTATGTTCATTAATCGTAACAAAATCATTAATTATATTAATTCTTTTTTTAAATAAATTTTTGCATACAGTTAATACATTTCATATCCTCATTTGCAAACTATGTCGTATTTTAATTGCTATACTTATCTCGGAAAACGCATTCTCAAACAAACATTATTTTTTGGCCCTTGGTAATAAAAAGTAACTGCAAAGTTTTGAACATTAATTACAATTAGAAGTTGACAACAATATCAACTATAACTTACGTGCCGACGAACATTAACGTCGTTCGTTTACGTGGAAAAAAATATATTTTTTTCTAAAACTCGATTTTAGTCGCGTCTCGATCTGTCCTAAAAGCCTGTCGATTTTACCACTCGAGCCTGATGCACCTTACAAAGATTGGCTCGCAGCTATATAATCTTACTCGCCGTTCACGTTACGGCGTCCACAGTGCGATTAACATAAATTATCGCAAATTATCAGTGCTACGCATCGTCGCATCTCACCGGTCGTGTATGCACGTAGATTATTGTCGAGGAACGATCGAGAAAGAGAGAGAGAGGGAGAGAGAAAGAGCAAAGAGCAAAGAGACTCGTGTCTCGATGCATCTACCTTTTTTCAGCTTATGGCAAACGTTCAGGGACACGACAAATCCTTCTTTTTCTCTTTCGAATTAAAAACCTCAAAAGTACATTTAATTGTGGATAATCTCGCGAATATCCGCCTTGTATCGTCGTTGACTTAAGTACCGAGAGATCAACGTCCTCGGATTTGCGATAGCGGGTCCAAAAGGGATGGTAATGCTTCGTATTTCCAAGGTCGATAATATTCTATGCAGATATCGCGACGGTATTTTAATAGCACTTGCATGAAATATGGTACTCGAAGAATAAGAAGAAAAGAAATTTAAAAAAAAAGCTTCAATCGAGACAGCTTTGCCTGATAGATGAAGTCTAATGAATTGCCTGTGGCGGTTGAATAAATTTTTTACAGACTATACCTAAGATTATATCCGTAAGATATACACGTAGTACACCACAGTAATCTCTATGTCTATATGCGTAAACCTGGATATAAAGTATAATGGCTCTCGATGATCGTCAATTTTAATAAGAGTTTCGTGCCTCGAGGGCTTTTACCATTGGCGGGAGAACGATGAAGGGAGGGGAGGTGGTATTTTATCGCCCTTCTCACTCGTTCGCCACCATTCTTATCGGTCGATACGAGGTAAACTTGTAAGAAGATGAACTAGGTGGCTTTGATATTCTTGGAAGCTCGACGCTTCGATCAAATTCAAACTGTACACTTTTATTGCAAATATTTGATAGATTTACGAGTCATTGTCATCAACGTTACTTCGATTATTTGAGAAATTAATTTTATCATGGATCAACCGTTAGATTTATGTATCACTTAGGATCTGAATTGAACGAAAAATTATTTTCAAAAGTAATTATTTTTCAGAACAGTGAATAATCAAAGGGCGATTAATGATTTTTTATTTGATTTGAAGGATGCTTTGCTCTCGAGCGGATAAATAAAATTCACATAAATGCGAAGACCTTTGGTGAAATGAATTTTTTTTTGCGACTCTATCGAGTAAATTCCTGGTCGAACGTGCCTCAAGAGAGATAATGTAAAGTCAGTGGGCCATCTCGGGGCCGTTGGAGCCGGGAAAGGTTGGCCCGATTGCACGTTATATTAAGCCGATATGTATACATATATACATGTAGGTTTAAAGGTACGCAGGGTGCAGCGACGATGCCCTCTGCGAATCATAGCCTCGTATATATAACTTAACCCGGGGTAGGATTCTAGTTACGCGACGACGAGAACGACGTCGGCGAACACGAAGGCGGTTGAATCATGTGATGAGATCGTATCTCGTGCGCCCCCGAGGCGTCTTACGAAACGTCATTGGGGGTTCGTTGAGGCGCAAGCAATAATCCAGAGGCAGAGGCAACCACGTCTTCGAAGGGGTAGAGGGTTGGTTAAGGGGTTAGGGAACGAAAGACAGCCTAGGGGGTGGTGATGCACATCCTCATCTCTCTAAATCCACTCGTGGTACTCCCACTTGCCTTTAATCCCTCCCCCCCCCCCAGGCCCCCACCGACCCTCTCCCGCACACACCTATATATACGCCCCTCGCTCGTCGCATTCCTCCTCCTCCCTTATATCGCACTCACTCAGTCACTCACTCGATCGCTTGTAGCATATCACACTAGAGAAAGCTTTAGACCGAACCAGAGATATCTGATTCGCTTTTCAATTAACGTGAGATTAATTAGCAAGAAATCGGAAATCCCACGAAATTCGAGATGAATTTCAGAATTATGCTGTGTATACGTGTATACGAAGAAAGATGCAGAGAGGGAAATACAGAGGGAGGGTGGAGGAGGGGGATAAACAAACATAGGCTTCCAAGATACGGACGATTATGGCGATGCTTTTGTGTGTGGGAGAGAATACCCTTAAAAGTTTGAGAGCTTTGAGTAACGGTGGAAATTAATTTAAATCGAGAAAAATTTATTTATTGTCGTGGATTATACATCTTCCTTGTGTTTAAGGAAATTTATCGAGAGGAGAATTTATTCATGATCGATAAAATATTTGAACTGCGTGAGGTTCATTCATGTACTTATATAATGTAAGAAAAAATTTGGGTCTTGATGGCGTTTTCCGTTTTCATTAAAAGTACACTTTAACCTATAAAGAAATTATTGTGTTTCCTTTTGTTTCATATAAAATTTAATAAGAAGAAAGGTATTCGTGCCCTTAAAATTTTCATGTAATTTATAAAAAGCAAACAACGAGACAATTTTTCGTGTTTAATATTATAGTTTTTATCAGTAAAAATAATAAGTTACTTATGATTCGAATAAGCCTGATTTTAATTAATTTCAGGTTAAGAAATATGATCATATACCTTTATTAAATTTCTTCGAGGGTCAACCAAAGGACTATTAAGTAGAAAAGGACATAATTTTGTTATGGTTATTCACGTAACTCGTTAAAAATTGACAGTGATGTGTAATGTCTTCTATACAATAGATTTTTTGCGCGTTCTTACAATAAACATTTTTATCGACCGTTAATCCAACTATATTTCTATATAATCGAACGACTCATTTTTATTATTTCTTATTAAAAAACTCATAAAGTAAATATTTTTAATTAAATCGCAACTGTGGACTATCACCAGGCAGAAATATAATATTATATAATACAATATTCTATTTTAATCGACGGTGCATCGATCGTCGATGCGTCTCGTTGCAGAGACACAGCCTTGGATAATTATAACAACATGGCATAAGCGCGCACAGGATTATTATTATGAGCGTCTCCAGTAGCGGTTTTGCACGGGGAACAACTCGAGACACCAGGTGTTATAGCGAATATTATTTACCAAATTAATTGGACCTGGGATTTTAGCAAAGTGGATTAGGTACATTGATTGGCACTGTACGGAAACTTGGCCATCGACTTATAAACTCGACGATGTAACACTTGGTTCTTGTCCACATCATTATCGAATATTAGGCCAATTGATCAAAATATAATTACATATGTTTATAAATATCAAGATAAATGTTTAGAAATTGTATGTAGGTACATAAAACATGAAAATTGCAAGTAATGTTTTACTAATTAAATTTTGGGATTACATTTAATGAAAATGAATTGATTTGGCTATTTCGCTAAATAAATTGTATATAAATATTCGACGAAATGCAGTTATTTAAAAAATATAAAATTCTCAATTTTCGTCGATATAATGGAAATAGCCATTCTCACAGAGTTGCCGATTAATTGAGAAATGATTCTGCTATGCGCCTTGTAATTACCGCGTGATTAAAAATTTGACCCTTCACAGTAAACTGGGTTGGTATAATTATCGTCGTAGATAGAAAAAGTGGACGGAATCTATGTTCGTCAAATGGGGACGTGTTCGTCGATGCGCGTTCCTCCCATCAGCAAGAGTCGTCGTTCCGACCGTCCATGCACCGCAAAAAATGTAATTACGCCCTGAGGGGTTGGTACCAAATGGCCGTTCCAACCCGAACAACATTTCGAGGGTTTTCACGCGTTTAGAAAATCAACGATATGGCAGGAAAGCGGTCGTTCAAAACCACGACTAACAGCCAATCTCGTGTCGAAAACATTTCGATTCTATCGCCTCTCTCTATCTCTATATAATCATTTTGGGTGTAATTAAATGCGCGCGTTTATTCGGCGAAATATCTCGAAATTGTTTATTAGCTTCCTCACGATCAATTGTTCTTAAATAGTATATTTAAGAATATTTTATTATTCTTTATCGTAATTCAAGCTCCTTTTTTCATCGTAGAAACAATGATTTTACGTTTATTTCTTTCTTTTAATTCTTTTCATTGACAAAAACCCATTTTACTGCAATCACATTGCAAACCACGATCGAATTCATCGTTGGTTGAGCTCGAACTCATCCTTCATCTTTACTTTTTTACCTCATATATTTTTTTTCTTTTGAGAAAGAAAAAGATGAAAATGGAGATTTGTTCGCGCGAAGGTGGTAGAGCGTACGCCAGGGAATCCTGGAAGCTGAGACGCTCGAAGTCGTCGCGCTGCCGAAGAGTCTCGACCGTAAAAGCTCGCGTAAGGTTTTCGTTCAGCGGCTTATCCGAATATTTTAAGAAATGTGACAATATATTAATATATACTCGTATATATATACACATTCATATTAAAAATACGGTGTAATTCGTTAATGTAAATTTAAGAAATCAATGTATATAAAATTTTCATATTTTCATTAATATTCATATTTTTCTTAATAAACTATAAAATATATAATTCAATGTATCGAGCATGAAGGAAAGAAGGGAAAAGATTGTTCAGCCCCTTCGAAATTTAATGAAGCAAAATGAAAATAATTTTCCCTGCGCAAATTTTGGAGTTATTTTAGACTAAAAAACGAAATTTACTCGTGCAAGCAATTAATTTAAATGAACACGCATTTGTAGGAGATAGTCTGTACTCTCTGCATTTAAAAAGAATATTTAATTGACAAAAAAGTCAGCTTCATTAATTAATTAATTAAATTTCAATAATCCTTTCGGGAGGGAAAGTCGATTAGTTTAGTCGCACAATGAACTGAGTAATTAGATCAGTACATCCTGTTCCGGCCTCGCTCATCTCGTTATAATTTTCCTTCGTAGTATATAGGTCTATTCACCAGGACGAACCTGGTTTTCTCCCCCTCGGAGTCTTTAACTCATTTTATTTCAGATCCCTCTTCCACCCTGGCCTTGCCTCGAGCATGCCTATGTAGAAAAGACCGTGAGATACGATAGATAAAAGACCCCGAGGAGATGGGAAAAATCTTCGTTCGTTGGTCGATGGTCCGTTCTACGTAGTGAGACTCCGAACAGTGCTCTCTATATTTCGCATACCCACAACTATAGGAGAGATATCACGGGGGAAGAGAACCTGCGTTATCCATACCTCAATTTCTCATTTCCCTTCTTCTGTTCTTCCGCGGGGCTCGCCTTCCGTTATTCTCATACCGTGGCTTAAAAATTCACCCTCCATCTCACCTGAGCCATCTACCCTGTTCTCATTTCATATTCTTCGAAGCTTAGTCTCGGATATTATCTATAAATTGTTCAGCGAATCGATCCCAAAATTCTTCGTTCCGCGAATTAATAACATGGGTTTTATTTTACGATATAACCGTGAGTTATAAATAATTATAATCTTGGTTTTTCAAGCAATCGACAATGAATGTATTATGCATAGATCTGTAGAAAAAAAATATTAGATCAAAATTGGCTTAACCAAAAAATAATTATAATTCTAATTTTTGTTTTAATTAACAGAAAACACATTCATTTTTGGCCAATTTAATAGATTCGATATACGTTTTAAAATATTATAATACATGTGCATAGCACATGTGCCGAGAGCATTTGACTTTTAATTGACGCGCGACTCGATCGGGAGTCATCTGAAGCTCCCCAATTTGATCGATGGATCACCGCGCGTGACCATCGACCAAATTCTGACGTGAAAAGCGATCGGGAATCCTCGATCTCTTTCGTTCCGGGGTCATCGGGGCATCAACCCCTCCAGAATCGCTATCACGGATTGAACAACGTCTTGACGTCGCATAATTATACAATCATCAAAGTCGCCACCCGATGTTGCAAGGATCACAGTTCTCATCCGAGCGATGAGTTAACCCCGGAACAATCGAAAGAGCCAACGAGTGACAATACGCAAAATAAATCCAGATAAGAGAAAATATTGTTACCAAATTGCAACGAATGTGAGTGTGGGAGAGTGCATGAGTGTGTGAAAATGTTGCATTTAATTGATATTATCTAATATATAAATAAACTTAATAATTATATCCGAATAGTTCTATGCTAAAAAAATATAGAAACATTACAGTTCCTTCGTCATACTGCACGCTTGATGTTTATAAAAAAAATATTCATGTAAAATCCAAAGTATGTAGAAATATCTGTTTTGAAGTATTTTGAAAATTGATATTAAGTGGTCCAAGCGTGAAATCTTTATGTGCGAATAGCTACCTGTGTATACGAATTTATAACAGCAAGTAAGCTTGTTACTATTTTCAAGCAAAACCGTCATGTATTACGCGGTTTGTGGTGTTACGCCGACGTAACCGTAGCAAGGATAGAGCGAACCGGTAAGCCACTTTTGCACAACAAAGCCGCACCTTGTTCTATTTTCTGATTATACCGTGTATCTTTAATGTTACAAATATTTATGAATTAAAAACATAAAAATAAAGCATTATGCAAAACACTATCGCTTTATTTACAATAACAGAATAATCGTTTTTTTCGAGCATTTTGAAAAAAATATTGACGATACGTATGTTTTTGCCGAAATAAAAAAACATCCTTGACTATTAAATAAGTAAAGTAAAAATTTATAAATTTGTGAAAATGTTCAAATTCCCGGGAATATAAAGCGAACAAGTAACAATTACTTATTTTCCGTATCAGCACATTAACTATGGCTCATCCCCTCGTTCACCGATTGAAAAAGAAGGGGTGTAATGCACAATGACTGAAACTCGTAATTATATTTTGTAAGATTGATCGACATAAAATTACATGTTTGAGCTCATACACGTACATAACAGGCACTTATGTATATGATGTTGATGGGTGTGTGTGTGTAGCTGTATATACAGGGTGGATCAATAACTATTAGCACTTTAAATATCTTTGAAACGATAAGGTTCACAGAAATGTTTGTTAAAATGAAATTGCACAGTACGAAAGAGGCCATTCGATAGCGATAATAGTTTTTTTTGCAGGTGGACGTACATCGGACATTTGAAGGTCATCTCCATTTTTTTAAATGGATCGGGATGTATCTTTTTCTGTATCATGATAGAGGAGCTTAAAACGAGTTCAACGATCTATAACATAAGGTCATTGAAGGTCATAGAAAGTACAGAAAGGCGATAATACTTACAGTTTGCGTAGTAAATAAGATTACTACGTTTTATAGTAAACCTTTCTGTACTTTCTATGACCTTCAATGACCTTATGTTATAGGGGGTGGAACTTGTTTTAAGCTCCTCTATCATGATACAGAAAAAGAAACATACCGATCCATTTTTAAAAAATCGAGATGACCTTCAAATGTCCGAAGTACCTCCACCTGCAAAAAAACTATTATCGCTATCCGATGGCCCCTTTCATACTGTGCAATTACATTTCAGCAAATATTTCTGTGAATGTTATCGTTTCGAAGATATCCAAGGTGCTAATAGTTATTGATCCACCCTGTATATACAGCCACACGCGTACATATATGATATATATATATATACACATATAGTAAATACAATATAGTAGAAGAGGTAACGTTGTACAAAGTTGCGACAAACATAATGAAGTGTCTGGCCCATTCGCACCTCGTAGCCTCAACTCATACGTACAAAGTCGTATAATTATTAGGACAATTAAGTTTCAGACTAGTTTTACAAAGTCTTAGCAATGATTATCAGTATAATTACAAACTACGTTGTACCCTTCTGTGTACCACGTGCAAATATACGCATTTACCAGCACACGTGTAGTCAAATATTTATATCTATATATGCGTGAGTGCCACATTTATACCAAAGTTCAAAACACGAGATAAGAAGAGATGACACAGGCCATCGCAGCCTCTGTCGTTGTGTAGGCATATAATAGAAGTGACAGGACTCAGACAAAAGCGCCAGGAGAAAGAACGACGTGGCATCGAGTGTGGCAAGCCCTTTTTCCACTTGGGAAAATATTAGTCGACTCAAAAACAGTAATTGTTGGCAATCCTCTCACCCCCTTCTTAGCATGACTTGGAATTTCCCACTGTCACTTAATTTTCTAACTTCGTAGGAAGACCAGACGTTGGAACCGTTGGTGAATAAATTTGATACTGAGCGATAGTAATTGTCTCTTGATGCTATGTAATCTCACAATAAATGCAATGAAAATCCAAAAAAGGGAAAATCTTCTCCCTGAGACTGCCAAAAGTTCTGAAATCGTAAAATTGGTACGACTTCTACTTATTAAAACACTTGGATTTTATTATACTTATAGTAACTCAAATATGCATTTAATTATTACATTCAAAATATTCAATCGAAATTTTAGATAAAATTTTGAAAAAGTTAATTTTCGTATATTTATAACAAGTTTTTGTTTTATTGTCGTGAAAGACGCCCCACGTTTTGACCCGAATTGTCTTATTTTGCCTACCTTCTGAGAATCTTTTCACGTATGTCACAAGGACCAATGTCACGAGTTTGAACACTCGAAATCCTACTATTTGGCAATAGAGTCAGCGGTGCGTAGGCAGATCTATCTAAGCTTTCTGCGCTCTCAAGTGACCTACTCAACTCCACATAGCCACGTAGAAACTTCGCCATGTACTTTTTTTCTCGCATGCACGTTTTGGACGCTACCAGGCAGACACGAGTGAGCAAGAAAGAGAGAAAAAAGCAAGCACGTTCGTACTTTAGGACGGCGTGGTAGTATCAGCGACGTATATGCGCACGATGCTCTACACACGACATACAGAAAGGCCAGGATCGAGGCCCCCAATGGAAGATGGCGCGCGAGTGGAAAAACTCACCGTAGCTAAATTGCTGACTACCGTGTCGGTGTCGCGCAGTGGAGAGAGACGGAAAAAAGCCACGCCACTCTTCAGTGGAGCCTTTTGGCCATAAGAGAGGGGAGGGGGAAGAGAGAGCGCCAGTGAGGATAGGGAGCCCCAAGGGTTCGCTTCGTCGGCCTACGCTTTTGGCGTTTCGCCAATCTGCCCCCAGGATCGCGTGGACGAACAAAATCCTCCGTCCTTTATATACTATATGGAAATGCAAGCATCCTCGGCAACCTCGGTCGTGTAGCTCGTAGAGGCCTCACTTTTCGCTCTCCAAGGACGAGTGTGCACACATGCTTGCTCCGTCGCTTGACTGGCATAGAAACGAGAAGTTACCCACGGAGGTATTGTAACTTTGCCGATCGAACACGTGGTTCAGACGAACGAGAACGTGTAACTATCCGATCCGACGCGTCACGTTTATCTTCGTTAAAGTCAACCATCCTCTTTCTTTCGAAGTATTGTTTCCTTTTTTACCAGTGATTTTGCGCTATTTTCTTTGTTCGGCGCGGACTTCTACATAGTTCAGACAGCCGAATAGTCCACCAATGCATTAGTCTTCCTGTTTCCACGTTTTCGCTTTGCTATGGTTCATTGGCGAGTCAACAGCTTCGGATATGTTAAATTACCATTTTGGGCCTTTTAAACAACGTTATTGAGATAGTGATTTGGTGATTAGTCGACTGACCGGTGTCACTGACCTAATTAATAGCTGTATTCGATAAATTTACACCAAATTGCCAGTCTATTGATGACCGATGAATAGATTATCATCAATTATTGATTGCTAGTTAACCAATAAAAAATCGTAAATGAATAAATCGACAGTAGGGAGCCTACCTGTTAGGAGTCAACCCACGATCTTTAAGAAGTCAACCAAAAAAATGCTATTAAACTACTGAATCAGTTAACATTTACCAATCCATAGTTTGGCAATCAATTGACAGAATCAAAGGTTGACAGTTGTTACTAATTTTATGTCTAAGCTACCCATTGCCTTGCTACTACAGTATGTTCCATTTTCGTAATTCCAAGTACAATTTCGGAGATATCATACTTCCTTATCCGTAAGAAAACTTCAGTCGAAAGAATGAGAAAAATGAGTTCTCAACAAGAATGTCTTATACAATGAATCCTCGGTAACATCTCCCAAGGGTAAAACCACACGTCTCTTGCTGCCCTTTTCGATTTGCGCGGTCTTCCATTTGTTCATGATCTCTTTTTCCTTCGTTCTGGTCCGCTATGCGACCCTGCCAACATCAGACACACCCACACCTATCCACTTTATGTAAGGGAGTAACATTTCCTATTCTCCGGAGGATTGTCGTTCGACGAAACAACAACGAGAGGAAAGGAGACTCAGTCGGGCGGATCGATGGGCTCGAGGAGCCTAGAGATCCTGGAACACCTCGAAGGTTCGGTGCTCTTCCTTCTGCCTGTTTTCCGTATAAAGATTGGCTTCTATCTTAAATCTCATGCCTGGGTGGATATAGCGGATAGAGGGTTTGTTTTTTTTTATTAGCTTTTTACCAAATCGATAAATCAGTTCTGTTTTTGTATTTGCTTGATCCAGATACGACTTATCTCAGTTTCTAAAGAAGTGCCACCGATAAGAAGGTCCTTCTTTTGACAGGACGTCTTTCTCACTATTTTTTTGAAGGTCACTGAGGGGTTTTCCAATCGGGTTTCGGGCAAAAATAAACAAGTGGCAAGAGGATGTTTACTTTGTATTATAACGTTTCTCATTTACAGGAACTGTGCAAATATGCATTTTCATTAATTTAACTGGGAAAATAATTTCAACGGAAATAATTGGAACAATAATGAAAATATTTATGCGTTTATGTTCATTATTCAGCATTATGGTAATTATAACATTAAATAAGCTTTGTGTTATTTGGGCACTCGCAGTTAGTTCCTGCAATACTATAAAAGTTCGTTAAACACGGAACTATAAGAGAACTACTTTCGACTATTCGGTGGTGTTTTTTCTACAAAATTAGATCGATTTATTTTTCCGGTTTTGTCGGTGATCCAGCCGAAGTACTTTGCACTTTAGTAGGAACGAGGAAGCCATTACTCTGTAGTTGGGGCTTTATAGCCTTCTTTATGCGATAGTTCTTCTTTTTCACCGTCTTTTCGTTCGTGTGATCGATAGATTCGAGAACGTGTATTTGAATCGAGCAGGGACGTACGTCGTCAGACCTCAAACATATTCGACATGATTTTGTTATATTAACGCTAATTTTTTGGGGGAAAATCTTTTATAAAAGAAACATTTTTCATAATATCGTGGTCTTCTTTAGTGTTTTTAAATTTCTTTCATGGCGTTCCGAAAAATTTAATGCTCTATCGTTGTTTCTATATCGCTATTCCATAAGCATGTATCTCGGCTCCTTCCCTGGACTTTCAGGTACGATAGCCGCACGACTCGTCTGTGCCCCTATATCTTCTTACCAGCAACGGTAATAGATAGGTAGCTAGTCATGGCTATTCCATCGGGAATTAAGGCTTCCGCCAGTATGTCCGTGTGGTCTTGCTTGAAAAAATTACCTCGCATCACTTCTCGGTTAATGGCTAGATTTCTCAACGCCAACCGTCCCGTATCTTTACCAGTCCCGTGAGATCTCAGCCGTATACATTTTGCGTACTTTGCGCTAATAATAAAGTATGAATGTGTCCGCGTTCCGCAGTGTTACGGAATATTTTTTATGACCAGGAAACCAGCATCCTGTCCAAACGCCTCGTGGTGATTGTCTACGAGTTCCACCGCACCAGACTCGTACTGAACGGCAATAATTCATTGACATTGTGCCCAATATGAACCTAATTCAAATAAGATATCTTTGTTTGAAATAAATCAAATTTATATCAGACAACGTTAGTAAAAATAACTCATTAACAGATTTTCGAGGTTCGACGATTTTTGTCCTCTTGTGTTTATCTCCGTAAAACAAACAAAAATCGTTTAATAGCATTCTCGTTTCGTTTTCAAGTTTCTCCTCGGCGATGAGCTTCGTTTAGGAGAGAAACTCGGAATCCATTCGTCGTCGTTGTTGTGGGAATTGCGGTTAGAATCTAAGATTAGTTTATAGCACTTCTCGTTATATAGTAGTGTACTAGCACGTAGTTTCTGGCGCAAGAACTCTCTATATAACTCATACTGTGTGCAAACCAGAGAGTCACGTTCGAGAATCGACTTTCCCTCTCTCTCTCTCTCTCGCTATCTTTCTCTGTTGCTCTCACGGGCAAGAGCCAAATGAAAAGTCATTCTGGCGCGATTTTGCGCGTATTCAATTAGAGAATATATACGAAACTTTTGCCAAACAACAGATTTCACACTGCTAGATGCTATCAAGAGAATACTATTTCGAAACTCCGCCTCGATCAGGGTCTTGATATTATGAGATTTCATTTACGATTGTCGAACGCGTATGTAATATTCTATATTATTCCGACTGGTGTATGTAATTGCCAGGGCAACGTACGCTTCACAAATAGCTAAACCCTACTCCGCAACTTATTTATCATTTCGACAATATCCCATCGTCCATTACAAGGTCAAATCGTACAATATAAAAGAAAAATACTTTGAAATAAATCCGCTAGCTTCCCGCCCAACTGGAGGTTTAATTCTTCGTCTCACCGTTAGGTGGCGAGTCTGTGCATAGTTTCTCGCAAGCGAAATGAGAGGACCAAAAATGTATAAGGCTTGGTTCCTTATCTATTCAATTTTAACTTATCAACTGTTAAAATTAACTCAAAATACAATTACTATAACGACCATGTCGTTAATGCCAAAAAGATATTGAACATCTAGTATGGTCGCATTCGTAAATAATCTATGAGTGTAGAGTTCTCGCGAGAATCTGAGTTGTAAGTAGATAAATGCTTAGTTCCGAATTTAGCTATTACTCGTTTGCACGTGAATATTTTTTAATCGGCTATTTGAAATTACTGTTACCGTTAAATTTTCAAAATTACTCAGGTTACTGATAATAAAAGTGTTCTGTATAACGCGCGGGTACAATCCCTAGGAAAAGCTTACCACGAGTATTTTCTTTCGCGACACTGTCATATTCATTCTGGAAACAAACGACCCACTTCAACTCAATATCATGATGACCAGGAACATCCATGTGGTATAACGACTACACGTTATGTCACGTGCTTACCTGGAGTTTGCCGAGCCGTTTCCTCGCTCGAATCCGAGCAATCTTTCGGACTGAAATGATGATGACTAGGCTAGAGAGGGGACAGAATTCCGCGGTCCTGTGCTAGAAATACGAAAAACCTCTCAGTGTGTACCTGTGTTCCGTTTAGAACTCCCAGGACGTGACAGCCGAATGACTTGAGTCTTTAGGTATCGACTTTATGAGAAACTTCAACGCTAGTGGGCAGGTGCGTAATTTTAAAGCTAATCAAGAAATTCGGTCGTTTCACCATCTTGAAGCACTACCTTTGCTTGTAGACCTCATGAAATCCTCAGAAAAACGCAGATTGTACTCATCTCGTTTAAGGGAACGAGGGCTCGTTCGCCAGAAAGTGTGGAAAATGAAGAGTTTATCACATATACATATAGGTATATGGAGAGAATGTAACGCCCTGCTAGTAGATAGGCCTCCTCTGACAGACAGCGAGCACATCTACCACTGTCGCCCCTTGTCGTTAAACGACATTGACTCCAACCCCCATAATCCTCGGTGTCTTTCTCACGTTTTTTCGTCTTTTACAACAAACCAACGATGACTTAACTACTTTTTTCTCCGCAGACTATAAGCAAAGAGGCCAAGGAGTTCAGATTGTCTTATATTGTCCATTAGATTCGGCGAATTCGTGAAGAAAAATAAAGCAAAAAACTGAAGGATAAAACAAAAAACCGAGATATAACCTAGGGAATGAAGGTTACATGCTGGGTGTGAAATTTTTCACTGTGGGAATAAATACGAGTTTTCACCAACGACTCTGGCCCTGCAGCTCTATATACGCAACTGGTATCGTACATACCTTGCTACACTTTTGGCGAAAATGGCTCCGGGTATGTGGCGCCCGCTTGAGCCCCGAAAGAACGAAGAGAGTCTTTCGTGTGAGAGAAACCGCCTCAGACACCGCATGGTGTTCACGCAAGACTAGACTGCCATACCGTTTACCACTGAAATACAGGCCACACACGTGTACACATGTACGTACCAAAAGCTTGATATAAAGAGGTTCTCCCAAGCAACATAAAGGGATTTGTCTTGTTTAACTTAAAAAAAGGGGAGTTACGATTTTCTCCTACCCACATTTTCTCATCATCGAACAATAATGGAAAACACACTGCATTTTCGTTGGTATTCCGGACGAATTTTTCGCGAACGCAGAAACTGATTGTGTTGAAGATGATCGATGCATGGTAAGGGATGGAGGAGAATAGAGATGGATCGACCACGTGAGAGGAAAATCTGATACCTGAGTAAAAATATGAATTTCATACAAAATAACCGCAAATGGATAGAGATTTTTTTACCCAATTTGTTTATTCTTCGGGCTGAAACATTAAATTTGATTGGTCATTTAATAATTTAATGAAATTAAACTAAATATAGGTATACTTTTATGAGATGAATAAACGAAAATCGATCGTTACTTCGCTCTCTGACAAAATAATGGAACGAACGTTGACAAAAATTCCAAGTGGGAAAAGATGCTGTATAGGCGCAGATATTAACGAAACGTTACCGTGGTGGTACAGATGGCAAAATTGACTTTATTCCGTTTCACCCTGGCAGAAAGATGCTCGTCCATCCGCGTTCCAACAAGCTTTTTACCAGGACGGTGAATCTTCGTTTTCCTCTCACTTCGTATTACTTTCTATACTTCCTGCCGAGCAAAATCGAGTAATGAAACTACAGAGGGTTCATATACGTATTACTGTATCGTGTTTGTCGGACGATGGGCTTCGCTTTTGGCTCGACCAGATCCACCCTCGGGGTCGTTTATATTCTCATCCCCACGCTTTTACAAACTCCGGTATTTTTATTTCATTCTACTGTTTCTCTCTCGTTCAGTGCCCTTTTTTTTATCGCGATTAAATAAAGTGCCAGTGATATTTCATGCGCTATAGTAACGCGAGCCGGATTAATGTCCAGCCAATTCGTGCGATTCCAATATTGTTATTATCGACTGTCGTAAATTCTAAAATATTCGAAAATAAAATCCCAAGATCGGTGCAATCTCATCCAACTATGATCGATTGCTTAACTTCCTATCTTCGATGGTTTAAAGTTAACGTACAAATTATCCACGCATCGTTTCGTACCGTTCGAAAAATCCATTGCAAATAACAAATTGACGCGAAGCTGCAACTCGCAACACTTTCGTGTTATGCCAAAGCGAATCATAATTACAAGCCCGAAAAATATTCAACGATGCGTAAGAGCAATGGAGAAGTCCAACGTCGGAAATGGCCGTGTAATGGATGCTGAGAAGTTACGCACTCCACATAACGCGTTGGCATATACAGAGATTCCGACATGAATGAAAAGCTCGGTGGAATGAAGCACCGCGCTCTCTCGCGTAATATTCCTCCCCACTCCGTTGTCGCTGCAAAGCAAATGCAGATCCCCAACGGAGCGGATCTCGCGTTCTCGTGGTCCGACTAATTACATTCATTTTAATTACGTGGCGAGCGGTCGTGACCGCAGAACTGCGGACCGGCGTAAGAGGAAAATCCGCGTACCAGGCCGATTGCTTTCTAGCCTCGACATCACCGGTGCGCTTTCTGTACCTACACATATATATGATATATTACACACATGCTACGAAAGCTGGATAACGATTCATCGCGCGATGCATGTGCGCATACATACAGGTATATATATATTCATACTTTCATGATGATTTTGGCGATACGACCTCATTTCGTTCGATGCGCGCTCTATTGAATCCATCCCGCTGGATCGAACACGTGCAATGGGAATATTTCGCATATGCCGTGGCCCCTACACATTGATAACCAGCCAACGATTATCGATATTTCCGGATCGAGAAAAGCTTCGGTACGCTCGGTCGGTAAATTCGTCGAATTTGCCGAACCAGCGTGACACAGAGCGAGAGGGAGTGAGAGTGAGAGGGGCAGAAGGGAGAGAGAAAGAGGAAAAAGAGGAAGATTGATATATATACCTTCGGTACATGGTTTAATTGCAACGGGGAATATGAGTTGTCGAGAGTTGGCGAATTTTCCGATGCACCAAGAGTCGAGCAACTTTTCCATCAAGGGTTTTTTTCATTGAAAACTTTTCCCGGAGTAGGAAAGGCAGCGCACCCTGCTTATGACGTACGGAGAAACATCTATTTTTAAGCTTCTTGTGCTAAAGGTTTACGCCCGGAGATGGCTAGGTATCTAGAAAGTTGCGCTGGGTTTAGAAAGTTTTTTAAAGTTACAAATAAAATTGAAGGTTGTTTGTTCCAAGACAATGATGTAATCTTTTCATTTTTTAATTCTCGCCTTCGTTAATTTCCAAGTTTTACAATAAAAAAATAATAATAATTACGAAATTTGCCTTACACATTAATTTTTTTCAGAAATGAGTATAATTTTCCTGTTTTTTTTTTAATTTTCGTCCTTTGAACTTCAAGTTTTTAATACGAATGCAAAAGTTAAACGTATCTTTTTAATTCACTCGTTCTTTGAAATACGTTCGTCAGTTTTTGTAAAAAAATACAAAATAAAATGAACGATCTCCTAGAAAAGCTTCGGATCACCATTCATATTATTTCTTGTCCCTGATTCTCATATGGCTTTTGTTTAATTATCCTCGCGGTATGCATAATCCAAGCTCCGAACATTTCGAATTCCGATACATACATTATATTTAAATCTGCCCTATTATGCTGAAAATAGAAATATCGTCGACAGTTCGTCGGTTGAAGAAAGAAAAATAAAGTAAAAAGAACGAAAGGAACAGAAAAAAAACGAAACAAAACCGAAGACGAATATGGTGAGCCGGAACGGAAATAAATGAGGCAAATTCAACGTAGCTCGGTCGGTGACGGCGAGATACGAGCGTACGTTTGCTTTTTCGCTCTCGGATCAGCTGCACCCGCGTACACACACGTAGACGCTGAAAGCTCCTGGGTCACTATGCGGATGAAATTAATTGCAGCAAGAATAAGAATATTCCGCTCGCGGAGACCGGGATATTGAATAAAAGAGAATTTAAAAACGTATATATGCAGTACTCAGGTGGAGGAAGGGGGTCGGACTAGCATCGACATTAATGAGATGGACATTTATTCGAGGAGGTGCGCGAGTTTGTCTACGCGGTTCGTGAAAGAGACAGAAGGGGTCGAGATCGCCTCCGCCCTCGCGGGGTTGAGATAGATAACCTCGCTCTCTCACTCTCTCTCTTGCTTTATTGTTATTAATTGCCTTTCATCGTTCGCTGTCGCGAAAAGACGAGAAATGGGGCGAGGAGATGGCAGAGGAGGGCGGGAGGAGGGGGGGGGGGTGAACTACGGTCTTCGGATGTTGCAGCTGGACAGCATCGATCGATGATGAATCGTGGAAAATGAGAAAAAAGAGAATGATATGGTGGAAATCATTGAGAAAAAATGAAGAAGAGTCTTGGCGACATCAAGAGGCGACATCATAAAAGGGGAGATATGGATGAAATGAAGCGACGAGAGCGAGGGCATTGCGTTATATTTAATTCAATCACGCAATCGAATGGAATATTACAAATATGGGCGACAGAATGGAGCGCAGAAGTAAAATCGTGAAAATGTAAAAGTTCCGCTTGATCGATTGTTTCCCTGTTTTTTTTAATATTCAGCAAATAAATGGTTGAAAAATATTATTTTCAGGGTAAACAATGTGATTGACAAAAAATGTTAGGATTTCCCATTTTCTTTTGAATATTCAGCAAATAAATGGTTGAAAAATACTATTTCAAGGGTAAACAATGTGATTGACAAAAAAATGTTAGGATTGCCCAATTTTTATTAAGAAATTGATCATTCGATAATTCTTTGTCCAAAACAGAACAAAAATGACATGTAACAAAAATTAATTGAAGTAAGCGATCGACACCTTAATTTATTTTTGGAAAAAAGAGCGACCGATCCGAGGCAAAATAGAGGGAAAACGTCGAACAAGAAGAAATGGGCGATGGAAAGGAGAAGAGCAGATTCTCGAGGCTCGTGAATAAGGTGAATATAAGCGTCAGGAGTTTCGTCAGTCCTGAGGAATTTCGGAACGTCGATGTCAATGTTCAAAGAAGAATGCGAATGAAAAACCAGAGTAAGAGAGCGAGCGAGCGTTCGACACTTGGCAGAATTTGACATGTCGAAAGAACGTCAGGCTTGCGTTCCGTAGGGAATACCCGACGAGTTTTGTCTCGAGCTCTCGCCGACGGTATGGACGCTTTCGTACGACGCGAAAAAGAGAACAAAATATATATATACACGTATATAATGGATAAGAAAGTCGTAGAGAATGAAGCAAGGTGGTAGGGTAGAGGGAGCTTGCCGAGATTCGTGACGCGTTGTCGAAGAAGCGCGCGCGAGCGCGGCTTCGATTGATCCCAGGCTAATTAAGGTTCACGGCCAGCAATTACTTGCGCTGAGCTCCCTCGTGGCCGATATATATTTAAAATAAAATAACAAACATTTTCAATGATACTTATTTAACTGTTGATCGTTCAAACATTGATCGTTTAACGATGCACGAGCCGCGCTAATAATACACGCGCCGAACACATATCGTTCGATAACACAAAATATTATTTTTTTAAAAGCCAATATTTTCATTTTTTTTCTATTATAAAACAATGTTTGTACTTTGAAGGCATAAAAACAATATTCAAAAATATTTTATGCCTTTGATGACAGAAAAACAAAATTCAAAATAAATAATTTATTCAAACTGGAAAATGAAGTTTTCAAAAATTGTGGGGCGTTAAAAAAATGAGAGAGGGTGAAAGGAGATTGGAAGTGATCCATGGATTGTCATAAAATAATATAAATAGTACAATAATTGTAAAAGTGAATCCTAAATAAAACGAGAAATTATAAATCTTATAAGACTAACAAACTAAATTACAAATGGTTCAAAAATGGCAAAAAATAATCAATGAACGGTGTAAAAATTGTAAAAAAAAATAAACGATTGAACGAAGTAGAATAATGAGGTCATACGTAATAGAAAAATGTTCAAAGTATTGTAAAAAAGATATTGCGAAAATTTCATGGAAAATCTTCATCGATAACAAATGCCAAAAGAGTATCGATGAGGTTATGTATTCGGAATTCTAGGAGTGTACAACCTCGAGACAAATCGTTGTCGCGAGGTACGGATTCTTTATCAATTGTTCTGGAATCTATAAGCGTTGCCGACAGGTGCCGGCGAAGCTTTCGCGCAATACATACGCTCACCCGCTTAATTATGATAATCTATGGTAATAGGTGAAGCACACGCTAGGGGTCGCCGCATATGTGTGCATGCATATTCATATACAGAAACGACGATACATACATATCTCAATAGTGCTAAATAGTCCAACGCAGGCTTTCGCAAGCTGTTGTTTCAGTATCACTATTCTCATGCTTCTCGGACTCATTAATGATCCGAGATCAAATCGATTAATTAACACGGACTCGACGGGAATGCATTACCAGAATGAGTCATTCGCGAATGGGAAAAAAAAATTATATCCTTGCATTTCACGATGAATTTCTTATTTTAATTTTAAAAAAAGAATCATATATTGTGAAAAATAAAAGAATGCTTAAAAGAAAATCAATCAATAATCAAATTCGTTTTCGAGCATAAAATAAATCAAGCTAGAATGCGCTTAGCCTGATTCCAACCTAATCGCAGCCTGATCGCGACTGGGTATAGATTTGTGAAATTACATATATTTCTTCTCAATTATTACTTTCGCTTCCTCAATGTTTTTTAATTATATAACGGCTTTGTGTTCATAAAACAAAAAAGGATATTTACATTTTCTTGCTAATGACAGCATGTCCCTATATATAGTTCAAGAATTGGCTAGTTATATGTGCATTATCGTGTAAATAATCATGCACAGATTTCCCACATTAATAAAGTGTCTTTAAGAGTCAGTGTTATAGGCGACTAGCGATTGAAAAATGCGATCCGTACTTTCTCCAGAACTCAGCAAACGATCGTCTTAAAATTCTGAGTTTATCTATGGACATCTATCTACGGAGTATTGTGGCAAAAAGTAGCTAAATATTTTATTTTGCAAAATTTTTACCAGAATCTCTAGATAACTTCAAAATTCGAACACTCAGTGCCGGAAAAAGTACGGACGGCATTTTCGAATCGCTCGCCGCCTGCAACACTGTTTGCAAAATGTTTGAAGAAAAAAAGCATTTAGCCACTTTTTGCCATAATTCTCTAGATACCCTCAAAATTTTAACATGATCGGTTGCTCAGAGCCGGAGAAAATACGGATCGCGTTTTCGAATCGCTTGTCGCCTGTAACACTGACTCTCACGTTAAAAAAACTTTAGTTGTTTTTTTGTCAACTTGAACTTTTGCTTTATACTGATTCTGTCACTTGCATATGAATAGGTTTTCACGGCAATCGCGCGAATCGTAGCCATCTGACAGAGTCCGACGAAACCACCGAATCACATATGTGTTATCACGATTTGATGTGGCCCTAATTCATATTATAGATTCGAAAATTAGCCAATACCTTATTAATGCCAAATCTGGCTCTGACCAGGCTACGATCCAGCAAAATCCAAATAAAACTCACATTATCGGCATACTGATTAATGTTATGCTCGGGTTCGAGCTCACCTTTGGTAAATTTTCAAAAATTCTGTCTTTCTTTAACCGGCCTCTTCTACATTACCATTTTCGTAAAAATTGCCATATTTTGTCCATCCTCCATTTTTTCAAATACAATTTTCGTAAAACTCCGTAATAAAAAAATAACCAATCACACAATTGACGGAAACACGGCATTTGCGTTAATACGCGTCATGTTTTTCATTTATGAAATTCGTCATAGCATATGATTTACATCAACGCGCTGTCCAAGTTACGCCGCACGAGTCATTTCCTATATCCTACATCTCTATATCGCGTATCTCTCTCTCTCTTTCTCTCTTACTCTCTCTCTCTCTCTCTCTCTCTCTCTCTCTCTCTCTCTCTCTCTCTCTCTCTCTCTTTGATTCTCTCCGGTGCGTTCGACAATTCAGTTTTGCATGCATACTGCTTTTGGTACGCGTAGTTGTATAAGCGGTCAGCAGTTATCGACGTATTCGCGATTCATTCTCGAATCGGTCAGTGGCTATTAATAGGCAGAGGGAAGGCCGAACGCGCGTCCCGATCGCGGTCGGAACGTTTTGCACGCGCGCGCAGGGTCCTCGGACCCGCGCGCGTACACGCAACGATAAATTTTCGATCTGCCCGGGCCAAGGTATGCCAGCCACTACTCGAGCCCTCGATTCACCGACGCGATCGTACACATGCACACAAACGCGCTCAAACATATATATTATATATGCATGTGCAATATATGCATTTATATATATAGAGTGTGCAACGAGCTGCACACGTAGTAATACCTTTACACGGTATATATACGAAAACATACCGACCATATACCCAGCGACCACTATTGCCAGCAACCTCGGTTAAGGACGCGAGCGTTTCCTCTTAATTTACGAGCGCGAGTTAACCACCCCACTTTCTGCCAGCGACGGTTTGTTGACTATCGTTCAATGGACCATGTGATATCCACCAAGCACTGACTCTCGTTTTCCTAGTTTTTTTTTGTCACTTTTTTTACGTCAACGCTATACAAACATACTCGATAAAGGACGCTACGATCGTCGAAATGATACATATTCTCCGTTTTCGGTCAATATTTAGCATTCATTTTACACGAATATGGGACCAATTTCGCGTGGGTCGCGTTAAAATTATTGAGGGTTGGTATGTGTTTATTATAGGTGTGTTTTGATTTGACTCAATTTCAAATTAACGGAGTTTTTATGGGAATTCTAACTAAGGTCTAAATCGCATTTAACGATTTATCGGTTTAATTAAATCTTTGTGAATTCGATTCGTTGAAAATTACCGATCCTTTAGAATAGTGGTGATAAGATTTTAATAAAAATGTTTCATAAAGTGACAAGTTCTCAGGTGAATTTATTTCGAGAACACGATCCAAAATCCGATAAGCCAAAAAACAGATTGTACACCTAAAATAACAAGTTGGCGGAATTAATTTTTTGGTAGCGTCCGATTAGGGGTCGATTCGTCATTGAAATATTAATTTTCGACCGATCGATAGCGAAATTTGAGTTGCGGCAAGTCATTATTCCTTTTTGTGTGTACAAATCGTGTGATCCATTGGAGAATCCATAAATGTTAAGCGTAAGTCGACAGATTCGTTCCCTCGGGCTGATCTAGCCTCGATATTCTGATTTCTCATTAGGAAACAGAGAACTCTGTTTATGCCGCGAGCGAAACACTTCCAATCACGCTTTGGTACTTGCGATATGTAACATATATATACGATAAATATATGCGTTACATATCGCAGTCAGCAGTTATATATATATATATAACTACTGACTAAATATACATATGTATGTATATTGCAAAGTTATATGTAGACATAAGCATGGGCGATTCCACCGAAAATTGAAATAGTGTGACAGCCTCTCATAGTTATACAAATACTATTTGCCCGTTATGAAAAATTTCTCAAGATTTTAACCATTTTTTGGTGGAATTCATCTTTCACAATGTCACGTCAGAAATCGAAGTGATTTTGTGACTCACAGCATCGACAAACCGATTAGCATTTTTCAGGAAATTCGAAAAATCAATGTATAATTTTTATGTAAAAAATAAATATAGTCAATTTTTCGCCAGAAACAAAAACATTGGAAACCTAAATGTATAATACCTTTGTAAAAAAAAAATAGTGTTGGTTTTTTCGATGGCATGAAAAATTTACTGGAAATCTGATCTTTTAGAGTACTTTTTCAAAGTTCCATTTACCGTACTGCAGGATTCAGTTGATGCCGAAGCGCCGTTGGAGCTATGATGTTGCACCATGAAAAAAATAATAATTAAAAAACAAAATTGCATCGGAAATATTTTGTATTTCTATGAAAAAGCTTTATTCAAATTCGAGGAGGTGGATTTTAAGCAGTTCAAGTTTTCCGTGGAACAGCCCATATGCAGATAGTATATTTGCACGGCTTGGCGAGAGTACATTGAAGGCTAGCCGAAGGCGTAATTATACCCGGGTTCGATTGTCACGGGGCGTCCTGTGTCAATAATACAGTCGCGATGTAGGCCATAATAGCGAGCAGGGCTTCTCGATATATAGTGCTTCGTGGTTAAGTTACGCTTACTCAGCCGCCCACAATCTCTGAGAAACCAAATGATCAACAATCGCATATGTATGAAACACAATCCTGTATGTTGTACGACGGTGCATTCCAAAGTTCTGCCATGGCCAAATGTCGAAGTTTCTGATCAATATGTATTTACACGCGTATTCCTATTGTCTTAATATGAAATTATCAATATATTTATCATTTGCTTATTTCTGTAAAACGATTTGTTTTCGTTTTTGTTTTGATTCACCATTTACGATTGTTTGAGATGGTAGCATTTCGGAAAAGTATATTGTTTATATGTCGGTATAACTCAATACGTTAACAATATTATAAAATAAACAAAAATGTCAAAAACCTCAATTTTGTATTCAAACTTCGCAAAATCGGCGGTTTTTTGTCAGTAATGTTCTTCGAATCAAACCAACACCACCGATTAACGATCAGCAAAAAGATGTTCAAAGAAATCGTTACAATACCTCAAAATCAGAATTGCCATCATTTTGTTCAACTTACTTTGAAATAGATCAAAATAAACACACAAAATTTGTATAAATTGATGCAATTTGTATAATTGATGTTAATGAAAATTTACTAATTGTTCTCAATAATCAAAAAAATAGCTGCACGTCAAAAGATGAAACGATTTGTCCTAAACAGAATAAAAAACCCAAAAGAATAGAAACAAAATAAAATTCCTTCGATAGGATCATTATGCAGCAAAATCAACAAATCTAAAACCTCCATGGTGAGCACATGAATGAAAAATAATACGGCCTATTTATAGATAGGTGTCAGATGTCATTTCTTAACAGCGCTACATAATAATTGATAATGCGCAACATACTCGTATAATCTTGCTACGTGTGATAGTTATATCACTGTATCGTGCAAAAACTTCCGTGTGCCTAGACGTTTATTACATTGATCAGAGACGCGTATAATTGTCGCGGACACGATTGTCACGGTCATATCAATAGTGTTGTCGATACGACGTTGGCGTTTATTCAAGCGACATGTGTAGTGGGAAAAAAATTACGAGGTCATGCATCGTTTGTGCGCGCACATTCCAAATGCACTACCGTTTGAGCCATCTGCAGCCGCCAATTTAACGATCGTTCGTATGACCACAGATATACATAGTCGAATAGTAATCCTTGCTAGTTATTAGTGACTGACAGTCTTAAATTACCAATAAATTGTTGACGCATTGGTCAGTTTTAGTTATTTTAGCTGTGATGAAGTATATTATAGTTTTTTGCATATAACGTACTTGGATCGCTTTAACACGTGAAGTATCTGACGGTCGGACAAAAAATATTATCTTCAAATCAATTAAAATTTCTGATAAGTTTTAAATTCATTGTCGTTGTTCTTGATTTTTTGTAATTTGCCAGTTATACATAAAAAAATCCCAAAACTTTTCGGTTTTTTAAACTTTTGACTAATAAACTATTGAAAGTCAGGTAGAACGATAACGTTTTCATAATCCACAAGGATTTTTCGGTCGGATTACGTCTTGAAATATTCAAAAATAATAATAAAACGATTTTTCAATATTTTGACGGTTTTTGCCAAAACATAAAAATATCGAATTTTCAAGCAGTTGTAACTTGTGTCGTGGTGAGCCGATCGGGATTAAATATAAAACTTTTTCGAAAGCTGGCACGAAGAGCTAGTGAGTGGGTCTTGATGCATCCCGATATATAACTTTTTACAGCTCTGACGATGATTTGAAACTCGGAAAAGTCCGATCTCAAAATTTTTAAAATCTATGTTTTAACGTTAAAAATCTGTAAAAGGTCGTAAAATGATTGCAGCCGCGTGACCGAAGTGGCATTTTAAATCTCGAACGATCGCATATCAAAAGAGAATAATTTTGGTGGTAGGAGTCGATCACAAGTTAAAATTGAAAACATTTTGTTAAATCTATTAATACCTTCATAGAGGACCTATACTTATGGAAGTGCGAATACGCTGTGAAATATTAATATTATATTCTTGCTCCCGATTTTTCGCAATTGGTACAAAAAAAATTCGAAAAATCCAAAAATTTCAAGTGTTTTCGACTGTTGAACGAAAAATTTCTGAATATATATATGTACCAAGCAAATTTTCGCATCAATATTTCATGTACGAAACAAGGTTTCAAGCAACGAGGTACTTTTGATGTTTCAAAAAATGCCTTAAGTACAGTGCATTTGCTTAAAATAGCACACAGTCATTGCAAGTACAAATAACTATTTCAAAAATCAAAAAGACGTGTATCACCTAAGAAACGAACGATCAAGTTACTAAATACTGTAAATAGCCTCAAACTTTGTATGCACACATCTAAAACGTTGTTTCCTTGATATTTGTTAACGATAAAACCAGTAGATGGGTTCATTGACGCCGCTTTTGTACGTTGGCCTCTCTCAACAGTGAGCACGACCAAACAATCGTGCCATGGCTTTCCACGCTGTTCATACAACCGATGTCGATATAATTGACGGTCGGCGAAAGAGCAAGCGACGGATGAAGACCCGTCGCTTCTCTTTGGAGAACCGCCACACCATCGTGTAATACGTAGAGAAGATGGGACCATCGTGACATTATTATCCTGACCTCTTTTCTATTTTTTCTCTCTCTCTCTCTCTCTCTCTCTCTCTCTCTCTCTCTCTCTCTCTCTCTCTCTTTCTTATTCCTCTCGATCCTTCTCGACCTTAAGTTTTCATTTTGTTTACTATCGTCTATGATTTTTATTTTATTCATCGTCAAGTTTCATTAAATTACAACATTTGTTTACATTTTCAAAATACATCGTCCTTCTTCAACATAGAAAATGTATTAACAAATTACAAGGAATTTTGAATAGAAATCGAAAAATGTCGCAATACAAATAGCCGTATTAAAAAAATAATCCCCGAGAGCTATCTTACGGTGGCGAAGTGGCGCTATATTTCTTTTTACAGTCGCGTCTTTTTCATAACCTTGCTTCCTTCGTTCGCCGTAGAAAACAGGGTGCCCCTTCGTGAAAACGTGTTTCGAATAAATTACGAGAGCATTAAAGCAAGATGGGTTACGACAAACGGAAGGTAAAAAAAACGGGGGAAGAAAATTTATCAGAGGGTTGTTCTGGTGCGGTAAGGGGAAGGTGAGTGGTAGAAACGGCGGATGCATTCGAGACCACAAGCCGATGGGCATGGATGATCGCTCAACAGGTATCCTTCTGGCATTCGCCCCGATTGTGAAGATTCATCGAGACAGCAACTCTCACCCTCTTCTACCTTACCTTTCTTCTCTCTACTTTCGCTAACCGCCATTTCGTTTTGTTTTCGCCTCTTCCTGTTTCTTCCAGTACTTTTATTCCTTACCCCTCCACCATTCTGAGAAATGGCTGCCTCCCTTCAACTTCAATTTTCTATCGCACCTTCCCATCGTCGTTCACCCTCGTCTCTAACCCCGGCCCTCAATTTTTCGGTACCTTAGATCCACCCTCTATCACCCTTACGGCGATGCAAAGTCTTGTCCCTCGAACCGTTTTCATTCGTTCGTCGACGTTCTCGTCTTCCTTACAATGAAAAACACGAGGAGAGGGATGAGCACTGCAATTAACGCGACCGGGGATAATTAAGAATTACACTTTGACGCAGAGACTTTCGTGGAATTGTACGTAAACGACAAAGAGAGCTATCGTTATATACTTTGGGAAACGAGCTGAAGTTATCAAAGTTTAGCCGAGCGTGTGGAGGATATCTGTGTGTGCGGGAGAGACGCGGCTAGTACGCTTTCGTGTGTGAAAACGGACATGGCAAAGAGAAAGATAGAGAGAAGAGGCACCGTGGAATCCAAGCTCTCGTTGGTTTAATTAAACGATCAAGAGGATTCCTTGGGAATTGCAGAGATTCACGGAGATTGTTCAATTCTCGAACGTCTCTCTCCCTTTCTCCCTCTCTTTCTCTTTCACTCTTATTGCTTCTTCTCCACTTTCTCTCCTACCCTTCGAAAGAAAGTATTGAACGGAACGAGTCACGAAAACTCTGTTCACTTTAGGACGTATCAATCGCTTAATCTCCTGACACGTTACAAGAGAAAATTTAATATTGAATGAAACAATAAATCCGATGCTCTTCGGTACTTCGTCAGGGGTTTCGCAAACATAAATCGATCACGATGGTTTACGGATAAATATACAGCATTGCCGTTCATTGATTGGAAATTGTCATTGAACACGAGTTCGTTAATTCAACCATTTTCCCCTCAAAAATAAACAAATATTGGCAATATTCATTAAATTCTTTTTATCAGCTGTAAAAAAATCATGAACTCGTAAAATATTGCCAGTGAGTAAATCATCCAAACTAACTCATCCCCAATAGCACAATAGCGAACAATTAACATTGATGAATATAAAATAAAAATTTTCTTATTATAAGCCAACAAAAAAAGTCGAAAAATGCAATTAAATTTTTTTATTTCACCCGTAATCTTCAGCCGAAATCAGAGCTACCGCTTATTTCTCTAGGGGAAACAAACTTCAATGGCATCGTTCTAAATATAACTAAAAAGAAATCTGCCGTAAATTTTCATCAATCGTTGTAGAAATATTATCAAAGCATAAAAAAAATTATTACGTCTCGTGGCCCGATTGTTTTGACAAGTGCATTCACATCCACCACAATATACAATTATCGATATGTAAGTTACGGCTGTATATTATTATTATTACTCGAAGGGTGGATTCCTGCATGCGCAATTAGGCTCATCGTGTTCTCCTGCTTCGTTACCCCCTCTTCCCTTACCACAGCATCCTTATCAGGAGCAGGAAGTCGAAGATGAGAAGTGTAATTATGTCCTTGGATTTTATGACACACACCCCATATGCGCGTTCGTATAAAACGATGCGTTACTAGAATTTAGAATTAGAATTTTTGTTATGAAATTCTAGGAAAAATTACCATGCTGTCCTATAATCAAAACATCGTAAAAATTACCCTACTGCAGATGAAATTCTATGAAACCGTCTGTGAAATTTTACCGGGGCAATATTAATGTTTCTCCTGCTTTGCACTAAAGAGTCCTAGAGTCCAATAGAAATGTAAAGTGTAGAATGCTGCCTCCGAATTTTAATCGTGCTCTCTGGGTAAAAATTCTAACGCTCCGGACCAATTTTTCAAACATTTCGCAGAAAATCTCCTACACATGTCGATTGCACACGCTTTATACGGCAAGCATGGTAATTTTTGTAGGACTTTTCTCTCCGTGTATAATTCATCATTTGCGTCAGTTTGAATGAATTTTTCCCAATCGATTATCGAACCATTCCTCTCCTAAAAAATAAATAACTATCGACGATGATCGTTAAACGAATTGTAATAATTTTCCAGAAATCATGAATCTCGTGAACATACCGTCGCTCGATAAATCATTGGAATGAATGACCTCACTCCCCCCCCCCCGCCCCCCTCGACATTTTCCTCCTCGCTAATAACGAACGATTAATATATCGGAGATCACGAGTCTCGATACGCGTCACGTGTAATTTTAGATTATTTGTCCCTCGTTACTCTCGGTGGGTGGCAATTTCCGAGAAATTCATAAACATCGCCATATGGATAAATGGATAACATTATAGTGACGGGCTTGACCTCGTTCGCATAGGTTGGAAACTAACAGTGTGCTCCATGACCGCGGAGTATAATTGCGATTTTGCCGCGAGCGTATAGGCGAGGCAACTAAGAGAGAGAGAGAGAGAAAGAAAGAGGGAACGAGATTGAGAGAGCGAGAGGTCGAACGGACGCGAACTAATTCGCGTGCACTTTTGGATCTCGCGATTATTCCAGCTCGCGCGCGTAACGAACGGCCGAGTGTTTCGAGCGATTCGAATAGAAAGAGAGAGAGAGAGAGAGAGAAAGAGAGAGAGAAAAAGGAAAATCGTAAGTCAGACGGAAATTTGCGTAGGCAAATGCGCGTTGGTCGGGCCGTCTAACGTCGCAAACGCATATAGAGAATAGTGGCGCCCCTTCTGCCGGTGTTTCGTTCCAACGTTACAACGTAAAATTACCGAAGAATTTATCACGGTCTGGTGGAAAATTATTCGCCCGTTTGTTTGCATATAAGTATATGTGTGTGTTTGTGTGTGTGTGTGTGTGTGTGTGTGTTTATGTGTAAGTTAGTTTGTATTTGCAAGAACACGCTCTCATCCAGGCCGTTGCGCGACTTTCGACGAGTGATTTAATACCGTTTGCGCAATAAGTCTCGAGCGAGCAATAGACCAAAACGCAGACTCGTGGCCAGACATTGCGGGGGCTATACAGTCATCCAGGCCATATATGACTGACCACGCACGCAACGCTCTGATTAAGACGCTTACACTTGACCGAACGCCAATCCAGGAAATGATCGAACAAAAAATATTGTTTCTCTTTCGCATCGCGAGTGAGACTCGTAACCACGTTGAATCGATTATCTAACATTTAGACGGCGAGAGATATATATTAATCGGAACTCGCTTGTGGAACGGATCGACTGGAATGTCTGGAACAGCGTCGCGTATAAATTTTTGTGACTTATCGACCGAATGGAGAAATGGATCGTCAGCCGAATGGATGAGAAAAGGAAAGTCGGAAAAATAAGAGTGAACTGACGTAACAATATCGTAAAACAATTTTTATAAATATATTTTCTGGTCGTAATTAATTGAATTCATTTGTTTTCATAAATTTCATGATACGAAACAACAATCGTATTATCGTAAATCAGGAAATCCTCCAAAAAAAATACAATTTGCAGTCGTGTGGAACTTAATGGAATTTAATTATAATATTTTTCCTAACAGGGAAATGAAGTAATTGGCATATATAAAAGATCCGGTTTGGTATAAAGCGCCCCTTGTGCAAGTAACTAAGAAAAATTATATGCTATCGTTTCAATGAATGGAAATTAGTCTCTTTGGTACATTTGCAAATACCGAAAAAATAAAAAAATATCAAATATCACGGTGTCGATTTAATATGAAATGTCCCATATATAGGTCACCGTACGGAAAAAACGACAAGTGTATACGAGCAAAAAAAGTAACGAGAAGTGGGCGTCGAAAGAAACTTTCACTAGTTGACTTTACACAAATTTGTGCGTTTCGAAAAAAGAAATTGTATTTTCGTTTGATCTTTTTATCTCAATAGACTCGATTAAAATAAAACGTTATAATTAAGATTGCAATTAAATTGCACTCTACGAATTTTCGTCAAGGTCGCAAGCAATTTTGAATTTGAAATTCAATGAGCACCAGCTGCTTTCCGATTCGGCCCATTTTTTTTTATGAAATTTCATTTAAATAAATATGATTTTATTTGTTCAGCTTTTTTGAAATCAGCGAGACGTCTGGCCGCGGAGACGTGCGGTATTTTCACAGAATGAGAATGATATGGAAATTTTACTTTACCCGAACAATGGACGTATACGTCAAAGAGGATGAGAACGGTGGAAAAAAAATCTGAACGCGTTGTAACGCGCAGTAAAAAAAAACCGAGAAATGTGACATTGCGCTATGTACATGTGCATTCAGTCCTTCGTGACGTCACACGTGCACAGGCACATGTACCGCCACAGCTGTGAACGCCGCTCGAGACACATCTCGCGACACGTAGGCTAGGAAAAATGCGCTGGGTGCGCGATAAGCCCGAGTCTTTCGCAGACCGAGTGAAGGGTCTGCGGGCTTCTCGAGAATCCGACGTGTTCGCTACCGGCATATAGAGCTCGCACTTTTTCTTCCGACGTACCTACTACATATATCTTCACTTTGCATGATCTCAGTTTTCGCTACCATACCTAGGTATACGTATATATTTCGTATACTTCGCTAAATCTAATCCGAATTGAATTTCTGGACACGTTTTTCAAGCATTTGACATTTTAGGAAAATCATCCGACACTCGTTCGAACTCACGATGATTCGAATGTTTCCATTACTTAATAATACATAACGCTAATTTATACGAAAAATACGAAAAAAGAAATTTTCTTATAATTATGATTTTAGCAAAATTGCAAAGCGCCCTCTATGGACAAGGTGCTTTTTTAATTGTGGCTTACTTAGAAACGAAGCTCGGTTGAAGAACGAAACCCGTTACAAAACAATCTACAAAATCTCAATTTACCAAACTTTTTTCTACCAGAGCGCGCTTTAATGAGGGTTTTAATTGCAAAATTAAAATTACATATTATTTCAATATTCATATTTGTCCCATTACCGATCAATTTTGCGCAGACCGATCACGAATCTGCTATCAAATTTCACTATGAAATTTCGAACGTTAGCTTTTCCAATGCCCGATGAATGGGCAACGTGACAAGTGACAAACATTTTTCCCCGTTGCACCAGAACCAGTTGACACCTGACATTTATTTCAATCGAGCAAAGGGACACGAATATTGTCGTTCCAATTATACGCGAAGCGATTTATCGTCACGAACGTATTCGGCGATAATAAATACCTATATTTATATACATACACATACATAGCCACACACACACACACACACACACACACACACACACACACAGACACACATCATATACACATCAAACCACGTGGATTTAAATTCAGAACACGTTTGGCAAGCCTACAAGGATCAATGAATCTGCACGTATGCCACGTGTATAGGTAATACATATACGTGGGTAATATTCGAATGGCAAGATTTGAAGCACAGATATTAACCCCTCGCACATTCACACATCCTGGATATAAATGTGCTGCAGCGTACGATACCCACGAACGATCGTTCGTAAAATATATTGGAATCGTGCTAACGTGTCACAGAAGCTCACCAATTATGCACATGCGTGACGATGTATACACAAATGCACCGATATTATGAGCACGATATGGCATAACACATATATATTATTTATGCTTGTGTGCGTGTGTATGTGGGTGTATATATATAATCGTGTAATATACTATCAGTGACTATATGCTTTTGCCAATGAGACTTCGAGTACATAAATGCATAGGCTGGTAGTCTAAACGCGAATCCATTCACGCCTGGAGGTCCACGAACACGTGCGGCTGTACATAAAACGTCTTGCTACGACCGTACACCGGACACTGCACTCTTGTGTTCGTGACCGTTCACGAGCCGATAGCGGTTTCCACTGAATGAAATTAATACAACGCTGCTAAGCCTACAATTATCAGCCAACGCATTGCTACCAGTGCAGTAACCCTTTCGACATTCTCCGATAAACTTATTTTTATATCCGCTGATTTTCTTTTATTTCTTTTTTTTATATACCGGAGGTGTTTATTTTTGTCTCCTTTGTTATTTAATATTCGAGCTGATTAGTTGAAATTATGTTTGGTGAATGGGATATCAGATTACTATCGTATATCGATATCCTACTCGTCGATTTCCTTATTTTCATCAATCTTTCATTCGTTTATAAATCAATGCGGAATACGATCTGAGGATCTGATAAATTTCTTATCTATGCGGTTGTATTAATGTATTTCGCTAGAATATTTTATTGCTCGATATTTATTTTCTATTTAGGTCGAATAGGTATTATATTATTGGACAATATTCATTATTCGCGGACTTCGAATTGAACGTGAGAGCGTGTCTAGCTGGAGCGTACCGAGAAACTTACATACGATATGAGTGATTAGTAGTTTGCCCGCTTTCTCCAACCCCATCTTTTTTTTAAAAATGCTTTCTACTGCTTTTCGCAAATTATTTCGCACTTAGCTGGCCACTTTTTCATCATCGCAATTACAGAACTAATTTCTTTTCACCATTAATCTTCGCCCGTGGATCATTCGTTTTGCTATTTCCAATTAACCCAAGAGAACGTACATTATCTTGGATTCCACGAAAGCGTGTTTGGATTCCCTCGAGAACTCTAATATCCTTCTCTCGTGCCACTTTTTATTTCGCTGTAAGTTTTCTACAGTATTATAGTTTTTAGAAAGTGTAAAACGTCAATGTATCGTTTATCGTTATCGTATCGTCGTTATTCTCATCCCAGCCAGACGATGTTGATGGTCCAACTAATTTACAGTCGAAATGTAACTTTAGGTCTGATGGAACGACGTCACCAAAGCTGGGCTTGTTAATTTATTTTGCGGTGAATGAAAGCAACAACAAAACGAATAAACGACCTAGAACAAGTAAAAAGGCTCGTAGGTAACAGCGATAGAAAGTGAGAATTCTGGGGGATAGGTATATAGCGTTCTAAATGGAGGAGTGTGGTGATAAATATAGCGCGTGATGGTGCAGTACGTGAAAAACCTTTTCACCCGGGAGTACCGACTTTTCTCTCTCGTACCGCCCGTAGCCCCGAACCGAGAGATAAAGTCTCGTTTCGTGTACGACTCGGTCCTTTACCTCTCGTGTCACCATGCACTTCACTATTTCCCGCCGCAGCCAGTACTGAACCGTTTGGATCTGGGTCCGGGTATACATTTATGCACACAGATTCGTCATCGTGAACACCTGCTTTAACTATAAATCCACGTATTTGATGTACACCAACCGGATAACATTTTCTTTAGGATTCACATTTTTTTCACTTTGATCTACCTTTAATTCAATTTTTATGTTTGGGCAAAGTGGAATGTATTTTTGTTTCTGACGGACGGGTACATTTTTCTTTCTAGAGTTGAGAGGCTCCTTTGATGTTTGACCTTTGGACAGCCACGTTTTTAATGTTAAAACATTGTACATTTTTTTAAACAAAATAATACATATGTTTGAAAAACTACTACTAGGGAAGAGATCCTACCTATATTTGAACAACTCAAGCGGCTAAGTGGTAAGGTTAAAGGTTAATAACGCTGTGAATAATATTTTGATTTCGTGCATAATGCGTTCTGGTCCAATGAGACAAGTAACTCCAACGATTTTAAATTCCTGCGAATTAATACAAAATCATCTCGCAATAATCCAAATTACTCTATATTACTCCATATAACATTTCAATAATCCGAAAAACTATAAAGTCTCTTGAAAAACTGGGAACCACTTTATACGTCTTCGAAATAATTTAAAGTACCAGAACTCCGGAATGTACCGATGTACCAGATTATGCTGAATTATATCGACCCATTATGAAATAATTATAACCGTAATATCATAGTAATTTTGACACATTCCAAAGCACTAAAAAATATTACAGACCAACCCTAAATATCCCAAGGCTCTGTAAATTATTGAACAACACTCCAAAATGACGTTATAGAAAGTATCTTGCCATGAGGTTCCTTGCAGTGCATTTAGAATATGTTGCGCATCGTTTTGAAAGATTTTTCATTTGTGTTATATATTCGTAAATACATTTATATTTGATACGAATGCTGTACAGAGTCATTCGACTGTCTCCATATCACACGGAAATATAGACGACGTGCTTAGACTGACGAGAAATTGGCAGGTGCACGTTACGCGATCATACAGAGCAGAAAACCCTTTTCCACGAGCATCAAGGTATCGGTAGTAGTGGAAAAAGCAACAGTAGCACATCATCGTGCGCTTCGTGGACGCAATGCGGGCAGTAGCATTTTAACCTCTCTCTCTCTCTCTCTCTCTCTCTCTCTCTCTCTCTCTCTCTCTCTTTTTCTCTTTCACTCGCTCGCTCTTCTTCCTCTGCGAGAAAGATGAAATGGAACAGTGCCAAACTATGTTGCGGGAGAATGGCATCTCTAGCGTGCTTCCCCTCCGATAGCTCTTGTAATACGTAACGTGAAATATCGAAAGCACAACCATCTGTTTCCAGGGTAAATTTCGATAATAATTTTTTGTTGCATCATTTTCACGTTTGCACGTGTACAAAAATTAAATTCTCTTCGAAAATTTCCAAAAATTATGCGTGCCACGAAGATAGGTACATGCAATTGTTCTGGTATCGAACGGTGGCGTATTTCAATGTTACGAACATCCTCTTTCGAGGTGACGACAATGAAGGTTAGATGTAAAACATATTAGCATTCGATCCAAGGACAACCTGATTCACTCCTGTGGATGTGAGAATGCCGAGCGATATCAATGTCCATAAAGAGAAGTCATATGAATCTCGTGAACAAAAGGCACATTATTTCTAATTGTTGCATCGTGAAAATAGCACCTTCGGTATATTAACTGTCCTGTAATACTTCGCTTGAGTCTCAAAAGATTATAATCGTATTATAAGCGTATAAACATACAAAATCATGTCATTATCGATTTTTCAGCAACGTCGGTATACAAACGGCAACGACAATTTTACAAACTTTTGTCTGTTTACAATATGCACTTCGTCCGACAATAACATTAAAAGTGCGAAACATCTCCAATATTCAAACCAGTACGGACTACAAACGCAAACGAGCATGCGCTGCAATTCTGATCCCATAGGTGGCGCCCCCACGTTGGGTAGAAACAGAACCTCGGTGCTTTTGTCTTCCGGTGCATTGTTGCCGGAGTGGCGAATCTATTAGTATCATAAAGGTGGAGAAGTCAACGAATTTCATATTAAAATAGATTTGAAAAAGACGTCTTACTCTGCAAGACCGAAATATCGATAGGGCAGACTTGTCGCATCTCGTGGGCTTTGGGTTTGAGTTTGGGTTATCAAGTAAGAAATACGAAACTTGAATCAGACAACTGAATCTTCATTCGCATGGGCTGTCTTCTCTGAATATCGTGGAATTTGTACCACACATTCACGCCTCGTATTTAGCTTTTGGATAAACATTACCTATATTAAACCAGTCACGCATCGTTTTTAGTTTGCCGATAGGGGTCATATAATAATGATTAATAATCGATTGGTTGGTCGAATTATGCGATATGAAAAGTATGCACTATGTAAATCCAATTAAGGACTCGAGTTTCTTGTCCGCATTCAAACGAAACGGGCGAATGCGCATGCACCCCAAGCCGAGTCCCGTACTGCAGCGCCACCACATCAGGCAACAGTGGGGCCTAAAAATTTTTGTAATAATGTCCATTTTCGCACGGGTTAAAAATGTATCGGAATAATGGCGGTGGCAAAAACAAACAGCTGTTTTATTATTCGCGATTGACGTTAAATGAATTGCAATAAGTACCGCAAATATTCCAGGCTAAACTATTTGCGTCAGGGTGTGAGACATTGTGAAAGTTTGGTGATTTCGGCGCAGACTACATAGGATACCGGTCAGAACGAAGGTTTTTCACGGTCTTCTAAAATTCCAATAACATCGAAGATAAATCACAACCAACCGTCGCCTCGAATCCTTCATTCTCCGTTCAGGGAGGGAACTCCAGGGTAGGCGAGAAGTTGCTGAAAGTAGTGAGAGATTTTCTTCCAATCTTTATATCTGTTTAGCACGTCCATTTAATCATTTTTATCATCAAAATGTTGCGTGCTTCCTTATTTCAATTGGAAATATATATTATTAGGTGTCGACGTCTCCTTGTCCATACATTTTCGTATTTTTTCGCCGCTTTTGTCAGCCTGAATACGATCGATTCTCAATGCGACAGGATTGTTCACCCCAAATTACTATAACCATGCGTTGGGCACCACGTAATTTTTATCATCGCGGTTCTGCTGATGCACACAGATATGACGCAAAAATCAAGGTGACGATTCAATAGTTGTATCTACTAGGTAATGATGCAATCGTCGAAAAAATGTCCACTAATCCAACAAATTTACCTAAAATATTGTAGAAGCATCGTGTATGAATATTAAAACTTTCTTTATTAGAAATGGTTATACACCTCCATAGGAAATCACAGTGAGGTTACGAAAGATGTGGAGAACACTGAAAAGTTTGAGCGATCTGTCGCAAGACAAAATTTTTTCACGGATAAATTGTACGGCATTCACAACATTTACAAAATTCTCCGCCATCTCATCAATCATAAAGTTTCATCCGAGACATATAAGGGCTATTCTGCGAAGATTCAAGTCATACTGAGTTGTAGTTTAATTTTTTTTAGGCGGTGACACTTTCTCATATCTATTGTCGCTGAGTTGTCCAACTTCTTGCGCAAAATGTGTTAAAAGTTTGTATATACTTAACAAATCAGCTTTCGTATAAAAACTATGAAGATATCGACATTCTCATTGTTCTGGGAACGGCTTTGATATATATATGACACCAAAAAACAAGAACTTCATTTACAATCTCGAAATGCTTCTCGATAGAATCGCCAAGATCAAGCAGTCGATGGTAAGAGGAAAATTGTGTATTCTGCTCTTGAGGAAAACGACGTCTTAGGACTCGATACAAGTATTGTAGAAAGTCTAATTCACACAGTAAAACTCATTAAGAAACTGTCAGTGAAGAATTGTATTACCAATCTTAAATAATCCAGCTTTCAATATAAATTAATAGGTTGTGCACGATAGAGAAACTGTCAGAAGTCAGTATCGAGTTTCGAAAGATATTTCACATTTTCACCCAAAGTCATAAATTGTTCGCGGTGCTAAGAAAGAAATAAGAATTTTGTTTACCATTAGCGGTTTTAGGTCAATTTGAGTAAAAGCAGATTTTTTAAATTCTACGTGGTTGCGGAGTTGCAATAGAAAATGTGACCACGCGACAGGAGTCTGCTAATGTGCAGGTAGCCCTTGTTTGTTGGAGCCGACCGACTGTTATTTTGGGAAAATGTAAAAAATATATATAATTACAGAGAAGGAAGGAGTGCTTTAGTCGTGCGAAACGTTGAGAAAAACGTACTAAAATCGTTGAGTGCATTTTTCTCGAAAACTGCTTTTCCTGACAGGGTCTGCACGATAATTCATAGAGTTTTTAATATTTTTTGTTGCGCCGTTTTCCAAAAATATTCAGAATCACTTTTTCTATAATCTATCCAGCCAAATTGTCGATATTTTAATTTTAAAAAATTCTATAAATAATCCGATTACAAATTTTTTTACGCGAAACATATCAGTTTTTTCAAACTGATATAAATACAATAGTCTAACTTTTCGAAAATAAAGATTTTGGTTTGGCAGACTATAAAAACATGTTTACTGTATATTGTAAAAAAAAAATTGACATTTTTCAGATTGATTAGCATTTGCCGACCGTGAAAGCAATTTTTGTTTCAATGCTGCTGCTAATAACTGTTAAATAATTGTTTTCCCAGGAGTGCATTTTTGGCGATACGGGACGTAGGTAAGGCCTTAATCGATGGATGGAACAAATGTACACGGTGACGCTAAGAAGGCTTTAGAATTTGTGTCCGATTCGCTCATTTATTAATATTTTATCTCGGTTTTATTACTTTATGGATTCATAAATTTTATGGCTGTTTAAAATATGCCGAAGATAATAATTAAAGGTCTCGTATTACTTTACGAGGCCTGCAATTAAAATGCTTTGTTTGCGAAAAAAGCTCTGCCATGTATATAAAAAGACGGTTGAAAATCGAGAGGAACAAAAAATCGTCGATGTACGCCATGCAATTAAATTGAAAGTCTGTGCGCCCTCGGGGTAAAAACCAGAAATCAATTAGAACGAAGTAATGAAACCACGGAATGAGAGACCGTCATCCACGAGGGAGTGAGAGATGGGATCGGTGAAATGTTCAGTGTACGAGCTATCTCTCTTATTATAGATTGGCGATTTCAGATTGATTTTTTAATCAGACCCGACGAGAGTATCCCAATTATCAATTAACGAAAAGAGTCGAATGGACGAAGGATAAATGACCGCACCGCGTCGCTCCATTTAACTATACAGCACGTTGGAGATACGAATCTAAAAATTTTCATCGGTGGAATCACCTATAAACCTCGGTCAGTCGTAAATGTCGTCGTCCATTTTAATTATAGAGGCATTCATATTCACTTACTGCGGATTAGAATCCAAATTAAAAAATTCCATTCTCCTATTATATGAAAAAATTGGTGCATATGAAAAATCTGGCACATTTTTTAATATCGTCATTACCATATTATTGGTATTAATCTCCAATACATCCAAATTCATCCAAGTAACTAATAAGGTCATTTAAAATAGTTGTACGACGATTATTTTTTCTAATTTTCGTATAAGAATACATGGAAAGGAAATCATTGTATAGAATGTTCAATTCTGAGGGTGACACATTTCATTACAATGGAAACTTGCATCCAAATTCAACATCCAAATTCATCCAAGTAACTAATAAGGTCATTTAAAATAGTTGTACGACGATTATTTTTTCTAATTTTCGTATCAGAATACATGGAAAGTAAATCATTGTACAGAATGTTCAATTCTGAGGGTGACACATCTCATTACAATGGAAACTTGCTACAAAAGTTTAACCGCGATTTATCGGATTGTCATTTAATCCGTAAATTCCGAGGAAATTCTGCCGAGTTGTAAAATCAATGGCGCAGGGTTAGCGCGCGGTTTAGAGTTCGACGTGACGACAAGACTAATACTTCCGTGTGCCCGTCTAACGTGATCTCACCGGCTGGTTTCCCATTTCCCGGGCGGACAGTCTCTCTTCGGAGTCCAACGTGACACAACCCGAATGAGAACTAATTAGGTCCTCATTGATCGGCTGTGTTCGAACTTTGCCGCATTAAACGTGGAGAATCTCGTAGAAACGAGAAGGAGGCGGAGCTTCTCCGATCTCCCCAGTCGCTGCAATCCCAGGAACTGTAGGAAATGGGTAATCACTTTTACTATATATATCTATATAAAGCTAAGACACACCAGTGACAACGACGACAACGACGATCCTGCACCTGACTAGCTTACGCATCACTGCCTAGACTACTTGTGGAAAAGGGATTCGCATTAGAGCGAACAAACTAATCCTGAATCAAAGTTACATGATTGTGAATAAGCATTGAGTTTGAAAAACTGTCCTTGCTTATAAAATACGATGAGACAATACTAAAACGTTCGATAGTACTATCAGAAATAGTTATCCAAGTTTTTGATTTGATTTTCCAATAACTACGGAATCTTTGATTTTTGGCAAATATACAGAATTTATTAGTTTCATTGATGTTCCTACATTGTTACGATAAGAATAGAAAGGGGGAAATGTTTTAAGCGTCGAGTAATAAATTAATTAATTAGGAAGCAAGATAACACGAGCTTAATTATATCTAAATACATACGGTGAATCAATCTTTTGAAATACGCAATTTTTCTCGTAGCGAATCAACCTTGATGAGTCCAACTTTTATGTGAAATATAGAAAGCTGAATCGTCAAATTTCTTGCGAATATCTTCGTGGAAAAAGTCCTCTTCGTTCAAGTCCAAGCTCGAACTCAAATTTGTTGTTATAAAAGTTTGTTAAGAGCTGATTTTCGAGGGAGCAGGAGAAATTCTTGTTAGATAGCGAAGTTTGTCATATACATAAAAAGAAAATGACGTTGAGGTTCCGGCAAGAAGCTTTGAGATAATACGAATGGCCATCGTGACCGAGGACTCTGGCGCAAGATTGGCGTGGTGAGACTGCGGTCTATGTGTGTTTGTATGCACATATCGGACATTCCATGCCAACTGCACTAAAATCTAAATCTGAGCTTTTCTAATTTGATTCGTAAACTTTCTTACGTTTGTCCCAGGGCTAAAACCAACCCTCAACCTTTTCAAGAAATTTCTTATGAATTATTTTTTTAACATTTTTAAAATGTTAGATATCAACGCAGTTTTCTTTATCTGAAAATAAAAAAAAAACCGTAATACGAATCGGAATGTTACCCTCTGCTGTTACTCGATTAACTGCAACATCGTACACAGATTTGATCGATCATTTTCTATCGAAATTTGATAAAATTGTGTTTTTAAAATTTATCGACGAGAATAAAGCAGCTGGTCGAGTTGTCATCAAACGGCCCCATATAGATACGATCACGAGTCCAGCATTTGCTATAACAGGGGAGAAAAGATAGAGAAAGAAAAGAAAAGGTAAAAAAGTTGAAGATAGAAGACGAAGTCTTCTCGTGATGCGAAGGTGAAAGTTTCGAGTGCGTCCCGTCGTCGTCCTGATCGCTTCTATCACCCTCCGAAGTTACAGGAACTTGATACCGAAATGGACGAGCATTGCTTGTATATATAGATGTTGTTCTTATTAAATCGAGGGATCGAGCACTTGGTTGCTTCGGGCTATGTATAGACCTCAATCTGTCTCCCTTGATAGTTCGTCGATATAACCAACGAATGGTTTTGCTTTCCATCCGCCATGGACAAAAATTGGTAACTCTGACCGCGGTCCGCAACGGCAAACGACTTACCATCGTTTCGAACTTTCTAGATTTTGCTGAGGGACCAACGATCGATCAGGGAATATTCATTGACCCAACTTGACATGAAATTCAGACAACTCTCGTAACTTACAACTTCCTACCTTTTGGTTGCTTGCTCTCATAAACTATTTTACAGGGAAAATATATCTTTCCCAAAAAAACAATATCTATATATTTTATATCCATTCGATGAAATTAATGGCACGAATGAAAAACAGCTAAATCCCTTTGACCATTCCATTTCTTTTGCGAAACTTGTGTCATGGAGTTTCGTCGAAAAATGACCATCAACGTTTTTATAGCAGAATTTAATCTAATACCAATAAGAAGTGTTGGCACATGTTATTAAATCATTAATCTAGATAATTATAAAAACTGACCTGCGGAGAAAAAATATTTAAAAAACGTTGAGATAAATGAATAAAGCGTGCGATCTCACGGTACACCTATAAAAAATTCGGCCATTTGTAATGAGGATTTTCCATCGTAAAAGTATACAGTAAACAAATTTGCATAATAAAACGTTATCTGCGCACGTTGAATCCTCCAGTACGGATTAAAAAGATCCTCTCATATGCCGCGAACGCGATGGAAGAGGGGATTTAAAAAATTCTCGTGTCAGCGAGTCCGGTTCGAAGACGTGAAATACGGTCCGTTTATTTAATTCTCGGTATATGATAAATTCTATGAAATTTTAAAGAAGGCATTACGAAAACTGTCGCAGTGCCGCTGCATACTCTTTTTAGTTGTCGACGCCACCGCCTGATGCGCTTGTGACATGTTATGTATTTCGCGCCCCTGATAGTGACGTCACTAACAAATATTGCGAAAGTAGAGAAACGGAGCAGACTAGAAATAAAATAATTACAATTTATCGAAGAAATTTTCACGATTCGATGAAACAAACGACGTTAATTATTAATTATTAATTCATTAAGAATAATTAATCAAACAAATGGTAGCCATGAATTCGACGAAATACGTGGACTCTGTTCTCAACATAAAAATATAACAACGATAGCGCGTCCAGTCACCATTAAATAGTATAACTGCAGATTATTAGAATTATATGGGACGTACCTATGCTTTACCAAACTTTCGTATCTCTAAAAATGTTGATTTAAAAAGAAAGTTTTTCAGACAATCTCCGTTAGCGCGAGAACGAGCCAGTTTTCGGTTAATCGCATAAACGTACGTGTTAAATGTAAAAGTGGTGCAAAAAATAGATCCACGAAGCGGAGATTGGTGGCTCGTACGAAAATAGCGACGCATAATTGACGTGCATCTCGCGAGAGGGCGAATGTTCGGTCAGACATGACGGTGAGAAAAAGTTGAACTGCGGGTAGGTGGAGGAGAATAATTGGCCACCGAAAGTGTGCCTAAGGTGTCACGAGGTGCGCGTCTTTTCCCGAGTCGCGCCGTCTCTTCTTGTTCAACATCAGAGGAATGGCATTCGGACGAATACGTCCCGTCACTGATGCATATTTTTGCTTCGCTTCTATTCCCGTCGACACGGTTTCTACGTTCGCGTAACCAACCGTTTTAATCGAGCGCGCTTTAACCATCGATAGATATACGTAGTGTAAACGCTTCGAATGCCGCTCGATCAGCTGAGCCAACATTTTATTTTATTTCAACCCCTCTGGGTCTTCGTTTTTCTCGCAAACGAAACTAGAATACTAATTCCTTCGAACAAACACCGAAACTTAATGAAATTTTTCATAAAAATAATTTTAATGAATTAATTAAAATGGAAAAATTATAGTTTACGATGAAAAACAAAATGTCTAACAAAATAGTGAAGAAACATTAAATAGAATATCAATAATACTCGGAATAAAAATAATTGTAAATAATTAATTAAAAAATAATAATTACAGCAAACTACTCAAATAATTTTTTAACAAAATAATAATCATACATTAATAAATATAATATGTAATTTTTTGCAAACAAAACCCAAAATACTAAATTATCTGCAATCAATAAAAGTTATTATATTTATATTCTCCATGATAATGATCTTGAAACGTAAATTTTCACAATTCGTTCATGCAATGCGAGACTTATTTAGTACGAAAAATGGCCCACATACGATAACTCTCGCGTATAATTACGCATTTGTCAGGCAAGACGGTCGTGTTTTCGAAGGTAAATATCTCTCGTTGAATATTGGGCGTCAGTTTTCCTCTGTTGGGTTAATAATAAAACTGGTGTTATTAATAAACTAGCTAAATCACCAGCCAACTCGATTATACACGTACTCTTTATTTGTTATATATGTATATATATTTATGCAACTAGAAAACCTAGCGCCCATTCCCGAGCATTTTTCAACGATAATAATCCCCCGATGACGTGTCGAGACGTCGTGGTTCACATTTTTCCTTTTTCTCTTTCTCTTTCTTTCTCTCTCTCTCTCTCTCTCTCTCTTTCAACTTGCTTTTTTCTACTCTTACAGGGCACACTATATTTTTCGCTTTACGACGCGGGTGCACGCCAGCAAAAGCCTGCGCAGCGATTTCCCAGCCGAATAACTGGTGTCTATACACAGACACACACATACACATATACGTACACGAAAACACTGGCAATAATTCACCTACAATATTATAGTATATCCTCTGAGCGTGACTCCGCTCGATTTACGCTTTTGAAAACCGATTTCTTCAGATTCGCGATAGATTATTTCGCTCCCTCAGTCACTTCCATACGCTCTAGAGCACTTGAATAGCAAAAAAAGAAACACAGAATTCAAACAAATTTTTTTCCCGATAAAATTTATTGGTATTCTATCAAATTTATTAGAGCGATGTTTGAAAAATTTACAACTTCGCCGGTGCTTTTTATTCGGCACGACAAAGTCATCTTTCTTTTTTCCTCCGATCGATACTCCCATCTTTTTAATTAAAATCAAAAAACTTTTATTCAATCGAAGATTAATCCTTCGATTTGCATGAACTCTTCTTCGAATTAATCTCACTAGTTAACGACATCTCACTAGTTTTTCGACTTTTCGGAAATTAATAGAAGAGTTTTCTGAGACACACTTTTCTTTCAATTAATTAACTCCAGCCCCCCCCCCCCCTCCTATCGCTGTGTCATCACGGTACTGAACCAACCACGCTGAACCAAAGTATTCAATATATATTCGAAATAATTCATTCTCAATTTCCAGTTCTGTCAACGGAAAAAAACATGAATCGAAAAATAAAAAAAAACGATGAAAAGTGCTTTTTCACAATGTAGCACCGAACAGTGGGGCCGATTAGAAAAGTGAGAGGATCGAAGGGATATGGAGTTGAACGAGATGATGACACTTGTATGTGGACGCACTATGCGTTTATGACTTGAATTCTTTATGATTTTCGTACGTGAAGCGTGTCTGCATGTTCGTGTACGATATATACGCGCCTGGAACGTAAAAATGAACAAACGAGGGATGAAGGGTTTACGGGGGATGGGGCGGGGGGGGGGGGGGAATTCACCCGTCGACCAAGCATTTTTACCATCTCTTCATCGAGAACATATATGGAGAGCGCAAGAGAAAAATGTACGAAGTCCCACGGTCACGTTTCCAACGATACGTCCGGGCCAAATGGTGAACTATTATTTTATACTTTTTTTCTATACACGAGGCGTTCTCTGCTAAATCAGCTACTTTTCATTCACAGACTTCTCACCCGTTTTCAATTATTTTCAAGGCTGAATTAATGTTTCTAGCGAATCTTTAGAGCACTTGCGATCCGTCCATTTTCGAGTTTCACTTTATTCCTACTTTTTTTCGTAAATCGAAGCGTAAATGAAGTTTTCTTTCTACACAAGAAATAAGATTCTTCTCGTTTGAAATGGCTATGAAAATGTTGATTGACGTAGGTACAACTGTCGTTGTATTTAAACTTTGAGGAAAATTGTTATTTTTGAGTCGAGATTTTACCTTTTGCTATAAATATGAATGAGAAATATAATTCGTAAACGGTGGATTCATAAATATTCAAAAACGTGCGTAGAGAGGGTTTTCAACCATTATTACAGACTCACAAGGTAGAAGAAATATTTGAGTAATCGTCAAACAAAAAATAATTCGTTGATTTCACGCATAACGCCTTATATACCACCCTACCTATGCGACGGATAAGGGCATAAACGTAATCACTAACTACGAATATCATCGTATACATACAGTATTAACCATTGTTAATTTAATAATAACTCTGTGCAAATCAACTACCATGGTGTATTTTCAAGCATCTTCCATTTTTTTCTAACCAAATGCATAATTTTTTCATACTGCACTGTTTATCGAACTGACCTCAATCTTGTGCAACAAAAATTATAGATTTACCAACAAAATATGGAGACAACCTTCAGCCGTACTTGAAACGTCGCGAAACATTCAATTATAACATGTCACAATAAGAATTGATTCGATTAAAAAAATGTATTCAATTAAAACACTAAATGCGTTATAATCGAATCAATTTTTATAACGATATTATAGGTACTATAACACTCGAAATGCTATACTCAGTATTCTATGCAATGCATATACATACAAACGACCCCACGAACATGTGTATATATGTAAACATATCTTTATTTACACTCGTCGATATATCATTATTTCCCTCAAAACGAGACACCCTGTATACGTATGTAAATACGCGCTTATATATATATATATCTGTATTTACATTCGTCGATATATCATTATATATATATAAACATATCTGTTTATATATATTGCTATATAGTATATATAAACATATCTGTATTTACACTCGTCGATATATCATTATTTCACTCAAAACGGGACACCCTGTATACGTATGTAACTACGCGCTTATATATATACAAAGTTGTAGGGAAACATCCATCCACTGTCCGGTGTCTCGCTAATAAACGAAAGTATTGTGAAAGCCCGGTGCTCGGTCATGTCGGGCTTGTTGGTGAGTCGGTTTTATCCCGCGAATTCACTTCGCTTTATTTGTAAATTTTCGTCGGTGTTTTTAGTCAACCCCTTTTGTTCCTCGTTATATTAGACTTCTCCGTTTTCCTTTTTGTATTTTTCGCGAGCTCGACTGTTGACGAATTTTTATACCCCGGATAACGTTGTTTATTCGTAAATTATAATATTTCATTTTTGCGCCGCGAAGCGAAATGAGTGATGAAGATACGTCCTATTAATAACCTGTTATAATGACAAGAGCCACGTTAAATGAATATAAATATAATATGTCGCTGTACCGAAGGGTAATTCGATATAGAAAAGCAGAACAATAAAATGCGATAACGTGTAGCACGCTATAATTTTATTATTTATTTTTCCGCTGGGAATTACATTTTTATGATCAACGAGAGAAACGCTCGTTTCTTTTTTTTCATCGTAGCGAAAAAGAATCTCTTTATTACTCGCCGCATTAAAAAAAAATTATTCGAAATTACAAACTTATAATCAACGAGAGAAATGTGCATTTCTTTTCTCCTCGTCATGTCGAAAAAAAAACCTTTAATTATCCGTCACGATCAAAATAATCTATTTATAATTAGAAAACTGAACGATAAGTTGATATTTCGATGGCTTATCTACTCCCTGGTCTTTTATCAATTTAAATCTTGTTTTTTTCATAAAATAAATATTTGCACCGCACGCAAATATTTATTAGCAAAGAGCGTACATTATTTTCAGGGACAATCAATGTTCCTTTTTCTTCCATTTATGAAAAGGAAAAAAACTAATATTCCAACAGGCGCTTGAACTTGGCGACTAATTAATCACTGAATAATCAGTCATCATCGCGGAATACGTACGAGGGGGTTGATGTGTTTGTTCTGTTAACGGTGCGTATCAATGTACGTTTTACGATGGATTAATAATAGCGGGCGGGCGGTGAACTGTCGAAAATCGAATAACGGTGAAATGTCAGCCGAGGTTATGGTCGAAAGTAACGATCGTTGGTCGGGGCTGTTGGTCAAACACGTTTCATGGGACACGCTCGATCGAATGAGGATAGAATCGTTTTCAGTGCGGAGAGGAGAGAACACTAAACACGTTTCCATAGAAGGCGAATACGCTATATATTTATAACGATTAAATGTCGGGCCGCCTAAATTTTCCGATACGGATTCATATGCGACGCGTATACGTGAACGCTCTTGCACACGATCGATTCTTTAGACGCAAATTGCACGTTCCTTGGCTTTTGTTCATAATCAAACCCGGAATTTAATGAAAAATTCATTTAATCGATGATTAAAATAATTAAACATACTCTTTGTTTGGAATTTAATCGATAACTTGAAAATTAATTGGTAATTCGCAAAGGTTGCAAAAATCAATTTTACAACATCATAAAAATTTAGTCGTCCTCTCTGCACTCGTAAGTATAGTACAAGATAGTTAGCTCAAAAAGTAGCAGACTTCTACAAAAGGGATGGAGAAGCCAAATTTTTTAGGACAAGTAGAGGGTCATTGGGGACGTCTAAATCCGCCGGAATCCAACGAAATTTCCTTGTGCTTCGTCTGCCATCTTGAAAAATAGATAATCGTCGATATGTCGGCTCCTACTGGTTAGATTTTCCTTTATTTTTTTTACTTTTGTAGGGAAAAATATTTTCTACGCCTTTTGTTTGGAGAATTTTTCGATATTTCGATAAGAAAAAAAGTTACAATAAAAAAGTGTGACTAATTAATGTTAGCACTTGTTTATTCTCAATTATAGCGCCCCCTTTCAATTTTATCAATTTTTCTTAAATGAAACTTATAGAGGACTGAACTTCCAAGAATCTTCGTATGACTGATTATATTGATATAAAAGAATGGGAAGTAAGGCAATTTTTTCTGAATTTTCGGTCTCGAGACGGATTCGAGGATTTCAAATTACACGTTTCTTACTCTGATATTAAAAAACAATCATATTAACTGTTTCTGATTTAACATATAACTCGATAAAAAAAATTGAACCATTTTCATTGCTACAATCGTACAAATTAAATCGTTCTCTCCACGCTCGTGAGTAACTATTGGATTTATGGAAAAATTACCAATAAGCAATTTTTCTGGTTATTCGGTCACGTAATAAATTTGAGAATTTCCAATGATTGCTCTCATTCTAGCGTTCCCGCTCTATCGTCATTTAGCACGAATTTGAAAATAAGCCACAATTTTCTAAAATACTGCCAACGAAAACTTGGTACAGTTTTAGTTTCATTAAAAAAGGAATTAGAGACGTTAAAAAAATCTCCTGAGGCATGCAGCTATGAAAACATTCGCCTCGTAATGTATATATTTCGACTCGAGAACGATCGCATGCAATTCTATCATTTTTTATGGTAGAAAAACTATTTCGTGTCAATGGCTAACAGTTTCGGAAATGATGAAAAAAACTATCCTAACAAATATATAACAAAGAAGTGAAATAACCATTCTGGCAGTACATCGAAGACAAATTATTAATTACAAAGTATCTATGAAGAAAGAAAAAACGAGACGAATATTTTCGGGTAAATGCGACAAACTTCGTAAAAAAAGTCATACAAAAATCAAGGAAAATACAAAAAAATCTTTCGAAAAATATTACGTGTAATTCATTTTCTGCATAAATTACACAATTTATAACATAAAGTACAAACAATCGGTCTAATATATGAAAAATAATAATAAAATTTTTAAGACGATACGAATGGAAAAAAAATTCGATAAACTATTTATTTGTATAATTTATAAAAATAATAATTTTGATCGATAATCGTATGGTCATTAAATCTCTGAAATAGTATAAGATTTGTGTTTAAAAAAGAATGTTATCCGGGCGAATAATAAATGTCTGATTGAACGTTATCAGAAAGAAGTCTTTACTTCTTTTGGAAGAAAGCCCGGGGGTTTGAACCCGTTTGCCTCCGCGGGTATCTAATTCCTCAACTGTGTTCAACGCGAGAGAAAGAGTGCGGAAAAGAGAAAGAACGAAGATGAAGGGGAACGGGAGCGAGAAGCAGAGAGTGAAGCAGCTGGTCGGGTAATTACGCAAAGTGGCCAAAAGTTCCATCGCAAGCGCACGAGTGCCCGGGGGCGTGATAACGAGATACTTCCAAATTGATTGTGACGCGCTAATTGCTCTTCTCTTCCTGACTCTCGTTTGCCCCTCTCCAACCCTCCGCGCGTTCTCTTTCCCAAGACCAATGAGAAATAAAACATCGAGGTTTGAAAACTTTTGGTGTTGCGGCTGTGGCGCTGCGCCAAAACGCGTCCATAGAACGGACCAAAGAATATTGCAATGGCGTTAAAGGTACGGTTATAATAATTTCTAATTTTCACCCTGTTTTACGAAACAATTACAACGTTTTCGTAAAAATCACTTTTTTTTTATGACGATAGGAAAAAAATCTTTTGATAATGTTTCAATTAAATTTCATGATTTCGATAAAACGGTACGGATAAAAAATATTAATAATTTTTGTTTATTTATGCCAAAAATAAATAATTGTTCGTTCCTTCCTAATCCTAAAATCAATAAACTTCTATAAATATCATTAATTGATCAATCGATTAATTAACAATTTATTAAGACCAATCGATGAATAAATTTATTGATAGATAGACTTATATGAATGTCATTAATTAATTAACGTTAAAGCTTTATTGTGCCTGTTAATATCGAAACGAATTATAATTATTCAATCACCATTGTTTCTTGTCCCATTGACAAATCTAAACTTTTAATTTTTGCTTCTTTCAGCTGTTATAGCTGATATGTGGATGTATAAACGTACTTTTGTTGTTTTAGCGTAGTTATAATCTTTGCCGGGACGAGGACCGACTAGACATGGTACACAGTAAAGGTATCCTCCTCCGAGTATAATTTACATGAGAGGTTCTTTTGAAATTCGCCGTAATTTTATAGATATACACGTTTATCGAGAGCCTCTCTCTTTCGATGGTCGAGATTCCGTGAATCCGTCGAGAATGCTCCGCCAGCGAGTTTCTAGCTCTAAACAAATAACTTGTGTAAGCGCGGCGCTCTCGTAGTCAGACGTTGGTTTGTCCGCTCTTGGTTTCCGTCGGTTTCAAGGGACCATGTGTAAATGGAGAGAATGCAGACAAGAAGAGAAACGAAGAGGAGAGAATGTGAGACAGAGTGAAAAAGAGAGAGAGAGAGAGTGGACCAAAATGAAAAATAGACGAAATCCCGCCCTTCTCATTCGTTCGTACGGCGCCAGAGAAGTCTTGCGTAAGTTGACTTTTCTGCCGCGGCAATCATAGCAAGAGAAGATGTTCCAAACTCCAGTGGAATATTTGACTTTGCCACGTCCTTCGGTATATTGATCCATGACTCTGGTTCGTTCCAAGATCGCTGAATAATCGATTATTGTCGCTTTATCTGATATTTTTGCTTGCTGGAAGCGATTTCTTCTTGGAATAATATTTCTGCGTTTCAATTTCCGATCAAGGTTATTTGTTGTAAACAGCTTTTGACTCTTTTGTTTATCCGATTTTCCAAAGGTCGAACGAGAGTTTTAAGATTTTCGAGGTTTATGATGAAATATATTTTGGTTTCCAGCGCTCGACCACTTGGACCATCAACGAAAACCACAAAATTGCCACCGTAGATTTATCCGTTAGATGGCCTAGTTGAATCGCTGAAGAGAATCCTCTCTGTTCACGTTGCTCGGACGTGATCGTGACCACGAGGCTTTGTTTACCTCTAGGAAGAATCTCTTACCATATTTTAGAAACGCTTCTTCGCCACGTCCCATCACCGCTGAATACCTGACGACCACGCACCATTTTATTTGCCTCTTTCGGCACGCGGAATATCAGGCTAGAGGCATTTTGTATCGCGGTCAAAACTTTTATGGGCAAAGGAACGAAATAAACGTTGCAAATGCCTGCTGAAGAATATTAATCGAGTGATCGGTGATTTATCGTCCGATCAATCTTAATTCGCGTTTCCTCAAATGGTAGTCCTACCGAGTCGAATAGGTCACAAGTAGGTACCTAGGTTCGCGATTTATTCGTTCTCAAATCGAACATGCAAGAAAGATATTTTTTCTTCGACCGTTTATAAATACCTACTTGTAGCGGTTTTTAGAGATTGATCAACGGATTTGATGAAATATACAAGACGTTTATATTTTTGGAATTCGTAAATTGGTATGAACAATTCGGTTTTCGAAGACGAATTTAAGTCCAATTTCACTTTAAAATAAGGCGAATGTGTCATAAATCAAAATACAGAGTATAACTAACGATAAACATAGGCTATGTGATAAAGCTTCAACGATTTAGTGCCTTTTTTATTTTTCAAACGAGCACGTTTATGCGAAGTGCGTGTTTCACGCCCGTAATATTTCTTACAAAGTGCACACACACCATTTCTTCTGTAGTCGTGTGCTCAATTATCGTCTTAAAGCCTTTTTCCGCTTCCTTTCGAAACGTATCAGAATTTCATTCAACGGGAAATTTCAACCTCTTGCCTTTTTCCTTATAAGCGGAGTTTAAGTTGCTCAAGGACCGGTGCACCATGCTCCGTGAATTTCCGAAGACCCGGGCAGGAATATATGGAAAAGAGTGCGTTAGCCACCGGCGAGAGAGACGAAGATGGGGGTTGGGTGAGGGTGTGGTAGGAAAAGTGTTATTACGTTTGCGGTGAAAAGCCGAGAGTGTTTCCGAGGGCAAGCCGAGAAGGTTCGCTTCACTCCTCGGGCAATTTCCATCCACTCTCGTAGAAGAGCGTGCCGCTCGGCGCTCCTCTGATATATCGATCGATTTTTTGTTCCGCATATCTTTATAGCCAGCGGTAAAACAAGCCGAACGCTTTTCTTGCGAAGAAAACCTTTGAAACTATTTACCTGTGCGGCAATTTTATCTCCTATAATTCCACACTAATTAAGTTTTACGTCCGTTATTATATTGCCTACGTTCGATGACACCTCTTTTTTTTACGTTATGACATAACTCATATTAACAGGATAAATATTACGATACGGGGAAAAATTATCTAATTAAAAGAAACGTGTGTTTTTTCAAATATCGAATCATTTTGCCCCCCCCCCCCCCTTCATATAGCCGCTGGAACTTTATTCCATGCTTGGGAGAGACGTCTTTCGCTTCGCCACCTGGACGGCGGCCGGAGTAACTACACATGAGTTTTATCAGTTTCTCAATTAAAACAAGCATTCGTCGAGACAATTTATAATTTGGTCTATTTACAAAATGGGCAATTATTTTAATGGCACAACGGAATAATTACAACTGATATATTAATGCACGTTTATCGTTTATAGAGCGAACTAACCAATTACGCGAAGTAATAATAATTTTTATTTTCCTCTCCTCTTCTGTGTATATAATAATTGTATTTCCTCAAAATGAATTAAATTGATCAGTGCATCATATATCGCTTTCATCTCGTTTCGATAATCGTTATAATTGTCTGGTTCAGATGTACCAGTAGGCAAAGTAGTAATTTATTGCAAAAACAACAGGAAAAAGGAAGTATTGATGGACGAACGAGGTTAAAAGAGCGTCGCAATATTTTGATCGAGGTGACTTGTTCCGATAATCAACGAGTAGCGCGGAAAGAACTCCATACTGTACAATCTTCTATATCGCGGCACAATGCCTCGCACGACTGGCCCCGGTCACGCGTTCGAAATCAAATTGGAAAGTAACGAAGCGTAGATTCGCCGAGGCGTAGAAGTCCTCGAGGGGCACAATTTACGCGATCCCGCATGAACATGAGAGAGAGAGAGAGAGATACAGAAATATCGAAGTGTCGGAACTCGGCATCGGTTTAATTTTTAAATAACCACTGGTCATTAAATTTTGTATCGCACTGCTCGCTCCGAGGAAAGATCGAACAATTAAATGGTATTGGAAGAAGGAAAAAAGGACAAGGCGCGTAAAAATCGATCAGAGATACGACTGCAAGGGTTCTATACGCTGCAAACAAACAGGCGTAAACATGTAACAGTAATCAAGAGAATCCATGATTAAGAGCTATCAAAAATTAATTACCATTTCATATTTGATTTTAATAAAAATAACTGCATTCAAATAATAATGATAAAATTGTATCCAACGTGCATGATCAAATGCGTCAATCAACGATGAATTATAATGATAATTATAAACGATTCTCCAATAGTCACTAAAACATAATTGATAGCAACAACGTAATCAGCACGGTAAAGGTGAGTTTTTCATTAAAAAATGGAAATTAATTAAACCTCGCACTACCTTTCTTCCTACGGTTTGTACGCCGAATAAATAGATAGTACTTTTCATCTCCGGAGTACAACGTTAATGGTTTCTCGGCGTTCACCCACGGAACCGGATCAGAGAACTCCCATATAGTTCTCCGCATCGCAGCCGACTGAGTCGACGAGAGTAGAGATGAAAAGAGAGAGGGGTAGAGAGGGAGAGAGAGAAAGAGATTGAGGAACCGAGACAGAGATAGAGCGAGTGGAAAACCGCGAGTCTAAGCGTATTATGCAAAAGCCGAAGCGCCACCTCGCTTATGTATTTAATCTTGACCCAATTACGCCACGTTCCCAAGGTCTCGTGGCTGATGCACTCGGCTCCTCGCGAATGTAGTCGGAAGGAGTTCTGCCGACAGCTGCAAATTCCCGGTATGACATTTTACTTTTTCTATCCCTCTCGATCCCTGGGTTACTCGATATATAACGATACTGATCGAAGATAACCCCGCGTGAAACCTCACGTCTCTCAGGTTGTTAAACCACACTCGTGGTCTGATATCAAACATACCAGAAATCCCAATTGCCACGAGTGTCTGTATTCATGAACCTGGAATTGGAAGTCTTAAGTGCCAATCGGGGATCGCAACGACCGATAGTACGAACACCGATGCCCGTATACAGCGATCGTATGCGATCGATGGATCGTCCGATAACATTTTCTTTCATAACCCTATACCTCCCTGGACCATCGAATACTTTTCTAGCAAAGTGAGATGTGAACGCGAGACCGATGAGAAACGAATTCAAGAAAAATACTGCCTTTGATGAAAAGTGTCAGGCTCAAATATACAAAGATATAAATCACGTGGTGATCGGTTGATCGGACATTTTTAAAAGTCACGAGATTTTCTTCGCATCGTTAAAAAACCTTGACGTATAAGTTTTCGATAATGAAGAGTAGTTTTTAAAAAGAAATATTTGAAAAATATTTAACGCGAGAATAATTAACATTCCTTTGAAGCTTCGGATTAGAAAATTTCATAAAAATCAACTACTGGATAGAAAAATTTAATTGAAAATTAGTTAGCATCGTTTATTTTAACAAACACGGATTGAGGAGTTGTTTTTTTTCATCAGAAATCAGAAATATTACGCGTGTCCGACGTAAATACGCGAAGCAATTTTTATAATTAATTGAAATACTAAAGTAAAAAATAAATCACTTAATTAATGTAAAATGAGACATAAACGAGACATATCCTGTAAACGAGTTGTTTGCAATTTGATTTTCAAACAATTGGCCGTTGACCGCGTAAAATTGAGTGGAAACGTGGGAGTTGATCACTTATTCAAAGTACCAAAGATATTTCTCGAGAGGAAGAAAGAAAGAGGGAGGGAGGGATGGAGGGAGAGAGAGAGAGAAAGAGAGAGAGAGAAGATACATTCACAACAAAAACGACTAGTACATAAGACCGCTTTTGCTTCATTTACTTGAAATATATACGTGCTGTCAGGGTAACGGGAATAGTTCAGATTCTCCGTGGCCAACTGACCCCGGACAGATCCATGTGAATACATTTCCATAACTCACACGGAACTTGCTCCTCTCCCGGCGTGCATGCACCTTGTATCGTACAGTTTCTCCGTTGCACAGCCGAAAGACCCGGAGAGACGTACCTCGTTCGTGCGTCCGGAGAAGAATCTGACCGCTATCGGCGAGCCGCATGGAGAAGCCGAATGTGGAGGAACCTGACGTTGATCGATCTACACCGGTGAACGATCGGGTTTTTGGTGCGATCCGAGAGTAGCCCGGCTATTAATATTTCAGGTGAAATTTCACGCGAAAGAAAAGAATTAATTTGCTTCCCGAACGAACTGTGCGCCAATTTTTCGTGCTCGGGGGTTAGGAGAGATCGATCAATCTTTGCGCTCGGGTAACGGCTCGTTTGACTGGAATCAAGACGAGCTCGAGCATCGTTTTCTCAAGACAAGTTATCTCCGACGTCGGAATATTACGATAAAATGTTTCTGTTCAAAGATCTTTCGAATTGATAATATTATACGTAATATTTTGACGCCGTCTTTGGCACGTGCGTTATTTAAGGTTATGTCAGAAAACTCGTATTTCGTTTACAGCGATTTCACCAAATATTCTACACAACTTACTTTTCGTCAGTTAGAATTTATTCCAATGATACTTTTACGATGCATGCGTCTTTTAATCGCAAATGCGTTGACTTTAATTGAAAAGTAATTAAATTGATAAGCTTTTCTGTTTAGTTCCAAGTTTTGCCACCGATAGTCGACGGGGGGTGCCACCTCTCGACTAGCACGAAAACAAAAATTCCGACTGTTTTTTCAACCGACTGATGTTGCGTAGTGTAAAAACTTGTTCGGTAATAAAAATCGTGACCTTAGGATGATTAAGTTGTTGAATGATCCGAGATATAAATAGATGGTATAAAAATATTGAGTTCGAGCGATGTATATTAATTAATAGAATGTCGATGACCGCAATAATATCTCGAGGTGGGAGATGTCCAGACTTTAGTGATGAGTCACGGCATTAATCTTAGCTCTGTCTCTCCCTGTCTCTTCTCTGGTTTGCCTCTCGCTCAGTCCCGTCGAGCCTGATTATCCGTCTTCCGTTTAATTTCCTCTGGCTTTCCCAATTTCCCTCTCTGTCAAACCCGTGATTTCCTTGTTGATCGGTCGGCTTCTTTCGCTGATGCGTCGTAGCTAAGGAACGAGTAGGAAACGACGAAAAATCATATAATTCTCTGGGTGTTGAAAACTCAAAATAACAAAATTGAACAAAATGGATATATTTTATTTATAATGAAATTCGACTTATATTAATCATACTTTGGATTTAATTTGCATTTTATTTTTGATCATATACAGAGGGTATATTCAGATTATGAAACGAAAAGGGTCAAAAATCAACCCCTACATGTACATGATATACCGCGAACAATTGAAATTTATGTAAAATTTCCAGCTTAGGTTTTCAAATAGAAATAATCTCTTAAGAATATTAATAAAATTCAAAATTTTGTGCTAATAATATTAATAGAAGACTGGAATCATTTATACGCTAATTCTTATCATTTTTCTCATCCCTTATCAGAGTTCGATCACTCCCTTCCGATATCCGTTTCGCCATCGTCTTCAATATCACTTATCTATAATACGGATAATATAAGTATCGCTTTCGATGATGCTCTCGACCGTGTAATTGAGATTAAAAAAAAGAAAAACGGTTTTATGCAGAAATGCTGAAAATGCATTTTCTCAATTTTTCAGATCGATCCGGCAGACTCACCGAACTACGTATACGTATATTCATCGTTACATTCTCGAAGAGACGATATGTCCGTTATCAAATTAAAATCTCCGTTCTTCTCGGCTCTTGGAGCGAAGGAGGTGAACGGCAAGGGGGAAAGGAGCAGGAAAAGGCGGAGGAAAAGAAAAAATAATTGAATGAATTCACTGTGCATAGAAGGACGCTAGCTTATTTGCATTCGTTCTTCGTGTTCCAGTCGGCGATTTCCTATCTTTTCGGCATGACCTAGCATTATCGTTCATCTCGTTTTATGCTTCTGATAGTTTTTTGCGTGATAATGCACCTTGGCCCTGTTAGTAAAATTCTATTGCGAAATAAATAATCCTTGTTTCTGCCATAAAAATTGTCAGTTAGATTTATAGATCGTCGTAGATACAACACCTCCTCGAAACTGGAAAATATGTTATCATCGGGCGTGAACAAAAAATTATTTAAGTAAATTTTCCAAGGATTATATGTATAGTCCACATCGAATCAATTATTCTAACGTTCTGTTACGATAAGACAATTTTTCATAAAAACTCTCTTAAAAATATTCTCTGTTCCACGACCAAAGGCCATCAGTTATTTTTCCATACTTCCCATTTTACTTACAGCGTCCGCATAGATTTTACGATTCCCATCACTCAAATTATATTTTTATTCGCGTTGAAAAAGTAGTAGCTGGATTATACACAACAAATTCTCCCAGAGCTGACCGATCCATCAAGTGGCGTGTCGATAAATCTTTCCACTATTAACGAATTTTTCATCCGTTTTCTTCGACGCGAGGGTTAATGAAACAAAAAAAAAACAAGAAACGAGAAAAAATAAAGCAACGAAGGGAAGCGTGTTTATTCTTTTCAGGTTTTTTTTCGCTATGAGAAAACTACGTCTTGGGCAATCCCGTTCAAGGATTTGCGGCGAGAAGTTTAATCCACATACCTACGTCTTCACCCCCGCCGCACCCTTGCTGCGACACCTCTTTGCCAGTCTCCTTAACTCCCTACTTTTTCGTCGTCCTTCGTCCGCGTCTCTTCGGTCGCACCTAAAACCCAAGGTTTTAAAGAAAAGTCTCTGAGAGGGTGTATAAGGTGGGTAAAACTCAAAGCTCCGGGTACGCCTGGGCCCCTTCTTGCAACGTGAGCGAATCCTCTCTCTCTCCCTCTACCTCTCTCCTCCCTCGCTTTCTTTTTCTTAAAGGAGTTCCTACCCCCGAACGATAGAAAAATCATTAAGTCTGAGATGAGGAAATGCGTCAACCTCGATTCTAAAAAATATGTTTATGAAATTCAAAAGGATTTCGAAAAATAAGTACGTTGAGTCAACTTCGAACTTGTGTAATTTTGTCAAAATATAAAGAAATATCCAACCCTTAAATCTATTTCGGAAAAGGAATGTCGCCGTAAATTCCACGTGGCTTATGACTGGGTCAACGACGGAACGATCCAAACTGCATCTGAAACGAAATATTTACCAACGTCTTTATGAGCGCGCCAAACAGATACGCAAATAAACTCTCGTTACTCCGACATCTCCATATTCTGTAGTTATTCGTATAACGAGTCTCGGCGTTATACCCAAAACCCACGTGGAGGTTTCGCAACGCGCTTACCATGCATCAGTAAAATGGTAATGGGAAGACACGACACCGCAGGACCGCTAGTTATATCCCGGACTGCGGACTGGCTCCTTATGTACATACATAACTGGGTCGTGGATTGCGAGCCACCGATACACCCTCTGGTGATCTCGATGCAGCTGGATTCGTAGTGGAAACCCAAAGCGAGACATTTTCACATCTGGGCACATATGAGACTGGTGACCGAACTGGGAAACTCGGTTGACGTACCAATGGTAGAACGAAGAGAGAGTGAGGTTGAGACCGGGTAAACGGGAGTGGATGTAAAACGGTCTCCAACCTGGGCGACCAAGCCCCCACGGGTGAGAAACGTTTCGTATAGTTTCGACTCTCATTGCCAAAGAGCCATCGAGCCTGCATCCAAAACCCTCGTGAGGGTAGGAGGATTGCGGGCGATAGTGGGAATGTGCGTCTCGATAGAACGGTATGCGGCTGTCGGTGTTCCAATGAAGGAGGGCACGGTTAGGGAGGTGGACTCGGGCAACTCGAAATTGACCCTTGCCCAGAACGCAGTCAGCGCACATGATCAATGACCTCACCGTATTGCATCAAGCTGTCTTGGCCATATCCATGATCCACCGACAAGCATATCGCATGATCATAGCGATATCCGCACTTGGAAGATCTCAGTGCCTCGGGGCTTGGATGTATTAATGGCAAATTGCTTTTGCCTTTACCTCGACCGGACCAAATCCACCTACGCGATCGACATTCCCCTGATCCCCGGAAGTGACTAATATCCCTCGGTTCTTGGATCATAACCTATACCCATGTCGTTATGAGAATTGGGAGGACTCAAAGTGGCTCTGGGTCACGTATATGTCAATTGTGATCACACCCGTATTTCTTTTTTGTTTCGACTCTAGTTTAATACGCGTCAATTGTTCATTTTTAATATGAGCCTTTCTTCATTTTTTGATACGTATTGTTTTTCTACTATCTCCTTTTTGCACAAATGTCATTGATTCCGTTTTCTATATTTGATTATTACCTACTCAAATCATAATGAGATTTTAATCGTTTTTTCATTTTTATAATGAATTATTTTTGTCGTGGTTTCATACTTTAATAATGAACTCTTTTTCATTTTTAATATCAGTAATTTTGTATTGACTCGTACCGTGGCATGACTAGTAGCGACTGAATGAGTTAGACCTGAAGGATCCAAGTAGGAAATTTTCTTCTGGTGAGTTAAAAACTCCAGACAGTCACTTCGGAAAGAAATAACTAACTTATTAAGATCAGCCAATGGAAATAATATATTTTGTAACTAAATGTATCGATTCCTTTTTACATCATCTATTAATTTCTGAGATTGGAGAACCCTCATTGGATAATACGTATTCAGATGGAAGCCATCCGTGATAATCTTCGCTTGTAACGTTCGCCTAAGCTGGCGCCAGGATTCTAAGCGTTACAACTGGAGCTTAGAAACGTGTGTCGGCTAGAGCTTAGGGAACAAAGTACAAGGTGGATCCCCGAATTGACTCGCCCTTGCTCTACATTGTCGCTTTAAACGTCAGTCCTTGTGGACGAATATTCGACGGGAATATATAATTTATTAATGGCCTTAAAATATTCGAACCCCGACCCGATACTAATATGCAAATGATAAAACAATAAGTCATTATAAACGGTTACTGCAGTCGATAGAAAATATAGTAAAAGAAAATACGAAACGAAGAATGAAAGTTTCTATCGAGCGCAGTCCCAATTATCCGTACCATCGAAAATTGACCTTTGACCCGATCACTCCCGCCGTTAATTTTATGTCGTTGATGTTATTGCTCGAGCGTTAAATCGAGCGGTGGTCTGGTATTTCGCGAGGCGAATGATTGTTTCTGCCTTCACCTCGATCGGGCACGCGGCTAACGATAAGCGACGCGACTCTGCCGTAGCGGCGGCGCGATGGTTTGTCCGCGAGTGATGCCTCCTCGATCGAGGAGATATATCGAGAGGCCCGACCGACATTCTTCATTGAATATACATACGTTACATCAGGGTTGCTCGATCCTCCTATATACATTTTTTAGCCGGAGAAATAACGAACCGCGACCTCGATACTCGAGACAAATGCACGTTATCGCATTTGCAATCTCAAGTCGAGAAGATTCTTGGGAATTTATTTCGCTAGGAGCGGCTTCTTCTCATTATTGAATATTTTCGATAGAACAAAAACGATCGGGCGTCCTAATTTGGCATCGATATAAAACTCGAACAAAGTCCCGCCTCTCTGATATTTTGCCAATTCCCTATTTCTATTCATTCGTCGAGATTCGATTTCTTGTCAGCTAATACGTATTGATCTAATGTAGAATCCACTAATGCGTACAATACAAAAAAATAAAGATTTGCAGTGTATAAATACGGAACGAAGCTACGATAAATAAATATCCCAGAGGATCCATACCAAAACCTGGTTATACCTACGGATAGCTGGCGCCGCCACCAATTTATGCGCAAAGTCCACACGGTCGATTCGCGATAGTGTATAATTGAGAGACATTCAAGGTTGTCCAATCAATGAGCTAGAATCGGTCGCGGTTTTGAACGCGGTCGAAAGGATAACAGTGCGTATTCCAAGCTTAAAGGAACATGGATCGCCCCTGATGACATACCAGACTGGAGACTATGGCTGTCGGATATGAGCCATTGCTCGTCGATCGTACTTTGTTCGGACTTTGCTCACACACCGCCATAGCGCGAGGACCACGGCGATCATTGTCCCTTTAAACTTGGGATATGCGTCGTTATCCTCTCGATCGCGTCCAAACGCGTCCGATTCTGATTCATCGATTGGGCAACCCTGGTCGTCTCTCATTTAAAAACTATCTCGAAATGAACGTGTGGACTTGGCACATGAATTGGTGACACCGTTAGCTATTCGCAGGTACCAGGCTGGTGCGGAACTTCTAGGTCACCCTGTATACTCGTATGTATATATATATATATTTAGGACTTACGATCGGATATACGCATTTATTTGGCAGAACAAACGTATTAATGGAACAAAAGCATACGGGATTCGTGTTTTTTAGAAAACACGCGCGGGTGTATAATTGTCCCGATAGAATAACACGGAATTCGGGGTAGTATGTTTGTTCCTCGTTTCCTACACTTTCACGTCGCCTTGTTTATCCGATCCTCCTTCTTTTCGTCATATATACAGGTATCTATCCGCGCGTCCAATCCGATTTTCGGATTAATTCAGGCTCGTCCAACCGGCCACAATGAATTTTACGTAAAAGCGATTTCTCGTTCGACGATGCATCGTCTCGTTGCGCACTGCGGAGGATCGGGTTCAATCGGAAGGGATATGCGAATGGAGTATAGCACAACAGGATATCCTAGGATTTGTGTACGGAAAGTATAATCCCGGAAAAACGCGAATGTGTAATATATCGGGGAATATGCGTGACCTATCAACATGCGGAAATTTCCTAATCACGATATTGATACAATTCTCGCGAAGTACCTAATTCTTTTTTGCTCCAGTATATTTATCGAGTTTCCAGCAACTATTGCCGTATCGCAGTAATATTTGTTATTTTTTCTTCATCTTTTTAAGATTTGTTTTCTCTCGTTTTGATTCCGTCTGGCGAATTGCGAGAGTTAAAAGGGGTATTGTTTCTAGAACCTGGTAAAACAGGAATCGAGACTAATTTTTTGTCCAATATTTTCAACCCCTTATTTTTGTTATCACCATTCTTGTAATCCCCGCTACCATGTTATATTTGTAGAGTGTCCTCTCGAAGGAAATGCACGTTCGTGCAATCTCGAATCGGAAAAATCTTCTATTCTGGTCCGTGTTTCTCTCCAGACCGTATATACGAGTGAATAGTATATGTATACTCGTAGCTCGTACGATGCACGGCATACATGCAAGGAAAGCTCTCAAGAGCATGAGCCAGCTTTGAGTCCGCGCGACATGTTCCCCCGCTCGTTTCCTTCGCCATCCGTCCAACCCCTTTGCCGCTGTCCGCGGCGCTGACGTCGCGCGGTGTGTAGAATTCAATACGGCATCGCACAGACACACCGGATCTTGGCTCCGGAGCTTGCATGAACCCTCATTCATATGCATAAAGTCTCGCGTTATCTATTGTACCGCATATGCGTGTATACATGTGTGAATATATATATATATATATATATATATATATATATATATATATATGTCAAAAGGTGTTTGTGGGGACTTTTCTAAGGCCTACTTTTTACTCTTGAAATTAACAATATTAATGCTGCTAAAACGTAATCTTTAGCCAAATTTAGTGTCAGAGCATTTTTTGCAATTATATAGCGAAAAGAGTTTGTAACGGTAGATATCAGGACATCAAAAAAAACATTTCACAATGGTTGTTGTCAGGACTTTCTTATCTAATAAACGGGTTCTATCAGGACAGTCTTCGATTTTCTTCGAATGGTATTTCTCAGGACTCTTTTTGGTAAGTGATTGGGTGTTATCAGGACAGCCTCCGATTTTCTTTCTAATGATGTTTCTCAGATCTCTTGTTGATAAGCAATCGAGAGTTATCAAGAAAGCACTTACTGCCGACAAAGACATTTATACAGGCACACATACTTTTATTTAAAATAGACATCTCTTACATAAATGAATATTTCAGTTAACAAATAGCTATTATAATATAATACTTTGGGTTTTTGCGTTTAGAAACCATCGTTTACTTTTTTATTTGATTCGAAATCCAAGTTTTTATAATGCAAGGATTCCGCCGTTGTAGTAGGGGATGACCACTGCATTCACCCTGAATTTGTTTCAGCGATGGGTATATCACATTCGATATACAGGGTGAGGCAACAACTTTCATCAGTAGAAATATTTCCTCAAATATGGGACGTAAAAAAATTTTTTTAAACAATAGTTGCACGGTGTGGAGGGGGCCATCAAACGCGATGATTTTTTTCTTCCGGTGAAGGCGTTTACGTACAGTGAAGGTCACCTTCACTTTTTTAAATGGAATGGTATATTTTTTTCAACCATCTTGTACACCTCAATCCACATAAAAAACATTGGGGTTCAACGTCGTTCTAGGCCATTCAAGGTCAGTATCGATGGTACAAATCTAAATATTTCGGATCATTATCAAATATTTGGTAGTCTTATAAAGACGTCACAAAAAATGTTTCACACAAAAGGGGGCCATCAAATGTGACCAATTTTTTTGTTTAAAGTGAAGGTGGCTTTCACTGTGCGTAAACGACTCCACGGAAATAAAAAAAATCATCGAGTTTGATGGCCCCGTCCACACCGTGCAACTTTTGTTTGAAAAGTTTTTTCTAAGTCCGATATCTGAAGAAATATTTCTACTAATGAAAGTTGTTGCCTCAGCCTGTATAATGGCTGTATAACAGATAGGCTGCATTTTTTCTTCTATGCTCCAACATTTTTTTGGCATTCCGAATTTTCTGATCATTTTTCTCTATATTCGGCGCCTCGATGCCTAGAACAATCAATTACATATATATATTACTATAACAAATTACATATTGTAAAATAAGGAATATAAACAAAAAATATTTCTGAATTATTTTAATTTATTAGCGCTATTGTTTTGGTGAAGACCTTTGCGTCAAAATAATGATAGCGATATTTAAGCTATTTATCGAGTTTGACTCATTGTCAGAGCAATAGTTATTATCAGGACATATCTGTTATAGAGGAAACGGTAGTTATCAGGACATTATTTACGGGGGAAACGGTAGTTATCAGGACATCATTTACAGAGGAAACGGTCGTTATCGGGACATTTTTTACAAACGGTAGTTGTCAGGACATCATTTACAGGGGAAACGGTAGTTATCAGGACATCATTTACAGAGGAAACGGTCGTCATCGGGACATTTTTTATAAACGGTAGTTGTCAGGACATCATTTACAGAGGAAACGGTCGTCATCGGGACATTTTTTACAACCGGTAGTTGTCAGGACATCATTTACAGGGGAAACGGTAGTTATCAGGACATCATTTGCAGAGGGAACGGTCGGCGTCGGGACATTTTTTATACAACGCGTATCATCGGGACATTTACCGTTCTTTCATTTGATCTTTCAATGATCACTTCACATATAAACAAAATCATAATTTCGATTTCGGGAATAACGTCTCGTTTCACAAAGACTGAATGGTTGAATTAATGGAAAATGTATTGAATGATGTTATGCTCTTTCCCGGATGTTTAGTGAAAAAGTTGCCATGCATTTAATCATAAAGACTTTATGGCAAAAAATTTACAGCGTGCCCTTTCTAATATGAGATTGAATTCATGTGGGCATACGCGGATAAATATAAATTCATAAATTGATAAATACTAGCCTTTGCTTATAATTATTTTATAAACTCCTTAAAATGTAGATAACGGTACTTGTGGGGAAAAATGAATCATTTATCATTTTACTTACCTTCTCTGCGATAATCTCCGCGTGATATCGACCACCGTTTTTGTACAATACACTTTATGCCTTGCACGAACCGCACGTTTTTTTCGTGCACCGAATGCGACTAAATCCACTGTCGTCGCCCCCGAAATCATTTTTTGGACTTTTTTTGGAATTGCCCCCGGACATTTTTTTCATTAATAACAACTTAAACCAAATTTTGTTTTATCGGGAATGAAGTGTAGAACTCAATTGAATGAAACAAATGTCACATGAAACATGAAAAAAATGTCCCGATGGAGTCAACAACTTCTAAGCGTAGGACTGGGAAAACGTACCACTAAATTTGTAGGACTATGTGGCCCCTTCATTCTACAAGTATTCATGAAGCTGCGTACAAAAAATCAGCTCGTTATTAATAAATTTGATAACCTCATTATTTTGACATATTCGGCGTGGAGGACGCACCAGTCAAACCATCAATGTTGTAGGACAATTGTTTTTCACAGTTCAATATCGAATTATCTTTATATTCAAATAAAATATTTTGTGTTATTGAGACAATTTCGACACGCCACCAAATCGACATGTTTTATACCTACGCGCTAAAATAGCTACCTCTATAGAGAATTTTCAGAGGATACATTTGGGGGTCTCGGCGAAAGGAACCGACTTACAAAATTTCAGCCAGTTATTAATGATAAAAAAACAGGTGGTGGCTGCTGGACTAAATATAACGTCATATTTTTATGTGCATCAAGTAAAAACACTTTGGATCACGGGAAATGTTCTCACATCACAAAGAATTAGTAATTAAATTAAAGGAAAATGTATTTCACACTGTTACGTCGTAAAGACCAGTTGGCAATGGATTTACAAAAATCTTTTATTTTCTTAATGGCGTATATTAGTTTCTAAAGATCAATTTATAAAAATATCCTGATACCAACGGTTTCTTCTGTGAAAGATGTCCTGATAACGATTATTGCTCTGGGTCATAATCCATAACCAGCTTAAATCTTGTTTTTATAGTTGCGTTGTCAGAAAAAGCTCGTTACTAATATCCATTATTATAATTGAAAGTAGGGCAAAATATCCAGAAATCGGCCAAGAACCAGTAGTCAGCCTCTGCCTATACTTTGTATGAGTGGGAAGAGTACAAGCTATATGCTTTGCGCTCTTTTCACTCATATAATGTATAGGCAGTGTTTTAGCCTATGGTGGTTTTTGAAAATTATATTGTATGATTTCACTCTAATCGATTAGTTCCTTATACCCTGGTTGTGTAGAAAAACTTATAAAATGTTTTACTGGTATAATTTGGCAGCTGACATACGCTTCTTCGAAAAAATACAAGTTCGAAAGTATATGCGGAGGTGTAAATAGAAGAGAATAACAACGATTTTTACGGCGAAAATTTACTCGCTACAAACCCGAAATGTTTGTCCATGCGGCAGAACTGTTGTCAGAACTGTTCTGAGAGTAATCAGCCTGTGAGAAAAAGAAACCCTTAGTAGTATATGCTCGTTATGGAGATATGCTCTGATAATATCCGTTACTAAGGAAAATTTGTTAGAACATTTAAAGTAGTATTAATATCCTGACCCGTACAGATGTTTATCGAGACTGTCCTGACATTACACGTTCTTGGCAGAAAAATTAAAAAAACTGTCTAACACAGTTGTCTGGAGTGTCCTGAGAAAAACCTCAGTATAGAAAAATGTGGTCCTATGTAGCATATGGTTGTTATGGAGACATGTCCTGACAATATACGTTACTAAGGAAAAATTGTCAGGACAGTCCTCACATCCACCAACTGTCCTGACAACGACCAGTAGAGCACAGAAAAAGTCCTGACATCAACCGGTTGACATATATATATATATATATATATATATATATATATATATATATATATATATAATAGATAGGGAGTGGGGGATGGCGTAAGAGCGAGATCAAAATGAAAACGTTTCACGCGAACATACGTATGCACGGAACGTTCTTTCCCCATGTACCTTTATACATGTGCAGAGTGACACATATGTATCTACCTTGAGCTTTGCATGCATTGATCGCCGACAGCGACACGCGTGGATGCAATTTTTCAAAAAATGCATACGATTGAAATTTTTTGAAAAGCTGATCACTTTGTATCGTCGAACATCGACGAGACATTGTACCGTAAAAATATTTTGAAAATGTTTCTCCTAAATATATTTAGTCAGTGGTGTTACCACCTGCTAAACTCGTCCGAGTATGGGGATGCGTAACACGATTCGACTTCTATTTTCGAGGCAGGGCAATTAAGTCTTTTCCTCAGGGACGGTAGTCTCGCCTTTTCTTTTCTACGAGATTCGTTCGGAAGAGTTTTCGACTAGGTCTGCACCGTCATTTTCAACTAGTCCGATGATCAGCTTTGACACTATGCGAGAAATTGTGCGACGAACGTTGGACTCACTCTTTCGTTGGTCGTGTGCATCGGTGATTCTCGGAGTCTCGGTGAGGAGTGAGAAGAGTATGTTCAATACGACTGACTCTAAGATTCACTTTAAAGTATACGAGTTTAGACTCGGCCAGTTTACAACTTTATACTCAAACAGATGACGAGCGAGAATGCTCCGTAGATCCTGTTGTGCAAAGCATTTGCGTTGCTGGTCCCCGTTGAAATTGTAACTGGCTCGTTAACGGAAAGACGGCCTTTTTATACTAATTTTTGGTGGATGCTTAGAGCTATTTGAATCTTCCGACTGGTTGGTTTCATTATTGATTTTTCTTATGATTGGTTACTTACAATAGTTTTGTGACCTAGTTAACAAGTAGGGGATATTTGGAAAAAGTACTAAGGTGCGCTCAGCTTGGACAGTGCGTTAATTATCGTTTCGTCTTAAAGGGAGTAATCTGTACAGGTATTTGGTATGTTCCTCTCACCCTTGGATCACGACTCGTATGTTAGACGGAAGTGGCTTCTCAACGAAGTGGCAAGGTGTCAGCTAATAAATTTCGTTTCAGAGTAGTAACTCCGATATCTCTTCCGAAGGGTGGTCGTCCGAATTAGGGGTAGTCGGTTTAAAAAATCAATACCGAATTTTTATAGTATATGTATACAGTAAATGGGTCGGCATGTCAGATTGTGCGTCATGTGTTGATTGTCGCATTGTGCAATATGGCATGTGAGGTTTTCTCAAATTGTGCTAAGTACGTTAGACGCCGATCTTTGGATTGTAAAATATGTTAAGTGAAGTTTCCTTGAATTGTACAATATGTTAGATGAAGATTTGAATTGTTCTAAGTTTGTTAAGTAACGATCTTCGAATCGTAAGGGTGGCCACATAGTCTCTTGAAAATATTTTACCGATCGAAAAATCAACGGTTGTAGGTGGACTGGATGAGGTAAGAAATTCCACAGACCGACACAATGTCCTAGATGGCTCGGTATTAGAAAAAAACCAAGTATTCCAAGACTGCGACTTGAACATCGAGATTTGTACCCAAGTATTTTACCAATATAACGAAAAGTCGAAAGTATCGACGGGTATTGGCGCGTGGGCAATTTCACACGGTAAATTTGTCACGGGAGGGTCCGCATGGCATCTTGGAACCGGGTACATCGAGATTCGCCAGCTGAAGTTGGACAAACGGTAGTGAATATCGTGTCAAAAAAGAAGAAGAGAAAAGAGAAGATCGGAGCTACGCCGAGGACGGCTCGAGGGCGTTTCGTCATAAAAGCGAACCACCTCGGTTCTTTGGACGTCTGAAGAGGACGAGACACCTCAGATTCCAAGCGAGATGGGGCGGGAAGCCTTGGCAAATACGCGAAGGGCAGTAGGGAGAGCCGAGTAGAGGGGAAGGGACGAGAAAGAATCCAAACTCCAAGAGGACTCTTCGAGGATTCAAGGGTGTACGAAACGTTGATAGCACGTTTTCTCGGGAACTATTTGAGTGAGGAGAAACACAGGGTAGATGGAGAGAAGCATAAAGGGAGAGAGAGAGAATATAGCCCGAACGACTCCGAAGCGTCCACGAATACACACCCGAGGGTACGAAAAAGATGCGGAAATGGGAACGAGCGACGATGGAGAAGAGCCCCAAAGAACGAAAAGTTGAGATGAATAGAGAGCGAAGAGGAGATGGGCGGTCTATTCTCTCTCGCGCCCCTCTTGCCCGTCCTCCTGGTGCAAAATCCTCTCTCGTTCTTCCACTAACGTCGGTAAGACCTTATCTACGTACCGGTAGTCGGGGACAAGAGGCAGTTTGTTGCACGAATTTACTGCCCGGATCCCGTTGACTGACTATCGCAGAACGCAACCCTGATGATATCTCACTCTCTCTCTATCTCGTAGCCACTGCTCGCCCATAAACCACCTTTTTTATATACGTCTTTCATCCCCGAAAAGGATCGAACCTTGGCTCTCTGTACATATCGCGGCGGGACCCCTTCGACTTTCGTGCATATACGCCGGTACATCGAAGGGTGTAAAGTCCGGTTGATCGGGAAGAATATCTTCAGATGAAGGAACGAAAACTACGGGGATTGAAGCCTCGAAGGGGTAAAAAATGGGAGAATAGAGGGTGAAGTAACTGACAAGGGTTTTTCTTGTCAACGAATCGTTTTCTTTAATTTATTGATAACTCTAACTGATATGGGAATGGCTTTATAAGGGTGGTTGGATGTTCTCCGTGCCGCATCGTTCGTAAAAAACGATTCCTCCACTGGTCACGTTAACTTGGAACGGAACGACCCGTTCTTCAAGACTATCCATCAATTTTTTTAATCGAGTTTTGCGTTCTCAGCTCCTCACTGTCACTAATATACTCACATTATTGTTTAGGGATTACGATAAGGCAGTTGACCCACCGGGGGTGCTGGTAACAATAACGTCAATGTGTATTGGGTACCGCGTCTCGTTGACTGCACTCCGGTGCGCACTTTACAACACTGGGGAAAGAAACATCTTAACTGCTCGTCACCCAATTAAAAAACTTTAAGAGGGGGATGGCTCGAGTCCAAGGGGCTAACAAAGTCCGGACTATTATTTTTTACGAGACCTCCGGAGACTCGAAATAGCATTAGAGCACATCTTCGACTTCGTTCCTGTTTGTGTCCTGCTCCATTCACCTTTTCACTTGCTCAGTTTCTCTTTCTCCCTTTGGCTCGCGCTCTCGCTCTCTCTCTCTCTTTCAGCGCGTCTCCTTAAACTGATCTTTCTCAGCAGTTTCAGCGCTGGGACACGCGATCCGCCACTTGAAAGCTAGAGCACAAAATGCTCCGGGTATTCCCACTCCGGATTCGCTACGGAATCTCATCCCCAAGCGATTTCGTTTTTTTCCTTCGCTCTGTCTTCGCTGACATTTCTTGACTTTTTTTTATTTTACTTCGTCTTATATCACCATCTCGGGAATCGCTTTTTGCGCGATGACTCGGCGCGTGAGTGAGTCGTTTAATTTCCGGTTTTCAGACGTTGGGTCGTTGAAAAAAGTTGAGGAATTTTTTGACATACAGGGAGTTACGGTCAGTACAAATGTCCCTGATACTTCGGCTGGAACTTTTTACGATTTGATATATCGTGGGTGAGAATATGTCGTCCTTGTTACAAATGGTTCATTCGGTGCAATGTGCACCTCTTGATCGATGTCCTTCAAAATATTCGGAAAGGTCACGTTAAACGACTTTTTGACGAAACAATATTTATTTTATTCGCAAAATGTGACCACGAATGATTACTATTAACATTTTTTTTCAGCTATTAAAAGTAACTTCACAAAGTAAAAACAAGGGTGATTTTTTCAGATCTAACTACAATTGTAAGACGTCAATGAATGACGGAATATTCTTTTACAAAGATCTTGTTCCTCTTGAACGACCGTTATTATCTACAACTTTCCTATTCTTTCATGAAAATATGATCGTAAATTATTCTTAATAACATTTTGTTCGTATTCATATCTTGAGATACGAGGAGTTGAAGAGAAGCTCGACTTTATGACGAACTGGATAGACTCAGCAGTACGTCAGTCGGGTAAATACTTGTCTTGTCCAGAAGCATCAAGAAAAGGAGGAAAAAGTAAGACTTTTTCCGTTATCGCTGTTTCAGACTCGTGGAAGAACGATCTATCCGGATGTGTTCGAGCTCGGTTCCGGTTTGTTCGTGCGTCCGTGTGGACGTGTAAGAGGGTCTCTCGTCCTGACTCTTCGAGCCGAGAGGTTTTCCACTATCGCGGTGGTGAATAAGAAAAGAAAATGCTGCTTACCAGGGAGGTGAATAAGAACGAAACGACGAAACTTCGGATATTCACGGTTATTTCTCGGATGGTGGAAACAACCGGGTAAAATAGAGGAACCCAACCCTCGCAATACTCGTTATTCGCAAAAATGAAGGACACCTTTCCCCGGAGCGATATAAACTCCCTTGCGTCAGCCACCCTCGTCACCCACGGTATTATCTGATACGTTATACGTGGACTCGTTGACAAAAGATACGAGAACCGTCGGCTCACTCGTGCTGCGTGAGATCCGTCACTTTCGTCGTCGTAATTTTTCGAACGCGAAACTAAGTGCGGGGGAGATAAAAAATATATTCTCTCCCATTGTTCCGTCAATACGCGTAATAACTTGGTTTATATTCGAAGGAAACTGGACGTATTATCTAATAACGTTATTATATTTTACGATTAACCTTTCACACTTATTAATGAAAATTGCAGTGAGTAAACAATTATTCGAAGCGGAATAATTTGATTTATCTGCAACGAAAATTCTACAATTTTATGGTAATTTGCAATAAAAAATCCGTTTTTTTCATTGACAAATGTAGTATAATAAAATAGTTTTATTTGTATAACTTTGCGCCAAAGTTTTTTACAAAAACTTATATCTAATCTTAAATCTACCTTTTCTTAATTATCTTCCTCTCCTTCTGCTTCCCCCATACCTTTCTTTCTACTCACTTCCTCTAATTCTCTATAATAATCACAAATAATCCCCTCCTATATTTTCCCTCCTAGCATGTTTATTGACAACTGTAAAAATAAAATGAGTAAACGATCGTTTACCCTGGAATAATGAACTTCATTTACAAACAAATTTCGATATGAATTGTTCACCCATATCAGTTTTACTGTCAACATGTCACACTTTCTCACAAATGTCACTCGCTTAACGTGCCTTTTCGATGATTTTGACACATCTATTGCATAACCTACAAAACGATTGTTATATACATTCTACTTATCGAACAATTTTGTTGGAAGAAAACGTATTCAAGAAAAATATCGAAATGTGTCACAGAGAAATCTCACGATCGGAAGCAATGAATTTGCGACGTGGAATATGCTATATTTCTTCGACAGCAGACGAAACGACTCGATACCCATTGGAACGATCTTCTCGAACTGCAGTAACGGCTACAGTGATCACCAATCGTTCAGTGATTGGCGGTTTTAGCCAGATACGTCAATCACTATCTCTTCTCGTCTCCTCGAATAGGCCAGTCACTCACTCTCCAAGTGGGCAAATGTGCCAATGACTGTCCTTTCGTCTATTGAAATAACCGAACGACTGCCGCGATGGGTCTTACGAGACGCAAACTTTACGTACCGGTATTTCAAATCACCGAAAGCATGTTTAGCGTGATAGTCTTGTCTGAAGTTATTTTAGATAAGATTTATTGCGAATTAGTCGATTTATATGTAAATTTATTTGTAAATTTATTTTTGAATCATTCGAAAGGCTAGACAGCATCCACTTACCCGACCTTGTACCGGGATGGACTGACTCTGACAGTTCTCTCTTCCTACTGTGAACTTGGGTGGCTGAAGTAAAGAAAAAAAAAGAAAAGGCGAACGAGAGGATGGACTACGTACATAGACGAGCTCTCTAGCCAGCGATTTACGCAGACATCCACTTTTGAGTGTTCTGAGTACAGCTACTATAGTTAGTTCTATATATATGCATATAATGTGCGCATAGTGCATGCTCGCGGCTTTTGGAAACTTTATGGTCCACGTCTGCAGCAAGAGAGACGCAGTAGAGTACCGCAGTTTCCTGGCCACGCTCAGTCACCTCTCTACCGTACAGTAATATATATTCTTGCTTCTTATCTTCCTTGCATGACTATACGCGAGAGGACCAGTAAGCCAGACTCGCGCACAACCACCACGAAGGCAGAGAGGAATCGACGAAATAATACGATACCACGTCGCGGTGTCGTCATTTCATTTTTTTTTTAACAACCTCGACACCGAGCTACGGCAATGACATTTGTTTTTTCTTAACATGTGTATTACCCGAGTGAAAATATGTGTTTTTTTAAATTTGATTATAAATATGGTCCACTTTATCATAAAAGCTGAGTATCATAAAAGCTGTATTTGCTGAAGTAAGTTAAATTGTCTTGGCAATCGAACAAATTTAATTATGTATCGTTTCTATAAATAAAGACAATAGAGGAAGCAGGTAGACGAGAGAGTGAAAAGGAGAACGAAAACAATAAGAAAAATGAAGAAACGGGTAGATGGTGCAATCGTGTATTGGATTCCGCACCTCTTGATGAAACGTGACATTGAAGGAAGATAATTTCAATGGGAAGCCGTTGCTGAAGGGAGTATGAAAAACGAGAGAAGTTAGGAAGATGAAGATAAAGGGACTATCTGTGAAATGTCGTCAAGCACGGTACCTACAACATCGAAACAGTAACGATACAATACACTACTTACGAGTTGTAGTTTCGCCAGTCCAACGAGAAAATTAATCGTATCAAAGTTGCAACCAAAGTCGAACAACCGAAAATCTCGCGAGCGTTGCGAAGATAAACAAAAGAAACGGCGGTTATACAGAAATTTCAGAATGGAAACGAACAAGAATAAAATCAGTCTAACGGAATTTCTACATTATCGGCAAAGTAACGGTCGGAAATTTGAATTTCATCATGCGTTTGGCACAAAGAATCGACTTTTGTTCGTATAAAAATTAACAGAAAAACGACAATATACACTTGTGAACATAACCGTTTGGCGAGAAAAACATTAGAAAGAGAAGATAAAAAGTTCGAGGGGTAATCAGAATGTGTGATAAAAATTGTTACGCTCGCGGATCGGTTGCCTCGGCGAAGCAAAAATACGAGATAAGGTTGACCGCACCGTCATTACTTTCACGAGGAATCCGCGAGGATGGAATCCAACTGTCGCGTGTAATAAAAGATGAAAGAATTCGCTCGATGGAATGTGTTCAACCGCAAGCTGTCTGGGTGATGTCCACGCGGGAAATTGACAAATTCTCGTTCAACGAACACAGAGATGGTATTTTTCAATGTTATATAAGTATCTAGGGAGGATATAGGACAAAGATACCAAAGGAAAAGAAAAATAAGAGATATGACACGACATTTTCCTGCGCGATCGTACAATAAACATTAAAAATCCAAAATTCAATTTTATTTCAATCGATTTCAATGACGAAAGAAATTTTTATTTTCGAATGTTGATATCATTCGGCGGTTGCGTCAATCCAGAAAATAATGTTCGGCTAAACTGTTTACCGAACGTGGTTGACATATCGTAAATGTCCCAATAGCACCATTTCTCTGCCTCTTTCTCCGTCACACGCGTGGATGCACACGCACGCAGACTCACACTCGTCGATGGATCAATAAAACCGCTATCGATATAACATATAATTGCATACATATATTCAACGTATTACGGAGTTAATGTGCTATGCGACCTGTGAGAGGCGACGTAATAAAGTGGCGCAAATGCCATTGTTAGGGGGCACGTAACGCGTGTAAAACATGAACGTGACGAGCATTTGGACACCTCCCGCGCCAGCTCATACGACGTTCACTATGACACGTACTAGCTGAAAGGAGTGAATACTTTCAGCTATTAAATTAGAATCGTCTTCATCGATATAGAAAAGAGATCCCACAATGTTTCCGATGACAAAATGACAATAAGCGTGAGCTGGACGGGTGCCTAAGAAAAAATTACCCAATTTATCATTTTTTCTTAGGCACCACTATTGATATTGACACCCCTAGATATTGCAATGCGGAAGCACGTTCGACGAAGAGCGACGAAGAAACCATAAAACAGCCGAATGCAATTGGACCAATGAACGGAAGACTCTCAATGCGGCCATTTATCGATCTGATCAACTGACCCAGGCCCGTGGGATGGTCGAGGGGAAATCGATCACCGAACGTAGCCACAGAGATCTCCGGTGGTCCATCGGGGGCGCAGCCCACAAATAATACCGTATTCGACCTTAACCACCGGTACATTACCAACGGCCAATACGGATAATAATACGCGAGCTTCTCCATCCGATATATTGCGAGCCAAACAGCTAGTTCCTCCGCCTCCTCTACGCGTTTACCACCACGCTGGTGGGAACGAGCGGGAATATCACGATCCGTTCCATGCAATCAAACTACAACATTGCTACTGACGTATGACTGACGCGCGTAGCCTTTTACCAAAGATTTGGCACTTTTTTCCGCGTGCCAACTTATTCGACGTATATTTTCCGATGGCTTAATTGAAAAATTGTTACTTTTGGAAAATTAAAAAAAAACAGAGGTAAATAACCACTAATTCCCTCTGGCGAATTTGCTCAATCAATGGGTCAATCAATTTTGACGAACAAAACATGCGAGATACTATAGCGCGTCCATCGAACGTTTGGACGAGTAGAAAGTGTGATCTGAAACGTTCGATCGCACTGAAAATATTTACATTTTGGTGAAAATTGCAAGAAGGTTCGTTGCTCTTTGAGCAAACTTTCCTAAGGGTTAAACGTTACGAGGCTTACTCCGGAAGTCTATTCCTGCAGGTGCAACTAATTGATCGATAAACATGCAGTCTTTATAAAACTTCCAATATCATTTTTTCAACCCTCGATCGCCCCATTTACCTCCGTTCGCGTTTCATCCCTCATTGGCTCGCAATTTTTTCTCTCACAACATCCAGATACGAGCTTCGTACGATCGCCCTTTAATTAGTTCGGGATCGTAGGATCGCGAGCCGCGAAAACGTAAAAGTAGTCCACGTGGAATGTCTAAGAATTGTCGACGAAAGCGGTGGCGAAGGGTTGGAGAGCGCGGGCGCATGGGAGAAAGAGAGAGAGAGGAAAGCATTAAAAGCACGTTCGTGATAGAGATCGGGCGTGAGATAGAGGCCGACCAGCGTAACGTTCGCCAGAGTTCGAGGTTGGCGAGGAGAGGGTTGCATTCCGCACCCTCGAACAACGGGGTACTTCGTTCGCCATTCGCGCTCGTGGCTGAACCGCCTCACCCTTTTACCCTAACCCTCCATTCTGGTTCGGGTCGACGCTCGGGGCTAACCCCGCACATTTTCCGCGTTATACGAATGTTCGCTACGGCGAATGCCAGGAAACATTCGCGAAACTCTCCGTGGCACGCGGCTGAATATACTGTATAGAAGGGTTATTAAATACATAAGAGTGGTGCGGCAGGAGGAGGGCCGGGAGGAAAAAAGTACATGCAAAGGTTGTACCGACTATCATCCTACTACAGAAACTGCAATGTTCTCGTTGCCGCTGGTGTAGGCAATACGGAAACGAGATGCGAAGACTCCGCGCGAGCTTTTCTCTATGGCCTCGTTTTACAAAGATTCCCACGGAAAACTATTTCCCCTTTATATCGCATTCCTTAACCGTGTACGGGACGAATATACCGGAAGTGTGTGCATTACCCGATGAAACCTCACGTTTTCTCGCTCGTGTATGGAAATCGAGGCAAATGCGGTCACGACAAAATGGCGGCCGGGCGGTCAGGAGAAAATGGCCGCAGGTTTCTCGCGAACCATTACGTACGTCAGCCCCACTTATTCAGTTACTTGTGTTTCTTTTTAACCGTGCGAGAAATAAAAGTTAATAAAACTGTATGTTTCGTTCCATCGACGAACAAAGTTGTCGACAAATCGTTGATTTCCACCGATATCGCTATTGTCTCAGCCTCGAACGAATAACCTCCGTTCTATGGACAAAACCGCAGTGAATTATACGGTCGAAGAGACGACAGACTCGTACCCAGAAACGTAATGGTCGTAGCTCGTAGGCCCGAGCATCATCATCATCATCATTGTCGGGCTTCGGCTGTTCGAAGAAGCTTCGAGGCGCGTTTTTATGGTAACTCCATGCCAATCCAAAGTTCTATTATTCTCTCGACGCTCAACAGAGATTCGCCTTTCTTCCCATTGTTCGCCAAGATGCGAAGCTCGAGATGATCCGTTCTGTCCGACCATCGACTCGATGCTCCCGCAAACTCTATTCCTTTTTTTTCTTTCAACACCAACAAACCAGTGTCAGTGACTCGCGGTAAAATGTTTATGCGACTCATCTCGCGATCGTTGATCCTCGACACTCGTCCACTTCTATCGAAGTGCACTAATGCCGTCCGCGCACCGGACCAAGCCCATCCATAAAATTTATCGCTGATACGCCTCGTTGACGCAATCGACACGTACTTGACTCAGCGTTCGTCATCCACTGAGATTTAAATATCCGACCGCGAGGAAATTGTAAGGTCACTCGTGGGTGAAGAAGAGAAAAATAAGCGTGATCCGTTGGTTTGCCGACGAGTCACCCGACGAGTAGCTGGTCGGAGAAAGTGGACGTTCGACGTGAACGAACGAAGAAATTCTTGAAATTGGTGAAATTGTCTTTCATTTTGATGCCTTGTCATCAATATTTATGGGCGTGACATTGTCGTTGTCGTAACAATGCTAAAATGCGATTGGCAGTTTTATCGTCTTAGGAATAGTTTCACTCGATTATTCTCATTCTTATGGACGGGATGTCTTACAGAGATATCGTGGAATACTAATCGAAGGAACTCGATGTTCCGCAAACATTTCGGTAGCTTTAAAATTCTTCCTTAACCGATCATTTCTTCTTCACGCGATAAAATGAATTTATCGTCAAAACGGAAAGTTCAACTCGCCGCAACTGTCGTCGATGTTGATAAAATTGTTGTCCCGAATTCAAAAAATATCTTATGGCCCATTTGGCACGACAACATTTTCAAGATCGTTGCACCTTTTGGCAAGCCCGAGGAAAAAAAAGAAAATGACGAAGACCGTACAAAACCCTCCTACTCTTCCAACGTGTTGCGTTCCCTCGCGTTCTTGGCACGAAAAACGTGCTCATCCACATAACTCTGCCCACCCCCTTTCTCCTCTCTCTCAACTTCTCTCAACCTCGCCACCGTTCACGTCTCCTTGACACTGGCAACGACTGTATACAATTGCTTTTTGGTTTTTCTCCCTCCTCGTCGTAAATTGATTCACGACGGTCCCGGATTGTTTCGGGGAAAAGTGCGAAAGTTGCTTCGCACCTTGGGCGCGTGTGCAAGAGGGTGAGTTACGAGGTTGCGAAAGAAAGAACGAAGAGAAAGAGAGAAGCGAGCTTTTCGCATGACTAACACACGGACCAACCGTCACGCTTTGGTGTCACACAAGAATGGAAGCGACTTGCATACACGAGCCAACGAATGTGAATTTCTCGTCCACGGATTTACGCGAAACACTCGGACCGACAAATTTCGGCGGATATTACAGTTAGGAGGGCGCGAGAGTAACTAGGCAGAAAGGAGACGGGGAGGCGAAAGTGAGAAGGGCGAGAGAGAATGGTGCTAGGGTGGAGGGTGAGAAGAGGGCAAACAGTAGTAAAAAGGAGGAAAAATCGCTGGAAAAATGTGACAAGCGACATGGGGCCAGATTAAAAAATACCGTAACGAACGACTTCTTTTACGAAAAAAAAGAGAAAGAAAAAAACAACCAGAATTTGTTTTTCTACGAACATCGGGCGAACGGCGCCGAAGTGGGTCGCCCTCGAGCAAGCCAACGTAACTTTGAAGCTTTGTGATGTCTTGGAACTATATTTTGCCTTGAATTTCAACCGTCGAAATAATTACAAAGTAAAATCTGGTTTAAACAAAAATTGAAAAACAATTATAAAAACGGTTGCAATTGTACGAGAAAAAAATATTTTTCCGCTGATTCTAGGTTGTTTGAGTATGAATGGCTTTTTAGATATCAAAAGAATATTTATTTATTTATTTGAATATACGATATCGATGGTTGATATCGAACGAAGATACGAAGCTCAATTTTAAAAGAATCCAAGGTCGAGGTAACCTTGACGAGACATGCGCAACCTTGATCGCATCTAATATTTTTTTTGTTCTCCCTCTTCGCCTTCTTCTTGCCTCCTTCTCCTTCTCGTTATATCTCTACGGTCTTTGATTTTTTTCTCGATCCTAAACCGATCTACGATATTTCGTTCCTCCGGCGGTCTCTCGCATAACTCATCGGTGTTAATTATCGACTCCGATGGACCCGAACAAAATTCCTTTTGCCTCGGGGGCCCCCGAGCGTCTTCTCTCGTCTTATTTAGTCTCGCTATTCTCGCTCCATTCTTCTCGACCGTACGAGCCCGACAATACCATATACACCGTATGGAAAAAAAAATCCAATCACGCACTTCCACACGCGAAAAAATTATTTTAACTTTAAATTAAGCTCAACTTTTTTGTGGTTTTATTCAAAAAAAAAAAGAAATTTTAATACAATTATAAAAATAAAATTCAAACCCGGCGTAAATCAAAACTTGTGCAACAATTGAGCAAAAAATTCGGTATAAAACAGGAATAAAAAAATATTTTTTAAATATATTATACATAAATATACGGGACGACTGTTCAATGGTATCCACATGTTTTTTTCAGAAATTTGTCTACCGATCTATCAATTTACGACGAAGGAATCTTCGACACGTTTGCCAACTCGGATGAAAACAAGAAAATTATTTTTTACATTTTATTTCCGTCAAGACATTGTTGCTACCCCAAAAGCCGAAATAACACATTACCACCCATAAAAAGTCACCCTGTATATTTGCACCATAATAAAGTAATAAAAATAATAATAATAATTCGTCCACTCACCGATGGCACAGGATAAAACGAGAAGCGCGGTTGCTCTGAACGTTCTCATCCTGGATGCAGCGTCTGTTTTTTTCAACCCAGTCTTTTTTAGCTCTCCTTGTTTCTCCTTTCTTCGATGTTCTTGTAATCCTTTTTTTGCGATTTTGCTCGATTTTTTTCGCCTTCGGGTTTTTCACTCGAAACTACCGGTCGAAACTTTGGTCACGAGGAGGAACAAAAAGAAATACAGTGAAAGAGAGAACACGCGGAGATTCTCCGTCACGGAGTCCTCTTTCTCTCGTGTCGTAAGCCCGACGAGGGGGGTAGAGGGTCGAGAAAGCGGTTTCGGTGGTTCACGAAGGAAGCGGCTTCTAGAAGGCGCGAGCGTCGTTTTCAAAACCGACTAGACGTAATTGGTGCCGTTCGCATTATACGGCGCACACACGAACACGGACGCATTCGCGCGAATCCCAGACACTGTTCTCCCGACGTGGAACACTGCGAGGATGTTTTAGGTGACTAGCGAAGAGCGCGCGATGCGATGCGACGAGACGAGAGAACAGCCACTAGCGTTTATATTCGCAAACGCACAGACTGCGCGGAGACGGAAATGTCGGTATGAATAACGTCGATCGCCAACGACGATCGGCGAACTAAGGTTAGAGTACACGTGGGCGCAATTATGAATCTCAAGTACCTACGGTAGTGATGAGGCCTCAGGGAGACGAAAGTGAAGTGAAAATAGATGCAATTTTTCTGGGTAAAAATAGACGAAAGATATTACAAAATCCCGTGCGGAAATAATAATTTGCAACGACGATAAAAACAACGTGTTTGTCAAATACTTTGAATTATTTACGATTAATCTCTTTAATAAAATATTAAACTCTTTAATAAAATGTTGGATGAAAAAACAAATGAATTTAACAATGCTCTTTTCAGAATTATTCGGGTGTAACTTGAACGGTGAAAATGAAAAAAAAAACGGAATTCCTCGACAGGATAAAATTATTGGTGAGATAACTTTTTATTTTGCGAAAGAAAAATGGTCGATGTTTGAAAAATGGTAAAATTGATGAAAGGCGGAAGAGCGGAGGCGATATTCACCGACGGTTACGTATCGACTTTTGCAGGATGAGTGCCGGTGCCTCGATGCCGAAGCGCGCGCGCGACCTCGTCCTAGAAGAGTCGTGAACGCGAGATGAGCGGAGAGAGAACCGGGTCGAGGCTCAAAGGATCGCGACCTTCTCGATCCGTTGCAACGTTGCTGCATCGACCATCTCGCGTCTCTTCTTGATTTAGAAATTAATACTCTCGCATAGGCGGATTCTGTTGCACTCGCGTATAAATACACTCGTATATACAAACACACGTACACAAATATATATAGATATATATATATATATACGTATATATATCCACTTTGGAAAGCTTTGGCAAAGCTTTTCGTCGCTCACTGTACGTCCAGTTATAAAAATCCCGGATAGTTCTTTTTCCACGATCCTTTTTTTATTCTATCTCTCTATCTATCTCGTCTTTTTTTGTCTACTTGAAACGAGATATTCCCATCCTGAAGTGCACACGTTAGTCCATTCCTACAGCGTTTTCTTTCGACCGATTTTCTTTTCAGCACGAACGTTTTAAACGTTCTCGAAGCTCGCCCTCCAATAGACTAGGACGTAAGGAGTCTACGGTTCCGAGAGACACACTTTCCGTTTATGCTGCAATATAAAAGAATTTTACTGTCTTTTTTTTTCTGAAAATTAATAAATATTGTTCATCTTTCGAACAATACGTGAATAACTTGTACCAAACAAATGCCATAAGTCCGCTAAAAAAATTAGTTCACATCGAAAAGTTAATTTTTTTTTAAATATCAAGTCTTAATTAATTCAACGATTAATCGTTGCTATAACTACGAGTCTGTCGTCTCTCCGATGACAAAATAACTGGCCATTTTTGCTAAAATTGCGAAAAAAATCGTACCAAAGAAAAGAACCCTCGTAAAACATCCACAAACGTGGATGGAGCGAGGGGGGGGGGGGGGGGGGGTAGTCGAGGGTAGATAAATTGCACAAAGTCGCCAGGTAGGTACATCGGGCACGTCATTCAGCAGCTCATTTTTCGCCCAGTGCGCAGCTCGTGCACCAGCTGCGTTCGGAACCGCCGCAGAAATCCCCGACGGTTGTTGTGTGTTTATCGTCTTCGGTTTCTCGTCATTTCTTTGCCTTCTCCTATTTCTCACCGTACATAGAGACTCGAGCCCGAAGTATACTGGTGAAGCTCTCCGCCAAGGTATATACGTGCCTTATCGCGGAGAAACTTTAAACGAAGTACAATCGACAGACTCCCTTACCCGTTACCCCCTAGCCGGCATACTGTACACCTCGAAGTGTCAACTACGTCGTCGGAAGCAATTTGTCAGGTTCCCTCGAAAACTTTCATCTTAGACCAAAGGTAGAAAAAAAATAATAACGAGACCACCACGTGAAAGAAGATTATTCCGGCTAAAAGTGAAACGAGAAAGAAATATAATTGACAAAATAAATCGTTTTTTTTTTTAATTGCCAATTTTTTTTCAAATTTCGAGTTTTAATCGATTAAAAATTAATGATCCGTCGAATCGTGCGATTTTTATCAATTTTTTGCCCAAAATATAGAATTATTATTGAATTAATATTTTGGTCGCTCTATTATACCGAATGAAAAAATAAATAAAAATTTACCTCAGGAAAAATAACGAGCAACATTTCACCCGTCCGAAAGAGTCGAAATTCATCTCCAAAGATTTAATCTTTCTTCATCCTTCTATTACCGTTATTCATCGCGTGTTTTCTTTTCATTATTCCAGTGACACGACGACGGTGAAACGTGAGTAGGAGTTGCACGGTGGCACAGGGTAGCGGTAGGGTACGAAAGACACAAGCTTACCGAAATAAATTTTCAAATCTATTTACAACGTTTCGTAAGCAAAGCACCGGATATTTTTAGTCCATGCATACCGCCCGTAGCGCCACCTTGCCCATGTGTATGTGTCATATAAATATATATATATATATATATATATATGTATTGGTGAAGCAGCTTAAACGTTCCACCTACGCAAATGCGATACGGTTCTCGATGAAGGAATGCCTGTAAAGGTCAGGGTAAGGTCATGGAGAAAGTGGACGTTTTTCACGAGGGAGTGAGGTCAATGTTGCTTCGTCTCTTTCATTGATATGCGGAGGAGATGGATTGATTCGTTTTTATGTCCTGGTATAAAAGGAACCTGTGTCTGTGTGTGCTTATGCCTGTGTCGTCGTAAATATGGACGTACGAGGGTTGAATGAAAAAGTGTACAAATTGATGAAAGATCGAAGGGGCTTGTGAAAACAATTTCGTTCCACCGTAAAAATCGAATAAACTTCAACGCGGTCCCCAAAACCGAATTAACTACGAAACAGGTAGCCCCAATTTCAAGCCTCCGTCCGAAAAGAAAAACAGCCTACCCTATACCTATAAAAATATTCTTAAATTAACGTATCGCAATTTTCATTCGATTTTATTTCGGTGATTTAATCGTAGGTTACTCGTGATGTTTCTATTATTATCCTTTAGACTCGTCACGATTAATAAACGTGCTGTAAAAATAATAATTCGCTCGACGCTTATCCACGATTAATCCCTCATCGATTTTCCAAAGAGCCCATAAATATTCAGAAATCACGTACAAAATTGATATTCACGGTATAATGCTCGTCGAATAACGTAGTTGACGTATCGAGCGAAATTGGCGTGAAAATCGAATAAATGTCTCGTTCTGTTTTCATGAGATATTTCTGCAATCTCCGATAAGAACATTTGGAACACGCAAGGTCAATTACGTCGCTATGTACAGAGTCACGGATATACAAAGATTAACAATTATATATATAGATATATACGTTGTACAAACATTATGCGTATGACATTTTTCCTGCAACAGGAAACTACGAAGCGAGTGACTTTTTTATCGTTTTTTTCTTCTTCTTTTTTTTTTTTTTTTTTTTTGAACGAGTCATATTCGAGTTGAAAGAACTTCTAGGAATGTCTATCGCGTGCTAATACCACTTGTAATTTACCGATGAGTATATTATCGAAGCATACAGTGTGTGACTGTACAGATATCTCGCCTAGTCTCGCCGAGGGAATAACGTGGAATGGCGTCAGAGAAGGAATGCGTCGGAGAGAAAGAGAGCACTCTCGAAAACACACTTCATTCCGATGGCATGGAATAATCGATCGTCGTCATGCCTGTGATAAGGACGCTTAATCGCTTTTAATCAAAGCCGTCTAATATATGAACGAAACAAACAAGAAATATTTCTTCTCTCAAAATATTATTCAGAGACGCGAATCAATTGTTTATTTAAAAAAAAACATAATTTTTATTCCGGAAATCCACACTCTTCGTTAGTTATAAATTTCGAAGAATTATCTCCGAGGAAATAAGATATTTATGAGAAAATAGACTCGCTTCATTATTTATAAATACGAATTAATTATTTCTCGTTTTCTTTTATAAGCTTCATTACTTTCATAAGAGAATTTAATGAATTTTTTCAAAGCTTCTTTATGCATGAACTAAAAAAAAAATATTTGTTTTTGTTTTCAAAAAAAGATGACTCGTTTACTATTTATAAAAACGAAACGAGTTTTCCATAATAATAAACAAAGATTGATATCTTATCGAGGAATATTTATACCTCAATCCCAGATAGATCCACGTGTACGAATGTTTCGAAAAATACTAAGTCGAATGACGCGAAAGACTGGACCGTTAGACGAAGTCGTAGCACTCGTCTCTCGTAGAGGACCTCGAGAATATCCGGCGCGGGTGTTCGGTAATGTGTCGAGAGAAATAACGAGTAATATTCGAGAGTACACACGCGAGGTGCGAGATTTAAAACGAGAGAGGCGTCGTTTGTGCTCTTTCGCGTTGGCGCCAGCGATGACCAAACGAGCCAGAAAAAAAAATAAGATTGTAAAATGGAGAGAGAAAAAAATCCTATTTGCGAAAGAGATAGAGAGAGAGAGAGAGAAAGAGAGAACGAGAAGAGCAAAGCACGTATGCTAATTATCGTGGTCGTTTTGTAGATATTTCTAGGAACCGGTAGATCGGGGAATTTCATTACGATATATATACGTCGTATCGACGATGACGTCGTTACGAACCGTTGAAACAGGAATTTCGCGTAAAAGAGTTATGGACGCGCGCGCATGTGTAATGTCTGTTATGTTGAAGTTCTGTGATTCGCCGTGACGTGGGAACGATTGATCTTCCCTCGCATTATATTTGTCGAACTATTAACGTTACTCCGGGAATATAATTAGAAGCTCCGCAATTATCATTCGAGAGGTTCGAATCGATGACGAATCCTCGAAGGAAGTCATTGCATTTTACGTCTCAATATCTCAAGAATTTTTCATATAGCAATGTCAGTCATTCTGGGATATCCTTGCATTAAAATATACAGTCGACTTATCGAATATAACGAATTTATTCTTGTGACTAGAATAATTTCATTAAATTAATTTTTTTTCTTTATTTACGCGAATTTATTTACTTAATTTTTGATTTGTATTAAGCAAAATTGCGGAATCAATCAAACAAATATATTATCGTGATAAAAGCAAAGACCAGAAAGAAATTTCAATTTACATATCGAGATTACTTTGTAGAATTCTTTATTTTTATTTTTACTTAAATTCAATTTTATTTACTAATTTTATTAAAAGAAGACCAAGAACAATAAAAAATTATCAACAAAAATTAATTGGGCGCGTTGTATCGTTCGAATCTTCCAAAACCATGAATCAACCGGATAGGTACGTCTATAGAAATACGACGAAAAATTATAGAGTCTCGCCGATTCATTCAAATATCTCAGACGTGATCGTTAACGATTCTTAAAGCCGCGCGAGTCGTTGGTTATTTTCTCATTCATGAGATGCGATAAGAGGGCCCCTCGAGTATCGATACCCGAGTGCAAAAGAATTTTAAGGATAATCCGTTTGCCCCCGGGGGTGTGTTATAATAGCGAGGTTCTGTATAGTAAATTCCTGGAGAACATCCACGCTCTCGAAGACGCCACGGAGTTTGAATGATCGATTGGCATCGCGAGAGCGTTCAAAACGCCCGGCGAGACCAGCGCGATGCCGGGCGTCCTTGCTCGACTCTCGCGAATGCTACTGGTGTCGTCTTCGCGCGCACGCGCATCGCATAGCACACTCGCTCATACGCGTGCGTGCGTGCGCGCGCATGTGTGCGCGCGTGTAATTCTGCGATGCTGTGCAAGTGCCGCCAGACGGCACGCGCCTCGAGGGCGCATCGCGTTCGCCGTTTTACCAGAGCCATCTACGCTGAAGGTCGCGTGGCGCACGCGGGACGTTCAACCGACGCGGCACGCGTTCTCTCTCTCTCTATCTCTTCCTCTCTCGCTCTCTTCAATGCCCCACCTTATCAATCTCACTCTCAATTGTTTTTTTTTTATTTCAGCATTTGTTTACTTCGGTTTTTCTTCTTTTTTATCCTGACACTTGTAATTAAATCCGAATTTCTAATCAGCAGACACGTTGAATCGAGTGATCCAAGCGAACAAAATTAGAAATGTAAAAATAGATGTAATTAAGAATTGGGTCGAGTTAAATATAAATAATATTAAAAATCAATGGTAATAATGATTTAAAAGTTGGTTGTGTTAGAGACCGGATTTGGTTCCCATTGCAAATAGTTAAATTCAATAAGGTATTGAACAGACTTGACTTCTTGCTCCCGGAATTCCAACGTCGATTTTATTTTATCGCTCTACCAGTGAAACTATCAGACCGCCGTCACGTAGATTTTCCGAGAACTTGGCACTCGTGAGATGTTGAACGACACGTGTGGCAATGCCTGCTTTATCAATCATGACCGAGCCAGCTGAATTTAGATGGAATGCGAGCGTGACATAAGAGTCCGAGGAATGAGCAAAATAGAGAGAGAGAGAGAGAGAGAGAGAGGAAGAAATGTATACAGACATATACTATGTATATACGTGGGAGGAAGTTATCCTGGTCCGATGCGGAATTTCATTCAACACAGGAACCACCAACTTGGACACTTCCGTTCCAAATTCCTATGTTCAACCACGGCCAAGTCCGTATCGGTTTTCCTATCGGAGAAAACGACGATTTTGGGGAAGAAACTCTCCTGTGGCACATCCTACCGAAGTTTAACGACCCGTGCGCAGCTCCCTTTCTCGGTCCGAATGTCAGAATCCAAACTACGCTCATGCTCCCCGCGGATACGGCTCATTTACTATGAATATTCGAATGTGGAAAATAGCAGGTGTCCCACGAGTATACATACATCACCCACGTACCTCTTCTAGCCAACGACTGTTCGAAACTTTACGTGTGACCGACCCAACCGGACCTGTGGTACGAATCGTGGACGAAAACAAAAAATTATATAAACGGTATTCGAATAAATCATTGGAGCGATTATTTTATTGGAAATAATTATTTTGAAAAATTATAACGTTGAAAAGTAATTTACTTAACGTCTATTCTTGCCTTAGAAAAACTGTCGATCGTTAGGGCTGAGGAGGAAGATTTTTTTGCAGGGGAGAGGGTGACGATTCGGAGGTAATTAAGAAACGAACAAATTTTTTCTAGTAAGAAAAATTGAATTTTTTAAGCAAATTGTCCAAACATACTTCGGAGTATTTGACCGCGTTATTATCTACGCTATTGCGTCGGTCGCATCACCAAATGTCCAACCAGAGGAGGAAAGAGAAGTTTTAGTTTCTGTTAGGCAAATTTGGGTGGCTCGATTATAAAATTACAATTTCATGCTAATGGAAGACAATGATGTTTATTCCGAGAGAAATAACGCAAAATTCTCGCAAAGTTTTCCATCGCGCTAATTACAGGGATTCTGCAGGACTCTCGCCTTGACTTTGTCAAGGGACTGTAATTTTATCTCAAACATTATAATTACTTCAATAATCCCAATTTTTGTCATTAACGATCAATATTCTCCCCGTCCTAATTAATCGAAATAATTTCTATAAAATATTCCATCTTCTCTTGTTATTTGTTTGAATTCTTCCAATTTTTCTGATTTCCTTTTGTCGCAATTTCCCACAATAAATATTAAGGAATTTAATATTTTAATTCAAACGGTGCATAATCGCATCTGCTTGAAACGGAACTTTGATTGTTCCTTCCCGTCCATTTTATTTATGAGCCAGTCTTTGTATTTTTTGTCACTGTGCTTTTTTCCATAATTTTTTTTCTGGTCCGTTCGCTATTTCGCTTACTTTATATCGTACGTGCATACATTCTTCTCACACCAACCGTATACATCGTGTCGAACTGCCGATGACATCACCTCTCGTATTACATTAGCCTACGTAAACATTTGCGCATAAGCATCGGAACGCCCGCGACACGAACACATACACACGCGCATGCGCCCTTGCACACGCGCAAACATCATCCAGGATGACTCGTTTTTCGTAAATAATAGGAAAAACATCGAATAATCGTCGGTCCGATTGCGACGCAACCACAGCGGATTAAAAAGCTATTCTTCGATTTCAAATAATTAATATTTTCGTTACGTTTATTAATTGAAAATTCAACCTGCTGCGAATATATCAGCTTTCGCATCGATAAGTCAAATATAATCGAATGAACATAAAATACAAACAACGAACCTAGTTAATTAAATAGATATAGTATCTTTCGTTTCTATCGAATTAATAAATAATTGATCGACTAATGTCAATGCAAATATTCTTTGACAGATAAATAAAAAATATTCGAGGCCTGGACCGTAAAGATGAAACAAAAAATCGTCATAAACAGAATGACCGAAAATATTGCCCATCGACCGTTTCTTCTTTTCATCGAATGAAAGTATGCGACCTAAAAAAACAAGAGCGTTGTGCAAAATTCGCAAAGTGGGACAGTACAACCGAGCGAGGTAAAGAAAGAGAACTCATATGTTTATATACATCTATATATATATATATATATATATATATATATATATATATATATACCTGTGTATGTGTTAGTATTTCTGTACTTGTAAATATAATATTACATCGAAAAAGTGCACGCGGTAATCCGGGTAACGCAAAGTCGCGGCCGGGTCCTTGTCCAACGCACTTATCCTTCGTCACGGCTGGGGCCCGAGAGCGTGACGGGACTGGAACGACTCTCACGGCGCGATGTAACCGGTACAAAGAAATAAAAATAAATTCGAGGCAAAAAAGTACGCAAAGAAAAAAGAAAAAAGAAGAAGAAGAAGAAGAAGTAGAAGAAGTATAAGAAGAAGAAAACAACAAGAAACGCAGTGGAAAAAGAAAAATGTCTCGACACGCAGAAAGGAACTGCGAAAGGGAGTCGAGGAGAAAGTAGCGCGAGGAAGAAGCGACGAGCGAGGTAAAAATAGTTTCGGCACTGATAAGACGTGCAATTTGCCACAAAAGTTTGGGACTGGTGTCGCATGCGGTATTTCCCTCTCTCTCCCTCCCTCTCTCTCTCTCCCTATATATGCGTCACTCTCTCGTCCCGAAATTCGGAATTCCCATTTTGGAGTCGTCGGCATAGTCGTCATAGTCGATGGCTAACGTCAAGAAGGAAACTCCTTATCGCCGGACAGTCGGCGAGAAATTCAACGGGACGATAAGAGATAATCAACGATGAGAAATTTGCCCAGACCGATCTGCAAATGTTCGCGACCTTACGTCCGACGTTTCTCGGTCATTCTCGACTTTTTTTTTTTTTTTTTCTCGACACGCGTCGTTCGATACTACGTCGCGCGCATTTCTTTTTCTTCCTTCTCGTATCTTCTTACGTCGAATCCGCTCGTTATTATTATTTGCTCTTTTTCTCTTTCGAAATATTCCTATCAATATACAAGGGCATTCATTATTATTATTATTTTTTTTTATTTATTTTTTATTGTTGTTGTTGTTATAATTATTATTACAATTATTTCGTTTACAAACGAACATTTTTGACGTTCGTAATTGACGTATCTCCGTGAGAAAATTTGGCTCGTTCAAAGATACGACAGCGATTTATTATTCTTCGCGAGTCAAAGATAAAAGTGTTACTAGAAGAAAAAAAAAAGAAATCAGGTTTGCCCAGACGGCGAATTATCAAAATATTGTTGCTCGAGGCTGGCGCGTAGTTGCGCCAAAAATAGAACGTGATATTTTTATCCCGTGTTAATGACGCTATAAATAACGATAATGATAATAAACGAAGACGATTCGACGTAATAAGCGTTATCGATGAATGAAAAATCTTCGAGGCATAAAACGACAATTCGTTTCCGTCAACATATTTATACGTATGTATATGTGTGTCTCTGTGTATGTGTGTGTGTGTGTCTGTATAATATCAAACATAGAGGCATTAATAAAATCGAGCGTGGGATTCGTGCGGTCTGGTACGTTACGATTAGAAATTTAAATGACTATCAACGTGAGCCCCCGGAAGGAGAGCGAACGAGCGAGCGAGAAAAAGAGAGAGAGTATTTGCGAATGTGATTGCGTCTTCCCGGAGCCACTGGACAAATGCGAAAGCTGTATAGAGACATACCATGAGCTCGCTATACCACGTGGGACCACTCTCTTCTAATCGCCTAACAAAACGTATACCGTAATACGATGTAAAAATATACCATCGGGTATAGCGTTGCAGTTGGAAATGATTCAACTTATTGGACGAATCTTTTCCGGTGGCGGATAAAATCAGCTCAAGGAAAATGCTTTACATTTGAAATTACTATGTATATATATGTATATAGGTGCAACCAAAAAGTTTTGGATTATGGGAAGAAATACAAATTGATTGTGAAAAATAATATCTTCGTAGATATTTAATAATAACAAGTTCGAATTAAAATTCAATTAAGATTAAGATTTCTTCCGTTTGTTGGAATTATTTATTAAATATTTTATAAATAGTGAACCAATAAATAAATAAATATTTAAAGACCTTAAATTTTAATCAAAGTTTGATTAAATTTAAATTCGAGCTTAAAACGTCAAAGCTTTACAATACGATAAGCGATGAATATTGAATGATCGATATTGAATAAAAAAATCATCGAAATTTCGGCCAAGAGTCCTTCGGGCCTCGTTTCTGTCAATTCATCCTGTCGATAATCGTCAACAACGAGCGGGCCCTGCCAGAAACGAGTTTTCATCCTCCAACTCCATCGGTACGTGTGCATATACGCGCTTCAATCTCCACGGGTTTTATTTAAGCCTCGCGTACGACCGAGAAAGAGAGAGGTCGAAAAATAAACAAAAATAAAATTAAGCTATATAAAACGGGCAATAGTCCCGAAGGATCGAGCCTTATAAGGACAAGATATGAACCGAGATATACACGACGTACATTTTTCTCCCGAGCTCAACTCCTTCTCGCTCTATCTCGCCTTTACGTACGTAAATACATACGTGTCTATATACATATCAAAAGTATGCACACACATTGCGCAAGATTCGTCTGAGTCACGCTCGACACTTTGGAGAACTCGAGTAAAAAGATTTTCGTCTTCGTTTCGCTCTCGTACGCTCTTTCTTTGCATTTTATTTATTTTCTTATTTTATTATTTCTTTCGTTTTTTCTTTTTTCTTTTTTTTTTTACTCTCCTTGTGTCCTCTTGGCCATTTCTTTTGACTCGACGCTCTCTCATTGCCCATGCTCGAATACACACACAGAAAAAGAGACAGAGAGAGGAAAAGGAAGAGGGAGAGAAAGAGAGAGAACTCACATAAATTCGTTGGTTCGCCATGGTACACGGTGGTTGACGCAACGTGCGTACCCAAGCCACATATATATATACATATACACATACCCAGCGTGGCGAATACACATGCAATCCTTCTAGTACCAGTACGCGGACTCGCCAGGACTCGTTGCGGGGGCCTTCCTGTGAGGTATTTTTTTTTTTTTTTTTTTCTTTCTTAAGCCTCACTCTTTCCATGTACGCATCCACGTGTTTTACCTTTACTTGCCCCTCCCCCACCCCACCCCCTTCGCGTCGATCCACGAGGGCAACCTCCCCCCCCCCCCCCCCCCAAGCCGCAATTCCTCCGTCCCCTTGCTCTCTCACAGTGGAGTCCAGGGCAACGGGGTCGAGTTAAAATAATTTCCTTACATGCAAATGAATCCTACGGCGCAATCGATATTTCTTCGAGCTTGGCGGTTACTACGTGTACAGATCCATACCCACAGAGTACACAGTGACGTATATGTATTTACTTTCATATATATATATTGAAAGTAAACATACGTATATATATATATATGTATGTATGAGTTAAAAATTTATGTACGGTTGTGTATGTATATAAGTAAATATAGACGTGTATGTACGTTGGTTCGAAACCGAGGCCGGAACGGGAGCGGGCGAGCGTTAATTTCGTCGTGGACGACAGAGAGAGAGAGAGAGAGAGAGAGAGTACGCGATATCGCCCGCGGGACAACTAAAGCGAGGCGCCAGGCCCGCGGCGGGCGTCCTTTTTCCTCTCGGGTTTTTTTCTCAATTTTTTTTTTGCTTTTGTGCGCGCGTACCACAGTGTCACACTTATCGATATCCATATCTAGATTCTCTCGAAGGCGCAAAATTGCGCGTTCGATGGACGGTAATGTGAGGCAATAAGAGCCCGAGGATTATTCCACTCGGTCTCGTTCGCAAGGACTCGAAGGAGAAATTCGACGGTCGTTATACTTTTTATATTCGAGGATCTTGCGATTGTTTCGTAATAGAACGGATTAATTAATACCTACGCGTATATATGGTTCAAAATTATTTTAATTATCTGATCCATTTTTTTATATATATTTAATTATATCATGCAGGAGAGACTAATTTGAATTTTTATTTTTCAAAATTGTAATTATTGCCAAGTGAAATAAATTTACAAAGATTATTCGACATTTGGAAAATATTTCTGGAGATATGTTCGGGCGAATATTGAAATAATTTTTTTAAACGGATGCGGACTGGGATGTGCGAGATTCATTTGAGTGACCAGTATTATCTTTAACTGCCTGAATTCAAATATATATATATACGTATTATTACGGTACATCCTGTTATACAGGGCTATCGCGCATGCACACACACACACATACCTATATACATATATAGCGTTATACACACACACACACACACATATATATAGTTATATATATATATATATATATATAGCGTTATGCAATTATAAGAGTAGGATCGCGGTTAAAAGGTGTAAAAATAAATACCGGCGTTGCCTGGCACTGTCGCCCGGTTCCTTAACCCCGATACGCTTGTCGAAATAAAATTTCAACCTTTTAATCGCGTCTCCGTGACTCGCGATCACAACTTTTCCCCGTTGATTTATTGCCCCTTGCGTTACTTCTTTTTCGTTTTCGAATGTCGAGCAATATACAGAAATCCATTAATTTTTTTCCACCTTCACCTCGAACACGTAACGACGACGATTCGTCAAAGCTAGCGGGAACTTGGTGGATGGTTTATTTTCTTGTCGAATCTATAACTTTTTTTTTTGTTGCATTCGTACGGTTCGATGATTATTTCGGTATAAATGAATAATAACGATGACAATCGCGTTGAAAAAATAAATCGATACGAACGTACGAGAGCTTTGCGATGCGATATTTTCGTCTCTGATGGATTCGAATGCGCGTGTAAAGTGATTGAAAGTAACGATACCGAACTACGACGCGAATCGAATGTTTTGTTAATCGCTCGTTGCAAATGGGATTTCGAGAATACGGGACGAATAACTTTGAAACGATTAAAGGAACTAGTCACTAGCGTAATTTTTTTTTATACGCTTTATACATTAAGACAATATTTTGCCAAGGTTACGATTCTCGAACTTCAAACCTAACCAGTTTCGATTCGTCGTTTATTGTTTATATTTATTTATTCGGTGTAAAATCCAAAATTTTGCTCATTTTCATTTACATTTATTTTTGGAATTTGAAAAATATCGATCAACGGTTGAGAAATCAATCAATGATATTCGATAAACGACGACCTCGTGTTTTATTTCATTTCGTTTTATCAAATTATATTGAATTATATTGAATTTTATGTTTTTTTTAATTTCTTTAATTTAACTTTAATTTATGTTTTCTATTTTATTTTACTTTGTTTTATTTTATTGTCGTGTTTGCATTATATTCGATTTACATCGCTATTTTTAATTAACATTTCCTAGAAAGTTTCCAAAATCTCCGGTAGGTGAAATATTCCTATAAATGAAAAAATTCTACATATAGTGAAAATTTGTTTTCTCCACTGAAAATATATTTCATACACGAAAACACGTGGGATATATACACGGGCGAAAATGTGTGCATGCTCGTACGAAAATTTCCATCGCGACCATTAGAGGGAATGAAACGAATATGGAAAAAGTGAAGTGAAGTGGAATAGCGTAGGATCAATGAACGATATACGGTATTATCGACTCAAACTCCGATGGAGTTTTGATGGTGCGAGGTATATCGGCGAATCGGAAAGTTCGTCCTTCCTCCTCGATTTCCCATAAATTTCCCATGCAAATCGACCTTTCACTCACGGACAATTACATCTGCGGAATATGTTACAGCTGTCGAACGAAATCGTATCGTTTCACCCTTTCCAATTTCGATTAAGAGGAGGTCAGTCGTTTGTACATTACTGCGAAATTTCATGTCGAAATCGGACAATTTATCCGACAAAATAAAAAATAAAAAACAGAACGCCAATTTTGTTTCTTAAATTTTATTACGAATCGCTTAGTCGCAAAGACATTGATTAATTCGTCTTTGAATGTTTGAATTAAAATAATCTTGCTTCTTGCTATGAATTGACAAAGAAAAGAAACTATTTAATTGGACACGTTTAACAATCAACCCGATCGTAATCGGTTTGCATTCTTGCATATAATTTCTTGAATTTTAATCTACAAGACAACTATTCACGTCCGGATAAAGTATGTTGATAAAAACATAGTAATTACATTAAAAAAATTATTTATATAATTTTCATTAATCAAGCCTTCTATAAATGGAATATAAAATTAGTTTCACTCTATAAAATATAAATTCACCAATAAAAATAACAAACACGAAGAAAAATCTCGTAATCAGAGAGATAATTATCATTTTATCAGCAGTCGTCGTTTCACGCCTGTCGACTCGGGAGGAGGTCGAAAATATCGAGGTGATAAGAATGAACTGTTATTTCTCGCAGGATCTTCGAGATATACACTCGAAAACCCGTATATGCTCTCATTTTTATCGGAACGATTACTGGTAGATCCGATCGATATCCAGCTCGCGCACGAGTACGTTCGACCCGATACCACCTCGTGATAACGATCGTTGAGACGAAGAATTGACCTTTTCCGTTAGTGATTTGTATCGTTTAAGTATAACATGCGCATGCAATTTCGCAATGTCATCGACGATGCATATTTTTTTATGTTGCCAATATAGCTCGCTTGTCGATAAAAAAAATGAAACAATCAAATCGAAAAAATAATCGATTTATCGATAATTTGATGAAATTGAATTTTTCGCAAACACGATGGAATTTATATTATCAATTTTTTATTACACTTTATCGATTTTAATTTACTCGCATCGATTGTATTTATCAAAATAATCATTATTATCGTTTTTATCGATAATTGTATTATTACAAAAATTATATTATTTCATTCCCTACCAAAATTTCGTCCGGCCCCTTCTTTCATCACGGAAGACGCTGAACAGACGCGTTATACATTATGATAATGACTCCGTGAGAAAAACCGCTGTTATCCGACTTGAAATTAACTCGTGGCTGGAAAATGATTCTGGTTTTTTTTTTCTTTCTCATCGAGTTTTGCCAGTACCGTATGGCCATTACTCGAACTTTTATCACTCCTGAGTGGGTCGCGGGAAGGAAAAAAGAAACCGACGTATAAACTCCAAGAGTAAGCTAAAAGCGAAGGAAGATAAACACTCCCACCGGAATGCGAGATGACGGAACGAAAGCTCGTTAAAGCTCGACTCGAGCTTAACGCTGCGCGTAAACTACGTGTATATACATTTTTTACAGCTTAGATATACGATCCATGCATGATAATAATATCGATAAAAAAAAAGTAAACGACGCGCAAAAATCGAGACGAGAGATTTATTTCGTGTCGAGACGAACGCTGAAAAATCTCGTTGACAAATACATATTTTACCAGGAAGGAGAGTTCGTGCTGTACGTGTACATCGACCAAGGATTTGTTCGAACGAAGAGAGAGAGAGTACTAAACCGGCGAATTATAAATCCTGTGGAAGCGGATGAATTAAGTTTAAACTACTTCACTCTGCATTATAAATCATGCGAAATTACGAAACGATAACGTTAATCTCTCCGAGTGGGATATTAGTATTCTGAATATTTTACGATTTTTCGTAAAAACGCATGAAACAGGAACGAGCTTCGTACAAATATCGCGAATATGCTATAGATTTTATCCGAAAGCTGAATAATAATTAATATTTTCGATAACCAACACATATTGGGAACTAGATATTTTTTATGATCGTACGATTATTTATTCATTGATTTGTCGTCGTATATGCAATAGTAATCTCGTGTTATAATTACCGCGCGTGCATATGGTAGAATGAGAAAAATTCACTTTTCATCTTCGTTATTCTTATTTTTGTATTATCGAAAAAATAATATTTCAAAAAAAAAATAGATACAGATTTTATCGATTGTACGTCCTTAATAAATTTATTCTGCAAACATTATCCAATCATTGTTCAACTTCCAATAATTAAATCTTCTTCATGTAACGGTTAAATATAAATTTTTTCATTTTATTATTATTTATTATTATTGTTAGCAAAATTCATTTTTATCCGCGATTTTGATCAAAAAGGGAGCAAATACACGAGTCTCTAGGAGCTTGGGTAGCGACTTGGTTATCGACTCAGGTATGCGTTAAGAGTTAATTGATCATTCAATTACTGAATCTTAAAAGTCTGCATAGCAAATCGATTGACTAGTTAATGGAATTAATTTATCGTAAATAAGATATCCGATGGGCAGACATGTGTCGAGACAAGCATCGATGTCTCGTCGATGAATGTACTCCGAGCATCGGGAAATATTCGAAAATGCTGATTCATCGATGTGTCGTATTAAATTATTTTTGTTAATTCAAAATTGAGGAGGGCCATACTATCGGGCGACAAGTTCGTTCATTATTTATTCGGTCTTCGAGTTTCCAACCCTCGATTTAATATTCTCGTCGTCCGCACGAAAATTGTATAGATTAATCGAATAAACATTAATCGATATTAATCCGTACAAATGACATCGCAAACATTGAAGCGAATATCGACAGGTCCAAAAAATTGCATTACCGAAGAAACGTTAAAAATCGATAATAAAATTGAGGAATTTTTTTTTAATCGTCAATTAGCGATGTTCAACGATAATATTCCAATGACACATCGAAAACAAATATTCCCGCTGACGTTACTCGACAAATTTCTCTGTTGATACAAATGGATAAAACAAATGCAAAAAGTATTCTTCCCTTGCATTTCCTCGTCACCGCGATAAGCATCGATTTTCTTCATGAAACGAGCGCGAGTCTCTCTCTCTTTATCTCTCGCCACTTGACTCAATAATTCCCTCATCCCCGTCGCCGTGTATGCGCATCGATGAAAATCCCATAATTCATTCGTATATGGGAACGATAAATCATAGTCTCGGTCGGTCGAGTAAGGACATTTTTCGTTGGCAAAATAAAAAAAAAATATATATATATGTACGTATATATATATATATATTTATATAGCCTCAGGACAGATGTCAGAATTTATAATAGTGGCGCATACGGAGCCAACTAGACGACGTATATTTTAGTACAGCTGAACCACGGTGCATATGTGCTCAGACCTAGGACAACGTACGACGCTGTGCGACATCGTCGCACGTAAAAGTGATTAGCGCCGCGTGACGACAAATCTGGCCAGTTAAATTCATTTTTTTCTTTTTTTTTAATCTCTTATCTACGATTTATAATTATAATAAAAAGCGTGTAAGAGCTCTGAATCTTTACCTTATTATTTCTTTTTTCTCTTATCCATCGATAATAACAGATTTTTGTTTCTCACTCCTCTGTCTCTCACACACTTTTATCAAATTAAAAAAAAACAGAAACAATAAAAAATTTCAAAATAAATAATCGATCAAATAATCGAAACAATTATGCGAATAAAGTCCTTGGTTTAACGATTAAAAATTCACTGTAATTATTATGCACCTGCAGAGCGTTAAGTGTCATTAAACGTTTGACAACGAATATCGACGAATCCTTGTCTGCATTATATTTCGTTCGTATCTCGATCCTTGTTTTTTTTTTTTTTTTTTTTTTTTTATTCTTTCGTTTTTATCTCAGCATAATCTGCTTTTGTCGCTTACGTTAACGAGGGAATTTTTCTTTTTCTTTTTAACGAGGCGGGATATTAGAAGCGCGCGAGGCGATTCGCATCGATTGACGAGAGATTGCCGCGAAGGCTCACGACACTCTCGCGAGGCGCAAGCGAGTCGGACTGGTCGTACAAGCGAGTCGTCGGTGGTTTTATACGAGCGACCGGTGTCGACGTCTTTCGCTCTCGCGTGGCCGTGGCTACTGCTGCTACTGCTGTTGCTGCTGCTGCTGCTGCGAGTGATGATGATGATGATGATGCTGTGTGCTCGCGGATCCGGACACCCGCCACGGCATGCTCGACTTTTTCAAACTAATGGCTCCATACTGGTGACGCGAGGAGCGACGTTCGAATCGAGCCAGTACCGGAATTACGTCTTCGCGTAACAAGTATTGCACGTAAAAGATTAATGTCCCAGTCATCGAACGTACGGAAAACGGAGAATGACATCGTTCGCATCGAGTTTCAATCGTTTTATCGATTAAAATCCGATTCTGATTAAACAGGAACGTCGTAATGTACAATTTTTATAAAATTGAGCACTCGTGCAGGACACTATCTTCCTGATATAGATACGAGTAAGATTTTTGTGAAAATACCATGTTCATTGTATCGGGCGTTCATGAATTTCGAATTTCGAAGCACGTCATGATTGTCGCAAATTGTACTCGTCCTTCGTGAAATATCATGTTCAGGACTCGTGACATTTTGCATTTTATTATTAAGGACATTACGTTAATATAAGAATAATCGGCGATAAAATTAATTCCTCTGTATACTCGTGACCTTTTTATTTATTTACCATCTGAAAAGTTCATCGAGTATTTCCGAATTTTCATGAAATCAAACGTCACGACCAATATTCATAAAAAAAACGAAACCTTCGTGATAACTGCTAATTCGTCATTATAACGACGACCTTCGTTGTAACGCGATTTTTTAATTTTCCTTCCAACCATTCGCTCACGTTTTAAAAGCCATTGGTTCCTAAACCCTTCGCATTAAACTCGCGAATCGTAAAAACAGTTTACTTTCTCGCGTATCAAAGAACGCCGAAATATCAATTAAAAGGATTTTTATCACGGACGAACGATTGGAAGATTCGCTTTGTTATAATGTAAGACCGCGATGCCGACTTTATTTACAGTCGGTGACTTCATTGCGTCGGAGTAGCTTACACTTGGCTCGTACCATTAATATCATACGTGCTATCGCATTTGGATGGATATCACAAACGTAACAACTTTCAGAGTGCACACCCGGTCTCGCGACGGAGGGTACGAAACGGCAGAGGAGATTCGAGAAGACGACGCGCGCTCACTTGTCACTTTTGTCGGGTTTGCCTTCGTCTCTTGGCGTAGACATCGGAGAATCCCCGCGGGTCTCGAGCATGACGAGCTTATCACTCCATGTCGAGCTGCAACGGATACCCGATACGAGACTCGCTGCTTATTGCGTCGCGTCGTATCGTTCCTTCGAGTATAATTATACTTACGTCGACGTATATAATCGGCAATTTACCTTGCGTTTCCGACCGACGGTATCGCCCGGATCTCGTTCGTACGCACGAGCTGCGCGCTTCGATCGGACATTATCGAGGGGCTCTCATTATGACATTAAATCCGGATAATTGATTCACGATAATCGAGCATAATGGGCAGAATAATTTTTTATTTAAGTATAGACTCGCGTTTCGCTCGAACGAATTCCGATTGATTGATGTTCGATTAATAATAATCTTGAGAATGATATCAATAAAACTAATCGATCTTAAATGAACTTGGGATTATTTGTGTATATCAATTTATCTGTCTACGACAGTGTTGAGATTTGATCGAGGTATGGTCGAATAAACGAAAAAAATCGAAAAATGAACAACAGCTCTTTCGATTTAAAACATTTTTTAATTACTCGACCATTTTCAATTATTCGACCAATTATGCTTGATTAAAGGCATGATTAGTCGAATAATTTTTTTTCAAATTATAAACTCGCGTTTTTGTTCATAAAATTGTTAATAACTTCAAAGTCGGTTAAACAAAAAACACACAAAATAGATAAATAAACGGAAGAAGTAATCTTCGTACTCTCTTCATTATTTGTATCTCGATAACGTCGAGATTTTGTAATATTGCCGAGGAAGCTGCTCGAATCGTCGCGAAACTCGGCCTTTGCACCAAGCGCATTATTTCACTCGGATAAACCATATTTTTTTTTATTACGTCGATATCGTCGAAGAGACAAATTGTCGCTTATCAAACATCAATTCCGGCTCGTAAAGTCGGAAACTCGACAACCAATATGGCGGCCGCCTCGAACCGTCCGCGATCAGTTCCGCGAGAATTCCAATCGAACAGTGCAATTTCCTATTACCTGTCAAGATAATATGGTCATAAAGAAAAAAAAACAGTGCGGAGACTTTGCGGTTGATAAGCCGCGGCGCCTACCGATGATTTATACTCTCTCTCTCTCTCTCTCTCTCTCTCTCTCTCTGTAGCTCATCCGCCGTTCGACTCGACTCTCGTACCTACATGCCTCCCCCCCCTGCTCCTCCACACCTCCCTCCCTCCCCACGAGCCATTCGGTGCCTGCTGGCCACATGAGTCATTCCTATTATCAGCAGGTTGTGAAGGGAAGGGGGTGGAGTGCTAGACCGCGGAACATTACGATCGTTCTCAGTCGGTTTTGTCTCGTTCGTCAAACGAGATTGACGACGTCATATATATATAATACGTATTTTGCGAGAGAGGCGCAAAAACGCCACTCAACGTTTGCATTTACAAGCGAAAGGTGGATTGACGCGTGACAATAACAATGGTATTTTTCGTCGTCGGTTGAAGTACGAATTTGTGGTCGAATAAATAAAACAAAAAAAAACAAAAAAAAAACTGTTGCAGACGGAAAAAAAATTGACGAACAAGCGTTACGTAGTTTTCCAAACGACCCGACGATACGCAAACAGTCGCAAAAACATAAATATTTTGATAGAAAATGTACAGTATCGTTGCTTCGAATCGTCTCGAGAGATTATTTATCGTATCTTTTTGGAGCGTCGACTGAGACGCTATATGTATATATTTCAGCATGCTCATGAAAATATTATTCAGAAACATATAATCCTACCAAAAATGAAGAAAGGAAGGCACGTGTATTTTCACTGGGGTTTCCCGTTGAGGGACTAGGCCGATACATCTGTACATTTATTAAACTATTCTCTTTCGCCGTTTATTGTTTTCAAAAAGAAATTTAGTTATTCGTTAGACGAGGGTTACAGCTGCGAGTGGATTAAAGGTTTTACCAAAAAACCCGGCAGCCTGCCGAACCCTCGAAAACAATCAAACAGTTTCGACGTGAGTAAAAACCCGGTGTACCCTTCTGGTGACCAAATGTTTTATTGCTCTGCGTTTTTCCCCAAAGGGAAAGGTACGTACGCGAAAACGTACACTCTTGTACAGAACAGTAACTCTTCATCGAATCATCTAGAGATGCCGACCACCCAATGAAAATGCATGTTGCACATTTGTGTGGACTTCTAACCCAGCAAAGGGAGGGGGAGTAAACTCACGCTCATGATTTCTTCTTTTTTGGGAACAGTTCTTGCTTGAATGTCGCCGAGTCGACACCGAACTCTAATGTTGCCGAGTCAACATTAAATTAAAGGGTTCGATTAAGTGTCCGAGCCAACACGATCCTGAGCGTTACACTAACGTCGCTCAGTCAACCTGTTAAGATTAACTTCCAATAAGCACACTATATGTACACATTATTCAAGTTTTGAAAAATACAGTTTATTTATCGAGTCAGTGTATCCGAGTATACCTTTCTTATCCGAAAATAGCCTCCCTTTATTAATTTAAAGTGTGGCATACTGAACTCCCTTTGTCACATTGCGGTGCAGTGAGATTTACGACCTCGCTGGAATAACAAATTTTCACGAAAGAAGTTTAGTACGAAACATTTTGGTCCTTCGAGCCGGATTAGTGAAAAAACTTGACATAAATGTGAAGTGCAGTGTGCGAACATTCAACTGAGTCCATCAGTCAACCTCATCGTAATCTCCAATCGAGGAAGGAAGCGGCAGATCAACTACAGGGCAGAAAGACAATCAACAGCGGGGGCCTCAGACAATAATTGAAGGCGTTGACAACAAAGTAGTAAGCTCGTTGACAATTATTATCACCGATACTCCCATATTTAACCGATCCCTTGACCTTCCACAACATAAGCATGGCGAACGCGATTGAGATTAGACACCTCGTGAAGAAACGCGGCACTCTGAAAGCACAAATAACGTCATTCAAAACTTTTCTGTCACGATACGATGGAGGAAATGCAATCGATTGTACCAGAATCACAACACGATTGAATAAATTCAAGGAAACGTTCGCTAATTTTGATACGATATGCGATCAGTTGGACGAACTGGACGATGAGCATGATCACACGTCAGAAAGAATATCGATCCAGGAAGAATATCTCGATTTAATTTGCGACGCCGAAAAATTAATTGCCGCGACTAATCAGCCCACATCAATGAGCGAGCGTGACAGCGAAAACGCCGTAGGGATCGAAAACACGAGCGAGCAGTCTCAGTCGAGTACCCTGCGGTTGAAATTACCTGAGGCATCCCTTCCGAAATTCGATGGAAGGTACGAACAATGGCTCAGTTTTAAGGATTCGTTTCTCGCTATGATCGGTAATCGACGCGAGTTAAGCAATGTCACAAAACTGCAATACCTCAAGACGTGTCTCTCCGGGGATGCTGCGCGTAAATTAAATATCTTCAACATCTCAGAAGAAAACTACGCACGAGCATGGGAATTGCTTCAGCAATCGTATCAAGACGAGAGATTGATAATTACGCGACATCTAAGTCTGCTGATAAATTTGCCGAATCAGAATAAAGAGAGCGCGATGGGATTAACTCGACTTGCTGATGAAACCCAGCAGCATGTAATGTCGTTACAATCGCTTAACGTCGAAGTAGGAGAAAAACTCGTAGCACAGCTACTCGTAGAAAAACTCCACAAAACAACGCGTCAAAAATGGGATGAGTCGTTACAACGAAACGTATTTCCCAAACTTGATCAGCTCATAGAATTTCTCTATGCTACTGCTTCAAGACTTGCTCAATGGGAACGGGAAGAACGCGAGGGAAATCAATCCTCACAGAGAATAAGATCGAAAGACGCATCTAAGGCCGTACGGTCGATGAAGACCTTAATTACGACAGCATCCGCAAAATGTTCTGTCTGCGCAGGAGAGTTACATCCTTTGTACAGATGCGAAAAATTCCGCGAACTTCCCGTACAAGCACGAGTGAAAATCGTGAAGGAGGCATCCCTGTGCATGAATTGTATGCGATCACACGGGACTAAAGAGTGCAAATTTCGTAGCTGTTCTCAATGTAACGAGCGGCACAACACTCTCTTACACGAAGAGAAATCGCCTAGTGTAGCACCAACTCAGAATTGACAAGTTGCGCCCATGGGAGTGAACAATAACTGTCCGTCGGAAATAAGCACGCCGAAGAGCAATTCGATGGTGGCAAGGACAGCACAGTCATTACAATTAGGGTCCATAGATGCCGATCGTCGGATGTCGTTAACATTAAACACATCGATGCGAGAGTTAATGACGAGTGCGACTGTCGACATTTATGATTCAAAACGCCGACGAATACGATGTCGTGCGTTATTGGACACCTGTTCGACGGCTAATCTTATCACGGAACGATTGGCCTCGGCACTACGTTTGCCGAAGAGAAGATTGTCCATTCCTGTGGGCGGTTTGGACGACAATGCCACTATGACAAGGCATGCAGTCACCGCTACAATCAAATCAATTCACAATGAATTTGAGAAGAAATTAACGTTTCTCACAATCAGAGGTATATCCGAGTACATACCAACAGAAACGATCAAACGGGAATCAATTGCAATTCCCTGTAATATACCATTAGCAGATCCTGAGTTTCACAAATCTGCCAAGGTAGATTTGCTTATAGGCTCGGGTCCAACACTATCCATGCTTTGCGTGGGTCAGATCAATCTTTCTGATAAAACCACGGATCTGATACTTCAGAAGACGCGCCTCGGATGGATCCTTGGTGGAAATGTCGCCGAGCAAAAATTGACGAACGCAACTTGTTTACTGGCCGATGTCCAACAAGACCTTACGCGTTTTTGGAAATTAGAGGATGACATCACTACGAAACATTTGTCAAACGAAGAGCTCAAATGCGAAGAGCACTTTCGACGGCATACGACGCGTGACGCAAACGGTCGATACATAGTGTCCCTCCCTTTCAAGGATGGTCATCCAAATTTCGGTGATTCACGAAGAGGTGCAATGAAGCGGTTTAACGCCCTCGAACGAAGGTTCAAAGGCAACAATGACCTACGACAAAGATACACCGCAGTCATTGAAGAATACCTGGACCTGGGGCACATGACCGAGTGTTCGGCAAACGATGACACCGGTTTCTATTTGCCACACCATGCAGTCTTTAAGGAGTCAAGCACTACCACTCAGGTTCGCGTCGTCTTTGATGCATCCGCGAAATCTAGTAACGGATTATCCCTAAACGACACGTTGATGGTAGGACCGACTATTCAAGATGACATTTTCTCACTGACTCTTCGGTTTCGATTACATAACTACGTTGTCACAGCTGACATAGAAAAAATGTATAGGCAATTCATCGTTCGAAACGAGGACAGGAAATATCAGAAGATTCTATGGTACGGAAAAGATGGTCTCACAGCTTACGAGTTAAATACGGTTACATTCGGAATAGCCTCAGCTCCGTATTTGGCCACACGATGTCTACACCAATTAGCTGATGACGAGGGGCACAATTATCCAGCTGCCGCACGAAGCATTAAACGCGATATGTACGTAGATGATTTGTTAACAGGAGCACAGACGATTTCAGAGGCTCGGGAATTGCGTTGCCAAATCATCGATCTTCTCAAATTAGGAGGTCTTCGTTTAAGGAAATGGGTTTCAAACGAGCCAACCATACTCGAAGGACTTCCTGAAGACGATATGAACCAAACTCTTTCGTTCGATAAAGAACAAGCCTTAAAAACGCTGGGTATTCTTTGGAGTGCAAGGGAAGATTGCATAAGGTATACCGTGAAACCGATCATGTTCAGAGAAATCGTTACAAAGCGAAAAATACTCTCAGAGATCGCAAAGATTTTCGATCCGCTGGGTTTGCTCGGCCCCGTCATATTGTACGCTAAACTCTTGATGCAGAGGCTCTGGTTGCTAAAAATGAATTGGGACGAATCCGTTCCAATCCACGTCCGCACTGATTGGGTCACATATTGCGAACAATTGGGTCTCATAAACGATTGGTCTTATAAACGACAGGTCATAATCCCGGACTGTAAGGAAAAACAGATACACGGATTTTGCGATGCCAGTGAAAGGGGATATGGAGCGTGTATATATATTGTCTCCAGGGATGAACACGATACTAAACACTGCAAACTGCTCTGCTCAAAGTCTCGAGTCGCACCATTGAAGGTCATCACAATACCTCGACTCGAATTATGTGCAGCCCATCTATTAGCGAAACTTTTCTCGCGCCTAATGAAAACCATAGACATAGTACCCAATAAGGTTTTCCTTTGGACGGACTCTATGGTAACGCTTCACTGGATAAATAAATCTCCACACACGCTCAAAACCTTTGTCGGAAATCGAGTCGCAGATATTCAAGGGAAAACAAATTCGACGGATTGGCGACACATTTGTTCGGAAGATAACCCAGCCGATATGCTGTCCAGAGGACAACTTCCACGTGAATTCATGAGAAATACTCTCTGGATGAACGGACCACCATGGTTACAAAACGATGAAAAAACATGGCCCTCAAGCACCATAGAGATCCCGCACGAAACGCCGGAGACTCGGAAAATTGTTTGTTTTGCGACCTCGGTAGAAAATGATTTCTTCGAGAAATTTTCCTCTTTCACAAGGTTGAGACGTGTTGTCGCTTATTGCTTGCGTCTCAAACCAGGCAACAAATTTAGCGGATCCTTACAGGTAGAAGAGCTCAATAAGGCGGAAAAGAAGATCATTAGTCTCACACAAACAATCACCTTTAAGGACGAAATACACAAGCTCAGTAGAGGAAAGCGAATTGAAAATAAAAGCAAGTTGAAATCACTCGATCCATTTATAGACAATGAAGGAATTCTCCGAGTCGGAGGACGATTGAATAATGCACTGTTGCCGTACGAACAACAACATCCAGCAATTCTTCCCCGATCTCATCATGTGACGAACCTTCTTATCGAAAATTATCATCAGCAAAACCATCACTCAGGAGTCCAAACGACATTATATTCGCTACGTCGTCAATATTGGCCCATTGATGGAAGGAACCAAGTTCGCCGAATAATACGACGATGTATGCGATGCTTCCGAGCGAATCCGCCAACGACGGATTATACCATGGGAAATCTACCCGCTGTACGAATCACACAGGCACGCGCTTTCTGCAATGTTGGTGTCGACTACTGTGGCCCGTTTTATATCAAGGAGAAAAAATATCGCAATCGAGCCAAGGTAAAGGTCTATGTTGCGGTATTCGTCTGTCTTGTCGTAAAGGCGACCCACTTAGAGGTCGTGAGCGACTTAACAACAGAAGGGTTTCTAGGTGCCCTCCGCCGATTTATCTCTCGCCGAGGAAGGCCACACACGATAAGCTCGGACAACGGGACAAATTTTGTCGGAGCAAACAATGAATTGTCAGAACTTTATGTGACATTCAATTCTGCAAATCATCAGACAAAAACAACATCCTTTCTGGGGGATCAGGGTATCAAATGGCACTTTATTCCTCCACTATCACCTAATTTCGGTGGATTGTGGGAATCCACAGTTAAAACGTTTAAACATCATCTTAAACGAGTTATTGTTAATGAATTATTTACTTTCGAGGAATTTAACACGCTTGTCATCGAAATTGAAGCCATTTTAAACTCCCGTCCTCTCACTCCCATATCAACTGATCCCAACGACATTCTTGCGTTAACTCCTGGTCACTTCCTAATCGGTGAATCGTTAACGAGCATACCTACTCCGGATTATACTTCCACGCCCGTAAATCGTTTGTCGCGCTGGCATCATCTGCAAAAGATTCGACAGGACTTCTGGACGAGATGGAACAAGGAGTATCTGAATGAACTCAACGTAAGGAAGAAATGGACCACTGGAGACCACTCAATCAAAGAAGGGACTCTGGTCCTCTTGAAGGAAGACCATTCCCCACCAATGCAATGGTCAATGGGGCGAGTCACAAAGGTTCATCCTGGAACAGACGGGGTGGTGAGAGCTGTGACTGTTAAAACCGCAAGTAGCGTTTTGGATCGAAACGTCAGAAGGCTGGCCCCATTGCCAATTGATGAGAAAGACATTATATAGTGACCATTCTCGTGTGAATCTAAGAACATTCGTTTTACTTCACCAATTATTTATACATACTTCTATTTTAGCGGTTGATCGGAATCCTCTCAACGGGGGGAGTCTGGAGCGTCGACTGAGACGCTATATGTATATATTTCAGCATGCTCATGAAAATATTATTCAGAAACATATAATCCTACCAAAAATGAAGAAAGGAAGGCACGTGTATTTTCACTGGGGTTTCCCGTTGAGGGACTAGGCCGATACATCTGTACATTTATTAAACTATTCTCTTTCGCCGTTTATTGTTTTCAAAAAGAAATTTAGTTATTCGTTAGACGAGGGTTACAGCTGCGAGTGGATTAAAGGTTTTACCAAAAAACCCGGCAGCCTGCCGAACCCTCGAAAACAATCAAACAGTTTCGACGCGAGTAAAAACCCGGTGTACCCTTCTGGTGACCAAATGTTTTATTGCTCTGCGTTTTTCCCCAAAGGGAAAGGTACGTACGCGAAAACGTACACTCTTGTACAGAACAGTAACTCTTCATCGAATCATCTAGAGATGCCGACCACCCAATGAAAATGCATGTTGCACATTTGTGTGGACTTCTAACCCAGCAAAGGGAGGGGGAGTAAACTCACGCTCATGATTTCTTCTTTTTTGGGAACAGTTCTTGCTTGAATGTCGCCGAGTCGACACCGAACTCTAATGTTGCCGAGTCAACATTAAATTAAAGGGTTCGATTAAGTGTCCGAGCCAACACGATCCTGAGCGTTACACTAACGTCGCTCAGTCAACCTGTTAAGATTAACTTCCAATAAGCACACTATATGTACACATTATTCAAGTTTTGAAAAATACAGTTTATTTATCGAGTCAGTGTATCCGAGTATACCTTTCTTATCCGAAAATAGCCTCCCTTTATTAATTTAAAGTGTGGCATACTGAACTCCCTTTGTCACATTGCGGTGCAGTGAGATTTACGACCTCGCTGGAATAACAAATTTTCACGAAAGAAGTTTAGTACGAAACACTTTTCATATTTTTTATTTAAACGAAAAATCTTTTGAGATATCGTACGAATTTCCAAACAATAATAATTGTTTTTTTTTATCAAAATTGATTTTTTAACAGTCCGAAATGAAAGACTATTCGATCGTTTGTATTAGGAACTCGTTATTTGTCGACGAAGATCGGGATAATTGAATTCATGGTCTAAAGAAGAATCTCACCGTGGCATTTATTAGCGGGATTGAATCGTCCTCGATGTCGCGTCCATGCTACACCCGTTTCTGAAATTTTGCAAACCGAGGCGCGTAGAAGATACAAGATTTATCCGATGTTTGCAGACGGCGCGCACAGATAAGACGGATGGAGCGCATTCCGCATCTTACCCTCGTGAAATATGCATACACACGTATCGAAAGACGCTTGCTCGATACACCGCCAATCTCGGATATCTCAATGCATATATATATATATATAGAGAGAGAGAGATTTTTTTTCATTTATGACTGTTTGGACTGACGAATGACTCACAAATTGTTTCCACGAATCGCCTCGACCTCGAATCCGCATCGCGCCTGTACACTTGGCTTTACAATTGCACGATTATAGCAAATAATTAAAATTGGCAAAATATTAGTAATTTTGATGATATCGATCGATTCGAAACTAAAATTCAAAGTTGTTGTTTTTTTTTAATTTTCATTGTCCAATATTCGCCAAATTTTGTTTAAACGCGTATTCGGCTTACGATTAGTCACGCGTATTAGTTTTTGGACTCAATTCTTAACACCGACTGACTGACGAAAATATCGATTGCAATCATAGGCATATGAATCAATCGTCGAAAAAAATAGTATAATATAATATAACTAGATAGATATATGTATATATATGTATATCGATCATATTCCACTTGCGGCTACATCGCGTGTACGTAGCTGAGAGCGATTAAAGTTCTGGTATCATTGATAAAATTGATAAGGCAGGAATTCGTCTACGATGAATTATCGATAAATTTCTCTCGACATTCTTTATGTACCTTATTGTACATATTGTATGTAGGAAAAGAGAAGGATTAATTTAATTAATTTTTGCAATTTTAATATTTCCGGTCTATACCGGAAATAATTGACTCGATCCTTGCTGATAAGACTGTCGCGTAATCGATAGTTTCAAGGTCGCCACACTGGATCAAATGAATCCGATCGATCTCGTTATCTCGTCATTAGTCTTCGACCCGGTGAACGCACGTGCGAGAGAAACAAAGTTACGTTTCGTCCCTGCTGTTACTGAGATTATTGAATTTATCTCGAGGAAAGTACAAACTCTTTTCTTTTCGAGAAGGCGAGAAATGGAAAGAGTAAGCGAAGAAGATTTTCATCCTTTTTCTTTCGTTACGTCGCGGAAAGAAGAATTCGAAGGAGAAGCGAGAGAAGACGGGTGGGATTGAGACGTATACGTTGTCCGGAGGCTCGTAAGCCTTTTAAGGGTGAACGAATTGGTATTGGTAAAAAAGTAGAGATTGCAACCGCAAGAGTGATCCATCTTGGTGTGAGAGAAAGCTTCGCTAAAGATAAGAACAAAAAGGGGTACAGTCATTGGCCATCTAAGTAAAAGAAAGATAGTGATCGGCTTTCTAAATTAACAAGGATAATTACCGATCTACATCGTAAATCGATGAAAATAATCGTCGTTAGCCCGAAAGGCGAACGAGATAGCAGATATTTTACTGAACGCAAATGCAAAAACTTTTATGAAGTTTGTCTCATAAAATTTTGAGTGGTTTATTTTTATATGTGAAAGTTTAGACTAATTCGACGCTGCTTACGAAAACTAGCATGTTTCAGATTTCTTACGAAGAGAAGCACGTTTGATATCACCGCGAAAACTAGCATGTTTCGACTTTTGACACGAAAACTAGCACGTTTCGATATTTGCCGCGAAAACTAGCATGTTTCGGCTTTTGCCACGAAAACTAGCATGTTTCGGGCATGCCAGTTATCGTGGCAGAAGCCGAAACATGCTAGTTTTCGCGTCGAATATCGAAACGTGTTGGTTTTCGCGGTGAAATTAGAAACGTGTTAGTTTTCGTAAGAAATTTGAATCGTACCACTTTTCGTAAGCAGCGTCGAATTATTCTCGATCGATAATCTATGAGCGTAAAAAGTTTTGCCTCGATTCATTATAATATTCGCAGGAATTAATAAGTTATATTTATTTTTTAATTCGAAGGCCTATTGAATTTTTAGCACTTTATTCATTTCAGCCAAAATCAATAATTAAGTAACTCGAAAGTGCAAAGATTTAGTACGGCAGGTGAAAAATGTCAAAAATCAAAATTACAAGAGAACTAACGAATTACATGTTTGTTTTTGTTTTTTTTTTCATAAAAATATCATTATTTTTTGGAAATTATTTTTAACTTTGCGGGTAAATGCAAAATACCGTTATATTTCTTGTACGCCAATCACACAGCCGATTTTTTTCCCAAACCGACGAATTACCGCAAGGTCGTGGTCAATGCCGATAATCCAATAGTGGAAAAGAGAAGTAAAGTCTGAAAAAGCCCGATCTCGCACCGGATGAGAAAGACGGCTGACTTCGTTCTCGGATATTCCGGTTAAGCTCCGAACTAAGTCCGCAAAGCCGTGTTACGGAAAAAGCAGACCTATTCGCGATGTCGAAAGACCGAAAGTGGAGAAAAGGATCGAAAGAAAAAGACGCGGAAAAGGGTCGAGAAAGTCGAGCAATATGTGTTGTGCGTGTGGAAAAAATGAGCAAAAATATAAATCACACCACAAAGTACCTCTTTAGTAGCCCATATATAGGTCTAAGCTTGACGCTAAAGTGATTGTCTTCCCACTACGATAATCGTTTGGATTTTTTATTTAGTATAAATGATAAAAAGATAGACACAAGATAAATCGTCCTATAGAAAATAAAATCTCTTTTTCCTTCGAACTGTCTCTATTTATCTCTCTCTCAGCCACTGTTGCTTTCGTCAGTTTGCCGAGATTCATCGGAAAATTTATAAATATTGAACAGACGAGAGGCGAGATGAGAGTATTTATTTATTTTAAAAAATTCGACTGAAAAACGAATAAATTAAATTTGCGTCGATTAAACTCGAAGAAAATCGAATCAAATCCATTTTTACGAGGCATATATTTCGATATTGGTAAAGATAATTTAAGTTGAAATTTTAAATGACCCGTTAAACTCACGAGTATGACGATCGATCGGGGTTCGTGGGGTAGATACCAAACGCGAACACGTTTTCTTCGTGATATTGGAAACTGGAAGGGTGCACGGCAATTGGTGGTTAACGAGGAGTTGCATCGAGGCAGAGCGCGTGCTTGATGCATCGGCATTGCCGAAGGAGAGAACGGTGGTTAAGGGTAACGGTAGTATAATAGTTGCTGCAAGACTTCCCACAAGCCCTCGGGGGCTAAAACCCAAGAGCCACATGTACTTTCATCCACTTACTCTTTTGCTACCCCTTCCAACCCCCCACCCCCACCTTCAGCCCATCTACCCCCAAAACGGTGGTAGACGATAACACCACACAAAATTAGATCAACGCGATCGTTCCCCTCTCACCTAAAGGTGTTATTAACGATCGTGCACTCTTAATTATAAGACAGGAAATAAAATACAACGAAGCAAGGAAAAAATAATTATTGAACAAAAAATTCCATTTCTCACGTCCAATTTAATTTACGCAATATTACGCAATGTACGATATTAATAATTCTCTCGATAAGAAAAATTTGTTATAGAACTTAGAAAACTTATCGTTATTTATCGTCGTTTTGGAACTTACATTATTTATATCAAAATTTCATTAGGTTATCAAAAACGAAAAAAATTATACATCGAGCAAAAATACTTAGAAGTGTGATGGACCAATTGTGTGATTCTTAAAAAAAGAACACATGTCGCGAATTCACCATTTGCATAATATTAATATACAGTGTGTCCCAAAAGTCTTGCACCAGCCTGGTGTCTGCGGATAGCCAACGGTGCCATAAATTTATGCGCAAAGTCCACATGGTCAATTGGCGATAGTGTATAAATGAGAAACGTTCGAAATTATCCAATCAATGAGCTGGACTCACCGGGGCTCGTACGTGATGAAAAGGATAGCAACGCATATCCAAAGCTTAGAGGGACATCGATCCTCGCTGGTGCGAAGCTAGATTATATCCTATGCCTGGCGAATACGAGTCATCGCCTGTCGATCCTACTTTGTACAGACTTTGCTCACACGCTGCTATAGTAACGAGAGCAACGTAACGATCGATGTCCCTTCAAACTTGGAATACGCATTGTTATCCTCTCGATTGCGTCTGAACGCGGCGGATTTCGGCTCTCCGATTGGACCACTACGTTCGTTTAAAAACTATTACGAATTGACTGTGCAGACTACGCACAAATATACGTATAATAATATATATTAATATATATATATATAATATATATATATATATATATATTCGCGCGAATTAATATAATATAACGTCGATGTGATATTAATATATAGGTATATAATATAATTATATATATTGATATATATATATTAATATACATCGCCGTTATATATATATTTGTGTGTGTGTGTGTGTGTATGTATGTGTATAAATGGATAATACAAACGATGGTCTATTTATGTAGATACAAGGTGTTTCGCTTATATTATCTTACAATAGAGTATTGCTGCGCGATAAAACATACCGCAATAGAAGTAAGTAGAAGAGTACCAGGAGCGGTAGGAGCAACAGCACCTCGGGATGCAGCTTTAACTTCGTCCCGCGTGCGCGCTTGTGAAAACGTCTTTACGGCATTCACGATATTAGTTTTCCAGGCTCGAGTCTCGAGACGGCCCGACTCTCCCGTAGTCGAAAGTACAAGAAGGAAAGCGACGTCTATGCACTCACTTATACATAGACACGATGCAACCGTACACGAGGCCTTCCGTCTCAACTCAACCAACCAAAGAAAATATCTCTCACATTTTCCCCACGTACAGACTTAACGTTATTCTCTTTTTTACATAATTTCAATACTTCGGCCCTGAAGAAAAAATTTCGGTCACCTTGATACTTAAATTCGTACTGAAGTGCGAGCTTTTGAATTTCTCATTGTTTTTTAAATAGAAAAAATGTTTAAACCACGTCGATAGTGGAAATTATCGATGAAAATTTTTCGAAAAAATCGTACGAGAGTAGTTTTATGGGGTGTCGAAAATAATAGGCAAAATAGAAAGATATTGGAGGCGTTTCGGGAAAGAATAGCCAACTTGGCGCCGAATGCCCCATCCATGCTCACACACACACACACACACACATACACACATTATATATGTATATACAATACGATGCATTGGATGATAGGAAAGGGTGTGTGCTACACTGGTCGACGAAATCGTGTGCGCAGCCTCTCTTTCTACGTCTTGAGCCCGGGGAGTCACGTAGCTCGCAAAATCAATGAGGACTACGTACAGAGATTTACGGTGAACCCGAGTCAACTCTCTCTCTCTCTCTCTCACTCCCACTCCCACTCTGCTCGGTATACACCTAGCCATCAACAACTCCGTACAACGGTACCACGTTTCCTATTAGCTATAGAACACTATAGACATATATATATGTGTGTGTGTGTGTGTTGTATATATATACAGAAAATATACATACCTATTATAGCGTATTAAAGCACCGGAAAAAAATAATAAAAAATAATGCAACCAAAACTAACTTTGTTCGCCGTTATAACTTTCCCGCAAATTTCCGGAGTGTCCAGAGAGAGGTGAACTGCAAGGGGTGAATCGAAAAATACACGTGGTCTTACTGGAATAACGTTCGGGAGCGAAGGCCGAAAAATTGTTTCTTAATTTATCTAAAAATAATATTATTAAAGGTCGATTGTTAGAGAATTGTATATTAATATTATCTTAATAATAGAAAAATAAATTAACGGTAAGGGTAATCGGATAAAATCAGAGGTGAGATTGAATGTTCGGATAATTTAAATGGGAGATAAAACGATTTTTGTCATCAGCTATGATAAAATCATCCCCTCGGCGGTAGACAAAGATACGAAGATATTGGATCGATCCAATTATTTTCGTAATTAACTAATTTATTTTTTCGTTTGAACACACGAATGCTCATGAGTTTATAAATATACATTTATCTTTCGCTACGTGCGAATAAAGTGTTCATTTGTATGACGAGTATCGACGAGGGACATTGCGTCAACGAAACTTTTATTGACCCATAAAGGGGTTGTTGTTTACGCAATTTTCATCGAGAATGAGAGAGCCCGAGGGCGAGAGAGAGGTTTGTTTACGAACGTGCCTCACCCTTATTTCTGCGGAATTACATATTTTTCCTCGTGGAGATTTCCACACCTCGTTACACTCCAAATATTTATCATTTATTTTTCTATTCGGCGAAACATATTTTCGGTATTAAAGTGGTTGAAAGTAAAAAATAGATCCCCTTTTTTCTACCGCGATTCAACGAGAAAACGGACATTCGAGACTTTGAACGACGCTCGAGGCCGAGATAAAAACTCGCGAAAGATGCAAACGAAATTCACGAGAATACGTAATAAGCGTTAACATATTTCCGCGTTTGGGTCAAAATAGTCGAGTGTAAATAGTAGCAGGAGGTAAGATAAAAATAATTTTGAAAAAAAGAAAGGAACAGTGCCAAGAAACATGGCAAGAAACGAATTACGACGTATGACGCAAGAAACGCTCGTAGGAGATTCGGGTTAGGAGAATATCGCATTTGCATCTCTGTTGTCGAGTCTAAAGAGGAGATAGGTAGACAGATGCACGAGTTGGGGGATGCTACGAAGCCAAGGGATCCAAAAGCCGACGACTAAATGCACCTACTCCATTATTCAATGTAATTAGTTTTTGCGGCTGGCAACATCAGTATTCCTTTGACGAAGCAAAGAGGGAGAGACGAGAAGTTGTGCAGAGCCGTGGAGATAAAAATGGCGGAAGAAAAGAGGGAGATAAAAAAATTGAATGCGATATAATATATGAATACGTAAGTACGCCATGATAAAAAGGGATGTTGAGTAGTTCAGGTCGCATCGAGATAATTCCGTAAGTTGTAACGTTGTTACCAAAAATGTTCAGCTCGTTCGAGTTTTGGATTTGTCGTCATTTTTTCGACTATTTTATTTTAATTACTGACATAAAAAATAAATAAATAAAGATTAAAGATTATTATATTTTTTTATTAATTCAATTACGTGTAAGAGCATGAATTAAAAATCTGATGAAAAAAAACAGTTTTACTAAATTTGCCAATTGTCGTAAATATTTTAAAAAAACATCATTATGAAAAAATCTGTAATTTTAATAAATTTTGACAAATTTGTACGAGACTCGTCGTTTGGGAAAAATTGAGCGACTAATTGTAAGAAGTAATTAGCAGCCTCGTATGGTATCTCGCTGGTGGGGTTAAAAAGAGTGAGAATTGGACATTGAGAGTTTTCGATTCGTGGAAGAGAGACGATCCAGCAGGAAATTCAAACGGGCGTAAAGTCGAAACTGGCGTGGTCACAGTTCGCGGTTGGACGACCGTTACTCGTTCCCTAACGTAGCTTGCTCGTGTCGAACTGTCAGGTTTAGAGACTTCGAGAAATCAACACTTTGTGTGTGGCTCGCGACTCCCCGAAGCTTTCGTGCAAACGACAAATTAACGACGAGGGTCGACGCTGCTCGCTAGTGAAAATAGTTGGTCCAAATACGCTACTTTTGCTATTGCACATTTGCCTGCTCTAAACTGTTTTCGGTTATTTTCGACGATTTTGTCGAAAACTACGATTTTGAATCATTTTTGAAAAAAAAAAATATTCTTAATATATCGTTTCCTCAAATTGGAAACATTTTTATTTCGGATAAAATAACAAAAGTCACCACGAAGTTCAAATACAGCCACGTAAAAATGCGTCTTTTTGATTCTTTATTTCATTTTTTGTCAAAATAATTTATCGTATTATTTTATATTTTTTTCGATTTTTACATTATATTTACAAGAAGGTAGATAAAAATATATTTAAGAAAGTGTAGATGAATGAAAAATTGATGGGCACGTAGATGTCGGAATATTAAAACAACATAATACACGAATGTATAAATAAAGCACAAAAAGTCAAAAAGCTCCATAACCTTTCATGGAACAGCTCTCGTGACAGTGGATTGAGGGAAAATAACGTAAAAATTGGAAATGGAGCTACGTTAGCTGGACTTTTGAAACAGCTCCTCTTCTCTGTTCTCTCTCTCCCTCTCTCTTTTCCTTTCCCTCTCAACTACGTTTCGTTTCCTTCGACACATCCTACTAGACCTCTCGAAAGCGCATTACTATACAATCGAATAATTTAAATTGTGTATATACCCCTCAGAATATACGATGAGAAAGGAAAAAGGATTTTGTTGAATGAACCATGAGGTCTTTTCTCCATATCAGGACCATGGAGATAGAAAAATAACGGTAACGTTAAAAAAGCAAATTCTACGAGCAGAAAACACTGGGATTGGCTCTCGCGAAAATCACGAATTATACTGACCTTTGCCAGGATAAAAACGTTCAAAGGATAAACGCGAGTTTTTTTGCGCCTCCTCTTGACTAATAATAAACCCTCGTTCCATGATTTTTTTATCATTGTATATTTTATTATCGAGTAAATATTTTTCAGTACAACAGTGTTTTTCAGTATTAGGTTATAAAAAAATCACGAAATCTTATTAAAAAAATATCATGGTGTCGGAAAGCCCGGCTGGTGTGAATGATATTTATTTTTCATACTGGCGTAACTCACAGTTCATTTTTTTGTTTATTTTTTATTATTCCAGTGGAAAATTGTAAAAAGACAAGCCTCCGATAGAAAATGAAAAAAACATATCCATTTATATATATTCCCATATATGTACATATACAGGGTGACTTCTGTAAGGTTTCTCAAACGGGATTTTGGTGCAGATGGGATCATTACAAACAAAACTTGCAAATATACATTAGGGATATTTTTAATAGTTTACGAGATATGAATTTTTAAAGTTCGTCCAATTAGAGCGCGACAAGAAGCGTTGGAGCCGCCCACTCTCCGCCCTAGCCATAGATATAGCACAGTTTAGGACGTTACATTTGATATTGCAAAATTCAGAGCAGTCAATTATTATTATTTTATTACGCAATCATTTTTATTCGTCGGGTATTGACTGCTCTGAATTTTGCCGAGCGCGCCGAATGAAAATGGATAAACTTTAAATATTCATATCTCGTAAACTATTAAAAATATCCCCAATGTATATTTGCAACTTTTGTTTGTAATGATCCTATCTGCACCAAAATCCCGTTTAAGAAACCTTACGGAATTCACCCTGTATATTTGCATTCATACTCCCATCTAAAAATTTAATCGGAATTTCGATCTCGTTCAAGAATTCTATTATCGAAAACGAATAACGTTCTCCGCAACACACTCGTAAAGAAAAGGGGCGATATTCATCCTCACAAGAAACGAAGTACACCATAAAAATTTCTCCACCATAAATCTGATCGATTCAGAAGCTTTGACGCCTCGAGAAATTGCTGTAAAACTTGTTTTGTTTTTATTATTTATTGATTTTTTATAACGTTTCTCCAAAACCCCGGACCGATTTCAGATCGCCAAGCTCGCAAATTGAATTACCCACCAGCTATTGTGGTACGCCAAAATATACATATATACAAGCGTACGAGGCTATGTTCGAGGGGGTGAAACGTATAAGATGAAAAGCACCGAAGCAAAGAGGGTGAAAGGTTTTGTGCCATATGTATATATATACACATTTATCTTAACATATATATATATATATATATACGACACCTATGGTGTTCTCTCTAACGCGTGACCCGTGTTTATTATACCAAGGCGCGAAACCAAAAGTACAAGAGAGAGTGTGTGAGAGAGAGAGAGAAAGTAAGAGAGAGCGTGAGAGTAAGAAGAGAGGTGAGGAGAGAGTCGAGTGCAAAGAGAATGGGTTGATGTTCGCACGTGTGTGCACGTACGTACGTATCCTAAGTACGTAACACGATTTACACCTTAGACGCCGCTCGGTGCACCGTGTTACGTTAACGTATCTCATATGTCGAGTTATTTATGTTCTCTGGGGCCCCAACACGACGGAGATGCTGCGGCCTCGGTACACCGATTCTATGTAAGAATATCATACTATGTACCTATACATATGTATAGACGATATAATACAAAACGTATATAGAAAGATTTTCGAATATCGTATATCAACGTATCGCGAATATCCGCGCGTTGCAACAAGGCAGTCGAAAACAAGGATGTCCGAGACAAAGAAGGATGAAACAAACATATATCTTATTGTTAGAAATGGATATACGAAACAAGGGTGTGTGGAACTAGAGTTTCTAAAAAGAAGGTGTCTGGAACAAGGAACAAGGATATTTAAGACGAGGATCCTTGGAACAAGGATATTTGAAACGAGGATCCTTGGAACAATGATTTCTTCAACACAAATTTCTGGAATACGAGTTATGAGGCAAGGACGTCTGGAACAAAAATTTCTGAAGCAACAATATTTTGAACAAAAATGTTTGACATATATCTAACGATGACTGAAGTAACGATGTCTACAATAAATATAGCTGAAATAAGGATTCCGGAAGGGCGTACACATATTTGTAACAAGAATATCTTGAAGAAGGTGGTTGCATCCAGTTGGCTGTGGAGATCCATTCGCAATAGTCTCGATCGTTCTCCAGCCAACGCATATACGAGTGGGCATAAATCACATATACATATATCTACGTATAATATAAGAATACGTCTATATGTGTCTTATATAAGAAAAGTTGAAGAAAATGCAGAAGATATATAAGGTGAAGCGAGAGATAAGAAAAACGAGGATACTGAAAAGAAGGGCTCGGAGCAAGAAAAGTAGAAAGAAGGAGCCGAGCTACAGAGATATGAAAAAATAAAATAAAAAATAAAAAAGGGAAGGGGATGGAAGTCTTGCGGCTGCAGAAAGGTGGAGGGCGCCAGGAAGGAAAGCTCCAGCGGACAGGTAAGATCGAGGAAAACGGCGCCGGCGAGGGATGGAGAATCGAGAGGTGGTTGGTGGTACCGGGGTTGCTTTCGTCCAAGAAATATTTATAGACTCCACGGCATTGTGAAAGCTGCGAACGGCTTTTGCCGTGTCTGCTCAATAGTGAAAGTGAGTTGGATTCATACATCATTCGGAGCCTTTATTACTCGAGAATATTGCCAAACGATCAAAACTATCTACATGTTGACATTTCGATTCCAGAAACGTGAAAATTTCATCGATGAAGCAAAAAAATAATAATTTTTAAAAAATTACGTCCAATTATTATTTTACGTGTTGGAGCATTTCTAATTTAGTCAGAAAGTAATTTTGGTCATTGTTCGATGTTATCGTTTTTATTATTTTATCTTTCGATGAACGCTAGAATTGTTACCCATTCAATATCCAAATTACAAGGAAAATTCAAATCTAAAGGAAAATTGCTCGCCGGTGATAATAAATCTTATTTTTAAATTGTCAATGTCGCGTTATGAGGGGTACAAGGGGCAAGACATCAACTTTGGATATACCTGTCCCAAGGAGCTGATAGCTTCCAGATAAGAGCGAGGCCAAAAAGAAGAAAGAAAAAAAAAAGAAGAACAATACAGAGATGGATGAATAAAGCGAGAAGGAGAAGACTGTTACAGGGACAGAACTGTCGAGTTTATCCGGATAGCTTCATTTCCCTAGGCCTCGTTGAATACAAAAGACAATTTAATTATAGGGGGATTTTCAAGAAAAAAGGTTTTTCTTCGATCCCCTGCCCTCCGCACCCCTGAATTACCCAACCCACATCTCATTGGCCCGTCTCCTTTAATCTTTCGTATCCCCTACGAAAGGAACAAAAAAAACTTACGGAATGAAAACGACGCGGAGAAAAGACGAGCAGGAAGAGACGAGACCGTTGGGATAACAGATTGTGTGTATTCCGTTCCACGACTCTTTTTCTCTCCCTTGCCAATCTCCTTTTTTCCTCATTCTCCTCCAACGTCGCTCTCTTTGCCCGCGAAGCGAGGAAATTCCCATTCGCCGATTCGTCGGTATGTCTTGTATATCTCACAAACGAAATTAAACGAGAAAAATCCCTTCTAAATCACTTCCGGTTGACAGTTAAACGACTCGAAGGATTTTTATAATTGTCTTCTTTCCCGAAGGATCGATTGCGATATTCGACCGTTAGTTCTCAGCATTGCTATCTTCTTGATTAGTTCTATCCTTCCTTGTTGCTCATTTCCGGAATAGAAGGAGATCGACAAGTTCGATGGCGTTTTGAAAAACGATTTTCATTCCCACCAGGGAAATTGATTTTTATCCAAGGTTCGTAATTACTTTACAAAAGTGTTTGCTATTATAAAATGCATGTTAATCAATTTATAGCACCGAGATAAATATTTTATTTAATATCGATAAGAAAAATTAAATATCTTAATAATTTTACAGATTTTGGCTAGGGTCTAACCAATTTTCAATCATTTTCAAAATATTCCAATTGGTAAAATAGAAAAATAATAATATCTTCGATATGCGACCATGATGCGAATGCTTAATTAACCATGTCGTAAGCCACACCAAAGTACCCATTGATTAATATTGCCACATGTACACTATTGTGCTCGTTTTACAGGACAGATCGTCGTAACCGGCTAACCAGCATAACCCAAAGCCAAACGCAAATTATCCGACGGAACGGAGTTCAACAATGCACCCACATTTACTCTCACAATCAGACTAATCTCCGATCGAATATATATATGACATTGCCAAAGGGTAAACCCTTCTCGAAATGTAATGCGCCTGACGCATTTAATAATTCACCAACAATCACGTTAATAACTCGGCAGAACCCGTTGAAGGATCGTGGCAGAGTCACGATATAAACTTTAAATAATTCACTTTGACATCGAATTTGTACGATTAAAAAATCTTGACGATTATCCCCGTATACAACTTTATCTCTAAAGATTTTCTGTAAAGACGTTTATTCTATTTAGGAGTTAAAAAATGAAAATTAATCAAAAATATTCGAGATTCGAGATAATACAATTATATTTTTTAATCAATCGAGCAATGAACATGTTCTAATTCTAAATTTTGTTTTCGACCGTAAAACATTGATTTTAAAGTGCAAATATTAAATGCCATACAAAATGCGATTTGGAACGAAACAAAAAATGTTGGCAGAGCTTTTATGAAATTCTTGTCGAACGTTCGAAGAAAATCAACGTACCTATACCTACAATAGCCGAGGATCGCATCAAATCCTCGATTTAGTGCAACCCTCTATCGCGATAAAAACGCGTAATGTGCCTTGCGAGTCAAACAGATTCATTGTCCCGATGGGGGAGCAACGGCTCGAGAAAAAAAAATGGCAGGTTATTCATTCATTCCGTTGATAGAAATGCGGACATACGGGAACGAGTGAGAAAAGGGGGGGGGGCGAAGGGAGAATCGGAGTGAAACGTTTTCATATTCGTCTTTGATACGATGCGTTTCACGCACATTTGCGTCCAAGCGTGAAACATTGAAAAAAGAGTTAAGGTTAGGTCGTTGACGGCGTCGTCGTCATCGCATACCTTTAACGGAAATCCGTTTTCACTCTCTTTCCTCTCTTTCCGTTTCCCTCTCCGTCTCTACCTCGCATGAAAAATATCCGTGAGCTACGGGCGCTCGAGACACAAGCTCGCGCCTATATTATCCGTAAAATCTCTCGAGCGAAGCTCCGGGATAACGCATGGTCTCGTACAGCCCGTAGGCAAAACAATTTTCATTTCCCGGCTTCCAGCGACTATGCAACGGTGCAGTGATGGCGGACGGAAAATTCTTCTGCCGTTATTACGACAGAGGGAGATGGAGAACGAGAAAGAAAAAATGAAAGAGGGCGGATGAGCGAGGGAGAGTAAAAGAGGGATGGCGAGGTCTAGAGAGCGGTACAGAGGGTAAGAGGGAAAGAGAGAGAGAGAGAGTACACTCTTGTACGACCAGAAGCACCAACATTACTACACCACGCGGTATTTCTTTCTTTTCTCGTCTTTTTTTTCCTTTTATTTTCGTTTTCAATCTCTTTGTTTTTCCTTTCATCATTCTTCCTTTTATTTCTCTCTTCCCACGGCCCAACGACCCCCATACATATACCGATCTATTTCTCCAGTTCTATGTATACATTTCTCTTGTTTTCTTTACGATTTCTGTTTTTCACCGTTTCTGCCATTTTTTCTTCACATTTCTCTTTTTTCTCTCTCCACTATTTTTTACTGCCGTTTGTTTATCCCTAAACTCACACTATCCCCCTTATCTCGCTTCTCTCTCTCTCCCTCTCTCTCTCTCTCTCTCTCCTCACATCTCCCTATGCGTCTTTCCATTGTAAAAGGGCTTTGGTTCGCGGGCGAAATAATCGAAATTTTATGCGCTCGGGGCTTATTTCGCCGACACGGGAGTGTGAGAACAGTCGAGAGCTTGAGAGAAGAGAAGGCGCGCGCAACCACCGGCAGAGCTTCATTGTCGACTAGCTTTGCTTTATTCATCTTCCAATGCAATCCGGAGCTCTCTTACTCACGGTTACCTCGGAAAATAAGAGAATGTACATATATATTATATATATAGGTCAAATATACATTTATACGAGATTAGCGTGATATATATTGATCAATGTGCATGCAAAATGCATAAGAAAACTCGTGTCATACGTGCGCGACTATGCATGCAGGCAACTATGAAAAAATCACTGAAACCAATACTTTCAACTTCAAACTCTTTAAAACTAATTTTACGCGTTCAAGGTTAAAACGACATTGGCAAAAGTAAGAAAGAAAAAAACTTGACACATTTACATGAAAATGTGCAATGTATATGTACATAGTACATATTGAACGTCGTAGCGGATGACTATTCTTTACTTTGTCTGTCGCATCTTCAAATACGTTCTTCGCTGCGCTAGCTCGCTCCGAAAATGCTTTGTCGACATTATTCTTATCTCGATCACTCGTACGGTAAAACGGCAAATTTTTTTCTTCGCGCGATACAAACTGTTATCAGTTTTGTAATTCTTATGCACGTGGTGCAGAATCGTCACTATTGGACCACGTAAATAAAAATTCACAAACGGCGGGAAAACAATTTTTTTTAAATACAATTAATTCGACAATTTTGCAAATTTCAATGTCGAACCAGAGATGCTGAAAAACGTCCTCGAACTCTTCATTTTTTCACCCAACGACATTTCAATTAATTTTCACGAATTAATTACGATTGTAAATTGCACATAAATAATAACTCCATATTCGTAAAAATAAAACAACGAACGAAAAAATCTAACCAAAGCTTTATCGCAGAGCGAACGTTGCAACTATTCCTTTTTAGTACGTTCCTTTTCAATTTCATTGTTATATAATTCAAAATGTTTATTCATTTCGAACGACGTAAATCTCGTGGGTTAAATCCGATGAGCCCGGTTCCGCCCTCTTAACCGAATTTCGTTATAATAGGAAAACGCACGGGTCATATATATGCAACATCCTAGGTAACGCGACTTATGCTCATTTGAAACAATGGACAGTGTTGAAATATTCGAGTGACAGCCGGTGCGATGAAAGCTCCGGCGTGGGCCTTCGGGAAGGTCGGTATATCTCGCGGTCTAAAACGTTCCGTCCGGTTTGCATACGCGAACGGAACGGACCGTGCCGTGTTCCGACCTCTTGCGCGTACCGAGAACGACCTACAACTACAGCCGCGAAATTCAACTCGAATTTACATATAAATTGCTTCCCTAAAATCGTGCTCATATTTAATTTTCCACTACGTAGGCCCATGTCCGGCTTTACAGGAATATTTCCCTTACACCTGCTCTCCCTGGTGGACCCGCTTTTCAACGCCGCTTTACTCCTCCATTACGCCCTCTAATAATATCATATTCTAGTTGTTCTCTCGCTAACTCTCGCATTGTTGCTTTTTTTCTTCTTCTCTTCTTTTTTTTAATCCACATTTCCGTTTCCGAAGCGAGACTTTCTTTGGATCGAAGGCTCCCTTGGGTTTCTCTTCCTTTAAATTGGTCAAGCGTATTCGCCTCGTATACCGCGTTAAATCAGGCTTTACGATCGTTGCACAGTTGTCCGAGCCGTGAGAATGGAATATAGGACAGTAACCCCTCGTCCCCCCGAACCCCGCCCTATCCCGACACAAATTCTAGGTGCTTTGTTACACAGGGGATGAAAAATTTCACTTCATAGTACAAAGAGGGTACTATAACGCTCCGGTTCTGAAAGGAGTGAAATTTTTTTTGTCTTCCCGTTGATCTTTTTTTCTCTTTGTTATGGCATGAATTCCTCCCGGCAAAAATATATATTTTTTTGGATTTAAATGAGCAGCCTGCCTGTCGACTCTGTCCTAGTTGACCGCTTTCTCGATCCACGATACGTGGTCAGAGCTGCGAGTTATTTTTAAAATTATACTCTTCTTGGCGGTCGGTTAAATATTTTTGCAATTTTCGCGCCGTATTATTCGTAAACATTTGTATTTGATGCAGCGATGAATGCTCCGGGCAAACAAACCGCGCGGCTTTTCTTGAATACCTCTTCTCGTTTCTCGTTTCTTTGACACGCACCACTTTCCAGTTATGGTAACAGTTGGATGGAAACGAAAGTATGTGACAAGCACACTTTTGTGCTCCGAGAGTTCCAGTTGTTGCTGACGTTCGAGAAAATCGCTTTCGTACCTCCATTAAGTAGAAAAGGTGATCCTACTATAGGTACCGTAAACACAGGGTTCATTTAATAAAAATATTAGAATTCCACGGGACAAAGATGAAATTAGAAAAATAAAACGATCAGTGGGTTTTCCAAATGATTCTAAAAACTGAATTATTTTTCATTACAACGAAAAATTAGCTACTATAATGCCTGGCAACCCCGCTTTGCCCGTAAACTTTTCACACTTCAATAACATTTGACTATCTCGTCGTGATATCACTTTTTTCAAATTTGTATAATTTTTTAAACCCAAATCATCAATTTTGTCTAATTTCTGTAATTTCTTTATTAATCTAACTTTAATTCTTTTAATCTCGAGGGAAGAAGTTACGGTCCATTTTAATATTTTCAGGCTCCGGGAAAGGTGACGAAAAAAAAACGAGGGTAATACATTTCCATCTATAGTTCTACGATTCGAACAGATTCCGTTCGACTCCACCAATTCCAGTAGATCCTGGACTACAATAAAGCTTCCAAAATCTCAGTAAAAATAAAATTTATTATAAAAAATACAATTTTTATAACCTGCTCGACATGAATATAAAATTGATCAAATAAGCGGTAACAACTAATAGGGTTACCCAATATAGGCAAATCAAGTTGCAAAAGGAGAGAAAAGAACAATGAAAGGAATGTACGAAGATGTCGCGAGAGAAAAGAGACAGTCGCGTATCACCGTGGAACGGAAAGCTCCACGACGTTGCTCGCGCACGGAACTAAGTTAGTAGGCCAAGCAAATAAAGGTTTTTTTCTGACAAAAATTTTACCCGATAACGGCGACCGCCATCAGACGCGGAACAGCCTCCCGATCATAACTGACCACTTTTCGACTCCTGATTTCCATTTTATTTTTTGTTATTAACAAATTAGTGAAAAAAAAACACTTTTTTTTTCCTTTTTTGCTTATAAAACAAAAAGTAATGGAGGAATCTGTTTGGTCCCAATGGACGAATTGTAGGTAATTGAAATACGCATAAAATAAGCGCTGAAAGAAGCGGATCGGTCAATAATTAAGGGAGATACACTGAAAAAACCGAGAAAAAAAGCGTTTTTTTCAAAAATATATAACTCCGCCATTTTTTAATTTGTAGGCCAGGCTCTTCGCGAGATAGTAGGTATTGATGTGTCCTTTTTCTGTGCGAAACCTGGGTGCTGTCGGATAATTAGTTTTTGCGTTATTGCAATGAACATTTTATTTTACCATATTTTGCGGAGAGGCTCGATGCTCTGGAGGTCGTCCGATTTAAGTTTACCAAGCGGCTTTTTAAACTAGAAATGTTGACCTACAAATCGTCAATCTTAGATTTTCGTTTAATTGCGTTTAAATAGGTGGAAATCGCGCCTAAACATGAGCAAAAACGACCGAGCGCGCGAAAGTGGTCGAGTAGTGGGGGTAGACCAGCAGAATCGGGGAAGTCGCATATATAGTAATAGAAGCGCGCTCGGCCCAAGTTTCGTATCTATTTATTTGATTATTTCAGTAACCAGTGGGACTATTTTAATTTTCTTTTTTTTGAATTTGGGGTAACGCGATCACCGGAACCTGATTCTTTACTCAGATTTCATGTGAAATAAGCGGGAAACCAGTTATGCAGTTTTTATGACAGTTTTTATTACTGCATGCAAGCATAAACAGTATTTACAACAATCTTTAATAACTTTCATCATTATATAATTCAATCCTTACAATGAAACTTATAAAACTATTTACATTAGCCGCTTTCTTTTCGCGGCCTTCAAACAATTCGATTCGTCATCGAATCCGTCTGTACACATACGTTCGAGTGGAATATTAATTTCATTAAAATTGTTTTCTTCAATTTCATATTCATCCTCCGACTCAACTTGCAGATCGTTTGCATGTAAATTGAAGCATGTGCTTTCGTGACAGTGTGCACAGAGATTCGTGCAGTGCAAACCATGCTTTTTGCAGCTGCACGAAGCATCTATGTACCCTTTTTTACTGCACGAACACGAAATCTGATCGAGCAACTTCTGAGGAATGGGAGGATCGGTACTTCCTACCGGGATGAGCCGGTTTTCTTTAATTTGCCACCCCCAGTCAGTTGCTCTTAGGTCCGCATTTCCTAACCACAAATTTAATTGATAAAAAACTCTAAACGCATGTTGTTTAGCTGCTCCTTCTGTTTTTCAAATAATATTCGAATAATATTCGAATAATATTCAATAATATTCGAATAATATTCAATAATATTCTTAATGTTTAATGTACAAAGTGCAACATTGAATATTAAAAAATGATAATTGCATTATATTATATTAATGTGAGGACATGACGGTTAAAATATCTGAAAAAAAGTTTTTCGTTCATTTTACATGAAATCTGAGTAAAGAATCAGGTTCCGGTGATCGCGTTACCCCAAATTCAAAAAAAGAAAGTTAAAATAGTCCCACTGGTTACTGAAATAATCAAATAAATAGATACGAAACTTGGGCCGAGCGCGCTTCTATTACTATATATGCGACTTCCCCGATTCTGCTGGTCTACCCCCACTACTCGACCACTTTCGCGCGCTCGGTCGTTTTTGCTCATGTTTAGGCGCGATTTCCACCTATTTAAACGCAATTAAACGAAAATCTAAGATTGACGATTTGTAGGTCAACATTTCTAGTTTAAAAAGCCGCTTGGTAAACTTAAATCGGACGACCTCCAGAGCATCGAGCCTCTCCGCAAAATATGGTAAAATAAAATGTTCATTGCAATAACGCAAAAACTAATTATCCAACAGCACCCAGGTTTCGCACAGAAAAAGGACACATCAATACCTACTATCTCGCGAAGAGCCTGGCCTACAAATTAAAAAATGGCGGAGTTATATATTTTTGAAAAAAACGCTTTTTTCTCGGTTTTTTCAGTGTATCTCCCTTAATTATTGACCGATCGGCTTCTTTCAGCGCTTATTTTATGCGTATTTCAATTACCTACAATTCGTCCATTGGGACCAAACAGATTCCTCCATTACTTTTTGTTTTATAAGCAAAAAAGGAAAAAAAAGTGGTTTTTTTTCACTAATTTGTTAATAACAAAAAATAAAATGGAAATCAGGAGTCGAAAAGTGGTCAGTTATGATCGGGAGGCTGTTCCGCGTCTGATGGCGGTCGCCGTTATCGGGTAAAATTTTTGTCAAAAACTGATGATTTTAGAGCTCTATTGCTTGGACTATAGCAGGGTGTAGTTGGCACACGGACGAACCAGTCGGATACAAACACATATCTCCGGTTGGCTAACGCTTCCGTGTTGGTGCCGAGTTTGATCGTCCATGTGCCAGCAAACTGCTAACATAGTTCAGTGTGCGAGCAGCTTTAGGGGATCTTTTGGGAAAGACTCACCAGGGGGAGTCTTCCCCGACGCGTGGCTGACACGGCTCTCCCCACTCCTACGCGTCTGCTATTCGGAGATATCCCGTATCAGAACACGATCTCTCCCATTTTTCAATGGAACATTCTCACATTATTTACGAACTTCTTCACGTTTATTTTTAGCGTCAAATTGTTACGAGAATTGCCGAAAATGATAAATGAAGAAACTATATATATTTTAAGGGGTATTTTATTGTCGAAAGGATTTTAAATAAGTTTAAGACGCCGATCTGTTACCGCAGTATTATAATTTACAAGATTTATTTAGCTGTGAATGATCTCTCGGACAAGACCCGCACGCGTGAACGGTATAATTACATTTCTTATAACTGTTCGACTTCTGATTGTTCTCTGACTGACTGATCCATCTCTTATATACCCGTAGTTGTCAAATATTCTGGATCATTCGATAACTACGTCACAAATCATTGGAGAACGTTCGAACGCCGAAAGCTACGTTTTCTCTCACAATATATATATATATATATTATTCCACTCGTAATATCATAGTAATAGATTGAGTATAATTATAGTTGTGAATAATTATGTATAATTATAGCCCATACATATATGTATATACAATATGTTACCCCAATGTACACCGCCTGGCGGGTTGCTGTTCAGTGCGCCGGCGATCCGCTTGGTGGCGCCCTCTCGCGTAGATATAAAATAACATCAATTATTTTTTGATCAACACGTATTTCTCGCGAGTTTTTCGGCGAATATCGATATTTTACAGGGTTACAAACGAGAAAAATATAAGTCTTAAACTTACCACAATAGTATGGAGCCTTTCTTTCGCATCAGTATGATCAAATCGATAAAAGATAATCGAAAAAAAGAAAACAAAATAAAAACGTAACTCGAACACACCCACTTCCCTTCGTTCGTCGAAGTGCCCTTTCATCGTGTTGCACAAGTCGTATTTGGACCGTGTGGCGTAACAACAGTTCCAAAGTCGGAAAAATCCAATTTTCTTCGTGCATTTCCATTTTCAGGTGTTTCAAGATGTATCGGGTAGCCCATGTGGCCTATCCAGTCACGTCTCGTGTAACCGAAAGAGAGACCGAGGTGGGAAGGGGGAAAGTGGTAGCGAATTTCTTCTTGGCCACCTCCTGTTATCTGCTCGGCCAAACTCAACTATCGCGAAACTATGACAGCCAAAGTAAAGGGATGGGTGCCGTTGGGGAGAGTGGGAGAGACGGGGGGGGGGGGGGGGGGGGGGGTCGAAGAAGAGGCTGAAGAACGCTGTTTTTTAGCCCCGGGAAATCGACTTTCCTGCTCTACCACTTCCTCCCATTTTATAATAGTATATATACATACATACGCTGCCCTTCACACTTCTTACCCCCGTCACTCCCATCCCCTGCGTCTGCCTGCCCCTCTTGCTCCTCACCCGCCGGCGTTGCTGCTCGTCTTCCTTCAGTGTAGCCACGAGCTTTCCTCTCTTCCGTAAGTTGGTCGCTTCTCGCAAACTTGCACAATTTTGAAGTAATGAGGCAACCCTGGTGCGCCTTCAATTAATAACGCCCGAGCGGGGCTCCTCTTATGCATGGGGTCACGTGATTCAGCGCCTCCTGCCATACACCCTCTCACTGTCTCCTTGACGTTTATATATACTTATATATATTTATTCCCACACATACATACGCATATAATATACATTCTCTTACTGTCACTGGATTTTGGCTTTGGGCTTGCACCAAAATGTGTCTAGAATTCGCGTAGACGCGCACTTATGGGCACCAGGAAGAAGGGTTATTTCATTTGATAGTTAGATAATTAATTAGTTGAAAATCCAGCAGCGATGGCGACGGAGTGCACGTCTGACCTTTACTACATCGGAATGGCAGAATGATGGAATCGTTACTCTTCCGGAGTCTGATGATTCCATCTAGGAACTTTAGAATCTCGAAGGGCAAACTATACCTAAAACTGCTTTTCCTCACTTTTCCCGTGTTCTGACTGCAGAACAGGGTAGAAATTCGCCTGCAGACGCATCCGAAAAATTAGGTTAAGTGAGCGAAAAATATGTTGGAAAAAAATAGCTGAAATACAAAAAAGGTGTCGGTCGTAAAAAAAACCCGACAGGGTTTACGTTCGATAAGAATGAATAAAAAGAACGAATGGAAAAGCACTGGTATTGCCTTATTCGGCTCGCGACTTCGGTAACGAAAAATAACATTTTGGAGTTCTCAAAACGTACTACGCAAAGATTGCATTTTTCCTTATAGTGTCGTATAAAAATCATTGAAAGAATTTTAAATCACTACTCGGATCTGTCAATTTCTTAAAAGATATTAAAAGATTAAAAGTTTCAATCATACTCCAACCCCCGATGTTCGAGCTTTTACTGAAAATGGTCAATTCGATTGAAAACCAATTTGACCTTGCTGCAATTTTTTCAATTGTCAGACTGATCAATTCTTATTCAATATCGATAAATATAATTTTACTAAAAGGTGTGAAATTATATTTTCTGAGTGTACAGAGATACATATATGTATGGTGATGGTCCTCGACCTGAAGGACGAACATCGCCGACGAGGTCGCGTCACGGGGTTGCAAAAAGGGAATGCTTGGTAGGGGGAAGAGATATATTCGCGAAATTTACGAGGTTCGAGAAAGCACGTTCCATTTGGACGATAAAGGTCGAAGATGGCGAGAGAAAACGAGAGCCGAGATAAAACTGATAAATATAACGTTTTGAACCCAGAGGGGGCGGTACTGGTTGATGGTCGTTTTGGAGTCCAAGGAGAGTTCTGGTTCTCGTCGTTATATTAACGCTGAAGGGAGTTGCGAGCTAAAGGCTCCCTTGGCTATTTGGGTATGTGTGTGGGAATATTTCTAGATGTCTGTGTTTGCGTGCCTGTGGGTGCGAGACAAATGGTATCACCTTCGATTATGCAAGATATACCAACCGAAGTTGTGGTGAAAGATACATTGAGCAGACAGCACAGAGGGTGGAACAAGAAAACGAGGGAGGTTGAAATATATTCCCCTTTATCAATTTTAGTAATTTATCAAATGTTGCTCAAGGCTTCAATAGCGATAAGCATTTTTTAATTATTGTTTGCTAATTTTTTCTACTATCAATTTGCACGCAGTTTTTAGCATGCTCTCGAGGTTTTTAATTTTCTAAATTCTGGATTCCCAAAAGCAATAGAAAAAATAAATAAGATGTTGATTGAATAACAAAAAATTATTAATGCTGTTTATATAATAAGTAATAGAAATATTGTCTGCTTGAAGTTAACAATACGACAGGTCCCTCAATATTTGGAATGATGTTTCTGATTCGATATATACCTAAATAGATCGACAGAGAGAGAGAGAGAGAGAGAGAGAAGAGAGAGCGAGAGAAACCGAGAGAACCCGATAGATAAAGGCAAAAAGAGGAGCAAAGGAAGGAGTATGAGGAATACAAATGGCTAGAGAGGGCGCTCTCTTACCTTCTGGCGAGCGTTATCAAAATTGAATTTTCCAAAAGCTCACAAGGCCACACCAGCGTCTCTCTCTCTCTCTCTCTCTCTCTCTCTCTCTCTCTCTCTCTCTCTCTCTCTCTCTCTCTCTCTCTCTCTCTCTCTCTCTTTTTCTCTCACTCTCTCTCTCGTTATTTATGTGCCACTCGTACGCCTCGCCAAAGCCATTGTCGATATACAATAGAAATTTGTTCGGTCTACGTGGTGAGCAAGTCGAGAAGCTTTCCTCTTCGGTAGCTCCTCTCGTTTTCCTCATCCACGTTCTTCACTTTCTTCCTCGTTGCCTCTTCCATTTCACCTCAGCCGACGTACCGCTCTTCCTTTTTTCCGTCTTATTCCTCATTCTCATCATCTGACCTCATCGAACGAATTCTCAATCCACTCGCTGCTATATATAGATAGATATGGACCCTTGTTATTCTCTATATACACACACACACATATATATATATATAGACACATTTATATGTGGTTGTATGTATGTGTATTCTATTATCCTTGTGGCCACGACGATCTCGTTTTTCCCTGCAGCATCTACCGCGTCACGGTGGAAAGAACGTTTTTCCTCCTCATTCAACTTCTCTAGTCGCACCGAGCACGAAAAAACTCCACCATGGTGTTACATATACGTATATATAGACGTTGGGTTTTTCTCTCGGAAGAAGGATAAAGCGGACGGGCTTCAGTTTTTTTCAACCCCAGAATTACGCCAATTGGTCCAGGGAGAGAGAATTAATGAACGGGGAAACACGCAAGAGGAACGCGAGCAAACAGACGTTCCGGTTTTTTTTTCTTCAGACCCTGCCAGTTTCATTCGTTCGTAAATCTTGTATCCCAAGGAATGAAGAAAATATCACGGCAACACGGATAGTTTTCGATCCGTTCCTTTTTTTAAGCACTTTTTCTACACTTCTCTTGTTTTTGCGCATTTAAATTGCATGCGATAGATTGTGCCCGCTCCTATGTCGCTTTACGTGGAACAAAACAAGCCTCAGCGCTTAGCGACCCTCGTGCGTGAGATCGACGGAAGCACGCAGGCTTCGGTAATGCAACGACGCGCTCGCCAGGTGGCGCTGAACAGCCATCTGACGGCTTTTTTCGAAGAAATTTATCAGTTTTACGCCTACTTCATCAACAAATATAAACCATTAGCAACGACGCTGTTATTTCACACATGTCGCTACTACATATTTGTTTATTGATTTAATTAAACTTATTTTTTAAATTGCATTAATCCAAAAATTTGCAACCGTCTCTCGTGGCCATTTTTGTATATGAATTTTCCCTTTTATTGTGTTTCCTCTCAAATAACACAGCCTTGACTCTATTGCATACCCTGTTATCCAATATTGTATTCTGCCCCCGACTCACAGCTCTTATTTTCCCTCATTTCGCCTCTCTCATCCTCACCTCCTTTCTCGCGCGTCGCTAATCTTCTTTTTTCTCGTTCTTTATCACCGTCTCTCTCCCCGACGGTCGATGCGCCACTGGGGCAATGAATCGGATTAACGAGTTCGCCTTGAGGCCGATAGAATCGCCACAGGCTAACTTTATCCCATACCTTCTTAACGGGACAACGAACTTATCGATTCTTAATCACCGCGAGTCACTGCGGACTAGCCTCGTTCCTCCACTATAATGTGCTATATATATATGAGTCATTTATAATAACAAGAAATTAAGTAGTCGATCATAAATCTACTGAGAAACGAGTAGGGAAGAAATATATAGCCGATACAAAGACTCGGTGTTGAATTTTAATTAATCAAACTTTTCAAACATTGCAAAACACTTTCATCGATTTAAATATATATTGTCCTAATCTATGATAGTTCCGTTTAGGTGAATCAAATCTTTCCAAGATTGAACCTCGTGCAAATAAATCTGGTCATTTACGATCGCATATCAGTCAGCTAAACCTTTACGTTTATGGGAATAATTTGTTCGTTATACATACCGAGGATATATTGCCGACGTATTAAGTATAAAGCCTCCCGGCCCTTGGTAAAAGCCCTTCGAGATCTTCGAGAGGAAGGACGCGAGGATGAGAGAAACGACCGTAGAGGTTAAAACGGGGGTTTGCCAAGAGCCAGAAAATTCTGGAGCGAAGTTTGTAGGAAAAGCAAAATGTGTATATATTACGCTTGAACGAAGCTACAAGGACGTACGTCCCGTGTACATATACCGGACATACGCCTTTTCAATTCTACTTTCAAATTTGAAGCGATTCATAGATAGCTGAGTAAATTATAACGATAGTTTGATGAAGTAGTTTAACGTTCCCTCGCGTCTCGATGGGCACGTGAACTCGAGGCAAAGTCGACGACTCCGTGGTGCAAATTATTAAATTCTTCAGCAAATAAATATATATTTAGGTTCTCCATTTCTTGCATTTCTCTACATTTTTCTACATTTACTCTTTTTTCGTTCCATGACGTGTACAATTTAACATTTGCTCACGGGAAACTTAATTTCGGTTTACAGTTTCACGAATGTAGACGAGTTAAACGCCCTTGCCCAAGGATATCCGGTTCCTGCTACCGAAAACTCTCGCCCCTCCCCCCCCCCCCCCGCCTAACTTTGCTCTATGCACGTAATTTCAGGAAAAGGATTAGTAGGAACCAGCTTCGTACCTATGTGTCTTCGCAACTCGATTCAATTAGTTAATTAATCTCACAGATTCATCATAGGAACATCGTGCAAATTTCAGTGTGGCTAAGCTAAACTGACATTCGTATAGTGTTTCTTGGAAAATATATCTTGTTTGTAGAAGCTTGTATATAACGATGAATCATTGTCAATTTAATGGCTTTCTGATTAAATAAATGTGTTTGTTAATAAGCAAACATGCATAAAAAAATACTCTTATGGAATAAATAAAGAAAAAGATTAGCACGTTGACACTTTTTTAGTAAGTATTATAATAAGAAATGTTTTTCATAATTAAAGAAACTTTTCAAACGTTTACTATAATCTGTTAGATTATAAGTTGATCCACTTCCAACTTATGTAAAAATTCAATCAACCGATTTCAATGTGACTTTGTTGTTTTTATTTTGAACTTGCTTTTTTCGAACAAATTACAACTCAAAAGGCGCATTAAAAATATTCAATCGTTGTTACCTACATCCTTACTATAATAAATTGAATTAGTGATCGACAACTTTTCTATTAACGCAAAAAAAATGAGTTAAACTACCAGAGTATTCGCGGTCACAATTATTGGGAAAAAGAATATTTTCTGGGATCTCGAGTTACTCGCGATCAGAAGGAAGGAGCGGAAAGAGAAAACGCAGAAAAATCCTACAGGAACGACAGATGTGCCCGCAGATAACTTTTAACGAAGGGATTTATCATACCTGCGGTTGAACGAACTCTCGTGAGCTTTTGTTTGGTCCCTTTTCCCTTCCGTTCAAACGAGCGGCAGGCTTTCATCTGACTTCGTTATCGGTTGTATATCTGTCGTCAAAACTCCCTTGACATCATCCCATATCTATCTACCAAACGATATCTCGAATCGTGTCACGCCGCTATTTATCAATACTTTTTAACGAGGAAAGTAAAGAATTTTCGAGCCCCAAAGAAATTTGGATCATCAAAAATTATTCGGAAAATCAATTTATAATACGTTCGTTATACTGGAAGTTTCTTCGAAGTGAGAGTGAATATGCTCGACGAAGCTTGAATTAAAAACGTCATTTCAATCGACCGAATAAATTTTCTTCCTTTCGACGAAATTTTTCTTGAATTAATAAAAATTCTCATCGATTCGAATACATTTAATTTAATCGAGACTGATATTATTTCTCACAAATGGCGACGGATCCGCGAATCAAATTAATGCGTTCTTACATATCCGAGGTTTTTTTTCCAATAACCGTGGAATTTAATTTCCAGAGAATTTTGAATATATAATATTTATCTCGTAGCTTGGGGAATTCGAAATGGAGAATAAATGGAAAAAAGTATCGTAGCTCGAAGGAATGAAAGAAAGTACCGATATATGAGCTATGTCCGTCACGAGTCGTAATAATGTATTGATGGAATTTCCATTAATCATTCCATCGTCAAAGATTCGCCGAATTTACGTTCATCCATAGGGACTTCTCCCCGATTACTTTGAATTCGAGATTTATTCAATGGTAAAATTTCATCTCTGAAATGCCCATCGACGGCTTCGAGTGCAGATATCTTTTCTCTCGGATCGAAAGCCCGAGACCCACTCAGTCTTTGATACACCAACCAAAGCCATCTGTCTTTTTTTTTTTATTTCGCTACTCTCATCAATCAGTATCGATTTTCTTCTCAAACGTGTTGTTACCGTAGCTGGGCATGAAGATCGTAAAGGGATTCTCCTCACGAGGCTCTTATCAGACAACCAATCATCTTTTTTCGCAGTTTTTCGCAGTTTTGATCATCCGCCATTTTGAAAATTCACCCCTTGTGATTTCACCGGGGGTGGCTCACCCCTTCTCGAGGAGCGAGTCTCTCTTTAGCCATGTAAAAAAAGAGTGAAAATTCGACAAGAAATTTAAAATTATATTATTTTTATTTAATTTTTTAATATCATTTTACGTTTACAATATTTGAGCGATGTATGGTTTTTTCAAATTTCGTTCTACTTTCCGTTCGGCTTTCTTAAGAATCCTTTCCTCGTGAAAGTTAGCGTACAAAGTATAATACGAATTTGAGACACGTACTGTCGTCTAAGTGACAATCAAACATTTATTTTCTACGAACGATATTTGCCGAACGACGGGACAGCTACTCAAGACTTAACGATGTTTGCCGTGTATAAATGCCGCCGAGTAACGATAAAACGGTAATAGTAGAAAACGACAGCTAGACGCTATAAAACGAAACTTTTCTCGTAACTTTGGTGCAATAGCAAGGAACAATTATTTTCGAAAATCTCATCACGAGAGCTGAGGGCGTATTAGTACCAAAGAGTAACGAAGTACGTTTGGAGATTCGAACTTCCGCACAATTCAGTCTTTACATTCTCAATCATGGAAAAGTTCGTCCGCCAACTTACGAAAACTTCTTAATTCGAAAACATTTCATTCGGTAAATTTAAATTCGTACATTCCTCGACCGAATTATGACACAGTTCATAAAAATACTTTTTATACGCATTTTTATGAACTATGTCGTAATTTTCTTCGATTCAAAATATGTTGAAATCGATGAAAATTCTCATGAATCATGGAAGTTTCATTCGATCTATTGTGTTCGATTCGACTTTTAATAAACTTCGATCAAAATAAACGTTACTTCTCGGAATGAAAATGTCGGTAATTAAATCCACGTCCGAGGGACCTCATTAATTTAAAATTAGGGAACTTCTATTTTCCACCCTGCCGGAAGCACGATACAAAATTTGTTGAAATCGATGAAAATTCTCATGAATCATAAAAGTCGAATCGAACACAATCGATCGAATGAAACTTCTAATAAACTTCAATCAAGATAAACGTTACTTCACGGAATGAAAATGTCGGTGATTGAATCCGCGTCCGAGGGACCTCATTAATTTTAAATTAGGGATCTTCTATTTTCCACCCTACCGGAAGCACGATACAAAATTACGACACAGTTCATAAAAATACTTGTTTGCGCATTTTTATGAACTATGTCGTAATTTTCTTCGATTCAAAATTTGTTGAAATCGATGAAAATTCTCATGAATCATGGAAGTTTCATTCGATCGATTGTGTTCGATTCGACTTTTAATAAACTTCGATCAAAATAATACTTCTCGGAATGTAAACGTTGGTAATTAAATCTACGTCCGAGGGACCTCATTAATTTTAAATTAGGGAACTTATATTTTCCACCCTACCGGAAGCACAATTATTGGACTCTATTATATATATATATATATATAAAATTGGCAGATTGAGTTTCGCTATTTCAGGAGGCATTCGATGAACCCAAAAGCATCGAATCCAAAAAAACGAGAATGGATCAGGAGTATCCAATCAGCAAGAACACTTGCACATCGATTCTCAAGAGCCAATTAATCGATCGTCTCGAAAGTGTCCAGTAGGTTCGTTAATTAACCAACGCCGTATTTTTACTCAAAAGGTATTCTCTCGGTCCACCGGCGATGAAAATATCCCGGTAGACATCAGATTGTCCGACGCCAACCTCAATAAGTTTTCTAAAATGGTCCAATTATCGCGCGTAAACGGAAACGAGTATCTACTTTGATCCGTTGTAAGATAAATCAAAAAGGATAAAAAGAAGAGGACAACGTATTTCGACTCACCACTACTGCTCGACGGTACATCCGGTGAATTGAATATTTGGTCTGAAACAAAAATGGAAAAATGAAAAATTACGAACTATTCGAAGCAATTGTATCAGATAACAAAAGATTACAAGAATAAATCAAATTATTTGAAATTTGGGATTTGCGGAGAGAAAAAATCTCGACAAGAAAAAATTTTTCTTCTTTTCAAAATTGTTCTGAAAGATGTAATTCTGCATAAATCTTAGTTTCCTGACGGCCAAACAATTTGTTGGCAACTCGGTCCGGAACGGGAGAATCCTACGAAAGCGCAAACATCCGCGAAAATGGATAACGGATTAATTAATTACGTAGACGAGGCATTCCCGATGCAGCTTACAGCCAATTCGCTTTTGTTTCGATCTATATACGTATACAGTTTCCATATATGTACGAACTGCAACTCCAGTGCGTGGTCATCACCCGGGGCGTTCCCATTCAAACTGAGCCAGATAGAGAGAGAGAGAGAGAGTGAGTTTTCCCTCGTTCGCCGAGAGATATTTGCATATTCGACGTTAAACTCCAAATCGGTGGAAACTAACTCGGCCGTCGCGAGGAGCGACGATTGAGCTCTGGTAATGCGTGGTATTTACAGTTCGGATCCACTCTCTCCTGGCGTCGTTTGGAGCAGCCTCGCCACGTTGATGCCATCGCTCTCGTTACCTTTTAAATATGGACTACGACTATGTATCGATCTAGTTAATTGTATCATGTTAATTCTTTAACTCTTCGTTTGCTCTATTAACACGATCCATTAGTATTTAATTTTCTATGTTATTTTCGTGCCATTCCTGACTTTTACGCTAAGCACTTTTTTTCATATTATATGAGCAATTAAAACGATCTGATGAAAAGAGCCAAAAATAATGGTAAAAAGTTATTTGAAATTTCAAACCCCTACCCCCTCACCCCATGTAAGGGGTTGAGGAGGTAGGGGTAGTTTTTTGGTTCAAAAGATGACAACTTGTAAATCACGCAACTTTCGTCTGAAACATTTTTCTCTAAAATGTTCTATTTCCATAATAAAAGGGTTGTACGGGTGTATCTTTTTCATATTATTTATTGTGTTGATATTATATATATATCTTTCGCTGTTCGTCCTTTTTAAAGTACAGATGAGACCACCACATTACAAGTCATCCTGTTTAACAAATTATATTGAATAAAGGGATTTTTATATAAATTTATAGATGAATCTCATTCAATTTTATTATTGAATACAAAATGACAAAGAAAAAGAGAACGAAAGAAAAGCAAATAATACAGGGGTTAGTTGACATCAATTTGTAATCATCAATTTAATCGATATTAAGTATTGCGTGAAATACTTCGTTTTATTGATCGTCGAGAGAACGAATGCTCGTTCGTGCCAAAAAGCGGAGTTGAAATTAAGAGAAAAGGGTTGAACGAAGTTATCTCCCGGGAAATTCGCGATGCTGTGGGAAAACTGGAGGTCCGGGGAAGGCCACCGAATCCCCACTTAGGTGATAGGTCCAATTCACCGAGGGAAAACTTGGACCGTTACACCACCAATCGCGGACTCTCGAAGTTCTATTTCCGCAGCATTTCAGCCATCTGTGAAAAACCCACCCTTACCTATAGGCTGGCTTCTCCTTTCAACAAAAACTTTTGCCACAAACGTCTTTCAATTTGTATCGTTATCTTCCAAACGGAGATACCGAATTCACGGTATGTTCTTACCTTTCGAATGCTTCATTCGTTCCTCATTTATAATTTAAATTCGATATTCTAAACAACCATTGGTTACGATCTTAAATAAAGTATTTGCCTATTTGCCAAATAAATATTTCTGGAAATATTTTTAACGCAAATATCAATAAAAGTTCCAAACACAACTCTTTGCATTAATTTTCTTCTCGAGAATTTCTCGTCCTTAATTGTATCAACTCTTCGATCTCACGAACTTGATTTTCCCAAACGAATTTGGGTTATCAATTTTCATTTTTTAACTTCGAATCACAACCATTAACCGAGTTTTTACATTTACGAGAAAAATCAGAACTTTTCACATTCGTCATGGGTGTACTTTAAAGAACTTTTAGTCCCCGGTGGTTTGTTTCTTCGTTTTGTTCTGCATCGAAAAAACATTTTTATACATGTGCATAGAAGTTTCGACTTGTTCGAAAGAGAAAGAGAGAAAGTCAAAGAGAGGGAGGGAGAGAGAGAGAGAGTAAGAGTAAGTTGTTGGTCGTATCGTGAGGAACACGAGTAGCAAAAGCCAAGTGCAAGCCCGATTAAACTTTTCCGTTCGAATCAAATTTAACTTGGTCGCCCGCATAACGTCGCGGTGCTGCGTTCAAGGGTTACAGCGAGAGAGGAAAGCGAGGCTTCCTCGGTAAACTACTTTTGTTAGGTACCTACTTGGCCGACAAACCTCGTTAAATCATGAACACGGAAACGCCTTTACACGAATAGTTATACTTTGGGTGATGCGTGCTTATGAATACGAGAGGCGGGCATAGGCGACGATGCCTATGTCGCCGGCCGGCATCGTCCGACGATAAAACGGTCGTCGGCCGTTACATTCGCCGAACGCCCTCTAGAAACGACTATGCAAGAGGCTATACGACCATTCATAACTATTAGTGAAACTATACCTATACCTATATCGTATTTGTAAATGTACGCGTAACTAAAGAGGAGCGGTGTGTGACGACAATGACGACAAACATGTGGCTATATTCTTCGAGGGTCGAAGGACACGTAAATTGTGGCACGAATTTCCAAGGATCGTTGCAACTAAATTCTTATAGCAATGATAATTTCATTCCCTCGCGTTATCATCAAAACCGTTTCATAGAATTTTGAGTACGCGTTGTAGAGACATAAATTTCGAGTAATGTTTTGTTTGTAGGCGAAAGTTGAGATGAAAAATTGAAAGGGTTGTTTTTCTTCATGTTTTGCTTTGCATTGGCTCGCCGCATTAAATCTGAAAAATGATTGACGAGTGGACCATTTCATTAATCGACGATAGCGCCCCTCTCACAATAGAAGGGATGAAATACAGTTTTCTTTCACTCGTAACTTATCACTGAAAAATTATAAAAATATTATCGTATATCTTATCTATGACTTTGGTCGAGCATGACACGAGTTGTATTTAAAAAATAATTTTGTGGAAAAAATTAATTTATTTGCGTACACAAATTGTTTTCACGAAGAAGGAATTCAAAGAGAACTTTTGATCAACGCCACGAACGGATATTTTCGTCGTTTCTCATCTGGCACAAGGGAAACGAGAGAAAAGAAAAAGAACGGAGGAGGAAAGAGTGAAAGGTTGAAACGAAGGCGGAGAAGAGACAGGACAATGTCGGGGAGTACGACGAGAATATCGTGCCGGGGCTCGGGAAAACAAACCACCTTAACACCCCCGTGTGTCCGTGTGTCCTTTTCTCATTAACGTTGGGTGTCACGTCGCAAGACCTTTAGTCGCCCCGTTCATTCTTTCTACTCGTTTCATTCTTTCTTTTTTCTTTCTCCGTGCAGTTTCTCCCTCGGCAGACTCTTCCGTCGGTACTGCACCCTTCCACTTCCTCATCTCTATTTTCCGACTCACTCGCTCATTCAACCCCTTCTCTTTACTCGGGTTGTCCTTCTGTTTCTCGTTTTCCCTGCCATCCCGGCCTCCAGCCTCCCCTCGGAAATTTCTATTTATATTTTCTTTTCATTAGCGAGTAGCCATCGTTGCTTTTTCATTACAACCCTTATCGCTAATAATATACGATGTCTTATGATTCGTTCTTCTTTTTTTAATAATTTTCTATTTGTACGAAGCGTCACTTTTTCATAATTTTTTGTCTCATCTCAACTACGCATCGATCCAGTGCGTCTCTCGCATTAAGACAAATGTAAAATAATTATTTAAAAGTTTTAATCGCGATCATAATTCGAGTGGTCGAAAAATAGATGGTTTTTACAAATGTTCGCTCAAATAGCGGTCTAAAAAAATATTCGAACCGTCAAAAATAAGTAATGGGAACGGAGGGATAATAAATTCTTATCATAAAGTAATAATGGTAATCAGGGAAACTTGAAACTTACCATAGCTGAGCTTCGCGACGAGATTAAGAATGCACTCGTGACGCGTCTCGTAAGTGTAAGGCCGGGGTTCACTCGGACACCAAAGAACAGCCGGTCCACACGAGCATTTACCGGCGCTAAGAACGTTTCCCGGATTGTTGATCATTCCCTCTCCAATGAGGTTGCAACCCGGCTGGGACATTTTCAACCCTTGCGGACAGTGCCTCCTCCAACGTCCTGGAATTTCTATTAATACAGATAAAAAAAACAATATTAACATAATAGAAATATGGACATTCGATCGAATCGTAAGATTAAACGCCGAACAAAATAGCCACGAGATGAAATTTGGGGGAGTGGGCCTTGCGCAATCATGGCAGCATCCCACCCTTTCATTATAGGCCATACCAATTGGGAAATTCTATTGTTGATTAATTTTGTCCAGTGTTATATTCAATAATTTGATATCCCATAAATTAATTTCCACAACAATAATATGCCACGTCGAATGATGCGCCTCCTCATTATCGATCGTGTTGATTTTAGCTATTCATACCATTAATACTGATAGATTTGTTCATTTAGATTTCATACAGAAATCGATCATATATGCTGTCGAAGGGATATTGAACAAATATACGGGGCATTCCACGACAAATCGGACATCATTTACCTATTGTATCTCCGATTTTGTTGCAATTGTTTTTTCTTTTAGTACCTACTGATTGAGACAAGCCTCCGTGATTTTGTTATAAAGCCATTCGAGAGATATAAATTGTTTAAAAATTACGTTGTTTGACTAATAGTTTTTTTGAAATGCTCATAACTCTGCGAATGATTGGTCAAATGCAAGTTTCTTTTTTTCAAAATTTGAAATTTTCAAATTACAAAAAGAAATTATCATCTTTAATAATGTTCGGAGTTATCTATCTTCTTCATATTTTTTTTGTAGAAAACTGTTGTTAATTTAACAAAGTTTTAAGCGTGGTTTTGGAATAGCAAACGATAAGATCTATTTTCTCGAATTCTCAAGGTGCATGTTTTTAGTTATCCGTTTTGAAAAATATCTGAAAACAAATGTTTATACTCAGGAGCTACTGTAAGTTGTAATTGCTTCCTTAAATCACTCTGTAGAATAATCAATAATCACTAAGTGTCACTAGAATAATTATTTGCAGTAGTTCTTGAGTATCAAAATTTGTTTTCAGATATTTTTCAACTCGGATAACTAAAAGCATGCAAATTGAAAAATCGTAAAAACAGATCCCTTCGTTTTCCCATTCTCAAATTAGGCTTGAGAAGTACAAGCATTGTTAAAAGTGATAGTTTCTTGGTGAAAATTGAAAATCGCACAGTAAGATACTTTTTCAGTAATTTTTATGAAAAGTACGTTTAACAACGAAAATTTTCAAAATAAGTAACTGGAATTTGGCCGGTTATTCGCGGCGTTATGAGCATTAAAAAAAATTATGTGTCAGAAAACGCAATGTTTCAAACATTTGTATCTCTTGAACAGCTTGATGATAAAAATTGAAAAAAAATCATGGAGGCTAGTCTCAACCAGTAATTAAAAAAATTTAATTAAATCGGAGATGCAAAAGCTAAATAGTGTCTAATTTAGCGTGGAATGCCCCATATATAAGTATACGTACAATTGACAAACTTGTAGTACCGTTAATCATGGGTATGATTGCCAATAATTGATGTCAGACCCCAGCTCCAATTTCGGCTCCTATTTTGTTAACAAATACATACTTTACATCGCGCGTAATAAACATGCGCACGCGCATCATTATATCCATATCGACGTTGACAAACTTCGGTTTACATATGACACCATTATCATACGAGACATATTTGCCGATCGGCCAAGCGTAGGGCAGACTGCCAAATACTCACCGAATCCATGCAATTAAAGAACCTTTTATTAGAATACCAATCAATTTTACAATGCCACGGTGAATTTAAATCCGCATTAACTCGATCAAGGTTTTTATAATATGTGGATTATATTTGCGACGTTATATTTTTCAAGTAAATAAGGGAATTTCACTGATCGGTATTATATTGGGAATGGCAGGTATTGCGAGTAGATCGTATTAATATCATTTCATACTATGGATTATTGAATATTTTCGACCGAGATTAACGAAAATTTATTAAACAAGACGAAGTGCCCTAGTTACCAAATATGTTTCCGATTCTGATCTCGTCTATAAATTCTTCACGAGGTGATGTGGGTCCCCCAGCGACATGCCAACAGACGAGAAACCAATGGAAAAATTGAATTCAATTTTAATCTTGACATTTTCACCACCTCAAGTATGCGAGGGTAGTTTGTAAACTCTCTCCAAAATCCGATAGGTGGCACCACTAGTGCTCATCGAGGGTATTTTTAGTGCTTAGCATCTTTTGAAGCAAGCCGCTCTAAATTTCAGCCAGATCGGTCTATTAGTCTGCCTTTGGTATTTGCTTAAATAGAACAAGTTGAGTCATTTTCAAAAACGAATGAAAGAGAATTTCGAACGTCGATTAAACATTATATTATAAAAGACAAATACCCTCAGGCGATTAAAGCAAAACTTGATAAATATTATGGCCAATGGGCACCTTCGAACCGTACGGTTTATAACTGGCTATGAAATTTGCGGTGTGGCCATTCAAGCACAAAAGACGCTGAATGCTCGCGGCACTCTGTTGAGGCCTCCACTCCAGAAATCATTAATCAAATCATGATATGCTGAAGGATTGATAGAAGAGTGAAGGTGCCCGAGATCACTAGTGCTTTGGGCACCTCTCGTGAACGGATACGTAACATTTTGCATCAACAATTGAATATGAGAAAGTTATCCGCCAGATGTGTGCCGCAATTGCTTAGAGTTGACCAACAACGAAATCATGTGACGTGTTCCAAAGTAACTATGCAGCTCTTTCAGCGGAAATCAACGGAATTTAAGCGTCGTTTTGTCACTGTGGACGAGACACGCATACACCACTAGACGCCTCAGACCAAGGAACAGTCTAAGCAATGGGTTGCCAACCGGGCGTCTGCATCAAAGAAGGCGAAGACCGTTCCTTCTGCCGGCAAAGTGATGGAGAGTATTTTTTGGGATTTGCAAGGGATCACTTTTATTGACCATTTGGAAAAGGGTCAAACTATTGCGGGAGCATACTATGCATCCTTATTGGATCGTTTGAAAATCGAGCTTGAAGATGTACGATCGCGATTGGCCCACAAAAAAGATCTCTTCCATCACGACAATGCACCAGCTCATTCCTCTGCAATCGTGACCGCAAAATTGATTGATTTACGGTTTCCATTCGATTGGCATCTGGCACCCCCCCCCCCCCTTTCGGCGGATTTGACTCTCTCGGTCTACTATCTCCCATATGAGAAATGCCTGACAGGAACAAGATTTGATTCAAACGAGTAGGTGATCTCGGAAACGAATGCCTGTTTTCTGAGTTCGACGAAAACTATTATTTGGAAAATATCGACGAAATAAAACAGTTTTGGACGAGGCCTAAAAGGAGACTACGTTGAAAACGAAAAAACGTTTCCCCCGAAACTTAAATAGTTTTCATTTTTGCACGAGCTTTTCAAACGACCCTTGTATACACATCACTAAAAATCCCAGCAGCAATTAACGGCCGCCAATAACACGAAAACTACCCTAAAGTGTGGTATCAAAACCTTTCCCATACTCAGCCATTAGTTAGTTAATTCAAGCAGTATAACTTTTGGAACAAAAAATCGATCCACTGTTTTACTTCCCCGGGGACTTCAGGTGCAAGCATTTACAAATTTTATTGTGAAATATAACTGCACACTATATCGTGTTTAAACCACGTGCTTATTTTGGTTTTACGTTCAACTGCATAAGGGTAGTAATGTCACGAACGTAGTCCAGCGTATATATTGATACGATAGAGCGAACGTGTGCTACATTGTATTTCGTGGAAAGCTCAATGCGGCGCTTTCGGTAATGCATTTTACGGCAGAGAGCTTAATATACACGTACATATTATACCATTCAGTTCAATGCTAATACGGTTTCCAATAAATTTTAGAACCAATCGAGCTGTTTGAATATCCCTTTTGTTAATCATGGCCCCAATGTCCTACAACATCTGCTTTTTTAACTTACAGTTCATATAATGGTGCCACGTTTTAAAGATTTCTATACTTAAATTTGTTATTAGAGTATATTCAGGACTTACAAACTTATTTGCAAGAAATCTTGTCATTAACCGTTTGCACTCGGGGCACATTGCTCATCACTTAAAAGCGGTGAGCGAGGCTCCTCTCGAGTGCAAAGGGTTACATTAATGAGTGTTGATGATACCTTATATGCATAAGCACACTCCTACGTATCCTTTTCCCTTCTTGCGTCGGTCCAAACTACCCCTGCATATGTATATATATCTATATATCCCCTATATATATAAAATATGTACGAAGTATATTTTGGGCATACGGGTGGTTCCGAACCCACCTAAGAAAATCTGTAGGTCCACAGGAAAAACAGAGGTGTTGGAAATGTGTTGGTGGAAGAAGTATGGAGAAAATATAGAATATTTGGACATACGTACGTCGTAGAGATTGATTGGACCAACGTAAGAAGGGGAAAAGATGGGCAGGAGGGGGAGCAAGAGTGTGAAATGAGTACGCGGTCGATGACTCGTCGTTAGATCTGTAGCCAACCTTTTGTTTCATCCACAATAAATACCGACCAAACCCAGCTTTTTAACAATATACGACCCTCCATATACGCGCGGAGCTCTCATGTGTAAAGAGCAACGGTTCGAAGTTTACGAACGATAAACAAAAGCATTTCATGAACGTACAGCACCGTATATAATTAACGCAGGTAATTTCCTATAGAAAGTTATTTATCTACGATGTGGAATGGTGAAATTAACTTTATCTTAATAACCGAGATTTCCCTTCTCATCTCTATCAATGCAGTATAACATGCCAAGTAATGTTGAAAATATAGGAAAAGTGTTCAAGAGTCTCGGCATAGATTCATTTCAGCAATATTCGCCAGAAATTCCCGACGACGTTGGGCAAAATCAAATGTAAGTGAAATCCCAAACTTTTTAAGTTACTCAAAGCCCAGGCAGACATTGAAAATAAAAATTTAATTAAGATTCTTTGGCGAATTCCCATAAAATAGATTTACATCCGGAACTTTTAATAATAATATCGATAACGAAAAATATCCTAAATTGCTTGCAATGGTAATTAAAAATGTATTAATTTCGACTCAATTATGCACGGATCTATTAAAATATTATATATGTATATCGGGAATTGTTCAAAATATTTTGCGAGTCTTTTTATTCCATTGTAGCCATAAAAGAGCACTTCCACCCCCAACGGTAATTACAATTGACTTCTGACTGTTGACACACCTTTGAACCTTTATCAGCAATATAAAAATACCGCAATCGAACAGAATTCTCGCAATTACAGCCGCAAACGGTATAACCAAGGTTATCTGTAACGACCTACGGAAATACAGAACAAGGTATGTAGTAACAAAGGATATGATCAAACGCAAAGTAATTGAGTGTAGCACCACTTCATACTCAATGACGAAAGATTGAAAATGGTCGTTACAATATTATGATTACTGGCCCATACCGAAGTACACAAATGTGCGACGGCGAATACCGTCGACTTTTCTTTTCAATTATATGACCTATATATAGAATACATAAGCGGTTTATTCGTATATTTGCTTTAATAAAAAAATACAAATAAATAAATGAAAAGCAAATTGATTTTTAAAAGTGGATTTGAGAAATATAGGATTTTATTCACAGTAAAATATTGTCGTTAATGAATTTGCGACTGTGACATTTATGTCACGAGCGCAACAAAACGTTTCGCCACAAACACAAAAAAATTGTAAGTCCAATTTTGTGGAAATCCGTGAAAAATGTACCGTATGGACAAAAGAAGAAACGCATATCGAGAATCGCAATCAGGCCGATTTGAGGGGAATGCATCGTGTGTACTATATACATTGTTCGTACCTAAAATGAATCTGAACCACATATGAAGATACATATACGCAATACATATATATATATATATATATATATATATATATATATATATATATATATATGTCAAAAGGTGTTTGTGGGGACTTTTCTAAGGCCTACTTTTTACTCTTGAAATTAACAATATTAATGCTGCTAAAACGTAATCTTTAGCCAAATTTAGTGTCAGAGCATTTTTTGCAATTATATAGCGAAAAGAGTTTGTAACGGTAGATATCAGGACATCAAAAAAAACATTTCACAATGGTTGTTGTCAGGACTTTCTTATCTAATAAACGGGTTCTATCAGGACAGTCTTCGATTTTCTTCGAATGGTATTTCTCAGGACTCTTTTTGGTAAGTGATTGGGTGTTATCAGGACAGCCTCCGATTTTCTTTCTAATGATGTTTCTCAGATCTCTTGTTGATAAGCAATCGAGAGTTATCAAGAAAGCACTTACTGCCGACAAAGACATTTATACAGGCACACATACTTTTATTTAAAATAGACATCTCTTACATAAATGAATATTTCAGTTAACAAAGAGCTATTATAATATAATACTTTGGGTTTTTGCGTTTAAAAACCATCGTTTACTTTTTTATTTGATTCGAAATCCAAGTTTTTATAATGCAAAGATTCCGCCGTTGTAGTAGGGGATGCCCACTGCATTCACCCTGAATTTGTTTCAGTGATGGGTATATCACATTTGATATACAGGGTGAGGCAACAACTTTCATCAGTAGAAATATTTCCTCAAATATGGGACGTAAAAAAAATTTTTTAAACAATAGTTGCACGGTGTGGAGGGGGCCATCAAACGCGATGATTTTTTTCTTCCGGTGAAGGCGTTTACGTACAGTGAAGGTCACCTTCACTTTTTTAAATGGAATGGTATATTTTTTTCAACCATCTTGTACACCTCAATCCACATAAAAAACATTGGGGGTCAACGTCGTTCTAGGCCATTCAAGGTCAGTATCGATGGTACAAATCTAAATATTTCGGATCATTATCAAATATTTGGTAGTCTTATAAAGACGTCACAAAAAATGTTTCACACAAAAGGGGGCCATCAAATGCGACCAATTTTTTTGTTTAAAGTGAAGGTGGCTTTCGCTGTGCGTAAACGACTCCACGGAAATAAAAAAAATCATCGAGTTTGATGGCCCCGTCCACACCGTGCAACTTTTGTTTGAAAAGTTTTTTCTAAGTCCGATATCTGAAGAAATATTTCTACTAATGAAAGTTGTTGCCTCACCCTGTATAATGGCTGTATAACAGATAGGCTGCATTTTTTCTTCTATGCTCCAACATTTTTTTGGCATTCCGAATTTTCTGATCATTTTTCTCTATATTCGGCGCCTCGATGCCTAGAACAATCAATTACATATATATATTACTATAACAAATTACATATTGTAAAATAAGGAATATAAACAAAAAATATTTCTGAATTATTTTAATTTATTAGCGCTATTGTTTTGGTGAAGACCTTTGCGTCAAAATAATGATAGCGATATTTAAGCTATTTATCGAGTTTGACTCATTGTCAGAGCAATAGTTATTATCAGGACATATCTGTTATAGAGGAAACGGTAGTTATCAGGACATTATTTACGGGGGAAACGGTAGTTATCAGGACATCATTTACAGAGGAAACGGTCGTTATCGGGACATTTTTTACAAACGGTAGTTGTCAGGACATCATTTACAGGGGAAACGGTAGTTATCAGGACATCATTTACAGAGGAAACGGTCGTCATCGGGACATTTTTTATAAACGGTAGTTGTCAGGACATCATTTACAGAGGAAACGGTCGTCATCGGGACATTTTTTACAAACGGTAGTTGTCAGGACATCATTTACAGGGGAAACGGTAGTTATCAGGACATCATTTGCAGAGGGAACGGTCGGCGTCGGGACATTTTTTATACAACGCGTATCATCGGGACATTTACCGTTCTTTCATTTGATCTTTCAATGATCACTTCACATATAAACAAAATCATAATTTCGATTTCGGGAATAACGTCTCGTTTCACAAAGACTGAATGGTTGAATTAATGGAAAATGTATTGAATGATGTTATGCTCTTTCCCGGACGTTTAGTGAAAAAGTTATCATGCATTTAATCATAAAGACTTTATGGCAAAAAAATTACAGCGTGCCCTTTCTAATATGAGATCGAATTCATGTGGGCATACGCGGATAAATATAAATTCATAAATTGATAAATACTAGCCTTTGCTTATAATTATTTTATAAACTCCTTAAAATGTAGGTAACGGTACTTGTGGGGAAAAAATGATACATTAATCATTTTACTTACCTTCTCTGCCATAATCTCCGCGTGATATCGACCACCGTTTTTGTACAATACACTTTATGCCTTGCACGAACCGCACGTTTTTTTCGTGCACCGAATGCGACTAAATCCACTGTCGACGCCCCCGAAATCATTTTTTGGACTTTTTTTTGGAATTGCCCCCGGACATTTTTTTCATTAATAACAACTTAAACCAAATTTTGTTTTATCGGGAATGAAGTGTAGAACTCAATTGAATGAAACAAATGTCACATGAAACATGAAAAAAATGTCCCGATGGAGTCAACAACTTCTAAGCGTAGGACTGGGAAAACGTACCACTAAATTTGTAGGACTATGTGGCCCCTTCATTCTACAAATATTCATGAAGCTGCGTACAAAAAATCAGCTCGTTATTAATAAATTTGATAACCTCATTATTTTGACATATTCGGCGTGGAGGACGCACCAGTCAAACCATCAATGTTGTAGGACAATTGTTTTTCACAGTTCAATATCGAATTATCTTTATATTCAAATAAAATATTTTGTGTTATTGAGACAATTTCGACACCCCACCAAATCGACATGTTTTATACCTACGCGCTAAAATAGCTACCTCTATAGAGAATTTTCAGAGGATACATTTGGGGGTCTCGGCGAAAGGAACCGACTTACAAAATTTTAGCCAGTTATTAATCATAAAAAAACAGGTGGTGGCTGCTGGACTAAATATAACGTCATATTTTTATGTGCATCAAGTAAAAACACTTTGGATCACGGAAAATGTTCTCACATCACAAAGAATTAGTAATTAAATTAAAGGAAAATGTATTTCACACTGTTACGTCGTAAAGACCAGTTGGCAATGGATTTACAAAAATCTTTTATATTCTTAATGGCGTATATTAGTTTCTAAAGATCAATTTATAAAAATATCCTGATACCAACGGTTTCTTCTGTGAAAGATGTCCTGATAACGATTATTGCTCTGGGTCATAATCGATAACCAGCTTAAATCTTGTTTTTATAGTTGCGTTGTCAGAAAAAGCTCGTTACTAATATCCATTATTATAATTGAAAGTAGGGCAAAATATCCAGTAATCGGCCAAGAACCAGTAGTCAGCCTCTGCCTATACTTTGTATGAGTGGGAAGAGTACAAGCTATATGCTTTGCGCTCTTTTCACTCATATAATGTATAGGCAGTGTTTTAGCCTATGGTGGTTTTTGAAAATTATATTGTATGATTTCACTCTAATCGATTAGTTCCTTATACCCTGGTTGTGTAGAAAAACTTATAAAATGTTTTACTGGTATAATTTGGCAGCTGACATACGCTTCTTCGAAAAAATACAAGTTCGAAAGTATATGCGGAGGTGGAAATAGAAGAGAATAACAACGATTTTTACGGCGAAAATTTACTCGCTACAAACCCGAAATGTTTGTTCATGCGGCAGAACTGTTGTCAGAACTGTTCTGAGAGTAATCAGCCTGTGAGAAAAAGAAACCCTTAGTAGTATATGCTCGTTATGGAGATATGCTCTGATAATATCCGTTACTAAGGAAAATTTGTTAGAACATTTAAAGTAGTATTAATATCCTGACCCGTACAGATGTTTATCGAGACTGTCCTGACATTACACGTTCTTGGCAGAAAAATTAAAAAACTGTCTAACACAGTTGTCTGGAGTGTCCTGAGAAAAACCTCAGTATAGAAAAATGTGGTCCTATGTAGCATATGGTTGTTATGGAGACATGTCCTGACAATATACGTTACTAAGGAAAAATTGTCAGGACAGTCCTCACATCCACCAACTGTCCTGACAACGACCAGTAGAGCACAGAAAAAGTCCTGACATCAACCGGTTGACATATATATATATATATATATATATATATATATATATATATATATATATATATGTATATACTTACGCCGAATGTGTATTCGTATATATATATATATATATATGTGTTATTACATAGCGACATATATGTACATAAATACGAGTAGTGGTTTTAGATAGAAAACGCGAGAGGGCTCTATGTATCGTAGTTCTAATTTTCTCTCCCGCTGATTGGGACGCCGAGTGTACGATTGGAAGAAAGAACGAGGGACGGAGGGAAAAAGGGCGATCACTTTCCGCTACGTAGTTTTCCACACCGAGAGAGCCCTCTCGACGTGTTACAAGGCGAGAGTGGTGCCAGCATGAGGGAACGCGGACATGAAAAAAGGGAAAATAATCGGCCAGGACTGGTACGGTACAGTCGAAATGTCCACGGGGTGTTCGGCTCAATTTCAGGATTGAGGTGAACAAAGAAACGAGGTACAACGAACAAGAGTATATTTCTACCGTTCTATACAACCATCGATCTTTTTCTTTCTCTTTAATTGTCTTTTTGTTTCATTCTTTTCTCTCCTCTTCACTAACTTCAAGCGTGAAACAAGTGCGAGTCGAGCGATGTAATTGTAACAGGGCGATTTGGAGATCCGTATTGGAAACTTTCAGAGAAAATGGATGGAAAAAATGAATTGTGAGATTGTAAAAATAAATTGAGAAAACGAACGTCGAAAAACAGAGAGCGTTCGTACATTTTACAAAAATTTTAAGTTTTTTAATCCACTTATTAATTATTTAATATAGAATTATCTAAAATTTTATAAACATTTAATCAATCCGAATTTCTGCATAGAAGTTTAAACCCCGTTTTTTTAAATGAGAGGTCGTATAGAAGAGAACGTCGTTGTTTAATTATACGATCGAGAATGTAGCATATTTATTTTTCCATCGGAAAATCGTGCGTTTCATGGGCCTTTGCTGCACCACTGAGGCCCAATTATACGACAAGCTGTGAAATAGAATAGAGGACACCCGCGTACGTATTTACGCGTTTCGTTGCCAATTGGGACGGGCAACACGAGAGAAAAGTACCGTCGTCGTTCCCTAAAAATTCCCCGGCAGCGCAAACCACCCCTTGAGTACCGTGATAAAAATGCAAATTCGCAATTACGTTTCCGCGTTTTCCATCTCCGACCCCCTGCAACGCGCACGACGCTCCTTTTGCGTCACTGCTCGTATTCGTTTTGTCGCTTCCGCAGCGTATCCTCTGCCATACACGCCCGGAAAGAGGGAAAGCGGAAAAGAGAAAGAGAGAGAGAGAGAGAGGAAGGGCGAGTCATGAAAAATAATTGACAGCGCCCCAGACTACATGGACTATAGGGTTTGTAAGTTAACTTCACCACAAAAGAGAGAACCTTTTGCCGGTCCCTCGTGGGCAATTCAGTACACAGAGACGTTATTTTACAACGATTTACGCACGACCAAAGTACGAACTTCTTTATGGACTGTACGATTAAGTCTATGAAACGACAGAAAAAATAAACGAGCAACAATATTTAGACGACAATTTCGATAACGCGAATTAATTATTTGTTGTTACTTCTGTATAGATCCCTGCGAGGAAATATTCTTGTGAATTTTGACTCGATATGTCAATTTTAGAAACGACGAACAATAATATAAAGTCTGACAAAAATTATCCCACTTTTATTCGATAATGGACAAAAAAATTGATAGCATTTTACAATTTATTTCTTGGCCAAAAATTTGAAATTTATGACAAATATTCGACGGAAGAAAAGCTCCTGATAACTGAAAAGCCAATAGAATATTCGTCATTTCCGTAACGAAAAACAAGTTTAGGAACGTCAGTCAGACGAGGAACAAGTCAATTTCGATGTCGTCGAACCAGAAGTTTTCTTCGCTAAGGAACGAGAGAGCTTTTCGTCATTTTGTACGAGGCCGAGAGAGCTCTCGACAAGGGCGTTTTCTTGACTCGCAGGCCGCGGCGTAGAGAGTAAAAGATCTACGAGACCTCGGGTATATGGCCATGCATGTTAGAAATTCCACTTCTCGCATTGTACAGTAACAGCGGCTCGTCCCCCGTTTCGGCACAGCATGAGACCGCTCGCGAGATTTGTTGGCCACAGACGTTGAGAAACCGTCTGGTACCTACTGTGCTGCCGGTGCTTTTCTACCGTACTACCGTTCATCCCTTATACCAATGGGCGATACATATATCGCACTATATATTTTTTTTAGTAGTGGCGGGAATTCCTGCATTTTCGAAGAGTAGAAACAGGCCACATATCGAGAGGCTCTTCCGTAGTATGATCGTCGTTGGAAGCATTTTAAGATCCCACCCCCAACTCCCGTTTACGATAAAATCGTTCGAGTCTCCCTTTTTCTTTTCACTAAAACCGTGTTTTATCTCCCTCCACTACGCTCACCCATCTCTTTGTGAAATAGTCGTCGAATTCTCAACCCCCCTCCTACCCTCTCACCCTCCCCCCCTTCCACCCTCTTTCTCCTATTCGACGAATGCAAATGTTCCACACTCCTACCGCGTCGTTCTTCATCCATTTCGAGCCGTAGCCAAATTCTTCTTCGCACAGGGAGGATTTATGGACGATTTTCCACCCTTCCCCACCTTATCCCGAAACGCATAACAAATCCTGTTATTTTTCACGATTCTCGAAAACACGATTACTCGTCCAAGTCAGCGGGCTTGGGAAAAATAGGAAAACGAGGAGCGTCACGATGAGTCGAGTATACTCCGTCTCGAACCACGAAACGTATTTTTATCATGCGACGATTTTTTTTTATTCGCAAGATACGATAATGTAATTCCACGTCTCTTCGGATAAGTGGTTGGAGAAAAGCTGAGCTTGCCACGATTCAGTTTATTTTTATCATTTTCCGTTTTTTTCCGGCCGCCGGTCCGTTTTCTCGATTTACATTTTACCATCTTCGAATTTAACGAGCCAATTTTATATCGCGTGGTTTATTAAGTATCGAAGCAAATTAAAGAAATTAAACGAATTAATTAATCGATCGAACAGATCGGATGAACATATTTTAAGTCCTTTCTAAAAAAATATTTTCAAAATTGAAAGCTCCATATTTGAAGAGGCCTGTCAGACTACCTCCAAAGATATTATAAACGTAAACATGACACGATTATACTCACAAGATAGGTAGATATAAGTATAACAAGAATATTGCGATGGAAAGTTGGAGATAAGAAGAATGGAAAATTTCATACCAGGCCTCGCAACGAAAGGCCACTTGGCATATTCGTATTGCATATATATATTTTGCCATCCAGAAGATTATAAACAATTGCATTTATCCCTTTTTAAAGATCCCGTATAAAAGAAAAATTTAGATATGAAAATAGTTTATTCACCTTCGGTGTATTGAAAGGTCCAGAGGTCAGACCATTTGAGAAAACCTTCTTGGTAAGATCGCGATACGAGCAGCAAGGATCTGAAATATTTTCACGCGATATGTATGTGTGTGTGTGTGTGTATGTGTGCGTGTATTATAAATATACCGCACGTATGTTCTTACTATTTTTTGCCCCTCGGTTATATCCCTTATATGTGGACCAACGGGCGTCTTGCCGTATCAACACATTGGATATCTCGTACACTCTCACCACTTCGACCCGCCTAGGCACCTCGTTTTGTTTATGAATATTTCAACGACATTCCTCCAGCACCTTCCTCTGGTATTTGCAATATGTATAAACGAGGAAAAGCGACGATGGTTACCGACGCACAGCCCCAGAGAGTCCATTCGCAAGAGAGAGCTTATATTTTTCTCCCTTCAGCCAACGAAACTCCCAGTTCCCTATCTACTCTTCCGCACGAAAAAAAAAACAAATTGCGAAACAAGATCGGTTTCGGGTAGAGATTAAAATTTGAATATTTTCGAAGAAATTGAATTGAAAATAGAAATTTCAATTCGAAGTTTGAGATTAAAAAGAATAGTTGCAGGGTTTGTAAATTGGATCAAGTATAGAGTAAGTTTTAGTTAAATTTTTTAATGTTTTGTGAGACTTTATAGAAACGAGGGTGCGGAAAATTCTTACATTTTTGTCTCCTTTCCGAAGTATTCTATTACCTCTTCTATTATAGATAACCGGAATGGACATATTTTATTCGAGAATACAATTTTTTCGAAACGCATGCTATTGGTTTGGCGCGAGTTATGGGGGTTGGAAGAGATTTAATTCTTTCGGGGGGTGCGCGCATGTTCTCGAATAAACAAACGAATCACGAGCGAAAGAGAGACGCTGTACTCTTTTTCTATCGTATATTAATCATTCATTCTTCGTGGACTGTGCAAACACAAGATAGGGGGAGTTACGTATACACGGACTTTCAATATTTTTTCATCAAACACCACGCAGTCGCATACATTATTCACATTTTAATCTCTGCATACTAAAATGCACGGACACGACAATTAAAAAAAAGAAACAAATTTTATACAAATTTTACGAGATACGAATGACCAATATTTACCCAAAAAATAAATGACTTCTCCCTCTCTATAAAAATAAAATACCGTTGCCTGAGAATCGTTAAAAAAAAAGTTATTTGGATGCTGTGGAATTTTTATGTTTTTTTTCGCTTCCAAAATGAAATACCGTTGAAAATTGAGATTCTGTGGTGATATTTGTCATTTTTAATATGTAATGTATCGAGAAACGATGAAAGTTGAAGATGATCCTAGTGTCAAGTCAGATTCGAGAATGTTTTCTTATTGTTAGATCCACCGAACCAATAAAACTACGCAGAGACAGACCGATCGGACAGAAATGATGAAAATTCCTTTGGCTTTTCTGCTCGTGGAAATTACATATATCCCAATATATATGTAGGTACGTCTTATTTCAAGATATCTCATGTTTCAATTTTATGCTCGAAAAATTGTTCTCCCTTAAGCGCACAACATTTCGTCCCTGACTCTCATTTCCGGGGTTATGCGATTTATTTTCCTCGGATTTTTGTCTTCTAACGAGCTATTTTTTTTCATTTTCTAATATCTTTTTACTAAAGAGAGAAACGAGGACAATCGTGAAATATTATCCCGCGAGAGACATTTCTGGAAAGTGGGCCAACCGAGGGAATGAATTTTATTTCAGACCGCGAGGAGAGGCAACGACCCCTTGAGTCCTTTTCTCCCCTCCATTGATATCGAGTAGTCGATTAAAAGAAAGCATTGAAAATCACTCGCGGACGGATTAATACGATTAATTATTGTGAAATAACTATAACAATATAATAACAATATTCCTCTCATTCTTATTTCAAAATTCAAACTTTTCTGATATAATAACTGTTCTCTTCTTTTAAGTATTAATATTTTTACAATAATTATTGATAGTTATTTGCATTTATTCAAATGAGAAGGCTCACCAACAGATTATTTTTGACAAAGTGGAGTACAGATAACCCCCCCTTAAAACGGTAAATAGATTCCCAGACAGCGCGATGCAAAGCGCTTATTGAGTTTTCCGAACCAACCCCTACTTGCCAATAAATCTGAGTGTCAACACAAATTTTGTGGCAGAAGATTCTTCATCTTCTTTAAGGTGTTTGTAATTTTTTTGTGTTTTTTGCTTAATGATGTTACCATCCAATAGAATTATTTTTCTGGCAGCGATTGGCAATCCAAATGCTGAGCACCTTTTCCATTTTCTCAATTATTGGCGCCCAGGGATGAGATGCATATTTTGAGGATATCGAAGATCCTGCAGCAACTGCGCTTATTCTTATTTCTTTTTCGTGTTACTTAATAGTCAGGATTTTTATTTCATTTAAATAAAAACTGTTTTCGATGTGAGATGCTTTTATCTTTACTTCCAGAGCATAGGTTCTCAAAGTACGGCACCCCCCCTCTCGTGGGCGCTGAAGCTACCCGAGGGGGCGATTGGAACTTCAAGTAATATTGGGGGGCGCTAAATAAAAATCGGTGGGCGGTGGAAAGTATAACGAAATGGATAAATATGTCCAAATTTAGAAGAAGAATTAATCGAATAGAGGACTAACGAAGAGCTGAAAATCAAGTTTAAACTTGGATACCAACAAATTTGGCTGCAAAAACAAATACCTCAACTTTATCCTGGCTCATTGAACATTGTGCAAAAATTTCTCGTTGCATTTCCTACCACTTATTTGGTGGAACGATGGTTCAGTGCAATAACGACTCTATTAACAACAAAAAAGATATCGGTCGCAGATAACTAAACGTGGAGATTTGAGAATGTTGTTAACAAAAATGGAACCGAACGTTAAAAAATTGGTACAAGCACATCAGGCTCATCCTTCCCATAAAATTTGTTGTCAAAAGTCTAATTTGTAAAAAATAAATAACATGTTACGTTAAACATCACCATGTATTGGCTGTTAATTTTTCTAATAAACAAAATAATCCAATCTAAGCCGTTATTGTTTATTTCCCTACATATTTCTAAAAAACTAAACTAAAAAATTCAATGTTTTCTAAGGTGGGAGGCACACCAAAAAAGTTTGAGAAACACTGTTCTACAGAAATAAATTTTCTCTTAAAAGTTGTTTTTTATCTTTATTAGACATAGCTTGGGAGTGAAAGTTGATTTTTTAAAAATTAGCCTTAAAGACGAAACAGCCGCTCTTTAACATATTGTGGCTCGACGCAGACTGCCGACCAGCCGGATACTTTGTCTCCAGACCACGATAATAAAAAGAAACAAAAAAAGGCGTACCGTTCATGAACCCTCGGTTGCGATCGTATTTCACAACAGATCGATACAATACGATAATGCTGTATTGCCCTTTATCGTTTCAGATACGGCAGGACTTTCTGCAACAGTGTATTAGGGGAAGTCCGGGCATAGCGGATAGGCCGGGCAAAGTGAATACGCTTTATTTCGTGTCAATAACGTGTCGAAACACGCACGCCTCGCGGTATAATACTCTCCTACCTTCCTTCATTCGCGGGCAAACAGAACTAGCGGAAAGTCGCGTATTGTTCGAGAGAAAAATCGAAAAAACCAAATAGTGAAGTTTTCTTATGACTTTCGAGGTACGTAATACCTTAATAACTCATATAAAAGGTAATCATATTGTTTTGTACGATTGTGTCCTCTAAGTGCATATTTTCAAGTATAAATTCTAAGAGTTTTGTTACTTTGTTGTCACTTCATTTGGTTTCAGGTTAGGTTGAATGAAATGAATAGGTGTAGGGCAAAGTGATCACGAGCAAAGTCGATACGGTATTCGCGTTGCCCTATTTGCCTTACAAGTCATTCAGATTTTTTTATTTATTTTAGATGTTATATAAATACAATAGGAAGACAAATCAAGCCCAATGGAAAACAGTATGATGCTTGCAATATCAAATTGCAATTCTGGCATTCCGGTGAAAACGACCGCAACAAAGTATGGTCTAAATAAATAACCAGTTGATAATTGGATCCAATGTGATAAATGTAAGCAATGGAGTCACGAGAAATGCACAGCTTATGAAGGAATAGGCTTATTTATTTGTGATATCTGCAGTCATTAGTTTAAAACTGCCCTAAGTACTCGTGTTCACTTTGCCCTATCGTCGTATCCACTTTGCCCGATAGGTCGGGCAAAGTGGATACCAGCACATGTTGCAATATTAATGTTAATTAAAATTAAAGTTTAGCTGTTAAGCAATTTTTGTTGATTATATTAAAAATTTTAATAAAAGGTAATTCTCATTCAACATTTGTTTTATTTCTATGTCTATTGGTTATCTTTCTATAACCCATGAAATGTTAAGGTGGCCACTTTGCCCGGACTTCCCCTATGAGGCAGCAAGTCTCACCGCGGATGGTGCAGAACTTTGCATGACGCTTTCAGCTATAACATTGGAGCAGAATTACAAATGAGAAAAATATAATTTATTTATAAATTTTCATGTAAAGGCACTATTGCTCATTATTCCTTCCCGTTTAACTTATTTTAAGATAATTTAATTCTTAAATGTGTTAAATAAAAGTCATGTCATCCAGTGCTGTAGAAGTAAGTATTGTACAAAGATTTTCGCAATTTTCTTATCGTGTTGGGGCGAAATCGTCTTATAGGATAAAGTGTTCTACGAGGGCTACATGTATATAGTTGCAAAATAAAATGCTAAAGCTATTGAACACGATAGGACAAAATACATGTAATCGGCATATAGTCAAAAATCAAACATACATGATAATGTTGTCTTTCGACTGGAATAGTTGTCATGAACATTAACAACGGCTAATCGACACAAGCAAACTTATCAGAGGCAAAAATCATCGTCCATTGTACTTTTCAGGGACCTTAAAATATCTTATAACGATTAAGTCGTAAAACATTTTTTGTCCCTCCTAATGTCCTCTCTACTATCGCATCAATCCTGGCGTCGTCATTCCATTCCCCTCGCGAAGCCTGAAGGATATAACGTCCCGGTATTTGAAAATATGTTACGTTGATAACGCGTTCCCTCGGTATCGATCGAAAGCCTTACCATTGCCTAAGGCTTCACTCGGATATTCAAATCGTTTTTCTTCAAACGTGCTTTGGATGCAAAGCGTGTATGTACAAGCGATAATAACATAAAATATATTAGATGGTCGAATGCCTGGTGAAGGCCACGTTAAAAAAAAAAGAAAAGACAATTTAAAAACAAATAGGCAGCCAATAACGATAGAAAAAGGTTCACATTTCGCACGAACATGATAAAGCAGCTCACAGTGTGAAGTGATAAATATAGAAAAGAAATAATACACGAAGATTCTATAGGCGAAAAACATTAGTATGGGTGGCGCTGCTGTCACGGTTAATTCTTCTCACCGATCCGCCATTTTTATTCGTCTCATCTAATGGCTTCTTCTTTTTAGTGTCACCCCTCGTAAAAAATGAGCTCCTCCCATTTTTCACCCAATCGTAAGGTTGGGTAATAATAACTAGATACTAGAAAAAAGTGATGGAATAATATTATTATTCAAAGGAGGGAACGAATACGTTGTGACATTTGCTTCAAAAAACGTAAACTTATAACAAAAAGAAAGCTAAAATGACACGAAAATTATAGTCAACGTAGTTGAAATGACTGGAACGATGTAGAGTGCTGTCTGGCTCACTCATTCTCACCGCGCAAACATAAATATTTTGCTTCGCGGTGAGATGGCGCAGTGGTGCATGTACTTGCTCACCACATAAGCGTCTACGTGAGAATGCTCTCGCGTACGCGAGAGCGCATGGGGGAAGGTTAGAAACGCGCGAACGTGAGATGCCGAGGATTAGGAGAAAAAGCTCTTCGACCTTCTTCTCCCATTCGTCCAAAGAGGCCTGTATGGAAACACTTCGGTGAACACGTATGTGCGGAAAGTGTTCCAAAATGGACGAGGGCTATAGAGTAAATGCACGAGATGAGAGCACCCGGGGTTGTACACTTCGTTGGAGCGAGACCTCTTACGATCCTCGCGCAACTTTAGTGCGCAATGACGGTGTATGCACGTGATGTCGCGAAAGCACCATATAATATTCGCAAGAACGTAATGTACAAACGGCGGTCAATTCCTTGGGAGGCGAAATAACTATGAGGCGCAGAAACTCCCATCAAATCAACGAATAGCCCCATGTCCACTGTACGAAAATTACGAGAGAGAGCCTCCCACTCTCGTTTTAACAGCCCTTGTTCTTTATTCAGTTTTTAAAAATGTCCCTATGATTTTTCAGCGCATGAATATGCAGGTGCCCAAAAATGAGGGTCTGCTTTAAATTACCGCACAATGTAGTAAAAGTTATCGTCGAACGTGATCCCAGGATGTCATCGCCAATAGGGTGAGAATTGTTCCCATCCTGCAAATTTTATTTATTCGATACCGACGATCTCAATATCGGTGTGACTATGCCGAATATCCAACAAAAACGATTATTTCGAAAACCACCCCTTTATCATTGTATAAAGATTCTTGTTAAAAACACCCCCAATTAACAGCCCCAAGCTACCCTCGAACAGAGAGTTAAATATTTTCCAATCTCAAATGCGATTCTAATCCGAAAATTCAATAAATATTCGATGAATGTCGAGAATTAACTCAGCTATTGACTCAACACTGGAATTGGCGTGTCGGTTTTGGAACATCAATGTTGGAAGCAGTGTTGAAAATTATGAGATGTAATACAGCATTGTCGTATCTTAATGGACCAAAGCCCGGAAAAATGTTCGGTCACGTTCTTATGAACACCTAACCATCATTTACCTACATACCTAATCTGTGTAACTACCCCTACTTCTGTTGAACTCCATCTATATGATCTACACGAGACATGGTATACGTACGCGTATAGAGGCAGCGATGGGGCGCAACCATACAGTGTACATGGGGCATGCTTTTCTCACTGGCAACTTTCCCAATGGGCTACACATTGCCCGTGATGTAAATATCCAGGAGCTAAACTAATTTGTTCCATAATATTCCATGAATACAGAGTAGACGGACCTGGGTACGGTGCTGCTGACGCTGTTGGTGGTAGCGGTTGTACGGCTCTCCAGGCACGACGCACAACGCGCGAACGGGGCACGTATCAATTTAAATGTGTACACTCTGCCATGGTGAAGAGCAGGCAGGACGAGAGGGACGAGAACATGGAAAAGTGTGCTACACGGCCAACGGTATAATATTAGAGGTGGTCTAGGAGGTGCAAGAGAAGAATTCGTATAAGAAAGTAGAGATGTGTGAGTATGCGTGGATACGCGCGCGCATGAGTGTGTATATGTGCGTCTAGTGGGAAACGGAGCGAGGTCTGAAGGTAGAGCAGGCATGCCAAAATGTGTTTGAATTCGTTTTAACAGACAGTCGTTCGTGGTGTGCGCCGCCGTATACATTATAAGAAGGGGATTCGCGCGTCCCAGAGCAAGGATCATTCTTCATCCCCAAAGCTGAGACGCACAAGGTCCCTGAGGGTATCCATATTCAGTTTGTATCCAGAAAGGGTTCAATCTTGTTTTAAAAAAGAAATGAACTTTCCACCCTCGCGGCAAAAATTTATGTGTACCGTCAGCTTGTTCTTATTTTACCAACTTTCCCGTTTGACACGCATTTCCATCCTAGCCCATCTCACGACTGATGCCTATCCGCCAATTTCCTAGAAGCGTCACTTCAATAACGACCGGAGTTCATCCTGGCGATTCATCCGTCTAATATCTCCCGAAAACAACAAACGTTCATTGATCTCCTTCGTAACCTCCTCAAGGTGTGTTTTATATAAATCAATGAATCGCAGAGGCAAGTAGTCTTTAGTAATTTGAAGATAATACAGTTACTCTACACATTTTAAAATTGTACATATCCGATTATTATAATCTCGCCCACGCCAGATCGGAAAAATTTGTTTCGAGAAAAATTTGTCAATGAAAATTTCCGTGAACCTACTTTAATGTATGTAGAAGAATAACATGTCTTTAATCGAGTCCCAAAAAAACTATTAAGTAAATTTAAAAAATTTATGCAAAAAGCTTATTTTTCGGACCGTCAGAGTGTTGTCCTGCCTTAATCATTCATCCCGAATGGATGCAAATAGTCTGAAGGAACGAGCACGTTCATCATTCGGAACCGAATACATGTGGGGCGTATCGAGCGAACAAATGCCTATGTTAGGAGCATTCCATTTCCGACCAACAATATAGAAATGCTTGAAGCCGCTGGAATAATCAAAGAGCTTTTAATTCGATTATACAGACGAGGTCCAAGAAATATAAATACGTCTTGGTAAATGAACTTAATCGATTGATAATCTTGACAATTCGATTAAATTGAGAAGAATAGAGTTAGTAGAATATTCATTCGCTATTAACCTGAACTACCCTTTGCAGTCTACCATTGACGAAGTACCCTGACTTAGCACCTCCAGACCAGTCAAAGTTTCTTCAATCGACGGCATCGTTCCAAATCACATCAATACACCATGAATGGAAGTTTGCTTGACCGTAAATCCATTGACGATCTCCCGTATGTCCGAAGACCCATGCAAACGCCACATCGCTCAGATCCTAAGTTCGGATCTTGCGAGTATTCGGACAATAAGAATCGATGCGAGGATTACCGGGGTAATCGAGTTGGTCCATTCAGCATCAGGGAGGTTTCTAATGCGGTGCTTCCCCTTGTGGATTTAACATCTCTGTGTACTCTGAGGAAATGAGAAGACCCAAAAGACGCGTTGGGCTAATCGTAAGAGGCGAGGGGGCGCGCGAATGGTTGACAGTATTACGGGCCAAGAGACCGCCATCTTCGTCTTCGTCCCAAAAGACGCTTCTATTTTCACCGTGCGAGATTGAATTCGGCAAAGTAGCAGGGAAGTGGTGTGCTTAACCAACGTGCTACAACGACGATGTAGCAAACCTTACCAATGGCGTACAATTTCATTTCGTGTTTATATACCTAAAGATGGCGCGCGGGTGCTTCGACTCACCCTTCTTGCCTGACAATTCGCACACACTCCGTTCTAACCCGTAAATTCGATATGCTCGTCTCTCTTTCTCCCTATCTCTCTCTCTCTCTCTCTCTCTCATACACCTTCGCTTTCGCTCTTTCCGTACATATAACTACGAGAAGGGACCATTTCGAGTACACAGTCTGTGTGCCAAATTTTGTGTAAACTGCGTTAAAGGTACATCTGCTACTCGGTGAGAAATCCGGACGGAATCGTGTATACATAACGTACTATGCGTATACAGACCATGATTCGTTCACGTGGTTAGGCATATTAGAAGCGAAGCGGTGCAAACTATCGCGAATGTTTCGAACGAGAGACTCCGAGCGAATAGGAGTCGAGTAAGAAAGAATCAAGAATTCGTACGTCTTCGCTAGAAACCAACCCCTACTGACATTTCTAACCACCAGCCAAAATAACGGAAATCCGATTCGCATTTTGTACAGAAATCTCCTATAAAGGTTGTTACAAAATAAAAGTAGTACTTTTGTATGTTAATAATAGTAGGCAATCATCCAACCGTATTAATGGATTGATTGATGTGCACAGGCATGGTTGTCGACCTCAAATCATCGATATAATCCGGAATTGTTGGATTTGCAGTATTCTTTTTTCGGATTTTTTCATTGATGATTGAATAAAGAAGTTTGATAATGGATGTGATAAGTATTCTTAGTGAAATTCAGTAAAAAGATTTAACATCTTTCTAATAATTTATCAGTAAATTACCAATCCCATTTTCCGACATCGAGGATTGCTCGTATTTTTAGAGAAATGCCGGTGGTCCTTTCCCGATACTTTTCTTAACTTCATTAACAATTAATTGACGGCCTCTTTATAAATTTCCAATATCCCACACGTATGCTTTAATACATTCTACATTTGACCTTTATCTAGGACACGATCAAGGGGGGCGTTATGCGGGGTTATTCGCAATAAAAATTGAAAAATCGCTTACGTAGACAACCGCGAAGCCGTTACAAGCTCGTTATCGTCAAGCTCGCTGTACTAACGATTGTCTCGAATCCGTATGGAAGCGCAAAGGTTAGGTGCGTTTACAAGGGAAACGTGTGGATGGTGATGGAACAAGGGGTGGAACGGTGTGCACGACGCGAGGGTGAGGGTAGTTCGACCTTCGCCCAGAGTCGTTTGGCCTGTGGCCATAAAAGTTTCTACCGCTCGTGGGACCCCCGACGAACGTTCCTTATAACTCACGCAGACTTTCTGCCCCGCGGAAGAGCGTAAGCAGTAATAGAATCGAGGACGAAAGAAACGACCTGATACACACGCCCCATGATCGAACGAGCTTTTAAATTCACTTTACGACCGTATGTATTTTCGAAACGGCAGCAACTAAATATTCCAAGAGGCTAAAGCGTCGAGACAAAAATTATCTTGTCGTCATAAGTGTTTCAAGGGTGAAAATTGAACGGATGATAGATAAATATTTCGCAATTCTGGACAATATGCAAAAAAAGGGAGAGTTGTGAAATAATTTTGTACTCACTGGAACAGATACCCTCGTCGACCTCTTTCGCATGGTGAAGGAGATTCTTGATGACGCACTGCAGACCCTCCGCGCAACTGCCGGAAAAGCCGAATAAGCCGCCGCATGGTTCACCCTCGACCCGAGCGCACACTTTGCAGCATCTGAAATATTGAAAAAGCATGAAACGTTGTTCGGTAGTTTCTTCAAGGCCGATTGTTCATAATTTCGCGCGAAGATCGCGCTCTGTTATTTGGAAAAGGGAGTAAGGGAGAGAAAGGTAAGGGCATGGGGGGGGGGGGGGGGGGGGGGGGGGGGGATTGCGGCCTGGCTATCGCAAAAAGATATGTTCCAGACAGAGATAGCGAGCCCAGACAACACTTTCTCATCTTTTATTCGTACGATCTATTCTAACAATGAGTATGAGAATGACGTTAATATTTCTGAAATTTCAAAGGAAATCACGTTGGGAAGAACCAAAGAACTGACAAGCATTTCGGAAAAGGACTAAAAAATTCATAAAATTTGAACGGTTCTATCGATTATGGCAAAATTGAATATCTATGATAAATTTTGTCACGAGATTGTGGTGGTCCTACAAATTCAAATTTTCAAACGACTGAGAACTATTTTCTTTAAGAATAATTCAAATGTAATCAAATATTTATCCTCGGTAAGCTAGGCAATAATTTTTTGTAAAGAAATTCTCTATTCCAAGATTCTTGCCGAGTTTTATCGTTCCCGATTAAATTCGACATCAAACCCATTCGATAAGAAGTTTTAAAAATATCGATACGATCCGTATCGTAAACACAAATCTTTCTCTAGGAAGTAGTGATACAAACTATCCACAAAAAAAAGAGCTCAAAAAAAACCCTTCATTCGCCGTTCGATCATTTTCCAGTTCAGGGCATATATTGCATCACCCACCAGCTCATTCTATTTCGCGATACCTGAAAAATCGTTTTTTTTAAACCCATCGTGAACGCACGCACACTCACCCAGAACTCTTAACTCTTAGTGTAGTATTCGGCGAACTTTATAAAAGCACGGTTATTCGTATAGCACAAGAGGGAAGTAAAACTAGTACCCAAACCGCCATCGTTGTGCCACTATATCTGACCTCCCTTGTGTCGCTCTCTCTCTCTCTCCCTCTCTACCGTTTACTCGTTGCGTCTCTCACTTTCTCACTCTTTCTCCACTTCTTTGCAAGCGAGTACTGGCACCTCCGTATGAAAATTGCCACCACTTTTCGCAGTCGTAGAGGGGTGGTGGGGGTGGGTGGGTGGGTGCCCACTCGACAACCGCAAACCTCACCACCGTCCTTAATGCGAAAGCCGGTAATTTTCCAACATTTTCTCTGTCTCTCTTTCCCTTTCTCCCCATTAGTCTCTCTCTCTCTCTCTCTCTCTTTCTCCCTCCTAGAATAGCAGTACTCTCGACTGAAAATTTTCACCCTTATTATGCACAACTATAACCAGTGTTCCTATAAACCTTTGAATTGCCAGTATAAAATTTTCACTATTCGACAGGATACTACAACAGTTTTAAATTCACAAGTGTAACATACACCTTTTTACTTTGGCACTAGCGAATAGCAACACGGTTCGTTTATATAGCACGAAAAATAAAACAAACTGTATACAAAATGGCGCAAGCTATAACAACGATGCTTTGAGACGAATTCAGACAGCGAGAAAGGAAAAGGATAAAATAATGAAACAATGAAATTAAACGCTTTATACGTGTTGCAAAGTAACGTTGACGGAAAAACGAATGAGAATGAAAAATGAGCTGTTTTGAATTATTTCTTACTAGAAGGATTTCTAGTGAAAAAATAATTATAACCACGTTTTTTTCATCCCCCTATTTAACTATCGCTCTACTGATGCACAACGTAAAATCAAGAGACGAGCGAGAATAAACAAGGATTTTGTGAAACTCATAATACGGTATAAAGTTCAATCAACCGTAAAACGAAATTGTTGACAAAAACAAATAGAACAAAATTCAAATACCAAAAGATCGTGCAACATTGTTGACAAACCGTCCAAAATATTTCGCAGAAATGAGAAGAAATTAAATATTGCAGAAGAGTGACAGATGTTGTCTAAGAAAGAAAAAAAGGAAAAAGTAAATAATATATATCTACATAGGACGTAAGCAAAGTCTAAACTTTTCACAGGGTGGCCGAATCGATATGAAAATAACGAGCAGATGCGAGTGTCTCTCCAGAAAAATAGTGTTTGTGCATCGTATATGCGGCGCTCCTCGACTTTCTCCTTCGGTTCCTCGCATGCTGGCGATGAAGCGCTTTGAAGCCTATTCCGAACGTAAAACGTACGATAAATTCATGAAAATAAAAATATCGTATGACCCGCTCGTTCGAATGTTCCGCCAACGATTTGACGTCAATGGACTATGAAAATTGTATGTACCAGGGGGAAGAAATACTGATATATATTGAATCGTTGATTCACTTTATCGTATTTTTATTTCGACATAACGATTTATTTTATCATATGTTTGTATAAAAATCAAATCGACGACTATTTTTGGCGGGTCGATTCAGTTTCACGAGCCAAAAATAAAATATAAATCGCACTTGTATATATAAAAATTTCAAAATATGATTATCAGCTTCATCGCCTATGACGCTAAAGCCTGATTTCGAATCCTTCATTGAACATTCCCTAAATTCAATTTTAGGAGCGAAATTATTCCCAAACGGCACGATCCAAATTTATTTTTAAAAATTAGCACAAAAAGCGATAAAATAGAGAAATATATAAAATGATAAAATAATAAATCTCTGACATATTTTAGAAAACACTTCGAATAAACTATTTTCAACGTTTCCAAAAATGCTCGGGGTGTTTTCTGTCAGAATTAAATACGGTTCAATGAGGCAGATTAATACGAAGCAGTTCAATTTCGCTTCGCGTTACAACTTGAAACTCTCTCCCTTTTTTCGTCCGTTTAATCCAAAACCCCGATCGAATCATCGGCAAATATGGAAACTACTGTTTCTATGAGAGAATCGTTTGATGTCTCTGTGCGATCGACAACCAATCGAAAATCTACATGTTACTCGATTTTACGATTGCCATCGAAAAAGATATACGATCCTGATGTATAGAGTTCACCAACCCATCGCTTTCATCTAATTTTTTTCCCGATTGATATTACTTTCATTTCCGACTGTCTGCGGCAGAAACGGAATCAGCCATTTTTAATTACAATCCTCCCCGTTTGAGAAAAATATTGTTAATCCTCCCCATAATTATAGATACCTATAAGGGTTGAGAGAAAGAAAAATAATAATTTCATTTCCAAATTAAAAACGCGCCACGATTTAAAAAGTCCCAAAAATAGGAATTGTCCCGATAATTAGCAAAATTAGTGTATGTACAGGTAATAATATAACAGAAAGCATTCTACAAATCATCGCAGAACTGTCTCAGAGGATCAAACCATCGCCCAGAACATCTGCTATCAAGCTCTCCTATCTTATAGTGCCTGACATTGTTATCAAAATGCACCCAGCGAGCTCGATATTTTACATCGTACCTGGAAAAATCTTTCCGAGCAATCTTTATTCTTTCTGCATATGAGAACGTAAAAGCAGATGAGCAAAATATTACATTCTGCACTTTTGTCCTGGATAATTTAATAATCCTGCGCGACTCACACTACTATTTTAATGGCGAAACCATTATCCAAATTGCTTTATTTTGGTGGTGCAAACACCGAGTGAATCAATCGTAAATCTCGTTAATTGTAATTAGGTACTTAATTATCAATTTATCTTATTGCGTCGAGTTTCCAAGATAACTACAATGCAGAAAGCCTAGCGCGAGTAACACGCAGCATTACCCGAGTAGAAATATTGTCAGGCTGTCCTGATATTTGATCCGGGCTTGGTCATGCTGTGGTACGGAGGCATTACTTAAGGTATACCGTACTTTACCTGATCCGGCTAGTGTCAAGTGATAATCAAGCAACGGGAAGTACTGTTTCTTCCAGTTGCTTGATCCAGCCAGCGTCAGGCGGTAGTCAAGCAACTGGAATTACGGCTGACTTAAATTTGCCTGATGTGGCCAGCGTCAGACGGTAGTCAAGCAACTGGACGAGCCACTTGCACTTCGAAAACGGAATCCGTAAATTGTCCGGCACTGAGTAACCGATCGTCTTAAAATTTGGATGGTACGTAGAGAATTATGGCACAAAGTATATAAATATCTTATTTTTCCAAAATTTTGGAAAAATTTTTACAGATTCAGTTACCACCGGAAAAATTGTTCCGGTGGTAAAGCTTTGATTTTTTAACTTGATCAAGCCTTGATGTTTTACCCTGATCAATCCTTGATGTTTTACCCTGATCAGGCCGAAGTCAGGAAAAATGTCACAAAAACGTCCAGGGCTTGATCAAGAGATCAAGACTCTTGATCAAGCCCATTTTGTAGCCGGACCAGGATTTCTACTCGGGTACCTGCAGTTACATTTCGAGTACATGAACGATCTTCCTTTTTTTTTTTACAAGAACAAGTTTTCTTTGAAGGAACTGCAAAAATCTGCCGTCAATAGGCGTCACCGTGCTCCACGCCGATTACCAGGAAGAAAACAAAAAAGCCGGAGAATTCTTGCGACAGAGATAGTTTATCGCACCTGAGGGTGAAAGACGAAACAAAAAAAACCTCAAGCATATGCAATAACAGAGTACAGCGACGAACAATTAACCCGAAACGGCTCGACTGCCGGGCGCACGCTATCGGCACTCGAGCACCAAATACCGATGCACAATGGGACTTTGGTTGAAAGGGCGACGACGGGTGGAAGTAAGGGGGCGATGTTAGTACCGAAGAAATTACGAGAGTACCTCGCGGTTTTACAACCTCACAGATGCGGCTGAGCACGACCGTTTTCATCGACCTTTGAAAACTTCAAAGTGTCTCGCAATAAAAAAGGAAAATGCGAAAAATAAACGAAAACAACAACAGCTGCACGTAATACGCTAATTAAAAATAAAATGCACTCCATTAAATTCACGATGAGTGACCTTTGCGTCGCGCTGACATGAAACATTTTTTCAACGTTAGTCACGATTATACATATATATATATATATATGTTTGTATGTGTTTATATAAAAGAAAATAACAAAAAACAAAAAAGGTCGAGTTTACGACTGATAAACGATGAAGATTATTCGCTCGCGTAATTGTGACGTTCGGCGGGGTAGCAAGAATATTTCACCAAAGCACCGTACAATTTTTTTTTTAACGTTGACAAACAAAAAAGAAATATATACATTAAACGCAATCATGCGCCGTAAAGAAAGAGAATTTTTCATTTACGAGGAAGAAACGGCTTGATTAGGACGTCCGACGAAAGCGAAAAATATTTCGCTCGATGAACCGACATCTTGATAGTCGGTCGTAATAAAATTGTAACGACGAAAGGTAAAAGTTGCATTTACACGAATTATGCAAAAATATTCCGAGTTGACTGTTGGCCAACACGCGATGTTTCGTATACGAATTCGAATTTGATACATTCGACGAGCATCCCGTAGGATGACGAACACTAGTGGAACTTCGGACTATTCTCATTTGTGAGATAGGCGTCCATACCGTCGACGTCCAATGCGAACGAGAATTGTGGAAATTCACTCTCGTACCAATTCTCTTCTATCTCTCTATCTCTATCTCTATCTATCTCGCTCTCTCCCTCTACTTCTTCCTGCCCCTTGCTCTCTCTCTCGCTCTCTCACGTATTTCTCTTTCTCTGGTTTCATCCAGTGCTATACACAAACATTATGACGTGTATTCTATTCTAGGGACACTCTTCGACCAATTCTCCGTGGGACAATTCCATCTACTGTACAATCAATCGAATAATTATCGATAAATCGCGAAAAGCGATTCATTTCTATACCACGGTATTGCAATATCTAGGGGTTGAAGTGCAATCTTGAAAATATCGCATTTATTGATTATTTCTCTGGTTGTTATCAAGGAAATCTTGTCAACTCTCGTCACATAAGAACATATTTTTTTTAATCCAAAAGAACATCGAGTACTCGATGATCTTTCACGAATAGTTCGATAGAACGGAAATTGTTTTCGGTAGTTCAATTTCTCGATATTATTTTGCACAAAAATGGCTTTAGGAAAAAAACGATCGATGTCAACAGAGCGTAACAACGCGAGCGTCGCGAAGAACCGATGAAACGAGTGCGCGGGGAAGCACCCCCATTCAGCGATTGATATCGGAAAACTTTATACACCACGTCGCAGATCCATTGCTCGATATTTCGAAATGAGAATTTCGCGACAGATTGAACGTGAAACGCGATATTGCTTGATATACGTGGCTTTGCAAAAGAAACGATTGAAAATTGTTTATTTACTTGACTGCTTATTATACGACTTGGTGCCGAGTACATAGGTGGTAGCACTATGCTGTGCAATCTGTGCATCGTCGCGTAGGTGGCACCACTCGTCCGATCGATGAGACGCAAACAGAATGCGGATTTTATCGAGTTCTCCTTGATCTACGTTACTTTAGTGTTGAATAAGCGATTGGATGCAAATCGGTTTGCCGTGGACACAGTTACTTGCATATATTCATTAAAATTGAAGGTATGATTACAGGAAGTCATTTTCTCTGATGGGGGAGGTTCCGCATAAAAACCAAAGTTGTTCAATATCCCAGAGACGAAGGCGGTCTAACGACATAGCCAAGTTTTACTGAACCATTGGGGCCTCGACCCTAGGAAACGAGAACGGCATAGGCTTTTAAGAAAAACAAACAATTAAGGGATCATCGTTATTGGAATAAACGCGAGTCGAACTCTTGCGTTCTCTCTCGCACTTGGGCAAAAGCTGCAACCACTGCTTCTTCGTTAGAACGGCTATTTTTGTCACTACGAACTTTGGCCATTAGGGTCACACAAGTCATTCGGGCTGTCCGGCCTGTCGACCGGAATTCTTCTTCATCCCTTATTAAAAGCATCGATTATCGACAATGCAGAAGCTTCTCTATTACTGGAATTATGAATTCTTACTTCTCAATACAATATTCATCCTCTCGAATTAGGTAGGCGGTCGTGTACGTAACGATTTTACGTCTGGGTTATCATCAAAATGTGTGCGTTCGATTGGTATTATAGAAAAGATTGATGCGAGGGATGAAGTTGATAAATCTCACGTGCCTTTATCATCGTTTAAAAAACTTTCCTCTAAAATCGTTGGACCGTCAGTGACGAGGAGTCCGAGCTGAAGCGCCAAGGCCAACGACGAAATAAAACGGAAGTACATGAAAGGTCCTGTCGGACGATAAAAAACGACACATCTATACTTGTTTTTTTTAGTAGAAAAAGCCATTATTCACCATGGCCATAAATGTTAACATTTTTTTCTCTATACGTCGTTTTTATTGAGCAATCGTAGTTTGCACCCAACCAATTTTAAATGTCATATTAGATGTTTGAATTTCACAATAAAATCCGGAACGGAGACCAAACGATGTTTTAGCACATAAATATTTCATGGACCTCTAAATCGTTTAGAGCAGTGGGGCAATTATATTTGCATATATATTTATATATATATATATATATATATATATATATATATATATGCATCACTGTAGGATGCATCGAGTTTCCGAAGTTCGCATAGCGTTTCGTTCTAATTTATGTATTCATTTTCTCCGAAACACAATTAAGACTTCGAAACAATCTTCGTTGACTCCGTGACTGTGTAAAAATGTCCCGCGACCCTTGTTTCTGTACCAGCGCGCGGGTCCTTGTAGAACTATCAAGTTTGCGTGTTTTGCAACGTTCCACTTTATTCGATCCCTTAGCAAACACGATTAAACATGAATATTCTTAACAACGTCTCTGCCTATCCTCGGCAAACTCAACTATTTCACCACTATTATTCATAAACACGAATTCCTAATCAATTTTACTTGGTCTATTCTCTCTTCATCTTTCTTTCTCCTTTCTTTCTCTGTTTTGCAGGTTCATCGATTTGATAACACGAAAGGGCGATGAAAAATCAAAGTAGAAGGAAAACGATAGGCCAATCGATATCTATGGGTCTTTTAAACGATACGTGTACGTGCACATGGACGAAATCAACCGAGATATTGAAATTTATCGAACCTCTTTCTCGTCGCTTTTGAACCAAATCTTTTCTCGTCCTTTCTGGTTATATCGAAATATTCTATGGTCTACTCTCTATCGAAGACAAATCATTGCTAGTCTTGAGTTGAAAGAACTTTTTCCTTGCTCTCGATGTTGAGAGCAACTGAACGTGAACTCTCGGTATCCGTATTCCATGAAACGACGGTCGAAGTTGTAAAAGTGAGAGAGGTAAAAAATCGAGGCGGTATGTATGTAAAAGAGAGAGTGAGAGCGAAAAAAGTTGAGAAGAAGGCTATAGTCCTATACGCGTATATAAGTTCCATATACGACCAGAGAACTTATGTTCGCTGAATAAATTCGTATTAACCCCTTCGTTCATGAATTTTAAACGAAATCTTATTTTTTTTTCAATCTTCAATGTGTATTCACTCTGTGTTAAACGGTTTTGGTTTTATTCAAACGACTTTTGATTTGCTTCGAACTCGTTTTAATTATTCTCTCGATAATTGTGCAAATTTTTACTCGAACGGATCTCGATTTTCGTAAAAATTTACAAGCGATTGTGTCGATGCAATTTGGATCGACGAATGAAAAATATTCGATGGATTTTGTTGCGCGATATCAACTTTGTATTTTATTTATTTATTTTCGAATATCAACTAAACGCTCATTTATAACGATATTAAACAGTTCTACTTTTAACGAAACGTTCACTGGTCGTCCTCGAACTCAAATTATCCCAGTCCACGCGACGTGACGTGGGACCGATTACGTTTTATACGTGATACGTATCAAAAGCACAGATCGACTATAGAATCATAGTTCAATCTCGTTGGCGAAATAATGTGTGTTGCGAATAAAATAATCATGAAGGTTGACTGTAAAGCTCGGTTATAGATTCGTCCCTCGCTCTCGTAATTTTATAAACACAACTTTATAAACAAATGTTTGCCCTTTCCCAACGCTAAATATTATCATGAATATCGAATGACAAATATTTGCCATTTACAATTTTTAAAAATTATTCATAACCTTTTTTTAATATAAATTAATCGCTACAATTTTTTCTATAATAATATTCCCATATCACAAATTGAACTGTATCGTAATTGATATCAATGTAATATATTTTTTTTAATAACCACTTGACACTTCGAACGATAATAAATCCAATGTAATATTCCATAAATTCGTGTTTCAGGACTAGCGTGCGAGAATAAATTCGACTCACTCGCAAGGATCCCAAGTGAGCCCTCCGGGACAGTCGTCTTCGGTGAGAACGTCGCACTCGAGAGGAGAGCACACGCAGGACAGTGCCCTTGCAACAGCGACGGAAAGGACAATGATGCCACCGAGTAATACCAGCGGGACTCTCATTATTCCACGCTTATATTTTATTTTTTTAGTATCAACAATTTTTTTTCGAAATATTGTTTTAATATAACGAACAAACACAAACACTATGCGTTTCGTTTATTTCCACCCTTTGTCGGCGTCGAGCTTGGACGAATGTTCGCCACGAACCTCGTGTAACCCCGCACAATCGTGTAACACTTGAAGCATCTGACGATGACCGAGTGAATTAAAAAAAGGAGTTTTTTTTTCGCTCGGTCGTTTCCGGGTGCTTGCAATAATTGAGGCTGCGTCAATAAACGTCGGAACACAGTTTGATCAGGTTATCACGTGCAACCCTCGGCTGCACAGGCTTGGGAGAAATCGAAACAAGATCCAACTGTTCTATGCCACCTAGGTAAACATCAACAATCCCAAGGGCCAACGATAACACCAAACATCCCCTGAAACCACAGGGGCGTCTTTCCACCTTTCGCCTGCTTGTTTTCGTTCCTTTATCAACGTTACCCTGAACACGCGGATTATTTAAAATTTCGAAAAAATCGAATTTTAAAAATATCGAAATTTGATTCACCCTACTTTTGAAATTTTCCGTCGTTCCTTCACCCTTGATTCGTCCGAGACAAATTCTATCCCCCCTATTATTAGCAATAGCTAATTACACAGACGATCCGTCGATAATATATTCGACGAACGGAAATATTTTCTAAAAATCACCAGAAACTCCAATACACAAATTTTTCCAGAAAATCTTTATTTTTGTTTAGACTTTTATGCACAGGTCTTCGTTAACGTGGATACGAATTATCAATGACCGGAAATTCCTCCGAATTTCGTTCTTCTTTTCATTCACTTGCCAATTGTTTCTATTTTAACTTCTTCGAATTGCCGTTCGTCGTGTACCAACGTCAGGCCTCGACAAGTACGAAAAAATGGGGCGAATGAAATGATTCGAGGTTCGCGCGGAGGCTTAATTGAGAAAACGGGGCGTCCGTCCAAGTTGCTTTTGAGTTACGAGTTCACGGCACGATCATCGTAGCTCCTCGTATCCGCAGTGTGTTCCCTCTCTTTCGCTTTCTCTCGGCGTTCGTTCGATAACCCACCACAACGAAGCCGCGATATGCAGATTCGATTCGAGCCTATATAGCAAACGCTGAGAATCCCGCAGCGTTTACGATACAACGTTTGCGATTATACGTGTAACCGGCAGCGACTCGTGTGCGTTTGTGTGCTATAAGCTCCTATTCCGCAGTGGGACAGGGACGAGCACGCGGTGCGCTGCCGCGCACGTGTGTTCCTTTTCCGTCACTTTCGCTTTATCGTCGAGCCGTCACTCGAACTCGCCCGAGTGATTAAAATTAAAAATTAAAAAGAACCGAAAAAACAAGTCGAAGATCTCACGAAGGGAATTTCACACTTTCAACGACGTCCAGCTAACGTTGAACCATTTTCCCGAAATTTTCCTAATCTCGAGGATAACGAGGTCGCGTAATTTCTTGAACCCTTCGTTAACACCGCGGAAATGATTTTATATTCTCGCACTAAATCCGCCGTTGGCTCGGAGTAAAAACATTTTTTATTGTGGAAATAGCACGGACTCGTTTCGTTGATTTACTCATGGTTTTATCGCGCGGGAAACATCGTTAGCCACTTTTTGAGATTATTATTGTTTTTGGACATTCAGAGAATTTATTTTTATTTTTTTTTTATATATAACTGGGAAAACGTTGGCGTCGAAAGTTTTTAACGAATGTATAATAACGTGTCCGAATATTCCGAGGCGCGAGCTGTGCACACCAACGGGGGTGAACGTTGACTGACGCTAAAGTTTGCGACGAGGTTGGGGGTTGCCCCGTGCGCTCTTCGCGCCGGCGCCTCGTAAAGCTCGCTCCTCGAGTCTTCTTCGGTTCTCCACCACTGATATAGAATCTTCGCACATCCCTTTCTATCTTGTTTTCTTTTTACCTTCGTTCTCTTGGAAGAGTAACGTGTCCACGCTGGCGCTGTCATCGGGCACACTACCCCCGTAGAGTCTGGGGCTCGCGTTCCCGCTGGGTTACGACGAGCTAAGTCATTAATTATTAACTCGTTCTCAGCGGACTCACGAGCTGTCGGCTTTCACGGTTGTCAATGAATCAAGGCTCTCTATCAATCTTGACTCGTACTACGAGACACAAACTCGCTCGAATAGCCCGTTGAGGAATGCGTCGGTCCTCTGGTGGCAATTTTACAAAGTTACGAGTGGCCATTTTGCAAATACGATGATAAAATGACAACCAACCGTAAACTTGTCCTTAGAACGCTGTCACAAATAGCCATTAGGAGTCGGGCACTTAGTTCGAGATTGAAAAATGAAAATTCTCGAGCAAGTAATTCTACAAATGGCCATCAAGGATTCCACTCGTTCGAGGAGAATTCTGTAAGCAACCAATTCCACGAGTATTTTTAACACTGGCTACGAAATACTTTCATAATGCACCACTTGGAAAATACCAGAACGTCAAAGCCTTCTTTAAATGCTCTCGCAATTTTCCTTGGGAGGTAATACTGGAAGATTCGAGGGTGAGAGTTAATAACGTATTGAAAGACCATCTCAATGTTGAGTAATAGTACGACTTACTCAACATCAAAAAGTCCTCTCATATAACGACTAGCAAGAAATTTACAATATTGTAAAGCTGTCTTATCAGGAACGAACGGTCTTATCAGAAACGAGCGGTCTTACTATACTCGACGAAACCATCGATAATCGAGATTACGCGTAATTTTACTTCCAAATGGCTATTCCATTTCTTCGTCGCGAAATGAGAATTAACCCTTAACCTACAGTCATAGGGCCCGATCGAGTCACGTTCACAACTATAGAAGCATCATTACCATTCACGAACTATCGTCGATGTAAGGGTTGAACGATATCATCGTCCGACAAGACACGCGATACATTTACTTTGCATTTATCGATACAAAATATGCTAGTAAAATGAAGTTAGTTCAAGTATTTTTAATTTTCATGCTCCCTTGAGAACTCTTGCAGCTCGATATAATTCGTAATTTTCGACGGCGTTATCATGACGCCTTTTCGACTTATAAATGCGCAAAATATAACCGTCAAATATGCATAGCGGTTTAACCCGCAACTTGAAGCGAATCTCACATTTTTATGTTTCTTCCGCATCGCATTTTATATTCATTGTATACAATATAGATATACGAATAACGAGCCATTATCTCAACAGGGTGATACAACTTTGGCCTTGATTTTCGCACCGCGCAAACGTCGATAAATCGATCTGCTTGCCATTTGTAGCTTTACGGCGAAACGCCATTGGGCTAACCCTTCGCGAACGAGCACACTAGAATTCTTTCAGCTATTGCTCGCGTTAGGCGAAAGAGTACAAACGTATTTATTTTATCTAGCATCATTTTCGGTTGCACGTCGAGTTTTACTTACCATTATGGACTACATGCTTTCTCTATCCGTTGGCCCATTCGTGAGGGTGAATCCGTTTTATTGTATCCATATACACAGGGGAAATTGTATGTCACTTTTCCTCGTCCTTCGTGGGTCTTAGATTTTTTGTTTATTTATCAGGCCTTCGTATCTCGACGATTGGAAAAATTTAATTGCTGTCCTTTTTACTCCAACAGGACTTTGTAGTTTTGTTTGCAACAAAGGTGATTCCCGATGAACCCCCGTGTGTATTCCACAACAACGTGCATAATTAAACCAACTTCTCATATTTCACCTGCATCGTATCATCGTATACCAGCAGATTTCCGTACCTGGCACGCTCGCAGTAGTTGAATATTGTATTTCTCTTTTATATATGTCGGATCTTTCGTATTATTATTTCAAAATTAAATTTTATATTTTTACCCCCCTATACCAAAGACACCCTGACTCTCTGGGAACCGCCTTGAAGAAGTTTTTGAAAATTCTCGAGTGTCAAGGCCTACGTATAATCAGTTTAAGAACACCCAAGTTGAAACTCAACCCTCTGCTATTCGCGCTCCGGGCTACTTACCGCTACCTTCGAAAACTGTGGGTGAATCATGCCACAGGGACAAATAAACGAACTTTCCAAACTACGCATCTCTATCGTTATCGTTACAATTACCGCGGTACGAACTTATCATCATAAACAAACTTAAGAAAATCGCGATTTTTTCATTCTAACTTTAGCCGTGATTATGCAATAACAAGAAGAAAAATTGATCTGCTTTGCTATCAGCGGAAGATAAGAAACCTCAGGGTTGATCGTAAAAGACTTTACCCATAAACGTGACACTGTCGAACAAGGCACTTTCGCAGCGTTCGAAAATCGAGGATCGCGCAGTCTCCCTGAACAGCACGCATATACAGTTAAGCCGGCAGCACTAACCGAAGTAAAGCAAAGTGCACGAGGGAGAAATCCCGATGTCGGTACCCCTGTGTGGAGGCTGCTATGCTTGCCTGCGTATTAACCCCGATAGCTAGTTGCGATCAGTACGTTGGATCGGATCAGTTGTGTCTCGCTCACTCTCGTACACACGGACGATATCCGAGCTACGATCTGCCACGTTATACGCGAAATCGCCGTAAAGATCGATTCCTGTGTGCGTGTCATACAGCCGATGAGACGATACGACCGCTACAGTCTCCCTCTCTGCGTTCTCGGCCCGCGCCACTAGCGATACTGTTTTGTTGTTACGTTGCTGGTATTATAGGCGACAGTGGCACCGTCGTCGTTGAATTCCGGTCGCAGAGCCTCGATCTACACGCAACGTTCCCTCGTTTCTCTATCGAACAATGTCGATATCGTCCTCTCCTAGCGTTAAAACTGGTTTTCGCGAATGCGACCGCCCTCTGGCGTTTCTCCTACACCAAAGCCTCGGAACGAGCCTCGTTCGATGACGTTGAATATTACATATTAGATATTGGCGAACGCGCACGAGCGACCGTTATGTCCGTGGACGGAAATTGGCCCGATGGCTGACCCAAAAACCGAGTTAACGATGATCGAGTCAATGAAACGATGGAGAGAGACTGTAATATCTTGTTACTGCGGGATTCTTGATAAGGAATACTTGGTTTCATCGAAAAATATGTGGGACGAAGTTAATTGGCTTACCTAAGGCTACGTTCTATTTTAGATTAGGTCTGGTGTGTGAGGTAAACATGATTTCAACGTACATCGGTCGTGTCTGACTATTCTTTACCTGAACTACTTAATCGCTCTGGTTTCTCTCCACCATCCAATGCTATTGATGTAAATCGATTTGTTCCATCAACCATTCCATTTAGTGGATGTAAATATTGTACCGGAAGTAATGCTCTCCTCATTATGTCTGATATATCGACCACTTTTCAATTGTACAATTGTCACGTCCAAGGATAATGACGGAAAATCGAGTCATGCGGCTAACTCTAACTCTTTTTATTGTCCGTCGAGCGAAAAAGGACAATAAGCCATGTGGGTAGTGGGTTCGCTAGCTGAGAGACCTCCAGCGAAGTCTTGTTAGTTTCGACGGTGGAGTTAGTAACCGTATAATAATTGGAAGAGGTCACCCAATTGCGTGCATACAATAAATTGATTGAATCGAGATACAATGGTTAGTAATTCCTTGAAAATAGAAGCACAATTTTATAATACAGTTATTCACTTCTCTTATCCAAGAGGTGTCGTTCCGTTTGTTCGACGTGTTCTCCTAGGTCGGTATGTGCTTGGGTTGGTATTTGATTTGGATGTTGATTGCTATTGAACTTTCACTAATGATGTATCGTCTTGATTGTTAAATACAAGTATCGCGGAGTTACACTCTTGTACGGAAGACCCGCGTTCACAAACGATCACTATTTCGAGATACTACCTTATCGCAACTGAATGTAAGTTTCGCATTTACCTTCTTCTGCAGAGGACCCGGAATCAAAAGATACAGTGATACGGTAAAAAGTTTCAGTAAAGCTGTACAATGACGACTGATCCTTACTCTTCCGTTCACTCTCTTCTACGGTAGATCCAGATAGAATCGAACAGAGTAACGATACGGATATGTCAAAAGTACGCACCCTTACTAAAAGGGGTAAGATTTATATAGTAAAAATTTGCATTGGTGGGAGATGAGTTTTTCCAAGTTTGGACATGAACGTAGTCCACCAATTTTGTCTAGCATTTTCTGGGCCTCTCGCCTGACCTTAAACAAAATCAAATATTATGGCATGTCAATGAGTGCCATAGATCGGCACCCGGGTGTTACACTTGCTGCTTCTAACGCTAAATTTTCATTACTGTTTGCGGCTAGAGGTCTGGTGTTTCTATGCACGTGCAGGTCCACGTCGTCTATGGCCGTGCGAGGGAGAGGAAGACAGTCATAATTCGCTCCACCCCAAGTAAGAATTCTGCCAGGGCTTAGACTAGGTCCCGATTATTTTTCCCTCACTTTACAAAGGCCCTAACAGGGCACCTGACTAGGTCCCTTGGTGGCCGGTCACACTTTGTCAGTGAGGACCTAAAGAGGCCTATAAATCAGGGCCCGGCTGGTTGCCTCAACAGAACCCTGCCAGAACCGAATCGAAGCCGTGAAGCAACCCTATTACTGCCCTATAATCACCAGCTTTATTAGTGGATACATATCAGTTTGTAAAAATCCTTGCGACAAGGATGTGCAAATAAAACTACCAAATAATAATAATAATAGTGGATACATATCAAGCGAGATGTTTTGCAATAATGAAAACAATTTTCTTCGGGTAAAGGGTTATTTATTACTATCCACCCGGCCCGGCTTCGCCCGGGTGTAATTTATAAGTAAAAATGGTGAAAAATGCAAAGTTAGTGCCTTTGTTTATAGAATTCCTCTATAATCAATGTTTGCATCTAAATTTTCGTTACACATCCACAGATTGATAATGAGTTAAATTATCGGTCAGCTTGCCGCTTTATAATGCCAGCGGGCGACGACTACGCGTGCGAGAAAGCGCTCGGCCATGCGCCGCCCATCGGCCGCTGGCGGAACTACATACTCGTCGCGCGGTGAGCACATACAACAACCAAACGGTGTTGTACGTAGGTATATGTGCTGTCATTCCTGCACGCATGAATATTATTTTAAAAAAAACTATTTTTATATTGTGAAATTTATTTTCCAGACATTCTAAATATTTATAGAATGCAAATTTTACTACAGATAATTTGAGAATTTTACTACAGATAATAATATTCATAATAGAATACAAATTATCTATAGTAAAATTTCTATTCTATAAACATTGAGAAAATTTGGAAAATAAATTTCACAATATAAAAAAAGTTTTTTTTAATAATATTCATGCGTGCAGGTAAAATTAACGCTTAAAAAGCTTAAATTAACTTTATATGTACATCACATCTATGGAAAATAAGTATAAAAACTAGACATTGGTGTAAATAACTTTGCAAATATTGTATGCTCTGTAATAACTACTGCCCTGATGAATCCCGATTAGGCCCTTTATCATTTACCTCGCTACGACCTTTTTTTAAATAAATAAGGCAACCCTGTTATTTCCCTGTCGGGGCCTAGTCGGATTGTGTTGTGAAAATCCCTAGTAGGGAATCCATATTCAAACCCTTTTGGGCCCCGATCGTTTTCAGGGCTGCCCTACTAATTTCTTTCACGGGACGGGTGAAAAGATCGATTACCTAGCACGAGTATTTTTCATATATTGGAGCGTCGACTGTTTTCTTTCACCCTGACGTTGTTTTCTATGAGTGAATGAGAAAAGGTATAGAGAGAGATACAATGTTTGCTCGGCGTATGAAAACCGGTTTTGGCAAGTTTGAATAATTTCACATTTTCGGGAAAAAGACATTACGTTTAACTCTGCCATGGTTCCTTGACAGCTTAGATACACAAAATATTGGGGGGAAAGTGAAGTTCTACCAGCTATTAGAAATTTCGTTATACGTAACACAATAATAACGCATAAAATATAGCTTGACCAAAATTTCGTATACAGTACCTACGAACTTTTTACCCCTTTAATTGTATTTAGCATATACCTACAGTGCACATCGTGCTATATCGCTTAGAAAATTGGATACATCAATTTAATGTAATAATAATGATAATAATAATAGTAATAATAGCTTGATTATATGGAATAACGTTGAACATTTTTATCGCTCAATTCAATTTTAATAATGCAAAGGGTTAATTAAAATATAGCTTCAGGTTACGCGAACTAACCTGATCATGATGAAACGATATATATATTAAAATTTAATGAGATGATTAATAAGCGAAGCAGAACTGTATCAACGCAGAAGGATGAAAGATAGTGAAAGCTGAACAGCAAGTAGTTAGTCCAAAGAATAATTGTACACGGTGAACTTGTATTCGCGTACAGGTACGCGAAATCAGTAGGACAAAATCATACGAGACAGTGATAAATTCATGATGAAAGTTGAATGATAATAAAAGATGTGACAGCTGGTAGTGAATAGATGCTCGTTAGGTCAAAGAGAAGTAGCGGAATTGGATAAGCAATAATCAGGTAGGTTTTGACATATGACCAGTATGGGTATCGATACGCCAGTATACCCGAAACTCGACATATCAGCGATGAACATTTCAATGGAATATTGCATCGAATGTTTTGCTCGACGAAACATTCTGTTTGTATTACATTGATATGCGCGTTGAATCCTTTACTATTATTTTTAAACGTACAAAACTTTAATTACTTTGTATGTCACGTTCAGATGGATCACTTTTTATTGATATTTTTTAGCCACTAAGAAATTAATTAAGGAATACCGAAGAAAAATCTTGATTGGCATTTTTTTATATTTATTTAACAATAAACATATTTTTTAGGTTAAGCGTGACCCACAAGTTGAAGATAATGTCAATTTATTTGTGTCTCGAGTCGACAAACGGTAAGTAGATATTCTCGGCATGTGTCAGCCACAGTAGTTCTGTCCTGCAAGTAGTTAACTCTTACTATAGTCAGACGAGTGTACAATCAATAATTTTTCAAGCAAGGCTTATGTATATAGCTTTCTCTGCTATCGAGGAAACGTCTTCTCTTCAACACAATTGACACGTAAGTAGATGAAGGCCCGTACGTAAAATCGGGGCTGGTAAAGAAGGGTTTTCAGATTTCTAATTATCTTTTCATTGTTAGTGAATACCGATTGAATTGAAAAACTTTTTTACAACAAATAATGACTATACGGAGTAGGAAATAATTAAGGGGACTTTTAATAAATTGAAAGTTTATAGCAGAAAATCGTGAACTACCCAAAATTACATCAATAAACGATGATTATTTTAATTCTTCATCGATCCAAATATCGTACAATAAACGTTCATAATTATTTTTCAAAGTCGTGTTTGACGGTTTTTCATTCGAATATGGCGGCCATCGCTTGCAAATTTCGTGTCGATGAGCGGGGGATTGTGCAGCAGGAAATTCCTGGATCACCACACCGGTGGACCAGATTTGACACTGCTGTGCCTCTCGTCAAATTTCATACCAGCAGGCATGTCGAAAAATCTCTCAACCGCAATTGCGATCGGACCGGGTGATTGGCTCGTGGTCACACGCCACTTCTGCCTCGTTTGCCCCTCTCTCGCTTCCTCCCACTGCCTCTGTCTCTCCATCGTTCACACACACTCTTTCAATTGGCATCTCCCTAACTTTTTGAACACGTATATTTTTATATCCCATTTGCAGTCCCCTGTCAATCGTTAGCAGACACCAGTTCGAATAATACTTCAATTGCACGTCTATCGATCCCTCGGGAATGACATGTGGGGCTGAAAAAGCTTTTGAAAAAATATCACCACTACAAAGGATCATATCCGGAGCCTTTAAAAATGGAAATTGCTACGGAATATTGATAAAAACAATGGGGCTACTGAATGCTCGAACACAGTCGATGGAATTCCGAAATTACTCAAGTATCTACGATAACCATGGCATCACCATACAATTTTGATAACAGTATGTATTGAAAATCAAAATATTCAATGATTTACACGATTTCGTATCACGCTCCTGTACATTTTTCTTAGAGCTTAAAAGACGACGTGTATTATTCTCTTCTTTATACCTTCTAATTGGCACAATCTGAAAAAGAAAGATTTTATTGAAAATGTAACAAAACTTTGGTTTTTTTCGATATTTTCGAGAAACGTTACGATGTATTTCAAATAAACGTCAAGATACCGCGAAAGGGGTGGATTTGTTATCGAAAAAAAAAATTGGAGCAAAGCTGTGTACAAGACCAGTCCCGCTTACGTATCGGAACTCTCTCCCGCGTCCGAGGTAGTTTCCCGTGAAAATTAGGGTCATGGGTGATTGTAAGAATGGAGGTTGTAAAAGGTTATATATAGTAGTATATTTGCGGGATGAAAGCGACACACGAGCGTTGGAAAACTTTTCTCTTCCCGTGGGGTTGCCGGGCGATGGAGCGGGAGGAAAGGGGTTAACGGAGCGTGGACGAGTAAATACGAGAGAGGCGAGAGAGACCAGACGGTATAAGAACGACGCAAGGGGGCAGAGAGAGTTGAGATCCTCGGGAAGAGAAATCGAAAGCCGAATGACCGGTAATTCGAGGGTGCCGAGTGCGCTTCGTTTTCACACACTCGCGTGTCCTTGTTGTCCACCGTTATCGTCATATCACACTCTGACAAAACGCTTCGGAATGGCAAGATAGAGACAGACAGACGGAGAGAGAACGAGTCCAAAGTTCACACGCCAACGGCATTCGGTCCGTTCACCGTTCACTTCCTCCCTGTAGGAAAGCCCAGCTTCCGGCGAGAGTTTCAAGCCTTACCGCCAGCAAGAATCCTGCGATATTCCAGCGTGAAAATTGTAAAGGTCGAGAAAGATCTATATGGAATAGCAAAAAGAAAATATACAGAAAAGCTGGACATGAGAATAAAAGTAAAGGACACGGAGGATGATTATGAAAAATATTCCAGAAAGTCAGCGGTTTGCGAAATATAAAACACCAGTGAACCTAACTTTTTATTTTTCTTGTTTCTTTTTTTCCAAAGCAATCATGAAGTTGCACTTCTGATACGAAGGAGAAAGCAGATTGCGATGTTCAATCAACGACCAGTAGACGGTATCTTGGATTTTTCAAAAGGGGATGTAGGGATCTTAGGGCACAAAATCTTGTACACGTGGAAAAAACCATAATCCTATCTACCAAGGGGTGAAGTAAGGAAAAAGAAGACATGGTAGGGCAGACGAAAAGGAAGTGATATAGAGATTCCTGGAGCTTCATTAACGAGCGGATAACTCGGTCCAATTCTTCCTGGTTCACCCTTAGCTGCGGTGCTTCAGTTTTCCTCTCTCACATATACTTCAAAGGTGTCGGCATCCTTATTCTTTCTTCTTTTCTTTGACTCCACCGATCTCTCTCCCCCTCCCCCCTTTTCTCTCATCTCCAGATGCACCAGAAAACAGAAAACGCGTCGCAGCGTTGCGAACGAGATATATCGAAGTAAATCACTTCTTTGATCCTGACTAGAGCTGCAAAAATGTCGTAGGTTTGTAGAAATTGCCTTATGTTCAAAATTACAGTTGCATTCCTTATTCCGGTTCTCTCGTTCACTTTACATCATTCTCGGTTCTGAAATACGGAAAGCTTTCATGGGTTCGATTGGACCAAGCTTTGATTATTTATACATTTTATTGATTTATTTATTTCCTCGAGTATCGCCTCGATGTTACGGGAATTATTTTTTCTTGTGTACCTTCCAAATTCCTGTCTAAACAATGCAAATTAAAAAAACTGTATAATAATTAAACAATAATGAATTATTATTTATAATATATCATTGATGCAATTTATATAGACATTACCATCGAACATTCGTTCGTCATCCTCGTAAAAACTACATTTATCGAAATTTTTCTCGCACCAAAGCCGCAAATGCCCCACATTTTTGTCGTACGAGAGGGAAATGGCTATAGATTAAACGGGGGCTATAATTCCCTTGCAAATTATTCGTAGCGCAATAGAGGATTCGAGGCATGATTAATTTTTGTCCGACCGCACAATCTACGACGGCTCGATGGTGTGAATGTATTTTTTCCACAATTCAGCGTTCTCGACTTGATTTCGTACAGGAGCATGGAGTATCGTAGTTGCGTTTGGGGCACAACCCAAGAGGACGACCCCGTGGGTCGTTAAGATTTCACTTGTAAATGCAATTGAGCTAAAACCACAGCCGGAGAGGCGAGGGCCTTTCTCATTTTACCCCTCTGCAGATCCCTCGAGTATATCACACACTATGAATGTACGTAGCGCTCTCCTAATTTCGCGATAAATCCTCATTTCGCTCGCCTTCGTCCGTCCTTCTCTTGCACTCGAATGCCCTTTCGCGCCGCATGGCACTCTTCTCAACCCCTTTTTTTCGCTTAAATGTCCATGGGAATAGTATGGAGATTGCGGTATCATGATGAAACGAAAAAATAAATTATGCTTCCGTGTACGGGTGTGCAACCCGAGCGAACGAAACAATGGTAAGTATATTAACCGCAAGAGAGAGAGTGAGAGAGCAAACGAGCGACGCGAGGGCAATGTGAAGTGGAAGAAGGTCGGAGAAATAAAATGGCGAGAGAACAAGACGAGGGTAGGATGGTGGGGTGTGACTACAGGAGGTCGAGGAAACGAATTAAGAAAAGAACGAACGAACGGGATAAAGAAAGTCTCGAGGAACACAACAAGATAAAGACGAGAAAGGGAGGAAAGAATGCGATAAGAAGGGTTGTACGAAGGAACAAGAACAAGAAAACTTCGAAAGTATATGAAAGAAGGAGAGAACAAAAGACCTCGACAGAGAAATCTTGACTATCTCATCATTCCTCTTACTTATTCAAATTTCACCTTTGATTTTTACGTATTGAAGTACTTCTTCTTTGAACGTGATATGCATGTGATAAGAAACTAAAAACGCAAGGACGATGAGGAAAAAGGATGAGATAGCGAGAGAAGAAAATTACGAAGCAACGAGGCAAGACGAAGGACGAAGCTCACGAAAATAGCAGAAAACGAAAGACCGAAGGAAGAAAGGAGTGATGATCAAAGGCAGGCAAGGGATGAAGAACCAAGACGAAACGATGATCGCCAAACACGCCAGGATAATTACGAACTGTCCATGACCCAAGGTTGATTTGCTCATCTTATAAAACGGGAAAAGAATGGTGAAACGCGAACTTGAAAAAGAAACGAAAACGTGAGAGAAGACGAGATAAAGATAAATTGCAGGAGGGAAAGAACGTGAGCGCGGGCCGAGAGAAATTCAACATCAAAATGAATCGACGTTGCAGCCACGTAGGTACTAATGCACATCAGCACATGTCGCCCACGTGCTTCCTTTATGCACACCAATAATAGTATACCACCCGATACAGCTAGCAAAGCGGGTCTGTGAGTAAAACCGCCTGATAAAGCGTGATCTCGTTTCGTATTTTGTCTTGGTCTCTTTCTCTTTTTCCTTCGACTCCTCATTCCTTTCCCGCCTGAAATAAAGCCGGACGTGAGAAGTCTACCAATCGACCAGAAAACCCCTTAGAACCTAATCGTTTCACCATGGTGCGTGCGTGTATTTTCATTCGTTCGTTTCAATTAACTTAAGAATACGAGAATCCGACTAGACAGGTGAGGGAGAATAAAAAAAATGAAAGAGGATCTTATTTACTTTCCGAGAAACCTCCGCTTGATCACCATTGTTATTACTCCCTCTTACTCTTTCACGCCCCCGCAGAGCGACATTGTTCCGTGCTTTTGTATATTTTCTTTCTATACTGCAAGTTCTTTACTGCAACATTAATCTCTCATGGTCCATGCCGAGGGCGAGAGTAACCCCAAGAAAGTGCAAACGCTCTACATTCAGAGTTAATATGTAGTTTTTTTGTTACAATGACGAAAAAAGGTAGATCAATAAGAATTCTATAGAACCAGAAATAGTGATAAACACGAATAGAACTCTAAAAAATAAACGTAAGAGTACCGATGTGTGCTACTCTGCTCACCAAACTCGAGTAGAACGAAGTTATCGATTCGTCTATTTTTTCAATTCTCTCGATAGTAAAAACGTTCATTTCTCCTGTCACCGATGGCTTCGTTCTCTCTACCACTCTTTTTGTGACCTTTTCAGACGACAGTTGGTGTTCGCACGTTCTTCCAATTTTGTTTCCTGCCCTACTCTTGTTTCCAATGCACGCCTATACATAAATACATAAATTAAAGTAGAGATTTGGCAGGGATCGGGCGTATGTTAATTTAGATGTGACCTTAATCAGGTTAGTAGTCCGATGTAACGCTGTAACAGATCTGGACAAGATCCAGTACTAAATCTAACTCGGATACTCATACGCTAATTCTACTGGTTATATACGGAACCGTTGCGACATCGCCCGCGCGAATCGTAGCCATCTTCCGGAGTTCAGCGATACTACTTTCGCGTGCATCATGAAACTGCCCGATCAGACAACACCCCTTAAACGACCCATATTTGGCTACAATTGTTGTATTAACTGCAGACAGGCCCTGATGAAAAGGCAGGCAGTCTGATTAATATTGTCCTCAAGAAAAAGATAGCCCTAGTCGTCCGCGATGAGAAACCCACAATGGTTACAACAGCTACAGGTCATAAATTTATTTGTGCATGGCCCAAACTGTTGTGCGCCACGTGCCCGACGAATTTGGCACACACCCGAGCGAGCTTAAAAGCTCACCATGTAGCACCCGGAGAGAATCGGTCGTTGCAGAAGCCATGTTTGCATCCCCGTATATTCTCCATTCTGGTACTTCTAGAACATTTCTACAAACGTATATGTACTTGCACTAAATATTCATTCAAAGGTTTCGTATGCTGGAACCCTGACCATTTTATCTCGTAACGTGGAGCCTGACGAAACGTTTACGTAACGAGGTAGGCTGCGTGTTTACGGAAAAAGGATCATGGGTCGACTACAAGTGGTTCGACAATAGGCGTCCCGACAGCGCGAAAGGAGGAAACGTGAGGGTGAGATACACAACGAGAAGATCGGGAAAAACGGGCGAAACGATTTGGGGGAATGAACAGAAGTAGCCGTATAGTCTGACTAAACTCAATTATTCTACTGCCGGACCAGCAACCCACGACACAGGAGGAGATGGGACGGAAAACGGGCTTTAGGTCGTTTTCAAGGCACATAGACACAATAACGGTAGGCGACAGTTTGAATAGGCGGATGAACCTTGGAAGGGCACAAGCCCGAGACGACGCCGACGCTTGCTGAGAAATGGATAGTAGTAAAGCGAACTACTTGCGTGCGAGCCACCCCTGCCATTGAAACGTTGCGTAGGAAATGGAGAAATCCTTTCGGCATTGAGAGAAATGGAAAGAAAAAAGGATGTGAAACGTCTCGCGCTTTACGCCTCCTCAAGCCTCTCCCCGCCGTTTACTCACATCCACCTTATCCTCCCTATCGGAGCTGTAACCATCCTCAGCTTCCCTCGTGGTTTCTCATTTATTCGCGAAGGCTAGACTCGCTCTCACCCTGAATATTTCGAAGCTGGAATAGAGTTGAATTTCGACGTGAACCAGACTTGATATTCGCATATACGTACGAGGTAAAAGACTTAAAAAAATTCAAAGTTTCCAGCCAATTATGAAAATAAGTAATAATCTCTTGTACTCCTTCAAATTCAAGGTCAAACCATTAGAATATTGAAATATTCCACGAATTTCCGTTTTTACCGTGATTTTTCCAAAATTTAAACACATAACCGTTTTTATTCTTAAAAAAATTTGACCATGTAGGACCCAAAAATATTTGAAGCTAATTTGTCAATTTTTACATAACACCGTAGACATTTTGCATAAATTATAATATACCTATTATATGTATGTTACGAAATATATAAATTGAAGTATATATATCTATATTTCATCCTTATGTACTTTCATCGATAATGCGAGAAGAAACGTGACGAATGACTAATAGGTCTATGCCGGTAGGTACGATCTCTGAGTCAAATATGTACGTTTTATACGGTAACGATCAATTTTGTAACAGACGTCCGGAAGTAATGTAACCGGTGGCTTTCGCTTCGGTTATTTCTACGTGAATAAATTTCGTGGGTCGCAGATAATTTACACTTTTCCGTGGAAACGGCGATTTCCTTTTTGTTCACCTCCCTTATATATCTGTCCCTTCCCTCCTATCACGTCCCTCGCTAATTCTCTCTGTCTCTCTCTCTCTCTCTCTCTCTCTCTCTCTCTCTCTCTCTCTCTCTCTCTCACCAACCCATTGCCCACCGATGCCGTATTTCAGACCGCGTCTTCAATATTAATCATCTACGGTTAAGCTTATGGCCCAACGTGAAACTGTTGTAAAGCCGTTTGAAAATATGATTATATAAATACGATTTTTCTCTGTTATAAAGTTCTTTTAAACTGCAATAAAAACAACAAAGTGACACCAATAAAACGATCATCACCGTGACCTAGCGATATCTCCATCGATACATTAGAACTGCGTCCAAGAGGGGCATACCCACCAGCGCTCTCATGTGCGAACGGATGAAGAATCCGTCACACGTGCGAGCCGAAGAGAACGCCACCGGTCGATACGAGCAGCCGTTACCATTAATTTTAAATAAAATATCGGTACGGCTTTGCGTAAAAGGGCACAAATGGTATAGAGAGGGAGCGATATCTGAAATCGATCTGGGCGTCGCGTCGTAAAATAAAGTAACGACGAAAACGAATTGAATGGTGACGGAAAGGCCGAGTAGAACGAAATCGCGTGACACCATGCTGAAGGGTTCGCGGGTGTTGGGCTTTTCCATATTTTTCTCATAACGAAACGTCGGTAATTTTTTTGAAGGAGTTATCGATTGGCCAAAGATTCCTTTTGTTACCGCCAATATATTTGCATGTTGATACAGTTGGAAAACGAAACTGCTTACTCAGCAAAAAATCGTATCTATAACACGTTTTTATTCTTAAATCTCGGAATGAACGCGTCTACGTATTAGCGATTTACTCTTGCTTATGGTTTCACAACGGGACAAACGGAAAGAACTATACCAGAGGAGCATTTAAAGTACAATAATTTAAAAAACAATCGAAGAACGTTATGATGGAAAACAGAAAAATTTCATTGTACTTGCTGACTGAGTAAAACAATAACCAACGATGTATGAATGTAATACAGGCCCTACAATATTCCAAGTGCTTCCATAACCCGATAAAATAATGAAATAGCAGGTGGAAACATTTTCTACAAACGATCACGACTATTTTCACAATCGAATATTACATTGGTGCTCGGGTCAGTACGGAAAGTGGTATTGAAATTTCCATTATATATGTTTGTTCAATCAATTTTCTCTCTCATTCCACCCTCTTTCATAAAACCTATTTGTCGATATTGTATTTTCCCACACACCGATCGAATACGTTCGAAAAATAATACTCGAGCATTTTCAATTGTCGCGTATACTATAGCTTCTCAATGGTATGGCCGATATTGGGACTAGCATTTAGTCCAAAATAACCTCAATGAATAAAGAAAAAATATGATGGATGGTTCGTTAAAATCCATGTAGACAGAGAGGCATTTTGTCGACGGGAAATTCATTAAATTGATATCCACCATACCCCTTCGATAATATATTCGTATCAATTTTTGGTTTTACATATATTTGTCAATCTTTTTACCGTCTGTCATCCCACCGATGCAAACAAAGAACCGTTGAAGTATGAAAATTCGAATTGGACAGGAATGTGCTGTATTAATACCTCAAAAATTGACTACCACTATATAAGAATACGTTTTGTTAAAATGCCTTTTCCGAATGTTACCTAAAAAAGTATGCGCGTGAAAGAATGGGATTTTCGAAATTCTGTAAATCAAAAATTACATCTTCCATTCATGAAACATTTACACGACCTTTATATTTTATTTCGTTTTTGATCACTAGGCGTTTATTTCTATACCCGTATATTATAATTTATTTACAAATCAAGTCGCAACGGTGGTTATCGTAAATGCTTTCTATACCCATTTGACTCTTCCTCATACGATCAATTTTTAATTCATCGAATACGTGCACCATTGTCGACGATACCCGTTATCAAATATTATTCAACAATTTGATTTGGAAACTTTCTAAAAAGAATGTGCCACAAGATTGCCAAATAAAAGATATCTACGATGGTCCACGTTCCTCTTCGCTCTCGGAAAAGGGCCCCTGATCATCGATTTCGCGTGGAACTGGGACCTCCTCCTCCAGAATAATTTCTTCCGCCGGTATTCCACCATTTAGTAATCTGGCTTGCTCGGCGATCTCTGGAATCTTGTCATGAATCAACTTTTCAACGTCTACTTTATCCAGTTCCTCCTGGAGTCTTCGTTTCACAGGTCCCTCTATCGCATCCATAATTTGATACCTGACAGACGCGAGAATTAAATATGTCATGAGATTTATTCGAGATTTTAGCCGCATCCAAATAAAAATGAGTCATGACGAGAGACGCCAGAATAATATAAAATGTTAAGAAAACGAGGAATTTCAGGACGTGCGAGAGCATCGGTCGTAACATCGTACCTTAATAAATTGGGCAATATATTGACGCCCGCTTCGAGCATGTAGTCCAAAGTACCGGCACCGTGAATTCTCGCTTGAATATTTCCAAGCTCGAGATCGAGATTCTCGAGACATGCCCGCTTTCGAGTATCCAACGGCTGGCTGAGCCTTAATTGAACTCTGAAATATTGAATCGTAAAGGAGACCGTACCAGCTCTCGACAGTATTCCGCCGATAACGCTCACTTCCCAGTGCGTACGACCTTCGATTTCCTGAGTACCGACGTCTAACGAAGCGTAAACCTATTTTCAACAAGACACAAAAGAAGAGAGATTCTCAAAGCATAGAAATTATGGAAATTTTACTGCTATACCGACATGCTGTCAAAATATTCAGTAAAATCACGGTGAACGAGTGCAATTTATAAATAATAAAAATATACCATGTACCATTTTTTGACCTAATATTGGCTTCACTTTTTTGACTTTTTGGCAATCTTCCTCAAGAGTTCGTCGAAAATTTTATCTCATCGATCGCACACTTTTATCTCGCTATCTAGCCAGCAAGTACGAAGTCTCTCAAGTTACCAAGTTCGGAACATCTTATACCCGCTATGGAAGATCGACAAAGTTTACGACCGAAACTACGTGGCGAAAGTACTTCAAACTTCCAAGACAAACTCAAGCAATCTTTATCCTTCATTTTATGTAAATTCAATGGGAATATTTACGTCTTAACAGACGTGCAGGAGGTGCTTTAAAAAATGAATCAAAACCGATCAAACACGTGGATATGAACGATGTACACCTGTTTGGTTTGCATCATAAACATCGACCATGAACGAGCTTCGCTATCCAGCTTGGTATCACCGATCTTTCCACCCACCCCAAGAATCCAGTGGGTATCGTGTCTTCATCGTTATTCTATTTTCGTCAACTTTATACCGAATACAAGATTTTAAAGAATCAGCTCCCACCCACCGTTCCATTTTCCATCGTGAGTGTTATATTGCCAACACGATAGAAGCTGGCAACTCCGGTAAGCCAAGTATGCGACGACGTAACGATGAAGATACCGACTTTCTGCGAATAATCCTTGACCCTGTACGGATCGTAGCCCATGTCCGATACTTGTTTGCGAGCCTCTGCAACCGCCATATCGAATGGCGAAATCGAGTTTGGGAAGTACTGCGGCAGCTGTGATATCTGTTTGTTAACTTCGCCTCTGCAAACACGAGATAGTCGATTATTGTCCTCGCCGTATACCCAACGTCCCTAACACGTGGAGACTTCGGTCACGCGTTCGCTATACTATTACCAGAGCTTGGATACCGAGATTGTATGACCTCTTGAAACTTTGTAACTGTATCGATCCAGGCATTTATTTTCTACCATTGCACAAAAAGGAAACTGACGTTGCTTCTATCCTATTATACGTTTTAATCTCATTCAACAAATATCGATAAAGCGAATGTGAGATTTCCTTTCAGTTCTCAAAATATATTGTACACGCAATTTTCAAGAGACTTTTTGTAGCCATATATTGATCGATATCTACCATTGGTAAAACAGTAATGATCGAAATTTATCAAGTCCTTTTTAAAGAAACGAGGGTTTACAACCTCCCATTGATTTTCATGCTTCCTGACGTTGGCACGAAACGGGGAAACCCCCTTTTTGTGACGACGGATATGCAAGCATGCAGGAGATATGATATGGGAGGTGCATTCAATTAGTAATTGGATAGGATCGTTAGCAACGAAGATAGCGTTTTCGGAATGGCTTGAAATACCAAAGTTAAACACAGTGTTGTTGACATCTCGATCGAGGAACCCGTAGGACAAAACGGATGGCTTAATTGCACTTGGCTAGCCGTCGAAACTTCGATGAGATCGAACCTCGAGCTCGTTTCTATGCAACCGCGACGTAAACTCGCTTGGCGACCGAGCACTCAATTCGAAATGGAAGCCCAAGTCGGGGGACTCGATATCTATCGACGCTGGCTTGGGTATTCATCTTGAAGTACCTTACCACGGTGCTTATTAGTCATGCAAAAGTCTAGAACTAGCTTAAAAAGTAAATCAAACATTGCGCAAACATCCCTCGCAATTTACCTAACATTAGTGTTGACCTCTTTCAGGATAAACGGCTTGATTCCATCGAATATGAACGTTCCGACGGAATTAATGACACCCTGAAACACCGAGCCGAGAAAACCGAGATTTTTGAAATCTATGTCGATATTCTCGAACGTTAGATCCATGTCGATGTCCTGGGCATGAAGCTTTCCGTCAGTTCCCACCTCGAGCCTCGCGACACCCTGGACCATAACGCCGCTAAGCTTAACCGTAAAATCACCGGCCGATCGCGATAACCAAGACGCAAGGGTGTATGTACCACGAATATCCAGAGTCTCGATGCTCAGTGCTACGGATACCTACAAGAAATCGTTGTCAATGAAAAGATTGAAAATCACCATTAGCCTTTTGAAACTTTTAAAAAGTATTCCCAATTTAAGCGTTTCTATTGAAACCCTTAAATTGGGGGTTTTTCTTTGAGATCCAATCCATCGAATGAACATCAATTTCTTGTTGACAACTTAATACAAAGTCTCTGAGAGCATATCGCATTTTTCGGACCTGCATCAGAGCCAATTCCGATCGCACGTGTTCGATTCGAAATTTCGAAAGCCCGTAGACTTTGATCTCTTTCAAATTCATCGTGTATATTGAGAACGAGTGTTTCATGTCTGGTACGGACATGGGATCGGGTATCGGGGCACCTGGAAGACCCAGGGGATCAGGCTGCTGATAGTGCTTCAGGATCAATCGTATTTGATCGCTCAGACGCTTCTCACCCTCGGCCAATTTTGCCTCGACGTCATCGCCTGAAATAAAATTCCAATATATCAGCGCGTATTTTCCCACTCGCGAAAACATATACATTGTACGTATATGCATAACATATGTCTATACGTAACATCGGAATCGACAAACACGACGATCCAATTCGCAAAACGAAAAAAAATGGAACGTTTCATCCGCGAAGATCAGAAATATCGCACAGTCACCTAAACTAAACGTCTTCGTAAAACCTTCGAATATTTCTTAAAACTAAAAATACAAGAGAAAAACATAGTTTTAAAAAAACTCACCATCGTTATTCGCAGTATCGCACTTGGCCACCAAAAATCCACATACGAGCACGAACACTATTTTGCTCACTTCCATTTCACTGGATGGGCGTATAGAAGATGAAGAAGAATACTCAAGAGCGTATCAAATATTTATTATACAAATATTATACAAATATATGCACGATTTTCGAAAATGTTTTATTACGCGCTGTTTAAGATATCGTGGTGCATGCTTCTCGCAATAGGAATAGTACGATTCTGAACGAAAGACACGTTTGCGTCGAAGACGACGGGATTATTCATCACTGAACTCTCGGTCTATCATGGGGGTCATTAGGGGAGAGCGAGGTTCAATCGTTTATCTGCCTCTTCCCCCTTTTCACTCGGGCCTTCCGTGACAACGGTCGTGAACTCGATGCGCACTCCATCGCATAATGCTGGTTCATTGTACGTAGTATTTCATATCGATGTAGCTTCCAAAGCTATACATACACAATCAAATTGTCTTTGAGTCGTGTGGCCATTCTGACCGCTCGAAAAATGGGTATATTTTATAAACAAATTCATAAACTCCAAAGTATGGAACGAAATATTTTTATTATTTAATGCAAGGTAAGAAATGGCTTTAGGAATGCCTCAAATACATTTTAGTTCATAATATTAATTAAAATGATGGCGCTGCAGACATTTCCGTGGAGGCCCTCCGCACAACACGCACGTATGCCGCTGCAGGTGTACGACCGTCATGATGAACCTGAAAAAAAATTAGCATATTCGTTGATAGTGTCGCTACGATGTAGCATAGTGGTTTTGTTTCACCATAAGGGAAATTATGTTGAGCCGAAGAAGAAAAATGTGTATTTTTCATCTTAATTTCACGAGAAAAAACGTCAATAAAAAAAAACTAATCAAGTAATCACAAAAATTCTACGTTACCCTTTAGATAACGTATCTAAAAGTAGTGTGTACAAATTTCACAGCGATCGGACCAACAGTTTACGAGAAAAGCGTAGTTTCGTGATAATCGCAAAACAAAATAAATGTGCAATTCGGCTGACGGTGGAGTGTTGTCAGTCGTGCCTTTAATCAACGATTCCTGGTCCATACATGTCCCCTTCGTCAGCTGAGTAAGCTTTCTGTGCCTTTTTTTGAGAAGATCTACGTGCTTGGCTTGCTTCTCTCATGCTTTTTTATACGCGTATAAACAGTTTGAACCGCGCGACCGACCTTCCTACCGAAAACTACCTTTAACTTCTATCATTTTGCTATTTTCAATACCAACTACGGCTTAAATTGTTCGTAGCATTTCAAGTTTCACGATGAAAAAGAAATCAGAGTGGCCACACTCCTTAAAAGTGCAGTTCTATAGGCTGAGTCTCCATCGAGCGCATTTGTGATTACGGCAAATGGCGGTTTCCAGATAGCCCAACATGGCCCCGCCGATCGAAAAAAAAATATTACCTACCCGATTCTTACCACAATTCCACCCACACTAGCTTTAATCTGTTTCCAATCGGTCGCGTTTTTTCGGAGAACTTACAGATCGCGTTTTCGAAGACACCGATCACGATGGAATTTATCTGAAACTACGTACAATTGTGGCAAGAAGTCACTTAGCTTTGGTTTATCCCGCTCGCTGCACCGTGCCGAAAAATTAACGAACCGTAACCTCTTAACATCGTTAGTTGATGGAGCTGGTGATTTGCAGGTTAGGAAAAGCAAGTAGGAGGAGAGAATGAACGGCAAAGCAGAGACGCTTTGTTCTTCAATCTCCTTCAAGAGCATAGATGAACAAGGTGACGGTGTACAAACACTCTCCGTGTACATTCATTCACTATATATATATATATATATCAATCACGTATAGTCTGTTTTCTTGAACACGCCCGAATCGCTTCTAGATCCACACGCTTTGTATGCAATCTCCTCCATCCCGATTCTCCTTGTGCACACAACTTGCCGGGTGATTTGTCGAACGTCACTATTAGTCAAAAAGGCGTAATTTCTCACGCATGATAAATGGAGATACGCCACTTTGTCTCGGAGCCCTGACTAGGGACGCTTGGCGCTATTTCGCTTCCGGAGCATTTCGTATTAGAACGTACATTCGCGGATGAATCTCGAGTAGTCATAGTATGAAATACCATTGAAACGAGTATTATCAAGATACGCGCGCTAGTATTGTAATACCAAGGGTTGTGAATCATTCTTGCTCGGAGGGATGAGAATATGTGTACCGAGTGTCTCACACAGATTCCTGATTTACCACCGAAATTGTACGTCTTTAAAAGAAATTTCACTTTCCTAAAAATTGATGTGATTCTGGTGAGGTTCTATGGTTCTTCTACTCCTCAAAAGACAAAATATAATGTAAGAGTGCCGAATAAACAAAGCTCCGTAAAAAATGTATTAACATGTTTGCCATTGACCGAGTATTGGATGTATTATATCAAAAGAACTATTCGATATTAAAGTCAGACGCGAAATAGCTTATCGTAGAAATCCCCACAAAAATGTAAGTCATCTTTGATCGAAATATCAACTACCTCCGCATTTGTTCAATCATTTCGCCGCAAGATAACGCTAGTGGTAAGATAACAGTTATATTAAAATCGACTCATTCCTATTCTACCATCCAAGGCATTTAAGGTTTCCGAACTTACCGACATGCGATAAATGTGCTGTTTCGAGTATTTTTTTATGTGTATATGCCTCCATAAGCGAAATACTAGACTGCAAGTTCGCTCCCTGCCTGCTTGATTTCATAGTTTTAGTACGAGCGCGCCTCGTCGCGTGCGTTGTGTTGTTCTAGCTGTGTGCAGGCTCACTGGCTAGTAGAGATTTTTTAATTTTTCTGAATCGTACACCAAAAATGGCAGGTTTTACGGAAAGTGCACTCGTGAAAAAGTTAATGGACTTAAATCCCTCGCAACAGAGCATTCAGACTTTATCGTTGTGGCTAATACATCATAGAAAACATCATCCTACTATCGTAAAAGTATGGTACAAGGAGATGTGCAAAGGTGAGGACATACAAACTTTTTTTTTACATCATCCAAGGTTTATTGCAATTATAGCAGGCCTACGGCTCGAATTGTCCACGAAATAAAAATTTTCATATACTGTTTCGTTTCAATTGTAATCCGAAAGCTTTTTTTCCACTCGAATCCTCGGACTACATACAACGGCGTTCGTTCGGCGATCCCGAAAATATTTTCAGGTTAAATCAGCCACCGTGTGTGCGCGGCGTTTCTTTTTTTAAACGCATTTTTAACCGGTGCAACTTTTATTATTATTTTCTCATTAACCAACTGTGTTTCAGTATAATAAAATTTTTTTACGATTAATTGCATTTTATATCATAACATCTGAAGATCGCTTTTTACAAATGACCAGGCATATTTTCTCGACACGAACGATTAACGAAATACCTATCCATTTTCTCGTAGATTTTTAAACCAAATTTGTAAAATGAATTAGAGTTGATCGAGCCCGACACGGCGAGATTGAAAAAACACATTTTATTTAATAATAATGTCAAATTAATCCTGCCCCCGTACTTTCGTGTCATATACTGTCGTATGAAAGTATGCAAACGCTATGCAGAATATTTGTCTGGTCTAACGTAGATATTAATAATCGTATATTCAGAAAAATTATTTACTTCGACATACACTTAACGATTAACCCTATTGCGTCGTATTAAATAAAAATCATAACGTTTTTTCATTCCTAAATTAAATTTCCATGTCGGATATATCGTACAATTCTTATGAAGCAATATTTCTTATTTTTGAAATACTGCAAAATTGTACACACGGCCATGATCACGAAAAGTGCAGATTATAAACATGTATGAGAGGTCAAACATGATATTCATACGAGGAAATATATTTTAATTCCATTTAATTTTAATTTTAATTTCACTTGTAAAAAATATCAAAAAATCTTAACCCCATTAAGTAATTGTAATCTTCTAAAATGTTATCACTAGGGATTTTCTATATCACCATCCTAATTTTTTCGTAAGCGATTAATCATTCGAGAAACCCTAAAACCGTAGTCCTGATGTTTCTAAATTGAATATGACCGATCCGTATTTCCCAAAGTATCAGTCTTACGTGTCCCGTATATCATTGGCCTTAACGGAAGAAAATCGTACGCGTTCCGGACTTGGAGCAAAATCGCAATAACAATTACATTAATTTTTCAGTGAAGGACAATCGAAAATTGATGTTCATGTATTTGGCAAACGACGTTATTCAGAACAGCAAGAAAAAAGGTCCTGAATTTGGCAAAGAATTTGGGTCCGTGCTTCCCAAGGCATTCGAGCATATGAAAGGTTTCGACGAGAAAACACGGGATCGACTCAACAGGCTACTGACTATCTGGGAAGAAAGAGGGGTCTACGATAAAGCGCAAATTACCGAATTCAAAGCTGCATTTGACGCCGCGACCGAACCAGTCAAAGAGCCTGGCACACCTCCGAGAAAAAAGCACAAAAATGACATTGAAAAGGAAAAAAAAATAAAGGTACCACAAATGTTGAATCGATAAAAACAATCATAGTTCGTAAAAAATCGTCTCGTACGAAGATTCGAATAATTACTTGTCGAATTTCATCGATCAAAACATTTAAATCTATGTAAACGTATTTACAGAAGAAAGAACCAGAGAAGAAAGAAAGAAAGAAATCGGAGACCGAGATCGAGGTGGATGGTACCAAAGAACTACACGTGACTCTCAGTCCGAGAACACCGGCGGGCGATCCGCCTGAAACGGAGGAACTAATAAAAGCCTTAATGGTCTCTGCAGTTTGTAGAAACATTGACGAAATTGAACATGTACCGACCAATAAACTATGTGTAATTGATAAAATTATGTTTTTGAATGCACGAAACATTTAAAATCACGTGGCACACGTAAATGCATTTCCCATCGTTCTACCGTTGCGTTCTTTAAGTATTTTTTTGTTTTTTTATCAAAGCTCCTCCGTTTGTATACATTTTGTCTGTTCTTATCGTCCTCTCGTCTAGTGATTTAGGATAACGAAAGCAAAATTCGTCCGATTTTGTTTTATAAACCCTGACCGATTGAATTATTCCAGGATCTGGAAAATACTGCCTCTTCGGATGCGGGAGTGCGTGAGCGTATAGCCTCGTTACCCCCAGAAGTCTCGGAAGTCTCGTTGCTCGCCAATCTCGCGGATAGGGCAGCGGCTGATCAATTGAGCATTGCGGTTAACGAAGCAGCGACTCTCTTGGCCGATTACAACGGACGACTTCAGGGTGAAATGGAGGACCGTCGAAGACTCTTGACAATGCTCAGGGATTACACACTCGCACAGAGACAATTGCTTCAACAGGCGCAAACAACCCTCGAGGTAAGAAATATCATTTTTAATTTCCAAATATCTTATATTTAATTAAAAATCAATTATTACAAGAATCGTCGATAGAAAAAAAGTGTTTTTGTAACTTTGAGATGAATTTTAAACGAGTAAGAAAGAATTTAATGCTTTAGATCTATCGGAATAGGTCAATAACGAATTAAATTAAATTTCAGGACTACAAAGAGAAGTTGAAAAAAGTTTGCTCCGTCAGATCAGAGGTCAAGTCACACATCTCGAATCTTCCGGATCTGACGCAACTGCCCGATGTAACCGGCGGTCTCGCGCCTCTTCCATCCGCGGGGGATCTCTTCTCTCTTCATTAGCTTAAAATTAACAAACAAACAAAAACAAGTCCAAACTGTGCCCTTACTTTGCTACGGGTTTCGGAGACGAATTTATATTGTTGCGAGACGAAAGGTTAAAAGGTGATCTATAACAAAGTGAAAAAAAAACAAAAAAAACAAACAAATATTTACGCGATTTTCATTGAACGAACAAACGGAAGATAAAATTATAGCGTATCGAGTATGGATATACGTGTCTTAAGCGGAAGACAAACAAAGACTGAGTTTGTGCGCTCCTCAGCCTTACGTTCTTCCTTAAAAGCCCTCGAATTCACACACACGTGCGTGTTTATGTTCTCGACGCGTAAGCCACTTCCTGTTGAAATTGTGATGGTTTGAAGAGAACAAAGAAAAGAAAGAAAAAAAAAACAAATAGCATAAAAAAATAATCATCGACGACGGAGTTGCGAAAACGAAGTACAATGATTGTTCCAGCCGAACGATTATTACCGAGATAGCCGAGGAAATCAAATAGTTTGTCGTTCCGTACGCCAGACAGTCATCTTCGAAACTATTAGTAATGTTATTTTTAAACGTAGCCTCCTGCCTAACGTTCCTACGATCTGAATCGGTAAGAATTGTCTTGCGAACTCGGTCGAACTTCGATCTCAATATCGAGGACGAGTATTGTTCGCAAACTCCGATTACTTCAAAAGATGAATATCCTTTAGATATTATGCTCGCGCGGATCGTTCCTAGAAGATTCATTTTTTCGTTGTATCTTAAAAAAGTTTTTTCTCGTACTAGACCAATCTATATTTGATTCTATACAGGGTCGTGCCGAAAAACTAAATTGTTTGTATCGTATGTCGAGGTATCGTGGCGAGAAAAAATGAATCTCCTAGACGGCAAAAGATCTCGAGGAAAATTTCGAATCACCAATGCATGTTCTAGATTTCATTCGTATAAGAGAATTAAATAAATGGTCGTACGAAGTTTATTTGGAACACGTACCGAAGGTTGATCGCTCGGGAAAAAAAAAAAAAAAAAAAAAAAACAATAACAAAGGAACGATAATAACATAGGAGGAGAAAGCGTTTGTATTAGTTGGAAAAAACGTCGATGCTGCAGTGAATTGCTATTACCGTGTAGCCTGGTGCACTGCGATGGAACATTGAATCGGATTCATATGTAAATTATTAGAAAAAAAAAAAAAAAAACCGCGTCCATGCCCAATCGAGCAACATCCGATGCACGAGATTCCTTCGTCGTGCCTGGATAAAGATTAAAAATATCTAACGATCGCACTCTCGTCCGTTTAATGTGCGTAAACGGATTCATTTATTATATACAACTTATTTCATTTTTTTCTTCTTAATTGAGCGACTAATTGTTTTCCAACAATGTTAGATTGAATACAAATTACACGTGCATACCGTGAATAATATGGTTATCCCTCCCTCCCCCTCCCCCTGTACATACAGTCTCCTGTAATCGAGACGAATTTTTCGGGACTGAGAGAATACTTGCTTAAGGCAATAATAAACGAACGTTAAACTTTTGGTTGAATCGTAGACGAAGTAAACAGCCGGCGAAAGACATTATTAATAATTCATAATGTACATCGATTATTTAATGATTATTATTATAAAGAAAGGAAATGAAATTAAGGCGAAACTATGTATCGCTTTATAGCATGAATATTGTGCGCCGGACTATGAACTGAACCACGAATAAATGTTTCGAACGTAAACTGAAGCAATTTTAATTTAATTCGCAATAAATTCGTCAATCTTCGGGAATAATGAGAAGAATAATCGATTTTTTCATTTATTTTCTTAGCGAAAAGTTATATTGCCAACATACCGTTGAATACAACGAGCGGTGAATTAGCTTAGCTGAATTTTGTATATAATATCGAAATCGCGATAACAGTTCAGTTAAGAGTACAAAAATCTCAGACTATGTCTTTTATTTTCTCGTCTTTTCGAACACACCGATTGTCCGTAACGATGTTTCTAGATTATCGTAACAAAAAAATCTTCGCATCTCCCTCGTTAGCCCTGTCGATGCTGATTAGACGAACGCGTATCGTTCGATTATCGGTACTTTGGACGAAAACAAAACAAACAAAAAAACGAGCAGGAAGACGAATTTTCAGCATCATAGTCATTCGGAACTTTTCGTGCTCCAACACCCGTACGTAAACCTCGTCAAATTATCCTAAACATAATAAAGTAATGTTTCCAAGAGAATAAAAATAAAAAGGAAATCATGAAGGAGAAAAACTTCTACGACATCGTCGCTCTGTGCGTACGATGAATACACACGAACTCAGCGAGTATTTATCCGTGCGTGTGTGTGTGTGTGTTTTTTTTGTGTTTTCGTTCGATCGCTCGTGTTTCTTTGTCTCTCGAACCGGAGAAATTGTTCGAAGGTCCTTCGCCAGTTGGATGCAAAACTCGGGATAATCGCTCGGATCTTTAGATCCGTCTTATACGTTATTCAGGTCTCGTGCGGATGCGCCGGCCTCGTCGGCTTGAGTATAAGCTTCCCCGTGTCGTCGCAGCTCATATTAAAATCGCCGAGGACTTTTCTGGCTCTCTGAGTTATTATGCTCGGTGCTATGACTCGTCTGTGGACGCCCATCATGAAGAGTATAACTAGAAAGTAAGGAAAAATAATGAATAGCGATTAAAGAATTTTTTCAAATTTACATTTTTGTATCATCCGACTGATAACGATACATTTTTCAAGTATTTTTATATACCAGCTTTTCTTATCTATTTTTCCTTTATACTCTCGCCTTTGGTATTCTATCCCCCCCCCCCCCCCCCTCCCCCCCCTGAACATAATCGAGGAATCAAATTGGAACATTAAAAATGACGAAGCATGGTTTTAATTATTTAGAAACTTTCATTCAGTGGACAAGGTCATGAGACGCGATCGTCCTTAGAACATCTCGACGCTGCTTACGAAAAGTAGGAGGATTCAAATTTCTTACGAAAACTAACACGTTTCTAATTTCACCGCGAAAACCAAAACGTTTCGATATTCGACGCGAAAACTAGCATGTTTCGGCTCTCGCCGTGAAAACTAGCATGATTCGGCTTCTGCCGCGATAACTGGCATGTCCGAAATATGCTAGTTTTCGTGGCAAAAGCCGAAACATGCTAGTTTTCGCGGCAAATATCGAAACGTGCTAGTTTTCGTGTCAAAAGTCGAAACATGCTAGTTTTCGCGCCGATATCAAACGTGCTTCTCTTCGTAAGAAATCTGAAACATGCTAGTTTTCGTAAGCAGCGTCGATCTGATATCTTCGATAAATTTCCAAAATGTCTTTCATAAGACGACATTTTATTAAATAACGCATTTAGGCCGATATATGTCTTACCTAGGAGAATGCTAGCCAGAGTAAATATAGGATGATTGTAGAGACTCTGAGCAAATGACACTGCAGATGTATTCGGATCTGTGAGCCAATGCCAGGCACCCACTGCTGTGCATACAGAAATGAAGCCTAATAATACTGCAAGAAAAATTAAGGAAAATATAGTACTTGATAAAAATCGTACGATTATTTTCTACGTATGTAAATATTTAGATATTGTCATTGAAGCGGGTGAAGAAAAACTGTTCACGTATGTTTTATATTATTTGAATATTGTGAGATATTGAAAAAAAAAATAATTAAGTGCAAATTGTTCGATCAAGAATGTTTCGTGTATACAGAAGACAGTACAAACGTTGGTTCTATTAAAGGTTCAAGACTTTAGCATAATAAGTCTTTTAGAAAAGCAATCACATTGGATATACTGAATATTCAAAAATAGTAATGAAAAAAAGTCGTCAAAGGGGTTTTTTTTCTTTTTTTCATTCGATCCAAATATCGAGATATAAAATCACAATAAACACCAATTTTTGGTCGATTCAATTATTCATAGTCGATACTATAACCTATAAAGGCGTTTGCCTGATCAATTAGGCTGTCACGGAACTCGTATAAAACATAACTCATCGAAATAATTACTATGTAACACGTACTTCGCCACCTTAGCGTGGATGGTTGCAAACTCGCAATCACTTCGGTGAGACGTCGCTCGAAAGCCTTGAGATCTGCAAGCGAACGAGTGAGAAACTTATAAAAACCCCCGAGCGAGAATGTATTGCCGTAAAACATACGGAATATATTGGACTCCGCAATATTTATTGGTTAGATTGCTCAATTGTTCGATTTACAAAAGACGCGTAACACAGACACGTTCTGCGTTTGGCTCAATGATTTATTTCACGAACTTCGTTTGTTTAGTCAACTTTCATTATTACCTTCGCATACTGTCTGATCCAGCGACATTATTATTTATTTACAAGGAATCAGCATCCGACTTGAAATATCGAAAAGTTATCACACACACACAACTTTTCGACGACTGACTCTACATACGTAATATATATATGTATATATACTCGAGACTCGATGGCTAGCAGCGAAGCACAAACTTAGTTCACTACAGAAAATACCATATAGCCTAGAGGGCAGCACTGCACGGGGAATTTTTGCAAAGCATGTAAAATATAAATCTATGCAGCTGGCTATCTTTTTTCTTCAAACTCTTTTCTTTTCCACTCGTAAAGGTGACAAATGAACAAATTTGTTTTGTGGCGGTTCGTGGTTTATGGTCTACGCGAGAGTTGCGTTCACGTCGTCGATTAGTTTGTCAACGTACAAAAACATATACGATCAAGAATTAATTATGCCTAAAGTTCGAAGAAGTAAGAAGCCACCTCCCGATGGTTGGGAATTGATCGAGCCAACTTTGGAAGAATTAGAGCAGAAAATGCGCGAAGGTTATTTAACATTCGTATATACATACCCCGATGATGTTATTAGGTTATGTTTACAAAACGACGAAAATGCGCTAAAAACATGTCTGACGAATAAGCGAATGAACTTTGTTTTCTTTAGCCGAGACCGAACCACACGAAGGCAAACGTAAGCAAGAGTCTCTCTGGCCAATATTCAAAATACATCATCAAAAATCTCGGTACATCTACGATCTTTTCTACAGAAGAAAAGCCATCAGCAGAGGTAAGAAACCACATGCCCTCGACGTAATCTTGTACCGATCCGATCTTTCAAGACACTTTGATGATTAAATTTCATAATGTGGAACTTGAAATATTCATATTGTCAAGCGTTATTTTAATGTCCCATTTATCCGAAATGATCGGACGGCGACCGGTTCGGATAACGAAAATTTTGGATAAACCAAAGTCCCATGTTTTCCCGCGTGAAACACCCAGAATCGCGTCAATACCGCGAAGTATGATCGTAAAACGTGCGTACGTAGAATGCTATTGATACGATTGTGAATAAGCCTGCGTGTTTTTTACTGAAAAATTTGCATTAATGCGTTAAAAAGGCGCTAAAGTATGATTGAAAACTCAAAGTTTTTAAATGCAGTTGGAAAAGCGGGAAAAAACAGGAGTTTAAATTTTATTACCTACTCTTTTGAATTAAAAAATTAACTACAGAATTATGAAACAAAACTAAAGATTACTCTCAAAGGAAGGAAAAGTTTGTCGAGAGGAAGTTTAAAGTAAAAAAAAAACTTTTGCGTACGTACATATTTTTAAAGATGCGAACAATGAAAAAAAAAATCGTAAAAATTTGTTCGGAAGAATTTGTTCGAATAAAGCGGATTTCGGATAAACGGGAGTTTACTGTATATCCTATTTACTTGTCCCGTTGTCTTGGTTGCATTTGTTGGATTAAAAGTATCGAGTTACAAAATTTACAATTTCGCCAGTATAATAAAAGACACGAAAAGAACGTATAAAGAATATATTTCCTCCAAAAATGATGAACTAACGAGAGGAAACCCTTACCTCTTAATTAAGGTAGTCCCATCGTTGGTGGGGGAATAAAAATTTGATTCCCGTTTTTTCTAAAATTCCAAGTGGACCGAGCGTTTAAATCCATTGAGAAAAGTTGTTGCAAATCGACTAAAGAACGACATACTCAAAATTCAAATTGATCCTATGTAAAGTTTACTCGTTATATAATAAAAGAAATCATGAAATTTTTTTCCATAAGATTGATATAAAAAACTGCTCGAAGCTTCTTCGATGTCATATAAAAATGTGTGTAAAATTTCAACAGGCTTCATCGACCAAAAAATCGAGATACTCGTTGTATAATATTGCGATATTTAACACAGGCTCTTATGGGAAATTACGAAAAATGACGATTTTCAAGAATAAATATCTTCATTTTTGAGTCGATAAAGGCCCCTGAAATTTTACACGCATGTACATACGACATGAAAGAACGCTTCTGCAAATTTTCAGATAAATCTAACGGAAACGCTGTAACGATAGGACTACCTTAACTAATGTATAAACGCTAATAGAATTTTAATTTAAGATCCAGTTCAAATTCAATCCATTTTGTCTTTGTCAATGTTTTCAGAACTGTACGACTATTGCTTAAACGAGAATATAGCGGACAAAAATCTCATAGCAAAGTGGAAAAAAGTCGGCTACGAGAATCTCTGTTGTCTGCGTTGTATACAAACGAGAGACACGAATTTTGGTACAAATTGTATATGCCGAGTACCCAAAGGGAAACTAGAGGAAGGTCGTATAGTGGAATGTATTCACTGCGGTTGCAGAGGATGTTCGGGTTGACGATCAATAAAATTTACAAAACTTTCGAATATAAGGCACATTGACTTTCTTTTCATTTTATAACGTATTTAAATATCTCATTATGTATAAAATGCACATTAACGCACGAAAACGCATTTGTAAATAAATGTATCTTATTCTCTCATACGTCCGTAACTATTTAACCATCAAATTCCATCTATTGCATTCGCTGAAACGCGCCGCAAAGTACAGCGGCGTTTGTACCGCCCAGTCGTACGTTACACCTTTTTCACCAGATTCGATATTTATCCTCAAATGTTCATCGTCCTTTCTCTGTATCGTAAAGACAATACACGCACCCAAACGAATTCTCGGCAGTCTCATGAGCTTCTCGTCACCGTCCATAAATATTTTGCCATGCGGCGTTATTAGCAGAGATCCGAATCTCCTTAGATCATCGTCGTTATTCGTCCGATCGGACGTCAGAGCTATACCCTCGCTATTTTTTCCATCTTGAGAAACTTCTAAGAACTGAAAATATAATCTTTATTAATCTTCACATTTTCGTACAATTTATAGTATTTTTTCGCGAATTTCCGCTGTACCTTAAATTCGATAATTTGATTTGCATCGACTTGAGGACTTTGCGAGAACAAAGTGCTCATTCGATCGGTAATTTTGGCCGCCACCTTGCCACCGTTCGTTATCATGTAATTTTTGTTATCAAGCGTCCAATCTGCATTGAATTAATTTCAATTAATTATTATGAATGTCATTTAATAATAAAAAAAAAACATTGCGTACTCACTGTAAGGAGATATTTTCGTTTTCGCAAATCGATGAACGCTCCAAGCAGTTTCCATCGATTGTAACCCTACCCTTAGTGTCACTGGACAATCGACCTGAAGATCTCTGACGAAACATGAAGTTTCCGGACCGTTGTAAACCGTGATGAAAGTATCTGAAGTTACATCGTGAATTTCGCCATATGCTCGCTGAATCACGAAATTCTGTTCCTCAGTCGCGTACTCCGGATCGGTTATATTCCATTTGACGAACACCGAACCTGGTCTCTCTTCGATTTCGACTATCTGAGCCGGTCCCATACGAAGAACGCTTCCGAGCTGGAAAATTCCTCCGAGCGCCGAATCAATCACGTTCTTCGACGGTGGACTGAATGTTATATAGGGAAGCTCCTCCGGCTGAGGTACCGCAGGTATTCTTTGAAAATATATTTAAAAAATGTATCAAAAATAGCCGTGGTAACAATTATTACATCTCCAAATAACGGGAAACTATTTGAATTTTGTAACCGCAAGCGCTGGAATCATATTTTTCATTGAATCGTTAAAAAATTTGATCGTCCTCTGCGTTATTGCAAGATGTACCTCCCCAGATGACTGCTGGCTTCGATGATTTTACATTCCTGGGGTTTCCTCAGCTTCGTATCGACGAGAGCTCGGCTGAGCTCGTTTATCAATTTACGACTGCTTCTTATTTGCGCGTTTACTTGCTGCCTGCAAGCTTTTAAAGGCCCAAGACTCTCCACTTTGTAAACTTCCGCTTCCAATCTCATGAGATCGCGTCTACTGTTTATTTCCCGGCAAACTCTGTTTATCAAGTCCTGATAAGTGTCGTCAATTTTTTTCATTACCCCGTTCGTGCTCTTAACAATCTGAAAACGTTTAATTAGTATCGGGCACGGTGAAAATGAATAGTGAAATTTATGAGGAAGTTTATTAAGAACTTGTGGACACCTGTTCATCAGCGATGTCGAGATCTCCCAATTGGTCCTCCAATTTGCTGATGTACTCTTCCGCAGATGCTATAATACTTCTAACATCACTCTCAACGTGCCTTGGTAATTTATCTTCCGTCTCGGACAAATCATCTTTCATATTATTCGATGAACAATCGAGTGCCCAATTGGCATCGATACTCTTATCCGACTGTTCCAATTTCTTCAAAGCACTCGTCAGTCGAAACTTTAGTTCTTCTTTGGCAGCATTATTTTTGGTCTCACCGCGCTCGTTACTCGATGAATCCAACATCGGCATTAAGGGTTCAGTTTCCTCATCGAATGAAGCGCTCAGCGTCTTATCGAGAATATCTTCGTCCGATCCGTCCAGAGTCACCGCCTCGATTTCCGAATCCATGTCGATGTTCCTTTCCTCTTGTTTCTGCGCGTTTCGTTAATCGTCATTTAGCTTCGCGTCATCCCTCGAGGTAAAAGCTGTTTCATATCCCTAGTGCAAAATGGAATTTTCTTTAGCTGGTTCTTACTCATCCAGTGATATCTTGGAGTCACGGCAAAATGGACAAAGCCATCGGTAAATGGCGCATTTATTGCAGATGATATTTTTTGTTCGGTTTTTGTTCGATTACCAACGACGTTTTTCACCCAAGTAAGCTTTGGTCAGATTTTGCCAGGAATATTTCACTCGACAATCCGTCGTATCGGTTTGGTGAATTTTGTCAGCCATGGTTTGAGTGCCTACGCCGTACAATATCTTGTATTTACCCACTTTGGCCAACTTTTCAACATTCGTGGGGTTTCCCTCGTTTAGCGAACGTTTGAACGTATTGACTATCTTTCCGTCCCAATAATCCGTTTCGTACTTCGATGAATCTTTGGCACTTTCACGGAAGGACACTTGAGTACCAGTTCCGATAATTTGCCACGAGTATTTAACGCTGCACGGATAATTCTGAACTTCAACCGGTTTATCTTGCAACGGTAAAATTTCTATCATCGCTGCTGATGTCTGAACAGCCGTTCCAACTATTTGCCAAGAATATTTTATTTCACAATTAAGGGGTTTGTCTACTTTTGATTCTTTAGAGATTCTTTCACTCTCAAGGACTTTTTTCTTCTCGGAAGGGGGCACCCAGTTGTCCAAGTCTTGCCACGAATATTTCATCACGCATTTGTCTTTCGCAAATGTTTCAACTCGACGATTGGCCGGAGTATTGAAACACGTAGAGCTTAGATTACCCGATATACAGCGCCGAATTTCCGTTATGCTTTCTCTCAAAGCATTATTAGTTTTATGCTTAAAAATGTCCACCGTTTCCGTCTCTGTCCGAAGACAATCGTTCTCATCTTTCTTGGATCTTTCCAAGAACGTTTTATTAGCTATAATACTTTTCGAATTTGACTTCGAGGAAGTCAAATGACTCGATGACTTTGGTAATAAAATTGTTTCGCATATCGACTTTGGAATTGCCTTCGTCGCAACAGTCATTGGAAAGCTGCGAGAAGAACTTTTGGTCTCGGTTTTAGTTTCGTCCGAAAATTTACGAAACTGATAAGAATTCTCATAATCTTCTTTAGATTCCTGATCCAAATTAATCGAAGAATCATACTTGCAATTTAGATAAATTTTCTCGGACACATCTTTGCCTAGTTCGTGTTTGCAACCATCGTCTTGGGAAAAGTGTAGAATTTGTCTGGTCAGAGGTCTCGTTTTTCGTGACTTTACAATCTTGGTCTTCTTTTTCGAGGCTGACATACGGACGACTAATTTATTCTTGGGAGTCGGTAAAGCAAGGGGCACCATGACGTTCTTCGTTACCAGGACGACGTCAGGCTCGATCAAATTATCTTCCATATTCCTGGATCTTTTATTTGTGCCGTTGATTTTGTTTCTTTTCACGTTTCGATAAGAATACGCGACTGGACAATTTTGGGTTTTCAAAGACGTAGCAGTTTGACTAGTTCATGCGGAAGAATTATAATATCTTTATTGCGCAAAGAATGGGATGGTACAAAAGCTTCTTAATGCTAAGTTAGTACAGCAAAATAGTGCTTATGACAATGCAGTTCGTCGCGTTAATAATTCATTATGTGCATCAATAAATTTTATTCTCCCTTCCTACCAAAAAGTCCTTACAATAATAAAGATTATCAAAAAATCCTGCATATGATAAATTACCACATTGCTTTTTCACTGTTTCCCCGTGTTCATAAAACTCCTCTATGAAACGGTACTTTTCTTCTTAGTATCTTAATAAGGCAGCGCTATAAACTGAGGAAAATAATGAAAAAGCAATGTAAGCGTTTCTCATATTTAGAGTTAGCTTAAACTTCGTTTGAATTCAATTATTCGATCTATCAAATTGTATCTAGACTGCTCGATGTTAACTCTAATTCAATCAACTAGTCGTTCATGGATAAGCTAAATAATCGGTTACACTTGAACCACTACGTTGATTAAAGTTAAAGTTGATATCAAAGTTTTCACTTGATAATAGACTTGATAAAGTTGATATCAAAGTATCACTTGTGTAGAAAATTTCAGCCCAGTCGCTTGAAAATTACACAAGTTAGAATGATCACAAGCTACAGAAAAAAAACATGAAATTAAAATCACTAGTAATGTAGAAAAATGACTGACTCAATTGAACTTGTCAGATGGAAGACGATTTAAGCCAAATGGTTCGGATAATATCCACGTTACGAGGGAAATATTGTTTGAACTCTCGTCTTATATGTACTTATATACATCAGGAAATAAGTTCAAACGAAGACGCTGTATAAGTGAATGGAATTATTTTGTGAAAGAGGGACGAAAACCCATTAGGGCGCTTTTATCCGAATATCATTTTTTAAGTTTTTGAACCAGTACGTATAACTTTAACACAAAAATCAAAGAAAATAATGATTGCGTTCCAAAGCTTCCTCTACAAGGAAGAAAGAAATAATCACTGGCCATCTAAGGCTGTCCGAAAGCGACAATCGTGATGCATGAAAAAAAGGTTAATTTTCTGGAATTATCCTGTTTTTTAACATTCGATATCTACAAATGCTGGAGAAGTGTCACGATGAATACATTTCGTGCGAGACCGTTCGATGAATCGAGTTCGCAATAATTGATAAATGTCCCAGCGTATGTTACAAATTAAACGGCTTATTAAAAATAATAATACTCACAGGGAATGTTCATACTATATAATAAATAGGGAACTCGGGTGTGACGGTGAAAAAAAACACTTCGTTAAAATGAATTTATCTGTCGAAAAATAATATGACCGATGATTCTCGTTTTACAAGCAATTTCGAAGGTTTCCAAAGGTTTATTTGTTGTCAGATTCGGTTAAAAGTAATTTCGTGCATCCTGAAGATTGGTGTTGTCGAGACTGAAGCAGCTGAAGGGGTAAACAAGGGGGGGGGGCGACACTCAATGGTAAACGCGGTAAACGAACCCACGTTATTTGTCTCGAAGCTGATTGGTTGTGGGCACGAATGTTAGATTTTCTATACCAACCTCGAAGATCGAAACTCTCAAATGAATTTTGTTCTGCACTGTTGGCACCCGGCAATATTTGAAATTGGGCGGGAGTGGTTTTAGAATTCATTGGCTTTTATTGGATTTATTAGAAAATTTGTAAATTTGCATAGGTATAAAAACGAATATATTATTAACAAAATATTACTAAAAGCAAACAAAAAATATTACATGTTATTAAAAGTTAATTTTCATATTTTATTATTATCGACCACTCAAGAGGCACAAAATATTTAATGTTTTTAGGGAGAATTTGATGTTTTTAATACGTTTTGAATAATTTTCGTCACATCGACGTCGTTGATCCTGGGTCATGCTGAGAGCGAATGTCAGCATATTTCTTGATATCTCCGGAGATGCGGCAGTAGCTTGCTGCGTTTGTGGTAGAAATGAAATTTGACCTCTAAATCGACGATCTACATAACAAGAGTGCCTGCGGAATTTTTTTATGTTTTTTACGTATTCAGCGCATCAAACTACGTACGAAAACTTTCTCAAAACTTGGCTTATGTATACTAGAAATTAAATTTGACCTTGAAATAGAGATTTTCAAGGTCAAGGATGTGTGCGGGAATTTTTTAACTTTTTTTTCATATTCAGCGCGTGAAATTACATAGAAATACCCTCTCAAACCTTCATGACAAAGGAGACAAATTTTTTACATTGCACTGTGCGTTGCCTCCTGGGCTGGTCGATATATCGACCAGCAGTCAGATCGGGAACTCTACCTGAGATATCCAGTGATCTTATGTATAAATTTTGCATTTCATAAGAGGTCGATTTGTACTGAAATTTTCCCGCAGCTAAAAGGTTAATCTTCCGAATTGCCCTTTGAACCGGACGGCACGTGTAGCCTCGCCAGCAGGAGGAAACGGCGGAGGAGGAATTTCCGGCAAAAAATATTACGATAGAGACTAATCTGTCGCACGATTCTCAAACTGACAAAAATACTATTGTTTTACTTACGTTTTTCCGACGTCGGACCCTGCTGAAATGAAGACAGAATCCGTTGCATTTATCGATTGTCGTCTGTATAGGATGGCACGTTCAGTCTCGCCATCAGGGGAAAACAGCGGGGTAGAAATTCATCCTCGGTAATCAACAAACTTATGAAAATATTAATATGTAGCACTTCACAAGACACTTTAAAAATAGTGGGTTATGGTAACTTAGCTTCGGTTACATATTTTCTGTATTTCGCCGATTTACACTAAACACTGAGTTCACTTCACTCCCGATCTACGTCACTATAAACGTTTTTTAATAAATAATCCACAATTCCACAGAAAATTCAATTTTTTTAAACTGTCAAATATACAATTTCCCCGCTTTCCCCTTTGGACTCGCCGCCATATTGGATTTGATAGCGCAGGCGCAGGCTATGCGGCTAAGCACTGCTACCACCGTTATCGTCATTTCCAACGCTGAATGTTTAGTTTTCGTATGTTGGCGGAAGAATCTAACATTCGCTCGCGTGTGACGAATAAGAAGGAGTGGGGGAACCTGTATGTTCCCCGCGAACAGCGCGAAACAAGCTTTGCAGCACGAGCATTGGATGAATCCGTCAGCCAATGAACGTGCTCGGTGTCTCTTCTCGCTCGGAATAGCGGGAGATATCGGAAAAATTTGAACGCGTCTCTTGCTACTTGCGACGTAAAGATCTCGTTTATTCAGATTTTTCAATTTTTACACTCCGTTGAAACTTTGCACAAGTAAGAGAAACCATTATAATTATGCTTATGAACAGTTACAAAGAAAAACAAATGGCAAAATAATTAACCGCATTAATTATTTATTACCCGTTGCTTCAAATTCCAGAATATTTTTTATGTCTTCTTCGTTATTTATATTTTCGATGATAAAAATCTTGAATGGAACCAGAGATAAACGAGATTGAAGCTACGCACCATGGTTTATTCGTAAACATTGATTTTTCAAAAAACCTTTTTTACTTATCTTCTTAACAAGAATACTTTTATTACACGCTCGACTAACGATTTCATATTTTTTCCCATAGATCCAGAACGAATTTCGTGCCCCGAAGAAACTATAGAGGCGCTAGTCGTTTCCGGTGAAATTGGGATTGGTCCGTCTCCTGTCGAGCGATCCGCGACCGTAGCGTTTATATATCGTCTGGACCGAGCAACGCTCGTGTCATTTACTCCTTCAGACGTCCTCTACGAGGACGAGATCGCCGCGATATTTCTCCCGCATATACGAATAACGTCCAACAGTTATATTTATCCCTCGAGACACGCGCAAATCGTATACGTAAGTGCTACGTCCTCGTTTATTCTAAATTATCATTAAATTTCAATTTCAACGGATATCGCGAGAAAAACGTGTTTCCATTATCGAAACATTCACGTTTCGCAACTCGAACGCTAAACGCGAGCTCGCCATTCTCTACAAAACAATTTTCAATAAACTATTTTCGCTTATGTTTTACCCAACGAATTTTCAATAAATAAAGTCAAACTATAAATTACCCATTTTCATTGATTTTTCTAAATCCCCTTATAAATTATTTTTCTCTTAATTAATCAATTTCCCTATTTACGTTTTTTTTTTAATTTTCCGTAGAGTTTCCGGTCCAAACGTTCTCGATGCGAGTGGAACAAGTGAACGATCCTTCGAAGAAGAAGATCGGGCGGGGCGATTAGAGGTGAGCGTCGATTTTGCAAAAAGGCAAAAATTTTGCCTAAACCCGTGTACCGCGCGTGTTAAAGTGTTCAGTCTCCTTACTCGGACGTACCGGAGGCGGATAGAGAGAGAGAGAGAGATAGAGAGAAACCAAGCGAAAAGAAATATTGCCAATTAAAGCGTGCGGGAATGGGTCTGACGTATACGAGTTTCGAGATAATTGTGATATTGCGGAGAATTTTTCGAGTTACGGGAGTCACGACGGTCGAAGAAGAAGAAGAAGGGCTCTGCGGTCGCGGGCACCACCAGCATCAGTCCCGCGGTGTCTTCGCGCGCTGTAACATCGCGAGCTGCTTCTATCATTAGCCGCGACGATACGATATCTCGTAAGTATCACGTAGAAAAATATATTCGAGACGCATTCTCACGTTCGTCCTTCAACGAGAATATCGCAAAATTGCAGCGAGAAGAAATGGGAAGAAATCGTTTAGTACGGGGAAAGATTTTTCTTTTTTTTTTGAATTTTACGTTCGAATCGAAATTGTCCCGCCCTTTGATCACGGACGATCTCGAGGTTTTTTTTTTAAACAATGAAATTAATTTGTTGCAATTTTGTCCTGAAAATCGATTGATTTAATTTTTTTTGTTTCTAATTATTTTCGATAATTACAATATTAATAATTGATAAGAAAAATAATGATAAAGGAGTTATTATTGTTAGTTACGATCGTCGATTATGAAATCGACTTTCTTACGTCTCAAACTTGCAAATTCTCCAAGTAAAACGTTGTTTTAAAATTTCTTTCAACTTTCTTTTAGTTTCGGGGCAAGTTTTCGAAGCCACCCTTGTGCGCGCGGGTCATAGTTTAACGCGTCGTCAATTTTATCGATATTCGATGTCGAACTTTCCCGAATAATTCTCGTTGATGATAATAATAATCGTTCGCGAACGAAATACGACACGAGTGGACGACGAAAAATAATAAACAAAAAATTAAAAAACAAAACAAAAAAAAAGAATATTTCAGTGCGGCTTGAAATATGAAAAAGGGAAATTGAGAGGGTGAGAAAAAAAGAATCGTGTCGATAACGAAAATAGAGTTTATTATTATTTCTTCTCTTCGTTTTTTTTTTTTTTTTTTTCCGTTGACGATGCGAGAGCGAGTGCGATCGTACCGAATAATAATGAAGCTTCGATTCTAATAAGAGGAGTTGAATCGTGCGTGTGACAGAAAAGCTCTCGTCGAAGTACTCGATGGCTTTACTCGCTCTCTCTCTCTCTCTCTCTCTCTCTCTCTCTCTCTCTCTCTCTCTCTCTCTCTCTCTCTCTCTCTCTCTTTGCACCCCCATGTCCAGTTTCTCTCTCCCTCTCTCTCTCTCTCTCTTGGGAGTTTAACGTTTGGCAATCAGGATCATATATCCCATTCACACCCCGTCCACGCGAGCTTTCATCCCCCTTGCTCTCTTCTCCTCTCATTCCCCTTCCATATCGATGACCAACGTGGATCTACGCCTTTGAAATAATACCGTTCGATCGGTGTCCGTCAACGCTGCACAATGAGCTTGTTAGAGAGAGAGAGAGAGAGAGAGAGAGAGAGAGAGAGAGAGAGAGGGGTAGTTTCGAGAGAGTTGTGATGTGTGTGAAGGGCTATCGATAACTTGTCGTTGTTGGTCGTCGTCGTCGTCGTCGGCCCGTCGTCGCGGTCGTCACCGTCACCGATTTACACACATCCCCGTTTCGATTGTAACGCGCGAACGTGCTCACTGTGTTTACCCTTTACTCGATTCGTAAAATTAAAAAAATAATCAAACATTTTTAATTCATTTTTGTAATGAGATTATTGTTTTGTAGAAAAATGTTCTTAGCGAGATTCAATTTTATGGAAAATTTTTGTTACAAAACTTCGATTCTTCGCTCTGATTTATTTAGGGTGGGCTTTGATCTTTGGTAGCAAGTTCTTGGAAAAATTGGAATCTTGGAGATCGAGCGTTATCGGTGTCGATAGCTGAGAGATTCTCAAAGAAATTTGCCCGTTTACCCTTGGTAACGTTTTCAAACGTTTAAACATTTATTTGTCGTTGTTACAATATTTATGTAGGGCTAAAATTTCATCCCTTACCGCATACAAAGGCATATACATGACTGATAAAGTTTGTATGCGTTAAGGGAGACAAATTAAAGAAATTTCGACCAGCGACAATTTTTTATTCCAACTTTTTTATAATTCATGCAATAAGGGGTTAATTTTGTTTTATTTGATTTATATGTTCGTTACAGGAGGATTCGAAATGACGTCGAGGGTGGTGAAGACCTCTGCCCCAGGTAGTTTAGACGGTAGCGGCGAACGTCGTGAAACTTGGTCCGGCAAAGTCGACTTTCTCCTTTCGGTGATCGGTTTCGCGGTTGATCTTGCAAATGTCTGGAGATTTCCGTACCTGTGCTACAAAAATGGGGGTGGTGAGTCGATACAGAAAGTTCCAACACGACCCCAGACCCATTATTCTCGATCGTCCTAGATTTAAGATTTAAAAATCTGCGAACAACCGTAAGATTCTTCGTTTTTTTGTTTTCTCTTTTTTCATACTCGCGAGACATTTTCGTTTATAATTTTCTCTGATAATTGGAACAGCGAGGATGTCTTCTCGGGTGAAGCGAGACAGGGACGTAATACGACGCTTTTAATGAAGAAGCCTGATTGGCATTTAGCGCCAGGAAAATTCAAATTTCAGGAAATTTCAACGTTGACGCTTAATTTTTTTTTTCACCGTCGTTCCTACCGTTTTATTTTTCTACCCCATAATTTTTTCGTGTACCACGACTACGAGAGAGCTGTCTCGGGATTGAAACGTCGTCGGAAGAAAGCTTCTTAACCGTCGCAGCGAAGTAACACAGTCGAGGGAAAGGAAAATTGAGAATCTTAATAGTCTGCTTTTCCAGAATCGGAAGTAAAACCCGCCACCGCTGTAAATTGCTCCTGATTTCATTTCCTCGAATCTAACTCGTCTCGCAGTTCCGTAATAATTAACGCATTAATTCTCCCACGGTCATAACGAGTGGCAGTTTGTGAAAACTCGATTTAACAAATGCTGACGAAAACGAAGAAATTGTCGAGGAAGAAAAGAAGAAAATTCGAGTTTCGAACAAACTCGACATCGCACCGAGTTGATCGTCATCGAGATTTTCCATAAAAGGTGTAATATTAACATCGAAGATGAAGCATCCGGAACACAGAGAGAAAGGAGAATCCTGGAGAGAGAGAGAGAGAGAGAAAGAGAGAGTGGAGAAGCAACGTCAACGATACTACGACGGAACAGGATGCCACGATAGAACGAGGAGGAGGGCAGAAGAAGGACGAGGTGGAGTACGATGCCATTAGTACCTCTATCAAGTCCCGTAGGAATATGATTAAGGCCCGCTGTCAGTGATACAGGAGCTTCTCAAAAGCGGCTGCTAACTCAATTAAAGCTTCATACCGGCAGAGGGTGGAAGAGCCGCGAGCGCATCATCCCCTTGTGCCTCCTGCGTGTATGTATGTATGTTTGTGTCTGTCCGTACGTGTGTGAATTCTGCACCATTCACCATCAAGCAGCAACGGTGTGTGTGCGAACATACGAGAGGTTCTACACTACACTTACCATCCCTTCGCACACCGAAGAACAGACACGCGTACACAGAGAGATGGGAGTGTTCGTTTAAAAAAAAATCATGGGCAAAAGCAGGAAGGCGTGCAGGCCAAGATCGTTCACTAATTTTCAATTACCTTGATTAATTATCATTTTCTATTTGGGACAGCTTTGATCTTGGACTGAAAATCCATGAGATACAGCGATTGTAATATAGAAATGGTTATTTCGTTCTTGGAAAGGATTTTTTTTGAATTGGAAAGAAAAGTGAGATATTTGTAAATTAATTTGTTGGAAATTTGTATTAATTCCTAGACATACGCGTATGTACTAGTGAATTTGTAGATCTTGCCTTCATTTTCCAAACGACAAAGGCCAAACATCCGTTTGGCGATGAAACTTCCGATGTCTTTTGATCCTTGTCCAGCCTCGAGCGAACGACACGATGGTCGAAGGGACAGGAGGACGAACGAACGAAATTGCTGTTTCACGAGTCTCGTGAATTTTCGATAATACGAAACGTTCATAGTTAAATCGTAGAGACAAGAAAACCGAAGGAAAAGTATGGAAGACAAGAATAAGAGGAAGAAGAATTGTTAAAAGGAAGAAACTTGGTCGTTTTTCGAAAAGATTCGAAATGGAAAAAGGAATTAATCAAGAGACTCGACACACGGACGTTATCCTTTCTGATGCGATTACCCCATCGCCCGAGTCACCCTACCTACCCTCGACTCGTCGTGGACGACGTGACTTACTTTTTCTACGACATACCAGTGCAAAGTGCTCTGTAAAAATATTGCCGCGCATTTCCTTTCGCCACCCTTCCGACCGGGACCAGAGGAGAATGAGAAATCGTCCTAGATAAAAAGAGAAGAAGAAAGAAAGTTACAGAAGCAAGAACAAGATGGAGAAAGAGCGAGAGAGAAATCATAAAGCCTTCATCGAGAAGAGCATCGTATGAGAGAGGGTGAACCTGTTGATCCCACGAAATCCCCATCATCCCTTCCGGATCGTTTCACTCTTCCCAACTTCTTCGCCACGCTTCTCCACTCTTTAAATCTGCGAGGGTATCGTACGAAACAAAAAGAAACTACTCCGAAAGATATTTCGTCAAAAAATAATTGCCAATTATTTTCACCGACGTCGATTCTCATATACTCGATAATAATTGTCAATCATTAGAAAATAACAGAGTTATTTTTCAGATATGTTGGTCACACGTGCGCGTGCTTCGTGGATTTATCGCTGCACCTTGAAGTCCAGTTATAGAAAAATGATTTCTTCATCGTCGTTTCGTTCTAATGTTTGTGGTTGAATAATTATCATCGACTCATGCATAATTTATCATTTGTTTTTTTTTCTTTCTTACTTACACGTCTTTCCGCGTATTTTTAATACACGTTGTATCTACGAATAATTGACTATTCATGAGTCTTGAAACGAGGAAAATGATCGAGCGGTACGAGACGTTCGGTAACATCTCCCGAACACATTGGCTAGTTCACGAGTAACTCTCAACGATGGAATTCACGATCCGATTAGTACGATTCCAATTACGACGATTCGTCGGCCGACAAATTTCTGACGGCAGGGAGAGAGAATTTTGAGAGAGAGAGAGAGAGAGAGAATGATGCGGAGAATCGGAGTTTAGGAGAATCGAACGGTCAATTAGAGGAGAGACCACTTACCGGAACGGGGAGAACGCGCACCTGGCTGATACGCTCGTTTTGACGCTGTTACCGGAAGTCTGTATCGCACACACGATCCCAATATCGTTGGGCACCGACCGAGGAAAATTTATAGCGCAGGGGTATACGTGTCATATAGACACGCACTTTGAAAAGTTCCCAATCGAATTACCGCCTTAAAAGCATTTGCCGTACTCTAAACGTTGGACAATGGAGTTAGCCCACGGTCACCGCGCTTTAAGCCCACTGGGCTTTTCAATCCATCTCGCTCGTTCTCCTCACCCTCCGCATATTTCACCCTCTCGACACACTGAAACACGTGACGTTATACTTCCTTTTCTTTTTTTTTTCTTTCTTCTTTTTAACCGTATCGGTACTCGAACCTACTCATGGTAGATATTAATCTGGGTCATCAAAATTTGTCACGAGCTCGTGGCTATAAATTTGGAGAAAAAAAATATCAGGCAATTATCGATTGAAAAATATCGGAAGATTGGTCGATCGAAAAAGTTTAGTAGATTATTGATCGATAAATTGTTTCAAATGGTACATCTCGATTTTACTTTCTATCGGGTCAGAAAGCGGAGGTGAAACATTTTATAGAGTATCCTCTTTCATTTCACTCTCCTTTCAACTTTTTTTTCTCTTCACCCTGTTCATTTTCTTTTTCTTCTTTCCTCTAACTGCACAATTACCACAACCTCTTGGCTTCTTCGACAATAGAATTTTGTCACGGTATAAGCGAGACGAAAGCCCTTTTTCTCGTACACGGACACACGCTTACACGTACGTAAAAGTCTTTCCGGAACGTCGCGAGGCTTTTCGTCACGGGGCGAGAAGATTGCGCTCGATTACCTCGTTCCAGACCACGAAAGCTCAACGTAACAGTCGTCGATCCTCGGTGCGGGTATCTTAATGATCATGCCACTTGGATTTTAGCGACTCAAGAGGATTTGTGCAATCGCCATTTTTACATACCTTATCCAGAATTAATTACTGGACTGAAACTGCACGAGGCATACTTTCTAGCAAAATGTAACGCAAAATTAAGGATATGTACAGAAATTATGAAACAAGATTTTTCAAGTATTTTCCTTCATCGTTACATTTTTTATCCCTAAAGAATTCGAGAACGTTTTCAATTATTTATTTATTTATCTTTAATTAATTGAGTATTTTGTTTCTATATTGTAGGTGCGTTTCTCGTTCCTTACTGCGTGATGCTCATCGTCGGTGGAATTCCTTTATTCTACATGGAACTGGCGCTTGGACAATTCAACCGAAAAGGAGCGATTACGTGTTGGGGACGTTTGGTCCCTCTTCTCAAAGGCAAGTGACGACGGTTTTCAATATCTCGCGTTACAATTATTAATTACGATAGCTTCAGTCGTTTATAATCGAATGTAACTTGTTGCACTCGTCGAGGAAATTGACCACTTCTCGCGTGAGCTTTTTCTTCGTCGAGTTCCTATTCACTCCTTTCCTTTAGTAAGCTTTTACAGATTTATTCGAATTCTCGTTCAGCTCGACGAATCGCGCTCGAATAACTTTGCCACTGTTCGACCTTCGTTATATTCGAGCCATATTCCCATGGTATATTGATATTCCGGTCGAGCGAATGGACCCCACTTACTTTTCACTCGGGCACTTTTCTCCATCGTCAATTCTATTCCATAACGGTTGAAAATGCTTTAAGAGTGAAAATGGCAAAATCTCGCGAGCTTTGGCCAGTTCTTTATCGACTCGAAAGAGAAAATTCTCAAACTTTTATCTATACGCTTTTCTACAATTTTTATCATTTATTATTCTTAAGTTTTAAACCCGATTTTGACTATTATCGTTAATTTTTTTATGTTACACAGGTATCGGTTACGCCGTTGTCCTTATCGCCTTCTACGTCGATTTTTACTACAACGTAATAATCGCCTGGGCGCTTCGTTATTTCTTCGCATCGATCACCGACATGCTACCCTGGACGACCTGTGACAATCCTTGGAACACACCGCTTTGTCGCGAATTCGACGTTAACGTTTCTTACATCGATGCGAGCAGTTGGTCGTTCGACGATGATCCGGCTAATATAAATCGAAGTCAGACCGTGTTGGAAGCGATCGGATGGGGAAGTCCCAGTGACAATGCGAATAAGACTAAATATTCCAGCGCAGCTCAGGAATATTTCATGTAAGTCGTTTACATTTAAAATAATAATTACCTGACTCGTGACATTTCCAGTTTGTTTTAATTTTCTTTTCGTTTAATGTTATTTTTTAAGTCGAGCGATTCTGGAATTGCATCACAGCGCTGGTCTTCATGATCTTGGTGCCATCAAGTGGGACATCGCAATGTGTCTTCTAGTCGTCTATATAATTTGTTACTTCTCATTGTGGAAAGGAATATCGACTTCTGGCAAAGTCGTATGGTTCACGGCTTTATTCCCATACGCCGTGTTGCTCATACTTCTCGTACGAGGTGTAACGCTACCTGGCAGTGCTCAGGGCATCAAGTATTATCTCAGTCCCAATTTTTCAGCCATCACGAAAGCCGAGGTAATTGTCCATTGTTTTTAAAGATTAATCCTGTCGGAAAGAAAGCGAGACCAGAATTTAAAAAAAAATAAAACCGACATTTTCAATATTCCGAAGGAAGAGAGAAAGCGAGAAACAATGATAAAAAAAAGTGTCGTAAATGGTAAAAAGGGAAGATAAAAAAATCTCGGATTGTCCCTCGGCATAATTCACAGGATTATCTTCGGCACGGAGCTAAATTCGTAACACCCTTCGGTACAGTTACGAGAGAAAGAGAAGAAAAAAAAAAGATAAATGGACGGGGAGATCGCTCTCTCGGTTGACGACGGACGGAAAATGGAAAATCTGTGTAGCCATTGTAATAAACCGGTCATCAGACATCGGCGAGGTCGAACTCGAGATTTTTCCTGCTCTCGTACTTCATATTTTCATCACGTAGACTCTTTATGACTCTCGGTCGGTTATCGACTCTTATCGTCTCTCCACCTTTCTCTCTTTGCATTAATGTCCCGCAACGTACCGTAATCTATTTTTTCTTCCGTTTCTTATTATTATCATATATTTTTTTATTCCAACAGGTCTGGGTCGATGCAGCGACACAAGTATTCTTTTCTCTGGGACCAGGCTTTGGCGTTTTGCTGGCTTACGCCAGTTACAACAAATATCACAACAACGTTTATAAGCGAGTAGTCTCACCTTGATTAATACAATTTTACCCATATCTAAGTATTTTCGACTTTTTATTAATATCGAACGTACGAAATTACAGAGACGCCTTGCTAACCAGTGTGATAAACAGTGCAACTTCGTTTATCGCTGGTTTCGTGATCTTCTCGGTCCTCGGTTACATGGCACACGCGAGTGGACGATCGATTCAGGACGTTGCTACCGAAGGACCGGGTCTTGTCTTCATAGTTTATCCAGCAGCTATCGCAACAATGCCAGGATCGATATTTTGGGCTTTGATCTTTTTCATGATGCTGCTCACTCTGGGACTCGATAGCTCGGTAAGAATTTCCAAATCCTTTAATCCACGTGGCCTGATCTCTTAATTCGCTCAATTTCCAATCGTTTTATTATTATTCTTGTCCATATTAAAGTTTGGCGGTTCCGAGGCGATAATAACAGCGCTCAGTGACGAATTTCCCCTTATCGGTAATCATCGAGAGATCTTCGTGGCTTGTCTTTTCACGCTTTACTTCGTCGTCGGACTTGCTTCCTGCTCGCAGGTGAATAAAACAACACACGTGGATAAAACGAATATAAGAATAGTGTCGATGAATTTTCTAATCGGAGACGTCTTAATTTTATCATCGACAGGGTGGTTTTTATTTCTTCCATCTGTTGGATCGTTACGCTGCTGGATATTCCATGCTATTCGCCGTGCTTGCAGAGTCGATAGCCGTAAGTTGGATCTACGGTGCTGATAGATTCTGCGCCGATATAAAAGACATGATAGGCTTCTCGCCGGGATTATATTGGCGCGTTTGTTGGAAATTTGGCGCTCCAATTTTCATAATGGTAAATAATGTCTTTAAACAAACACGTCGGATTATTTTCTTTACTTATTTTTTTATTTTTGTTATTCCGCGAATAACGGTAATTCTTCTCATCTACGACAGTTTATCATCGTTTACGGCTTGGTTGGCTACGAACCTCTGACTTACGAGGATTACGTTTATCCAGTATGGGCAAACGTTCTCGGCTGGTTAATCGCCTCTTCGTCAATCGCGATGATACCTGGAGTTGCGATCTACAAAATCATCGTCACACCCGGAACTTTTTTCCAAGTAAAATCTAACTCTTATTAATCACAGGTTGTTCGGACATGAAATGATATTTTATAAAAATATTTATATTTTATGTCGTTTTAATTGACGCAGAGAATGAAAATTCTTACGACTCCATGGAGAGACACGCAAGCGGCAAGAATTAACGTGAGCTCGATCGCGAATGGGGCAGTGAGAAAAAGCTTTCTCGAAGAGAATGGCGAATTCGACGAGGAGAACGAGCAACAAGACGAGATGATGAAAGAACAGACCGAGGTGATGCTTCAACCGGCAGAAAATGACGATCCACCGCCCGAACCGGTCTAGGACAGAGGCACGATCGTAATCATGCACGGTGCAAGATTCCGAGTTTATCTCTGCTAGATCACAAATCGCAGGACCATCGTGTATCCAATTTCTGTTTTCTACAAGATCAGAGCTGTTTATGTATTTTCTTTTTTTTTTTGCTTTCATTTCACTCGGGAAGAATTCTAGTCCATTTCCTAACTCGCGACAATACTTTGCTCTCAGTTTCACGATCGACTCGCCATGTTGCGATCGAACAAAGCTGGAAATCAGGGACGAAAGACCAGTTTTTAATAATCTTAAGTAGAGACGAAAAATAACTGCATATCGCTCGGCGAATAATCCCGATGGAAAACGTTACGAAACTCTTTTGCGATAATTTACATCCTAATTATTCAATTCCCACGTCGTTTCGTACGGTTTTCGTGTAAATAGTCGTAGGTGCAAGAATTTGGAAGAAAGGGAGAAAGGAAAAAAGGGGCGAAGAAAACTCAAATGCGATTCTAGTCTCGAGAGTATCGTCGCGCAATGCTTGAATTTTGGTAGAAAATTCTTTTGTAAAGTAACAGAATATAATACGAATAATGAACATTGTAACAGCGAGAAAACGTGACCGTAGGAGTCCGATTGTTCTCGATAGGTTCGAAGCTTTAGTAGGAAAAGTGAGCTGAACGTTGCTGAACTAGCACGCGCATTATTATCTAGATATCAATTAATAATAAGAAACGCTGGCGTTTGCAAAAAGAAAACAGAAAAACGAAAAAGAACACAGAGCTATAAATACGTGTATAATATCGAATCGTTCCCTTATATAGCGATATTGCAAAATGCATGTTAGAACGAAATTACCCGAATCGTATTAATTCTTTTTTCTTTCGTTCGAGTTAACAGGATCGAAAGTTGCAATTCCGATGTTAAAAATGCTGTGAGGACTATAGGCGAGATAAAACAAAGACACGCGAACGACTTTCTAAACATCGATCGAATTATTTCATTGGAATGCTCCTCGAAGCGATTGGTCCGAATTCCAAAAAGGATTTTTTACGTTCAAGAGGAACCAGAGAATACTCGTAAACTTTGGTATTCGATTTCTCGTGTTCCGAGTGTTTTACCTTTTTCATCCTTGCAATAATTAGTGAACATTTCGAGTTTAAGAGGACGAGAATAATAATGGATAATATGGATGATATCTCAAGTGTTGGAATGCATCGTGATGCGGTATGCAGCTATGGTATTTTAATTGCGATTAGAGACGCCAGTTATTGTTGTCAAATGAAAATATATAGTATATCTATATATAAATAATGAATATATTATATATATATACATATATATATTTTGTACATCGCATCTGAGCTGCGGCCCACAGCCATAGGTAGCAGTTCGGGCCTTGTTGATAATACGTATTAATTAGGAAGGAAAAACAATTATTGATAAGAGGACGAAAAAATTATTCTAACAAATGTTTGTTTGCATAAGCGTCGAAATATTAGAACACGTTATTTTATTTTTATTTATTTATTTTTCTTACGCAGATTCACGATGCTTGTCCAAGAGCCATATTGGACGAGTATTTCTTCAAACTGCTGATTCTTTGTATCTGTTCGTTGCCCTTTTTATCGCTCTATCGTTAGTATCAGAATTTATTCTCGAAGTGGATGGAGATGTTCGAGAGGAATGTAACGATCTATACTGGTTTTTCGCCAAAATAAAAAAAAATACGTATTCGCGTTGTTTCAATAAAAGCTACAAAATAATATTATCTTCGTTACGTTATGTGCTTTTTAATTTTGTTTTTTTCTTTTGTGTTAGCTAAAAATTGAAGGATAATATCTGACAGTCTTTTTAAATTCACTGATGATGAGCTTCGTGCATATTTCGATTCAATTTCTTGGCACAGAAGTACGAAGCTTGAGAGGAAAATGACTGTCTTGTCCAAGAATATTCTTAGCTCGCCCACGCTCTTCTTATTCAATTAGCTGCTAATTCGTGGGCCGTGCGTGACGAGACTTAAAAAAATATAAATCCTATAATCTTTTGTAATTGACGTGTGATGACGCCATCGAAATTCAAATTTTCGATAAATCGAGTCTCCAAAGTTTCGATATATCGAAACTCGAACGTTGCGATATATCGAACGCGGCACTATCGAAACTCGAGCACGAAACGACGACAAAAAACAATATGGCGCCCGCTGCAGACAACATGACGGAATTGCAGAAAGAAGTTTTCGCCAAATTAAATAACAATGAGACAGCCGAGCTCAAAGTTTTGCTTGCCGCCAACAGAATTAAGGTCGACTTTGTCGATGAAAATGGCATGAGTCCTCTTCAGCATGCATCTTACAAGGGAAACAAGGAGATTGTCCAGATGCTCCTCGACCAGGTACTTTTTACCTCGATTCTTTTGTTTATCTTTGCTACACTACATATATATTTATTTATATACGCTATTCTCGTTTTACTCGCGAAGCTGTTTCTATCGCGCGTGTAATAAACTTTCGATGATAACTCTAATTCCTCGATACTTCGTGTCAGGGTGCCGATGTGAATGTCTGCCATCATGAAAATGCATACACCGCTCTTCATTTTGCCGCACTAGGCGGTAATGCAGAAATATGCTATTTGTTGATGTCGCACGGTGCAAAACTTACCACAAACAGCATAGGCCGAACGCCGGCTCAGATGGCGGCGTTCGTTGGTTATCACAAGTGCGTCGCGACTATAAACAATTATATACCAAAAGCTGACATCGATTATTACATAAAGCCGCAGGGTTTGCAGAAAGAACCTATGCTACCTCCTCGTCTCGCCGATTCTTTTCACAAGTTTACCATGCAAGTGAACGTTCATCCTGTCCGAGTACTCATGAATTTACAAAAATGTCCTGGACTTTTGGAAAATTCCACAAAGGTACAATTTTTCCCTAAATAACAATTATATCGCAATAATATTTAATCGTTCGTTCAATAATCCTGTATACTATATCATCGTAAATAATTTAATCGTCTTTTATTTATAATGTTACGAAACAGATACAAAAAGTTCTGGAGGCGATGCGAAATCGAGAGATGTCGCGAGGAACGGATATGAACGAAATAATGGCTTTTAAGTATCATTATCTCAGTTGTATAATAGGACACGTCGTAAAGTGTCAGAAGCGTCAAGAAGCGATGAAGGCGGAGAGAAACGAGACGGAGAAGAGTACGGACGAGTCCGAGGACAAGAAAACAACGGATCCGGTGGAGGTTCTCGTGCGAAAGGTCCTTAAGTGCAACAAGAGCGCGGGTCAAGCCGAGTATCAGGAAGCTCTGGTGCGAGAGGCCGTCAGAGAATTTCCATTCATAAAAAGCGCGATATTTCGTCAAATGGTAGCTACTTTAGCCAGTACCGATCCACCGACCGCCGTTTCTGTCGTCTCCGCGGCGATAAACGGACAACGCGGTTTCGTCGACAATTCTCAGGTATGCGTCACGTGCGGCGAAGAAAAAGCTACCAAAAAGTGCAGCAAATGCAAAGCCGTGCAATATTGCGATCGCGAATGTCAGAGGTTGCATTGGTTCTTGCACAAGAAAGCTTGCGCGAGACTCGGACAGAGCGCAGGAACTTCGACGAAGCTCACAGACGCTGACAGAGCGGAAATCAGCAATGCCGTTGCATCCGGTCTACAAAATTTGGCGGTTAATTAATAAGAGGAACATCTTCCATGGAGAAGCTCAAATTCGTCGATCGCGAACGAGGATAAAACACGTTGGAGACGCTCTCGAGAAACTCGAACGGTCCAAAGCCAGATGAAAAACTTCTCTCTTAATTTTTTTCTTTTTTTCGAACACTGTTTCATTCGATCATCCTTTTTTTTTATTTATTGTGTAAATAGGTGTTCATTCGTAGAGATATATATACATAAACTATATACGTGTACTATATGTTCGTCTTAGGTAGATTAAGACACCGAGTTGTCTTTGCTGGTCACCCAAAAAAGGAAATTGTTCGATTAATGGTAATCCATACGCGGTAACGAACGTCCCCTTGTTCCGCAACGTCGAAGGACTCGTATAGAGAGTGCACACAATCGTGAACTGCCATAGATGAAGTCGTTGCTAAAATACCGGTGCGATCGTCCTACACCGATTCCATTCTGAGACCGAGAAGAGATAGAGAACTCCAAAACGAAAAGATAAATATACGATCTTACCCCAATTTTCCTCGTTCCTCAGTCGTCGCTGTAACTCGAGGTATCTACAGTGGATGATCGTTACTTTTTTTTCTTTCATACATTTATTTCATCGTAAAATTGAGATACGCGAATAATTACCTTTTTTTTCACTCGTTATTATTTCGCTACTGTGCTGTGTATAACGCCGCTCGTAATTCTCTTCGTTCCCGAAGCGTCTCAACTTTTGTATGAAATTGTTCCTCGTCGCTCTCTCTCTCTACCCCCCGATCCGATTAATTTTTAATTGTAAACTTAATGACAATGATAATACACGAATAATAATGAATATCTGTGACCATTCGATGTTTATACGTTTATTCTTATTTCATTCAACTTTTAGATTAAAACTCTTATAGAATATTCCGTTCGTTTTTTACGCTCGCTCGAGCATCGAGTTTCGTAACGATTGTCGTCGCGTCGAAGCCGAGGAATTTGATTCGAGAACCGTTGATTACGCATTGAGAGATACGTAGATCGGGTAATTCATATTTTGTACATTATTCAATAATGAAACAGTCGATCACGTACGAGTCGCGGTTACGAAACTTCCAGTGGGCACTGGCATGAGATTTTTATTCCTCCGTTCTATTATTGCAGGTACTACTGGAAATCAATCGATTCGTGAATTTTAACGAGGGGATTATGTCAGTTCGGAGTTTCGAACCGAGCATTGGTCCATCGTCGCATAAAAATTCCACGAATAGACGAAACGAGATAGACGAAAACGAGAATAAGAATAACTTTCACCGGTTTGAATTACTAAGAAAAAAAAATCTTCAAAGTTGCAGGCGGTTCTTAACGAAATCTCCCAATAGTTACACAGAAATCGAGTTGAACTTTCACTCTAAAGACTTGTCAAACAGTGGAGAACGCAACGTTTGTTGCGGGAAGCTCTCTTTTATTTTGTATGCATTGGAAGAAAAGAAACGTGCAAACTACATTTTCGAGACGATCGAAGAGGTGAAACTTTTGTCAATAGTCGCGAAGCAAGATATATGCCGGTCACGTACGAGGACCAGTGAACTTTGGGCCGTATCCGTGTTTTTTGTTTACAATTGCTTTCGGCAATTTCAATGATACGTTGGATATAACGTTCTTTCGTATATTTCAGGGTGAGAAAGTTTACTCTCTTCATATTATTATTCACCGATATTAATTTCGATGCCCCTGGCCCATCGACGAAATCGCGATTTATGAGATAAATATTACCTTACGTAATTCATTTTTCGTCACTATTCTCGTCATAGAAAGTAAAGAAGCAATAGCACGAAGCCGGTATAAATTTTGCTTCACGACCGGCAAACCCTTCACTCGGGACTAGATCTTAGATCGTTGACGGTACGGCTCCTGTAATCTTATGCTCGATCGAGTTTCTCGGCGTTGTTTGTCGTTTCGGATACGACGAATAATCGTGACAAAAAATTGACTTCCGGGGAGTGAATTTAAAAGGAAGAAGAACGAAAAAACAAGCCGTATAGGGGAAGAGCCGTAAAAAATCACGTGAATGATCCAGAAGAATGTGAGGGAAGGATGGAAGGAGGGGGTCAACAAAACGGTACCGGTAACGAGGAGGAACCACTCCAAACGGTAAAGTATAAATACACTTGCCCCCCCACGAGTGAATCAACGATTCCTCGAGATGACCGACTCAGGGCCCAACGATTGTCTTATTCTCACTTTTGAATTCAGTCGCCGAATTGACTTTGCCGAGCTCGGTAGCTCGAGAAGACGAAAGCAATTTGTCTTCCGTTTTTTTTAACGAGAGATCTCTTTCATTCTTACGTTATAGTTATCAGCCTCGCTTATCGCTAATATCAGGATGTTGACGACACACGACGGATGGCCCATGCTAGTTCTTCTGCTGATAACGATGAATCTTACGAAGAACGATGCTGGAAAAATTTCCGGTGGTGGTCCAATTCAAGACGCGATTCAAAGTGGCGCGGCAGCCGATTATCATAAAGAAGACTGCATTTGGAGACGAGGAAACGATCGAGACTCTTGTCCCGATCCGAACGTTCATATTTATTTGTACACACCGGGAAAACCGAAGAGATTGCTCGATTCGCCGCAATCGGACTGGTTGCGAAAGGATTACGAGCCGACCAAGGAGAACATTGTTTTGATACATGGCTATGCAGGTATAAAATGCTATACGGTTTTTAGTACATTTCACCTGAGAACTTCCGAATTGTAGAATCTTAAAATGGGCTTATAAAAAAAAATCCAAGGTCGCACCAAATTTGTTTCCTTGACATTTTTTTATGTATACCAAAACTTTTATGATAAGAAGTGTATTAATTTTCAAATAAGACAAGATTAAGAAAAAACGCGCGCGTTCCCATTTCCAAGTGTCTACTTTCTGTTATCTGCCCTTGGCTAGAATTCAACAAACAAACGAACGTTGATAAAAATTATACTAAGCCAAGGGCAGGCTATATTACGTTTTTTTTTCTTTTCAAACGCAATTATGTTTTCTTTTTGCCAGGCGGTGACGATACTCTACCGATATCAGTTCTTCGCGATGCCTATATGAAAAACGGAAGTTACAACGTATTTCTGGTCGACTGGGGTGCATTGTGCGCACCACCCTGTTATCCAGCAGCTGTCGCGAATCTTCGTCCGGTTGCTCGTTGTCTCGCTGGTACTCTGACGGTTCTAAGACACCTGGGAATGCCGATAACGAGAACAACGTGCGTCGGCCATTCTCTCGGTGCTCATCTTTGCGGTATAATGGCGAATTATTTGCTGTTCAGAATGCATAGAATCGTAGGTTTGGACCCTGCGAGACCACTCGTACGTCCCGGACTCGTCAATCGTTTGGACAGCGGTGACGCCGATTTCGTCGAGATCATCCACACGAATGCCGGATATTACGGTGAAACCGGACGCGGTGGTCACGTTGACTTTTGCGTGAACGGTGGTAAAATTCAGCCGTTCTGTGAAAATCGTGCCAACGATCAGTTATGCAGTCACGTCTGGTCGGTTTGTTACATGGCACAGAGTATCGACGGTGGTGGAAAGCCCATGATAGCCGAGCCATGCTCGAGACGTTGTCCATCCGGGCCGAGAATAACTCCACGAGCTGGCCAAGTTCTCGCAATGGGACAACACACACCCGCTGACTCGAGAGGATCTTTCTGTTACACGAGCTACGACCCACCTTACTGCCCGAAGTACGATCCGGAGGGACGCGGTGACGAGAGGTGTTGCTTGGAAAATTCTGACACGTTCGGGATCACATTCTCGACCACACCGGCATAATTTATATGCAGTCGATGTAGGAACCCCATCAAGAAGCGATAGAGGAAAAGACAGAGAGAGAGAGAGAGAGAGAGAGAGAGGAAGGAGAGTTTACAATGGATTGATACCGTTAGCTGATCTGGATAAATGTACTGTAGTTTTTAAACGGGACCTACCTTCGATGCCGATATGCTTTTCGCTAATTTGTAAATAGTTTCATTTTTATTTCATAGATAGCTTGTAGTTGTAGATAATTAATATAATTTAAGGGAAGCGAAATAAATGCCACGAAGATGAGCCATCATGGATGTGGAGATGGATGAACAAAAAAAAAGTAATGAAAGACGATGGATGAGCCCTTCTTTCGGACGAATATACGAGACGAACTTCCATCCTCCTGTTTCCCAAATCAAATCGTAAATGTGGTAATTGTGTTTTTTAATGCGATAAGATTTTTGTTGGGAATGTGTTTATTTTTTTATCGTTACGAGTATTTATAGATAAAATTGAGTTGTTCACGAGTGTGTGGAAGATTTTCGTCGCCACCGTTTGCGAGAGTTTATCGGACAAGACAATTCTGTGCGACCCTTTTGAAAGTCGGGTCTCAAGAGGCATCGGTGACATCGAGAGGAGGCCTGTACGTCGAGACACATCTTAGTAGACCAGAAAATTGGGAGCCAATGGAGAAGTAAAACACGTGTCGCTACAACTGCTAATCGCCGGTTTTCTGGCTCCCGGGTAGGCCTCTTCCGTTCTCTGGCTACGATTATTTTTCTTCAAGCTCCTTGAGCGAGACTCGTCGTGTGTTTACATCGTATGTATAAGTATGTGCAAAAGGAAACCAGACATTTTCCGCTCTAAAGAGTCCCATTTGAGAATGGAAGGAGAAAGAACGAAAACTAAATATTCACAGTAGTCTCACAAATTTTCCAAGAGCCTCGTGATAAGTACGCAGATTTTAAGACAACGGTTGATAATTTGTCCTCGAACGTATTTAGGATCCCAGGACATTTGGATTTTATGGTTTTCTAAAGCAAAAAAGTTTCGTCTTTATGAAAAAAAAATAAGGTAATTTATTATAACGAAATCATATAAAATGTCGGAGAGAAAAAAACGATCCTGGTCTTCTCGTTTATCCTACGTACAAAATATCTTAAATAAAAATCTTAGGCAAGGATTTCTTACGCTTAAAAATTGTATAGAAATATTTGTTTCATTACGTCTACGCGATGTATCTATCGTTAAAAAATGTTGCTAGTAGTTTTTTATTTACAGCAAGGCACTTTGAGCAAGGCATTTACGTTTACTTTGGTCTCCTCGAACACTTCTGTCTTTTTTAAATTCTCATTCGCACGACATACTCGGTAAACGGAGGCACGAATAAATTCTTAGGTATGTCTAGTTCAGCAGCAATGAAATACGACTTCACTAGCCTTTCGTTACGATTAAACAAGGGAAACTTACGGATTATCAGTTATTACAAAAGCATCTGAGAAACATTGTACCATATTTTGATTAAATCTTCAAAAATCTAATATATCCTTTACATAAATGTTTTCATCTCTGCCTTCAGTGATAGAACTTTGCGAGATGCTGCGCTGTTTGATAGCGATGCTGCATCTGATGCTGAAACTTGGCAATTTCGAGAGCAGCGAGATGATGTTGATGATGATGATGAGACGGTACGAGAAAAGGATGAAAAAGGTGAAAGTCTGGGGATAGAGTCGAGGACGTTGATACGGGGGATTCCCTGACTCGATGATGAATCTGTTGTTGCGTCGGTGGTGAGTCTGCCCACGGTCTGTGCAAACGTGGCTGTTGAATGTTGTCGTTGCGACGATTACAATTTTCTCGATTGTTCTCCATTCTCGACGGTAATGGATTGTAATTAGCAGGTAAATCAGCGAGAGGTGGTGTCGTTCCACCAGAACTGCTGATACCACTGTCGTCGAGACTTCCTGCCTCGCTGAGGGCTCTGTTAGAACGATGCGAGTCACCCTCCGAGCTGGTTCTCGTTCTGTTCGATTCGGTGTCCGAGGACGAGACGTTTTCTTCCGCCTCGTCGATGTGGCTTCCGTCTTCGAGATTCGAATCGCCGGTACTGTTGAGATTGTGCAACTTTCTCTTGCAACGAGACTGACCCGTTTCGCGAAAACCTTTGGCGAATGGATTGTTGTCGATCTTCAACTTCGTTATGTTCTCGTTCTGAAAGTGGTCAAAGAAATTGGTTGAAAATAAAGAAAGATAAGAAAACCATAGGGTTGCTAGAGAATTTGACGATTCGATGAAAATTGAACAACCGCTTTTGTGAAGAATTCTATTTGTATCATCGAATTTTTCTCACCTGGTAGGCAGTCACAGCGATGAATTCTGTCTCGTCGAATGTAAACGAGGCGGAAGGCTGACTGTAGAGATTGTTCATACTGGCCAGATCGTCGCATCTTATTATCCAGATTCTCGGTATGTATTTGTGCATCGACGTGAGGACCACCTGGTGATATCGAGTGGGCAAAAGAAAAAAAGAGCGAGATAAGACCCAATGAATCAATTATATTTCGACGGTGGAATTTTTATTGAAATCATAATTGTATCTAGGGAAGGAGAAAGAAGGAATGGATCAAGGGACACCGCCGCCGTCGTCGCGACTGTGAGATACGAGTTGGCGCCGTTTTTTAAGAACGGGCCGAAGAAGAAGAAAGCGACAACGTGAAAAGGAAAGAGAGAGAGAGAGAGAGAGCGGTGTGCCAGAGAAATAAGCAGAAGGAGAAGAGAAGAGGAAGAAACCTTCGATGCCAGAGACAGACGAGTTTCTCGAAATTCAGGTTCATGTCAAGAGAGCAAACGTTTCTCCTATCTTCGAACACAACAATTCTTCCCGGAAGCAAAACTCTTTTCATTCCTCCAATCATTTTTTCTTTTAATTCTTAATTCTGCTCTCTAGAAGATTCGCCGGTCCCTGGCGTCTCGATTGAGCCGACCGAATTCTTCGTCTTCCTTTCTTTATTTCTTTTTAATATCTCTCTGCAGTCTGTACACGCGGCTTCGTCTAAATTAATAGCCCTTCCAGCGTGACCGGTAGCTCGAGTCTCTTACGTTTCAGGTACCGAAAAGAAATCCTTCGGGGATATAAATGTATATATACATATATATTATGCTTATCGAAAAACGGTAGTGGTCAACGGTAGCTCTAATGCATTTTGAGATAAGAGGAGTGAAGTAGTCGCGAGGCATTAAAAGCCTTCCGACAGAAAAAAAAAGATAACGACCACCCTACGAAAGAAGAATTCGAGTCAAAAGTTTCTTATCGATTCTCGTTTCTCGGTCCTCTTTCTCTCTCATTCGTCCCTGTCGAAGTTTGCAACGGAAAATAACGATAGGGTAAAGAAAATAGGAAAATCGTTCGAGCACTTTTCGTTCATCCGCTTACTCGAGTCGCATCCCACCCGGGAGAAAGGAAAAACATGAAATTGAGAAGGGAGAAAAACGTGAAATAGTACGTATCGAGTTTGTGTGTGGCGGTTTCGACCTCCCATGTACAAAACTTGTCGGATATGTGTTACCGAGGCTCTTCTCTTTTGTAACCGGAGACTCGGTTTCGGCGAGAGAAAAAGCACCTCGTGACGTGGACAAGAAGCTGTCCAAACATACGGCTTGCCAGATAAATGAGGACAACACTAACGATTTTCCATTTTTCAAAGTCTATCTTCATTTTCGTTCTGCCAAGTCAAACTAATATTCATTATTTTTTAGGAATTGTCGTGACCGATGCGTAGAGTGAGAAGAAATGAGAAAGCGATGGAGGGAATTAAAGTTAAGTACAGAACAGGATAGAATAATTATAGAACGAAGAATAAGGATGAAACTTACGTTATTGTGATGATCCACAGCGTTATTCGTCAGCTTCAATTTACTGAAACTAACGGGATGCTGCATCCAGTGATGTCCCGTGGCTGGACTGTCGGGATGAAGATAAACTCTGCGATTGATGCGAGGCTGAGGCTCGGCAGGTCCGGCGGATGTCCAGCCTCTCGAACTCGAAGGACTCGTGGATGAGTTTTCGGTGCCACCTCCTCCGACGTACTTGTGACGACGTCGTGATGCAGGAGCCACTTCCAGCAGGAGACAATAGCGCGCACGACTCTCGAGTCCCGAGACGTTTAGTTGTACCGATGGGAACATTCGTCTGAAAAAAATGGCAATTATTTTTAAACCGTTCTTTCAAGTTTTCATTTGCACGTTAAAATTCTAATCTAAAATCTCTAATTCATCGGCCAAATTTATTAATCGCTTAACTCTCGCGATATATTTTTTTCTTAGATAAAAATTGAAGTTTCTGATTAATTATATTAAAATACAGCTTTCGGGCCATTTTTATTTTATGGACTGTTTCCGTTCTAGAAATTGTACAGCTTAGAAAATTGCATGGATTTGAGACGATAATTACGCGAGACCCTCTTTGCTTCCACATTTTTCAATATCTCTGTCTTTCCCTATGCTCAAAGGAGGGCCCTGGTTTTTCCCAAGTCAACGCAAGCTACAAATTTCAAAATAATCCTTAAGCCACGGGACGTGATCGAAAGTGCCTCGATACCATCGAAGGCGCCAAGAAGATCTACGAAGACAAATTTTTCGGATGGAAAACCGAGAGCACACGAGACACTCGGATATCAAGAAGCGACGGGACAAAAAACCGGCAGGACTCTTCTCGTCCTTGTGGGCGCGTGCACAAAACGGAAGTTTCGTATATAAAACTGATACAAACCCGAAAAAAAAGTATCAGACAACGATACAGGCACGACCTGATAGGACGAAGTGTGGTCGAAGTGCCGGGCAATGTGTCGCTCGGTTAAATTTTTTATCAGCAAAAAGCCACAAGAGGAAATTTCGTCGAAACGCTCTCGGCTCGCATCTGGCAAAAGATAGAAGCGAATGCGGAAGAGTATGTTATTATACATTGGTGTAACAAGAGAGAGAGAGAGAGAGAGAGAGAGAGAGAGGCTCGTGACACTCGCGCGCCACTCTTTTTTCATTTTCTTCCCCATTCGTTATCGTCCTATCTCTTCGTTCGCCAGAAGTCACTTTTGGCGTGCGCCACGAGAACGAAGAAAAAGAAAACGAGGAGGAAGAAAAACCGTGCAGTCATCGTCGTTGGGACGGGACGAAGATTTTTGGAAAAACCACGGAGGAGGAGCGAGAAGCACTTTTCGCTCGAAAAGTCAGCGAAAAAGAGACGTAGACAAAATTCCCAGTCATTAGCGGAGAGACGGAGAACGTAGGATAAGCGTATCCACGCCCTTAATTCCACGGTTCCATCTAGCAACGCGGAAAGAGGAACTTGCGACTCTTCTCTCTCGCGAAAGAGAAAAAGGAAGACTGACACAATCCTTTGATCTTATCCCTAGATGGTTCGCTCCGCTGTGTAAACATTTCAAACTCGGCTAATCCATAAGTCAAGTCCGTAAAGTCAATTTTCTATCGGTCAGTTCTTCCCGTATTCCGCCAGCGAGACTCTCCACTCGTGTTTACAGACATAATTGCCAAAAGCTTCCACAGTGAAGGAAAAGACAACGTTTCTTCCTGGCGTCGAGAGAATGTCCTACGACGAGTGTGCTAACGAAATAAGGAACGACCGAGACGCGGAGGACTTTTACCTGAATGCGGTGAAATAGGCGGAGTCCTGTCACAGGACAAACGAGCATGTTTGCCTTTTTTTCAAAAAAGTGCTCTTTAGCTCGAGGGTCTTCCTTCCCTTTTTCGTAAATGGACGAAATTTAATTCCGCATTTTTTTTATGTCTCACATTTTATAGGACCTTTCTTTTAAATTAGAAAACTTAATTTTTCATCAGTTGACGAAAATTCTCACTTTGCAGATGGAATTCAACGTATCGTGAAAGGATTGAGGATGTACGAGATAAAAATCCATCCGAACCGTGAATTTTGACTCTTAACATATTTAGCAACGGGACGTACCTGAGGTGGGATATAAGCTTGCCTTCGACGACGTGATTCAGGTAAATTCCGGAAGGGTGCTTAACGACAAGTGCAATTAAGATACACCGACAAGGAAAGAGAAACGTAGAACAATAGCCGTTTCCGGGCCATTAGCCCTTTTTCTTCACTGTCCCTCTTGGCATGTCAAACGCTTAATGTTCTCGCTCGCTGTTATTCCGTGTCATAGAAGGACCATGTATGCATTACAGAAGGAGACTAGGAAGCAGATGGAAAAAAAGGACGAAGATGACACACGAGAAAAAAAAAGAAACATTTCCGCGACGAAGAGAGCAACGACGACGAAATATCCTTAGGAACAGAGAAAGAGGGAGCAAGGAGTAGACACGAGGCCCTTGAGCAAGTCGCGTCAGTCGGTTGTATCTCTAGGCGCCTACGAGTGGTCCCCGAGGACGCGAGAGTGTTTTCTGCGCGACGTGGGATTCTCACGAAATTTTCGATACTTGGCAAAGGAGACAGAAACGATTAAGACTGCGAGGGAGGTGGCGACTGTCCGGTCGTCGAGCCGGGTGTGCATCATCGAGAATAAGAATGACGATGCAGCGACAGCGAGAAAATTCGTCGACGGTACTTTAGGTACTCTCAGGAGTTTACTGGCGCCGTGTCGCGACGGTCCAGAAATCTCGCTCGTTCTGCTCATGCAAGTCGAAAGAGCATCTCGTCATCCAGCGGAAATAAGGCATACATTTTTATAATTTGAGAAATACCAGAGTCGGATAGCAATAATTAATTGACCGTAATTTTTCAATGATTTCAGTAGTTGAAACATTCTGGGAAGAATATTTACATAGACTCGTGAAATTGTCCCATGATACTTCTGTCGGTGCGTAACCGAAACGTCGAGTCAAAAAAAGGGCCGATGGAAAAAATCGCAACGAGAGTCAAATAGAGAATGAGTTGAATAACTGCACATTGGAAAACTTCTGGTGGCCACGTTTTTCCTCGAAGTGCCAACGAGGCGCACGAAGAAATAGTCGGGCGTTCGGATCTAGAAAAGGAAAATATAAGATACAGAGAGAGAGAGAGAGAGAGAGAGAGAGGATTGGAAACAAAAATAAGAAAAGTGTTCATTGTTCGGCCCACTTTGGAACAGCGGGAGAGAGGTGGTGAAAAAAAGCATCGATCGTGACGTGGAATACTGATCAGTTACGAGAGCTCGGCATACGAGAATGCCGGTGTGGAGCCATATGGCTGGCACGTGGAGTAAAGATGCTTTTCGCAATTGTTCGATCTCGTACGAAAAACCGACGAGAGACCTGTAAGTCTTTAAAAATTTCACTTTCGGACCGTATCATGAAGACGAAACGTTTACTCGAGATCTCATTGTTACCGAGAGGATTTACACCGTGAAAATATTCCCGGATGTGTCAAGAGGATGGAAAACGATGCGCCGGACAAGTTTTTCCGGGAGAGAAGAGATGCTTGTAATAGCTTGCACGTGACAAAGTTCCTTTCTTCGGCGATTCTCAAGAACTAGTCCGATTGCTATGTCTGCCAATATACATATATACGCTTCCGTTTCCGTTCTCGTGCTATCTCCGCGCAAAATTCCAACGAATTGTTCCCTTATCGTCAATTGGGAAGTTGGGAAGCGGATGGAATAGAAAAAGGAAGATGGGAGAACGAGTAAACCTCGATACAAAAATGGACGTTGCTCGAATGAAAAAAAAACATTTGAAGAAAACAATTTACATTTGAAAATCAAATCAGCCTCGTAATTTTTCCTTTCATTAGAAAAAGCTGAACGCATTTGGAAAGTTTTGCTAATCGTATTTCAAATAACTATCGCTATTGATTCGTAAAGGAGTAAATAAGTTAGAGGGAGGAAAAAAATTAAGTGAGCGAAAGAGGGGATAGACCGAAAGCTCCACCCTCTTTGGATACCTGTTCGGAACACGTGGAGCTGGTTCGAAGCGAGAGTAGGTTTTACCAGGGCTACTAATATATATGGTCGCTTGTCTACACCCTTGTAAATGGCGCGCTCAGGAGACGAGATGAGGATGCTGGCGTCGCTATGGACCAGATCGGCTCGTACGATAAGCTCTTTACCAATTTTAACCGGTCCCTCTCTCCTTTTCCTTCTCCCTTTCTCTCTGGTGCTACAACATTACTTCACTCTCGGGCCACCTCCAGCGAAACTAATCGTCTCGTCGTCACGTACGACATTCCATCCTCCACAGTCACGCGTTTCTGGCATTGCGTGTTTTTTTTTCGTCTACCTTTCTTTTGCCCATATTCATCGAATCCATACATTATTAATTTTTTAATTCATTAATCAATGATTTTCTTAATTGACTAATTTATAACATTGTTATACTTTGAGTTTACAAAGCGATGAATTCGTAGTCTCGTTAATTAGCACGCAAAATACAATTCTCTTTCATCCTTGAACGTTGAAAATATAAAACACCGTTATAAGAAATTAATTGCGCATTTTTTTTTTCTCAACGGGTTTCAGCAGCCGGCGAGTAAAATCGTATCTCAATCTTTCGATCTTGTCGATACCAGCGATGAAAAGAAATCGATAAATTTATGCATTATCGACAAAGACGAGGATTTCTCAAAAAGTCATCGGTGGTATTAAATTATACGCTAGGACGAGCGATCTATAATTCGTGATTTGTGAAGAGAACCGAAACGGCGTGTGGCGCTTCTCCCGTTCTCCTCACTTCAGCCTCCTCTCGTTTTAGGAGGCTACGGTGGCCGAAGAGGAGCAAAGAGCATACATGGAAAAAGAAGGGAAGCGTTGTCGAGGGCGCGCGCGGTCTTCTCCCGCTCGACTCCAAGAGGAGGGCCCCGATGTCTACCGTGTTGGCGCGGTGGCGGCCGTTAAAGACAAAGAAAAGTAGTTTGAGGCGCCGGCGACTGTCTGCTTCTGATGTCGGCTCTGGAACGACCGGGTCCATGAGCTATCTCTCTCTCTCTCTCCCCTTCTCTCTTTCTGTGATGCTAACCGAATACACGTCTGTCCTCCGAATCGGTGGAGAACCCAGAAAGACGAAGAGAACGAGATATTGGAAAAGAAGAGAAACAGAGAGAGACGAGACGAGAAGAGAAGAAATTCTGGACGACCCCCTGTGAGCGTGGGATTCAAATGCGCATGTTTGGTATGTTTCGAGACTTTGGTATTTCATCCAATCAATTTATTATAGTCGATCTATGATCTTCGGTGAAAAAAAGAAGAAGGAAATCGCGTCGAATACCAAACTCGACAATTTTCGTTCGTTCTAGGATTCGATCGTGTACTGCGATTAGAAAGCTAGATTGAAAACTAGAAAGACTAGTGAAAAATTTAAACTAGCATTAGAAGCCACTGGATCGGATGAAGATAATTGAACGATGATGTTGATTATTTTATAGAAATGCAAGTTTTATAAATCGCGTACCACTGACACAAAAGTCTTGTCATTTTTCTTCACAAATGCAAAGTTTTCTCTGTGACAAAGGCAAACTACCGATCATCGCCATGATCAATAATTGAATAATTGATACAGCAGTAAAATTTCTCGCATGAAATAATTCTTCTGGCTTCGAGTGAATCGACGAGAAGGGATTATCGGCAAAAATAATAAGCGAGAAGAATATGCGCGAGGGAAATTCCAGCTGGACATGTAACAACTCCCCTAGAAGCAACGGCGCAAGAGATCCGAGAGAGACAGAGAGAATTTCTTATCTCCGGGGCGCGAGTTCGCGGGACGTCGACGTGGCTAATTAAGAGAAGATTTCGACGGGAGATCCTCCATGGGGTTTGGTCAGTCTCAAAGATGCCGCTCGTCGTCGTCGTAGTCTTCTTCTTCTTCATATAAGCAGAATGAGCTTCGGAGAGAGAGAAGGAGAGAGAAGAGAGTAGCTCGACCGCCGGCAGACTGCTCGTTCGAGCATGAGGATCTCCTGACGCCGACGCCCTGACGCGACATCTCCGACTCTTCTCGCTACGATTTTTTTCTACTCCCTCTCTCTCTCTCTTTTTCTCTGTCTTTCTCTCCGGGCTCTCACGAATCTTGGCAAAACGGCACAAAGTTGTACAATGGTGAAACGCGACGAGAAAACATATTACCGACAAACCGACGGTACACTCTTGCTGTTCAATCCATGGGATGAAAAAGGAAGTAATACACACCGCCGAGGGAAGCTTTTTGCAACGATGAGAGAGTGAAACCGTTTAGCCGGCTCTTAGTTTCGCTAGAATGATTTTTCTCAATGAATAAATTCGGGTATCGCTTACCCGTGGTAATGAGCTATGCGGTAGCCGCCGCTTAGAGAAACGAGAAAAATTGTACCGCGCGCCAACGAGGAAGAGCTTTTGAGAAGGAACCGCGAGCCCGCTCGCTGTTTGGACCTTTCGAGGATTAGTCGAAGAGAGAAAAACGAAAATCTCTCTCGCTCTCGCACGGTGTAGGCCTTTTCAGTTTTTCACCCTCGGCCAATATACGTCTCTATTGTAATTCGCGTACACCGTGTGTACACGCTCAAGTATTCGGCTGAACGTAAAGGCGAATAATTCGTCGGGTCAGCATTCTGTGCAAAGAATTTCGAGGTGACGAGGAGAACCGCAGAGTGACGAATTTTATTCTTCATTATTTTTTTTCCTTTTCCTTCATCGATTGTACTAATTTCTTTTACTTCTTCTTTTCGGATACTTCTGAATTTTTCACTTACTTTCGGAATTCGTTTGCTACTTCCGGGGTATGAATTAGGAGAAATATTTTGAGAAATATTGACGAACACTCACCGGCCAAGTTTCGTTATTATCATCTCGGTGCTCTCAGCGTGAAACTGTTGCCACAGTCTCTTGTTCTGAAGCTCGATTTTAACTTCACGGGGAAGCGGTGGGCCGGCACCGGGAGTCGGAGGAACCAGCCAGCCATTCGTATGAGGTATCTCTTCTGAAAAAAAGAACGAATAACTAAACGTTATTTTTGACAAATAGAAAATCGTAACGAGCCACGAATATTAATGTCCCATAAAATTCTCTATAGTAGGTACGTTTTTGCCGAATGCGACGACCAAAAACTCTCTCAAGATTTTTATGAGACCCTCTGGCAGTGTATTTTGCCAGAAAGAAAATAGCAGAATGATGAGAAAGAGATGAGCGAAATGTCCAACCCTCGGGCCCATACACATCGACGCGGTTGAGGTGTTCCCAATGGAAGAAGATGGTCCTTCAGCATTCACCCTGAGGTCTTACAATGTACATAGCTATCTCTCGCATGGTCGAGCTGCACTTGTCTCCAACGACGGAGAGGCAAAAAAAAAAGAAAGAAGAGAGATTTTTCTCACAGTAGTCCGATCTCTCTCGCTCTTCCGTTCACGCTTTCCCGGAGCTACCGCATTATATCCACTATGGGGACAAGGATAATTGACATTGTGACCGAGGAAGAAGAACCCGAAGAAAGAGAAGGACAAAAGAGAGGCTCGCGCTTCTCAAAAAATCCACGACGTTTTCTCGTCGCCCTCTCTTTCTCTTCTTTCTTGTCGGTTTCACGAACGGTGCAGATAACGATTGTCCGGTTGAGCGAAGAGCGGCATGTTTGATGTGGAAGAGCCGGGGTCCCCTCTTTTTGGACGGCGCCAAACTTTGTGGCCCTTTTACGTCTTCTATATACAGATATATACATCGCTAACAAATCTTGGCCCAGATATTTCGGTCGAGTCTCGTTACTTTGTAACGGTAATAAACTTTTATTTCTCATCGTTAATTACGAACTATTTAACTACACTTTTGATTTGAAATCGTACGTCGAGATATTTATTATTTTCTCGCGAACGAATTTTTTATTCCAGTAACATTCTCCCGTTTCGGATCAAATCCATGGAAACTCATCGGCTCAAGAAAGATTCGAGGAGAAAAAAGTTACATAAATTATTCGCAAAGTTCCTCTCGACTACGCAAGGGCTAACGGAATTCTCTAATTTTGTGAGTTACGACGGAGATACGTTTCGACACCTGTTGAAAAAAAAAAACTCGTGGGTTTAGTCACCCAGAGTATCATCACGTGCGAGTAGCTCGCGCTAACGAACTTTTAATAGCACGCGTGTATCATCCCGTACAACATTTCCCGAATGACGCAAAGAGACCTGGAGGAGCAACGAAGGTGGTCTCGAGAATTTAAACGTCCGCGGTCCCTTGTGAAAAGACAAACAGTCGCGCGGATCCCTCGCGTCAGACATTAAAAAGGAGTGATTTCTGTTTCAGGTTTCTCTTCGTCGTCTCTTTCTCGACCCTCTGTCCTTCCGGCCCTTTGACGAGCAAACAAGCCTCAAAGGCAGATGCACCTCGAGCCCTCCCGGAAGCAAAAGAGCGGTCGTCGCGTTTTCAAAATATATAGGGCTCGCGATAGAAAAAATTGAGGCTGAAATGGAAAGGTAAAAAAGAGACTATGAACGATCTATGCTGCAGGATTGTTTCATCTAGTGAATTATCGAAAAACGATCCGAGACGAATCGCTATGACGAGACGAGCTCCAACGACTCTTCTGTCATTCGATAACTAGACGCATTCCGAGAATTTCGGTAATTATGGGGTTTTATATACGTCCCGAGGATTCGAAAATAATACGGGAAGTTTGTTCGGGACTTGGCAATTTACTGGATCGTTACCGATGATCCTTTCTCGACGATCGATTACTCCGCTCGATCGTTTCGATGAACGCGCATATATACTCGAGCGAAAAATAATGTTAACTCTTATTTTACGGATAATTGTACTTAATACTTTATGGATTTTTTTTTAAATCGCTGTTTCCCCTCTTTCTTCTTGAACCGTCCGTGGATGGATTCTGTTCATTAACTCGATAATTATGAAATTTTAGGAAAATGGGAATTTAAAGAATCGTGAGAAATTTAAACACACCTGGTCGATGATGATGAAGAGTCATTTGTTGCTGTCTGTAGAGCATCTGCTGATGAAGATGCATCTGAAGATCCATCGGTGAAACGAGATTCATCCTTCGAACGTTTGAACAAAATCACTGTTTTTTTAAAAACTGTTTAATCGTCTTTTTTGTTTTTTATTCTTTTATCAACTAATTTGTTTATTCTCTCTTAAATTCTTAATAAGCACTGATTTAAATTGGTTCCAGATTTCGAACGTAACGAACGTAGAACCGGCACTGAATAAATCACAAGAATGAACGACACGATGGATTCGCGACGAGCGTCGTTGCTGAACTAAAGTGAAAACCTCCACGCGATGACGAAGAGTGTAAGAGGATCTGTTGGTGACCTGAACCGTGTGGGTAAAATCCTCTCACCACCTCCGCAAGTTTGCGAGACCCGATTGGATGGTTCTGGGATACACCCACCTCGACTTCATTGGTCGAACTTACAACTCCCTTAATCATTCGTCTCTCTCTTTTGCTATTGCCGATGACCCGCAGACCTTAAGCCATGTATGCGTTCACCAGAGATAAAATATTAATTAATGCATGCACTTTTTTGGATATCATTATTAATAATTTGCAATTGCGATTTTTATCGCCAATTTGTCATTATTTAATTTAGTAACTTTCCACGAAAAATTGATTCGTTGCTAATTTTTGTCTTCCATTCGCAAGAAAATTACAATTTGAATTATTCATAAGAATTGTCGAAAAATTAAATCAACAATAATTTCATATTTTCTTGTTGTCTTTAATATTAGATTCCAACAACAAACACCGTTGACCGTTCCAAGCGACGCACATGGGAACGAAAAATCGAATTACGAAGATAAAACGATGTTTCATCGTTCGCACACCTGTGAAAAGGTGAAAGAGATCTGCATTTAGATGAATCTCGTGTGTCGCATTCTCGTGTTAACACGAACGAACGACAACTTGTGCGAGCGAACCGAAAAAAGAAAAAAGGATGCAAAGGAAGAGAACGAAGAAGGGAAGAAGAAGAAAACGGTTTGGCGCCGTGTGTCGTTTTGAGTCGAGCCGCGGGTATCGAGATCGAGGAAGAATATATATCGAGGATGTGGGAGCCCGATCGAGAGACAATCGTCCCGGAGAGATCTTTACGAAGAGCGGAGAGTGCCATAAATTACCGAATCCTGGGGCGAAGCTCGCGCGCGCCAACTTAATAGTTTTGCTTCGGACGTAAAGGGCCTGCCGCGCGACGAACTTCGTGTAAGTATATGGCGTGTCTTCGACGCGAGGAGAAGAAATGAAAAACGAAAACGAACGGTACGGTACGATTCTGGATGCGCCACTGTCGGCGACCGAACGTCAAGCGGTAGTCTCGATAAGAATCTCGCTCCTTCCCTCTTTTCATCATCATCATCATCATCATCATCATCGTTATAACGTCTTTGGTTTTCTTCGTGCATGTTACACTCTTCAGCGATTTCTTCTTCGCGTTCTACTTTTTCTCGAGTAACTTCATTTTTCTCGTTTGATCTTCATCGTGTTCTCGTTCGTCATCTATTTCTTCCGTATTTACCCCACCTTTCTATTTCTCTTGGCTCTTCGCTCTCGTCATTTTGTACCGTTCAATTTTTCCATCTGCCTTAATGCTATTCTATACCTCGGGCCAAGAGTCCCAGCAGTCATCGTTTCATTGTTGTGGATTTCGGATTGCGGATTAACTGTAAGCGATACCCACAACAATAAAGACCGAGCCCTCTTCGCCGACGTCCACGTCGTTCTTTTGGTCCAAAGTGAGCGGCGTGCGCCCTCGCGATCCCCAGTTTGCTTCCTTTTTCGGCTACCTGTTTTCTCGAACCTTCCTCGTCGTCCTCCTCACCTTTTCGTCGCGACAAACCAGGTAAAAACGCCCGTATTCCCTCGTACTATACTTCGGAGTCCGTAACGAACGTGACACGAAATGCTCTCGTCGACGAGAATCACGTTCGTGCCATGGCGCGTCCGGACTACCGAATTCTTTTCTGTCCGTTTTTTCATGTTTTTAGTCGATCACACTGCTCGTGGATACGTTGAACGTTGACCGCTTTTCCATTTTCGCTTCTTTCAAGGGCGGATCTTAATTTATTTCTTCCTTTTGTTTTCCCGCATACTGTCGAGCAACCTCTCACGCCTTCGAATTGTCCGGTCTTGAAGAATCCACAGGTGGTCGTTCTCGATGCATAGCAATGAAATCTCGAAGGAGCATTAATTCTTGGCCATTATAGAGAGACACGATTTACTTTGGCGCCTCGTTGGTCTCCGAATATTAATGCTAATGAGTTTCGTATTATTTTGTCGACGTCAGAAATGAAATCAGGTATCGTTAAATTAATTAATCATAATGAAAATATGTGATGCATATTACTCAAACAATGTGTCATTTTGTTTTTTCTATAATTGTAAATATTTTGAACGAATAATAATATTTGATAATTTAAGTCGAGTCAATGCCGTTCTGGGAATGTAAAGCAAGAGTCGACGTGTATTTCGGCTCTTCCTGAGGTGTATCAACAATCGGAAGCCACCGCGTAATTGTAAACGCAATTTCTTGCGACAAAGAGGGCTGTCTATGTCTCTTTACCCTTGGGCAAAGTTTCTTTGATGATCGGGGATCCTCCGAGGATACCTCGTGAACATTGTAGGAAAGATTTGTACCGTGCTAAAGGGAACGATGTGTACAGAGAGCGCGTACAACAGGGAGCGGCAGGAAAGCCGACAAATGAGTTTTACGGCTCGTTTCTTTTTCTCGACATTTCGAATTTACGCTCGTCGCGAGAGATCAACCGACGTAGTCTCTCGTTTTCGAGATATATATCTCTTGGGTCGTTGAATCACTCACCGATCTTTCAGCGGTACGGTTTCTTCTTCTTCTTCTTCTTCTTCGTAAGAAAAAGTCGAGACCCCGAGGAAGAAGAGAAAAAAAAACTTTCGGGTGTGCCGATCCTCTTTCTTCGTCTCTCTTCGCATCGGATCTAGGGGTGAGATTGCGGCTTTCACAAACAACCCCTTTTTTCGTGAGAGACGGAAAAGAGTGAAGTCTTCTCGTGTAGGCAGATCATGTTTTGACATTGCGCGTCGACGGCGAGAGTACAAAAGTTCTTTTCACTGAACCCTCGTTCGACACGTATTCGAGACTCAATTCGGGAGCATTTTTGAAAACGATCGGTGCAAGGAAAATCATCCGGAGAAAGAGTTGTAACGACGAGCGAGGGAAAATAAATGTCCAGCACTTTGTCAAACTCGAGGATCGTTCTTTATCTTCAATTTTCAACTCGGAATGCTCGGTTTAGTTTCGATAGACGCAATCTCTCGTGCGAAGTAGAGCGACGAGGGAGTAGTGCAACTGGAAACTTTCTCCGTAGACGTCTGTATGCGATCAAGACTTTTCGATCGACTGTGCCCCTTGAAGGTTCGGAAAATTCGCCGGAATGCAAGGTATTGGACGGGATTCGAGAACATATTTTCCATACAACTAGTCGAAAAATACAAGGAGGAAAGAAAGAAAAAAAAACGATAAAAATCCATTTAATAAAATAAAATCTCTTGCAAATTAAATGAGAAATTGTACGTTCAAAATTTTCACGCATTTGTTTCGAATATTGAAATGCCACGGTGGAAAAGTGGCATCGACCAGTTAACACAGATGAACTGTTATTTTTTCATATCTTTTAAAACCATATGGCGAGCATACACGCGAGTGACACACCCGTGCCAAATCTCTAATCGTCGCCACTCTCGTTAAACAAACCGCACGAAACATCTCTAAAGAATGAGTTATGGCCAAAGTCTTTCTCTCCACGAGAGGAACAGATTTGTTGTTTCAGGACCGACGTCCCTTGAACACGTAAACGTTACCTCTGTTACGAGAGAAAGTACGTGGACGATATTACACACATCCTTTTTCGCCGGTAGGATTGTTCACATACGTAAACACATCCAGCCTCGATACATTATCGTAAGCCTTATTTCATTTTTTCCAACCCCTATCATCGACTACATACGTTTCTCTTTATTCCACAGGAAGAGATCCCTCTGAAGAGGCTTTTACCAAATGTAAACGACTCGCGAGCTTGTTTATTTTCGCGACGTCGTCTCGTGTACGACAGGACTCTTGTGATCTGGCAGACTGCTCCCAGGATGAAGAAGGCTCCGTTCTTAATTTTTACGTCTTCTTCGCCTCGAGCCGTCCAAGAGCCTCGAGGGTGTTCTGGCCTTCTGCGAAAGCTCCTGCAATACCAAGTGGTATATATGTACACACATGTACGTATCTCGACGTCTCTATTTGGTTCCTATCTAAAAGACGAGGACGTCCATCTATCCAGTCTGTTTGAACAATATGCGGTAGGAGAGAACCAGAAGAGGAAAAGGAAAAAAGAAAGGCGGCGCAGGAAGTATGCAGACCGCGAAATATCGCATCAGGAATAACAATACGAGATACGTAACGAACACGTGACCATAGGACCACCCCGTCGACTAGTATGAAAATTAACAATACGATGAGTCAATTCTGAACGACAGTTATTCGTCGCTTCATCATTGATAAAAATTACGAACGAGATTGATTACAGAGAAAGAGCCAAAGAGAGAAAGATAGTGAGACTGGATCAAGAGATAAGAACGAATGTGTGTATCCGGTGTTGCATAGTTTGTGAATTCGCAACCAACAGACGCGATAATTTCACGCGATCACGAATAACGCGTAAAACAGCAACTTCCGGAGACGCTACGCTCGCATAGCGGGAGAAGGGACACTTTTTTTTCTCTCGGACGCGTGGGCATCGGCCCCTTTGACCACTCTTCCCTTTTTCAACTCTGTACTAGCCGCACGATAGTCACTGACCGGTACTTATGCGAGTATTACGCTTGCCGCTCCTCGAATGTTTTTTCTTTCACTTTTTTTTCATACGAGATTGCGATTGCGGCGTGAATCCTCGATCTTCACAAAAGAGCCGACTATTTCCGGGCTCTTTTGCGATTTTTTTTACACACTTGGCTTATCTTCAATTTGTATCAATTAACGCGCGACACCGACACGATTTGAGAATTTTATTCACTCCTTTCCCTTTTGTAAATAATTAGCATAAAATTCCAAGTGGTGCGTCGTCGAATGAACAAGTAGCCCTAGACTTTGAGCTCTCTCTCTCTCTCTTTCGCTCTTTCCTTCTTCCTCTGTCTCAGGTGGCATTGCCTATCGCCCACGCTGAGACGGTGTGGATATCCATTTCACAAATAAGCCCTTGACCATTCTCGAGGTTGTAATCGCCTTAAACGCTTCTCTCGTTTCAACGATGCAAAAGACGCGGCGCGCAACCCTCGATGAATGAAACGGTGAAAGCCGAAAGAAATATCGAAGAAGACTTTTCGTTGCTCTTCACTCGGTCCCTGAGAGGCTGAAAATTTGAATGGAACGATTATTTACTAACCGCGGGGGGGTCCTTTTTACCCTATTACCAAACTCGTCGAGACAGACTGCAAGAGCGAGGGAGAAACATTCAAATCGAGTTTCAGCGCCGAGATGGACAAAAGCACGCGCGACAATATTTCGGGCCTCGGTAATTAGGGGCGCACACCACCTCGACGACGAAGTTTCAATGACGAAGACGAGCGTAGGTCTGTCTTCGATGGTGTTTCATGGATGAAAATAACGTAAACGAACGACCGTTGTTTTTCTCAGAGCAGCATTCCTTTATATGATATTCTTATCACATATCTTCATTCATACATAACTAACAAAACTTAATCTCGTTACAATGACGACGATAAATAAACATGTTTTATTAGTACGTTTTCGCTTTTTCCTTTGTTTTTTCTTTTCTTCTTCTTCCAAGTCTCCAACGCTCGAACAAATCACTTGGTGAAATTTCTTGCGAATAAAATTAAAAAAGAAAATGAAAAAAAAGTAAAGATTATCGAGTCCGTGGATGAGAAAAAGATAAACAAGGTATTCCCTCATTCCTTTCTCGTTCTTTTTTGTTTGTTCGTTGGCAGTAAGAATGCCCACGAGCGTTTTACAAAATAATCGTGCGGATTCATGGCCTCGTACAAAAATCATGGAGAATGGATGAGAGAGAAACGTGAAATTCGGTAATATGTTTGCCACGTAACGATGTAAAATGAAATGCATGTATAATCGATTTCCTTTCTTGCGATACTCGCGTATCATTATCAATTCATGCTCTCCAAAGTCTCGAGGCTCGTAAAGGGAAATTTTGGAAATTGGACTAGGATCGTAGGGACACGTCGCGACCGTATTTCGAAACTTTGTCGGCCGAATAACTTATTCTCGCGGAGAGAAAAAGAGTTGCCCCTCGTCCAACGGACACGGGTGTTCATTCTCAATTGGCGTATTAATCGCGGTATTACTATACATGGTTATAAAGGTATAAAGGCGCGTGTACAGATGAAAAAAGGTTTATTGAAACGCGTTCCGTTACGTTTTTTCTGTTGTACAAAAATCATAAAGTAATTAGAAAAATTGTACAACTAATTGAAAACAAATATTATCGGGACTTTGTTGGAGAACCCGCTGATCTCGGTATTGTGAAAGTAACCGATATTCTTACGTACGCGTTGTCGTCGTTACGTTTTGCACCGATGTACCAAAATTGACTAAAAACGTCGACGAGGTCGGAGATTTCATCGAGAGCGACGATCCCCGAAACCCCTCGCACATCTCGTTCTATTGCTTTTCTTCGGTAAGACCAATTGAAAACGGGAAGTTTGACTCTCGTCGCGTTTACTTCTTTCGGCTCTTCCAAAAAATTGCAACGACTCCGGTGAGGTAAATAGAGGCGACGATGAAAATTACACGTTTCTTCTTCTTTCTCGCGATAATCGCTTTGCATCCACAAATCATCCCTCAGAGATCGTTCGACCAGTACAAGACGATTATCGCGACATCGATGATCGTCTTTCTTATCGTCTTGTTGCTCTCCATCGCGACAGTCGAGTTTCCCCATTATTTTCTTCCGTAAATCGTCGTTTGCGAAACATCGAAGTTTGACGAATTTTTTGGCCAGAGCCCGACTCGTATTTTTCACGCTGTCGAATTGATCTTTGAGATACGCGAAGGAACGAACGATTCTCGAGATGTCGCGAGCGCGAGATGTGACGTCGTCGGGATGATAAACTAAATTGCACGAGGAAGAACGAAATCCGGTACGACGAGGGAAATGGGAGAGGAAGTGGTGAGTTACGAGCCCCGAGAATCGCAATGTTTCTCACGTGAGTAACGTGTCGTCTAGCTCTTCTATCTTGCCTTCGGGTTGCGAAAGCACCTTTCGCAATACTTTGCTCATCACGTCCGAAAGCGATTCTCTAGCACCAATATCCAGGAGGTTCATGCAACGCTGAAAGCAAACAATGTCGACGTTACGTCGATAAGTGTCTACTAAAGTTTGATTAATTAGCAAAATATTTTTATAATCGATCGACAAAGATGCTCGCTCACCTGTTGTTCCTCATCGCCCTGTTTAAGCCGAAGAACCGCGATGAGCGCGAGTTCGCTGTTCGCCTTGACATAACCATTCTTCTCCTTCGTACCGTTCACCAACATTGGCAAAAGGGACTTTAACAATTCCTTCGGCATCTTCTCCGACGGTATGTTCCGCGCGATGTGTGTACACACTCTAGCCAATAATTGTTTGACCTCGTTGCTGTTGTTGTTCATCGATCTTACGAAAGGCGTGAGTATCTGCTGAGGTATGGGCTGATTCTCGTTCATGAGATATTGGAATAGATAGCCGCAAGCGCGTACGCCATTCATTGCGATCGGTACACGATCGGCTGCGAGATACGAGAGTATAACTTTGCAGACGCGTTCTTCTTCCTTCGGTGTGTAAACGGTCTTCGGTGATTCTTTAAGAACGACGAAGAGCGCGGCCGAACGTCCATGCCTCAACATCCAGTCGGCGTTGACGTCATTGCACAAAAGATTGTCGTTGAAAGCAGCGGTCAACTGTTCGGGACTGAGCCAGGGCAAAAGAGCACCGTAACAACCCGCTGCGGCGTTTCTCGTAACGTCATCCGGATGACCTAGCATGGAGCTCAAAGTATCGAAAACCTGCTTCCTAACGGGTTCGGTCATTTTGTCACCGGCGGGTGTCAGAACTCCTCGTAGCGCTTGCAGCATCGTTTCTCGTATGGAAGTGTCGGTGAACGACTTGATTCCCATATGAAGATCGGCGAAGAGTGGATGAGCTCTCGTGTGAATAACGATGAGATTGCTTAAAGCGTAAGCGGCTTTGAGTCGAACTTGTCTATTGCTGTCAACGAGGGCTTTTAGGAAAGTCGTTTGTAACTGTGGCAAAAATTGTTTGAGCATGACACCGACTTTGCCGAGAAGAATAGCGAGGGTCTCGAGAACCGCGGCTTTGACGCTCCAGTTGAAACGATCGCCGAGAATACGAATGAGAGGTCCGGTTATGTGAACGACGCTGGGTTGTAGAGCGGTCGCGCTCGTTAGCTTGATAACTTCGCCCAAACCCTGAGCTGCTTGTTCCTTTGCCTCGGGCATACCGTTCAGTATAGCCTCGCGGAATATCGGTAATATCGGCGTGATACCCTTGGGTAAGCAAAAACCGGGAAGCAATTCTTGTCCCTTGAGATCGGAGACTGCGAAACGAACTGCTTGTCTAATATCCTGAACATGAGCGATTTGCTGATCCGAACCGAGTGTCTTCGTAACGGCGGTCAATGCTTCCCAGCTCTTCTGCAATACTTCCTTGTCGTCGTCGGTAAAAAGATGTACGAGTCCGCGCAACAATTGTGGAACGTATTGGCTGTAATCAGCTCGCGTGTCCCGACAGAATGCGCAGAGCAAAGTCGCCGCGCTTCTCCTTCTCGAGGCATCGTCGGACTTAGTGGCGTCCATGAGTTGATCCATTACCGTTCTTACGCCTACCTCGTCAGTTATCGACAGTATCACGGCTTGACAATATTCGAGCTCTTCCAGCTCGTTCGGCGTGCCTTGAGCGCTCGAGAGCGCGGTCAAGAGAGCCGGGAGAATCTTGTGAAGGAATTTCGTTAGAGCTTCGCCGGCTACGCTCGCAAGTATCGACAGCGCTTTGGTATTGACCGGTGGACTGGTGAGCTGAGGCACGAGATAAGGCAGTACGACGCGTGACTTGATAGCCATCACTTGACGCAAACCATCCAACGTGTTCTCCGCCTCGGCCTCATCGGGTGAATTCAATTGAGTCAACATAGCTGGCAAAATATCGTCGAGGGCGCGAACACCGACCGTCGAGTGAAGACTGTCGAAAGTCTTAGCCGCGGCTTGTCTCACTTCCGGCAGAGGATCGCACAGGGCTTTTCTCACCGTAGGAACGAGACTGTTGACGAAAGTCAGAACCATATCCTTGCTCGTACTGGCCATAATTTCGGAAAGACCGATGCAGACTCCCTGTCTCTGATCGGGCTGGTCGCTCTGTAATCCTCTCTCCAATATCGGTATTATTTCCGGCAATACTCTCTCACCGAGCTTTCTTACGAGATCGCCGAGCGTTCTCGCAGCAACTTGACGCTTATCGTAGCTCGTACTCGCCAAACAACCGAGCAACAGACTGAAGAGCGTTGGCAGTATTTCTCTCAACGTTCTCGGTGTATTCGTCACGACGACCTTCCACACGTGAAGAGCGGCTTGTCGGACCATCAGAGCAACGTCGGATCTTCCCATGTAGAGTCCGGCGAGTACTCTATTTCGTCTCTCAGCACCGAGAGCGTTTATTATCGCGTAATGCGACTGTTCCGTGCCGAAATTGTCGTCCTCACTTGCAGTCTCGGTTGACATTTTGCCCGACACACCGGATATTCGATAGAGCAAATCACCCAACAATTGTACCGAGGAGTATCTTATTCGCCAATTGTCGTCGAAGAGTCCTTTCTCCAATTCTGGAAGTAGAAGCATTATCGCCGTATCGGCGTAGAGAGTGACGATACGTTGTCCAGCACGTAGTGCCGTTTCCCTTACGTACTCGTTCTCGTCGGCAAGTGCCTTCAGTATCGGATTTATAATCTGTCCTATGTAAGGCGTGAATTCAGTCGTGAAGGCACTTGGCATGTATATGAACATCATTATGTAGCCGTCTTTGACGTGAGGCGCTATGTCGGTACGCTCTGCCGTGCTTATTATCTCGGGCATTAGTTTGTGAAGTTTTTCGACCCCGAGGCCACGCACGACTTCGGACAAGCCCTGAGCCGCGCCGGATCTATCGACGCTACTCGTTTCCGAAGTGAGCGTCTGCATCAGCCACGGCAGAAGATCCTCGAAGCTCGATTCACCCATACCTCGTACCATAGCGCCAAGGGCTCGAGCGGAAACGCTACGAACTTCCGGTACGGGATCCAACAAGCTCGTCTTCAATCCCGGTATGATCGTTGGCAAATAAGGCGTCAGATCTTTCTGATCGGTCAGCGAATACATATTACCGATGATCTGTGCAGCCATTTTTCTCGTCTCGGTCGAGCGATCCATAAATGCTCGCTGTACAACGGGCATTATAAGAGCGAGAGACGGGGCATCGATGAAATGCACGAATTGCGTATCAAGAAGAGTTTGTAGACACGTCGCTGTTTTTTTCGATGGATCTTGAAGTGCCTTGAGGAGAACAGGAACGATAGCTTGAATCTCAGGATTTCTTATGACACTACCGATTACTTTGAGCGCCTCCGCTCCAGCCTCTTGAACTTTCTTGTGAGAGTCACTCAGAACCTCGATTAGTTTTGGCACGATACTCGGTAGACAACTGCTTAATTGCTTGGGCGCGCAGTACGCCATCGCGCCGAGCAATTCCACGCTCCCGGTCTTTGTACGCCAGGAATCTTCCTCCAGAGCCGCGAGTAAACTCGGCAAAACGAGCTTAACACCGTGAGCCGACAATTTACTCATCACTACTCGCGCTGTATCGTCCGTGGCTGTTCTTACGTACTGACTCGAGTCACCGAAGCAGAGCAACAAATGAGGAAGAACGTGAACGATGTAAGGCTCGAATAATCGTCCCAACATCGTGCACAACATCTCGAAAGCGAAAAGCGCACCCTCGCGGTGTCTATAATTCTTCTTGTCCTGTATAGCAACCGTCAGGGTCGTCATTATGTCGAGCTGCTTAAGAGCTAAAATTCCCATGCCTTTTATCAGACCAGCAAGACCGTAAGCAGCTCCTTTGCGCTCTCCGTATTTGTCCGACTTGAGTAGATGATCCATGAGTTTGTCGACAATCTTCGGTGCATCTTCCTTTATCGAAGGCACGAGATGAGGCAGACAATTGGCCACGGCTTCTTGCACCTGTTGAGAAGGCGTTGAGAGCGCTGCTATCAGTCTCATTACGATCGGCTTTATTCGAGGATCGTCCTTGTCGAGATGTCTCGCCAAACTCCCCATTAGAATGACGACGGATTGCTTGATGGAATCGAAACTACCTATCTTCGGCGCCTTGTCCATGAAATTCTCAAATACCGGCAGCAACGAGGTGATGTTAGCTTTTCCGTGATAATCGACAGCTGCAACTGCGGCAACGAGCATTTCCGTTCTGACCGATGGATTACGATCGCCAAGACCCGTGGATACGAAAAATTGAACGAGAAGATGTATCGTCTCGGGAGTAAGGAGAGGCGCCAATTCAGCGAGTGCAAGGGCAACTCCGCGTCTCGGACCCCAGCTATCTATCGGCTGCTCGACGACTCTGCCAAAGTCGTTCAACTTAGGGGGTATCATTGCCAATTTTTGATGATACAAATACAAAAGACTGTCGAGTATATCGGGCATCAAGTGCGGGTCGTTGGTGAGCAATTTCGCGAGGGCTAATGCCGCTGCTTGTTGAACGGGCTCGATCGGATGTGCCACGTCCTGTATCAATTCTTCGCAAAGAATTTCCGGATGCGCGACGAGACCAGCGGCTTGCCAGAGTTCATCGGCCAATACTTTATTCTCGTCGCTCGGATCGAATTTCGCGACCCAAATTCGTCGAGTTAGACGCAAGCGTTGCTCGTAATCTTGCTCTTCCGAGGGGAAAGCGTCCTTGACGATCATGAGTGCACGCAGTGCTGCATCCCGAACAGCTGGTAAATTATTCTGCAGAGCTTCGGTGAGACAATCGATCTCTTCGCTCGATGCCGTGGCACAGTCTGGCGAACAACTACCAGATTGTGCAACGTCCAGGAATGTCGCGACAGCGTGTGACTGAATTCTTCCACTCGTCGTGCTCATAAGTTCGATCAACAGATCGAACATCTGTTTCCTCGGCAATAATCTTGGATGTCTAGGATCTTTGAGATTGTTCTGTTCACCGCGTTGCTTGGCATGGTCCTGAACGATCTGCAGACCCTCGCTCGTCATCGCTTCGTCCTTCCACGTTAGCAGTGTCTTCATCACGAATGGGAACACGTAGCAAAAAGCAGGAGCCACGAGCAACTCTTTCTGACGAATCGTGTGAGAATGTATGAGACCGAGAGTTCGAGATATTGCTTTCTCCAAATCTTCGTCCTCCCAAGCAGCCTCGAGATCGCACTGGGGCTGCAATTGTCGCAGTGTAACGTGAGCAACGAGATCACCCAGTGTACGATCGTTCGTTATTGTTACGATTTTTCTGAGATCGATAAATAGCTGAGACATTGTCGGTGCTGCCAGCGGAGAAGCGAGATTATTCAGTATTCGTGGTATTAAATCTTTGAGATAAAAGGACAAATGAAATTTGTCACCGGTAGCAGCAGCTTGAATCATCGAGACAGCGTCTGTTATTTTCGATTGAAATTCTCGCAGTCGGTTTCGCACAGCGTTCTCGCGTGCTATCTGAGCCTTCAGCGCTTCCTCCTGTTTGGCAGTAAGCTTTGGTTCTTTTATTTTACCTTCGCGCTTTCTCTTCTCGTACAATTCTCGCCTCAATTGAAGCTCCTCCTGCTGTTCTTTGAACGAATAAACCTTACTCTCGCGTTTCATATTCATAGCGTTCAGAATGTCATTCTCGTCGTTTCCTGGTACGACGCTTTTGTCGTATAACTCGCCGTCCGGTGTTAGATACGTGAAATACTCGTCCTTCGTCACTTTCAGAATATCTGGATCGTCGAGTTTGTTTGTCACGCTAGCCACGAGCGCGCCGAGAACGAGATCCGGAGCCAGAGACACTATAGTCGATAGGGCATTCTCGTAGGCTGGAATAGGTTTGTAATTGTCTACAAACATCGTTATAATCTCGCTCGAGTAACGTTTCAATAGAAAATCTCGGGGTGTGAGATTAAAATTTTTGACGATTTTTGGCCACAAGTTAGGCATGGCTCTCAGTATCGCCGGATGATGAGCAGGCACGAGTGTATCGGCCATGAGCTGAAGGGCCAATTTCTCCGAGGAAAAAGAACCCGAACAAATCGCGAGTAAACCGTCGGCCAACGAACGTCCTGTGACTTCGCCATTCGGTGGACAATCGTCTTTGCTCTCCCGATTGCTATCGAAAAGCTTGACGTTCTCAAGAAATCGGTTGAATTCAACGAGAAGAGCTTTTACCGGTTCGTAAGTTCCAAGCCCAGTAAGTAAATTCTTCGTCAACGGAGCACAGCGTCGTCGCGTCAAAGACTTTGATGCAGTGACGCAAGCGACGATCGCTCGATGGATGCCGCTGAGGGTTCTTTCGTTGAGTTTATCGTTAAACTCGATAATAAGCTTCTCGCATAGTTGCATGAGATGATAAAGTATGTCGTCGGCGGCGCAAGTACTCAAAAATTTGTCAGTGAAGAATATTTGCTCGTCAATCGCGCTCCAAAGTACGTTCTGTTTGTCGTTTTCAACTTCACCGGCAATTACGAAATTCAGAAGCAAACACGTAGCTACGAGACCTTCGGTGATTGCCGGTGGTTGAGCGGATTGTTGCATCGCTCGAGTAATCGCTTGTATCAGTATCGGTGTTATGGTTGTCGAATGTGAAACTACAGTAACGGAAAAGAGAAGCCTTATGTAAGCCGTTCTCACCGCAGCGCTCGAAGTTTTCGCAGCCATGCCCTTTTTAAAGGCCTCGATCACATTCTTCGGCACTTGATTGACAAATTTGGCGCACCAGAGCGTCATCATTTCAAGGGCATGCACAAGAGTTTTCTCGTGCACCTCGGTCTCGAGAACTTTGATAAAATGACCGCAAGCGATTTCCGCTACTGATTGCACGCCACTACCCAATGCGGCATTATAACTCAAATTTCCAGCACCCTGCAGCACAGATATCTTGTGCGTGACGACGGTAAGCTTACCCTCGGAACCGTGAAATACGGCGAATAACGAGGCAAGAAGCTTTTCGAGCGCCGCAGGCTCCGAACATTGTAGAGCCAATCGGCGACACGCATCGGCAGCGTCGTCGCGGACCGTGTCCTCCTTGGAGTGAAGGTTTGCAAAGAGACCTTTGCTTATCTCCACGCTGTAACGACTCAGATCGAGGCTCAAACCACTTAATATATGACCCACGGAGTCTATTATTATCTCTGGATTGCGTAACATCGATTTTTGTAAAGCCGGTAAAAGTTGATCCTTAAAATCGTCGTGCGTCAGACGTCGCAGAAATGGTTCTGCAACCTGCACTACGTACAATTGAGGCTTTTTCTTGCAGCTTATCGCCACTTTTATAAAAGCATCCAGGATATTTGTCTGAAAGAATTTGCAATTTTTATGCTATTTGTCTCAAATCGTAAAAATTCAATCGTTACAGGTTCTTTCAAAACTAAACGATATATTGAGAATTTTTGTGAACGAATACCGAGTTTCCGATCGATTCTATACCTTGAACGAATCTGCCAACTGTTCCTTGCCACTCTCGATAAGAAATTTCGTCAGCAAACTGGCAAGTACGATGACTCCGTTGCTGGCATCTAGTTTACTCAACACTTCGACATACTTTTCATCCGAGTTTTGTGCAGTATTCCATTGGTTTCTCAGGAGACAATACACTTTGTCATTGAGCTTTCGGTCCATAGACGCGAGTGCCGCTGCGCTTAAATTGGCTTGAGCCTCTATCACCTTTGGCAATTCTTCTTTGATAGATTGAGACTGTTTGCTGGTACCATGTTGTACTACGAGCGTCGACCATTTCAATGCTAAATAAGCACTGAGAGCTGTGTTTTTACTGGGAGAAATTGAATTTTGATTAAACCTTTGTAGCATTTAATTGCATCAATTTTTAGAAATTTTATAACCAAATATTTGTCCCGTTTGAATAGCCATAAATATATTTTAAAAACTAAAAAATCTGACACTCGTACGCCTATATTGTGGCATCAAAACGCACATGTGCCTCAACATTTCGTCTACATGTAGGTTTTTCATTTTTTGTTTAAACATCTTACGTATTACCGTAAAAAGAAATTGCCATTTCACACGGTCTTTCGTGATGGAACGATACTCACGTTGGTACTACATTTCGGTGCCATAGTGCTTGTTCCGTTACAACAGCTGACAAATGTTTGACAACAGTCTCGGGATGTTGTTTGACCATCGCCGTTATCAGTTGTTTCACGTAAGATTGGGAAGCTGTATCTTTGTATCTATGCAATGTGATAGATGCAATTTTACATATTCCCCCAAGAATCTTGTCATTAATGCCTGTGAAACAAAATCATATCATTATAATGAACGTGATCACTCGACGAAGAATATTGTCCTTTAAGTGATATACGTAAATATTTCGATTAATGTATATTATTTTTTCTTCAAACTTGCAATGCTTACCTGGGTTTGACAACACATTGACGACATTCTGTAATATTTCACGCCGCTCATTTTTACTAGCGGTCTGAATGCGATTCGGAAGATCTTTAAGTGCTCTCGTTAACTGCAATGAAATTTCCGTATAACAATATTTCATTAAGATCGAACTGTACACTAGTATGTAACTATTCCACGTGACAAACTCACCTCGGCATCCGCCATATTTGAGCTGATTTGAGAGAACAAACCGGCCAGGTTCGGCACTATTGCTGTTGTTCATGATAGAAACCATTGCAGAAAATCTTCCGGAATGGTTCCATAGTAACCGCCGGATTAAGTATATAATATGTTTTTTTTACTATTATTCTTTTTAGGATTAATCATTTTTCAATCGTTTCATCTGTGATTCTTATTTAAAATGCCAAAATCTAACCATCTTAATATAATTACAAGGTGCAACTGTTAATAAAGTAAAGCAATTCAAAGTAATTTCATTAACGTGTTGCTAACTTCGCGGAGGTCGCGAAGCGCAAAAGTATCGCTGCTAGTCACGAGGTGGCGCAGCGAGCGTTCTAATAAACTCGTTGAACTTTGAAAATTGTTTACCCCGGCTGTTTACCTCGCACACGCATAAATCATACTTTACTAATTAATTATATATATTAAATTAGTGCCATACATTTTTTAAATGGAATACTTATATACAGTAACGTGAACCATTATTCACTCGTTGATTGTTGATTGTTGCCGAGTGTTTCGATTTATCAATCGCAAACATTGAAAGTTCTAACCTGTGATAGATTCCTGTTTACCCGTAATAATGGATAAAATAAAAGCTTTGAAGGATAAATACAACATGCCCAGTGACGATGAGTTGTTTCATGCATTTCATACGGATTTTCCTCGCGCGGAGGAAATTCTCCGAGAACAAGAAGAACAATTGTTAGGTAAATCAAGACTCGTCTACATCGCCAATATTTTTACCGGAACAATTTTAAATGAATTCTTCGTTATTATTACAGGAATGAATCTAAAACTTCGAGAGTTGGAATCCAAAGTGGAAATATCCGAAGAATCTCTATGTATGGAGAAACACGTTCTAAACACAAAAATCGAGGAATTAACTTCGTGCAACGAACGTTTGGTAAAACAATATTTTATAAGTATCTTCGATAAATAACGTATCGCAATAATATAGAATTTTTTTTTTTTTAGAAAGAGCTGGAAATCGATAGAAACACCCTAATGCAAGAGGTTCATGATTTGGATTCGCAAAGAATGAAAATGAAAAATAAAAAACCGAATCTGAAAGACCAACAAACTATCGAACACGGAAAGTTCGTGATATACAAATTTTCGCTCGTACCTCTTATATCTCCTTCGACGAATTAAAATTCTTCTACATTAAACATCTTTTTTATTTTGTAGAAAAAAATTTGAATATTACAAACTCCTGACTGGTATCAGATGGGACTTTGCTGCCCCCAATGGAATTAGCAAAGGATGTACGTTTTTTTTGTTATTATCAATTTCCAATTGAAACGCTTTGAGTATTTTCTAATTTGCAAAATTATTCATTATAATGCTCCGACGCAGATATAACGAATGGGAAAAATTACATACATAGCTTTAATTACGAAACCCATAATAAAGATGCCAAGTTGGAGGATCTACTTTGGAACGAAATTGGTCGAGCAACGGGACAATTGGAGACAGACGCGACGGATGAAAATCGACCTCCGAACAATTAATATATTATTTCAACATCCGTAACATTATCTGTATATATATATATATATTTTTTGCCATAATTCCAATTATAAATTCTTTTTTTTTTTTTTTTACTTTTATACTAAAATCGAATGTAAAATAAATACTTTTTTTTTAATAGGATATCTTAAATATACGACGACTTGATGCCTCTTATAACGGAAAGTATATAATAAGCGACGTAGTAAGTGATCGCTAGACAAAGTCCCATGACCGTTATGGTGCTGAGTACGCAGAACAGCATACAGCACAGAACGGTCGCTCCTATAGTCAATACGGTGACTGAAAAAAGAAAAATGATTGAATATCGATCGTCGCATAGTTAAGGAGGTTCAAGCGCCATAATCATAATAGTATATACAAAGTAACGGCAAAATCATCAGATACAACTTTTTCCAAGATAATTTTTTGAAATTTTGTGTGAATCTTCTTGAGCATCGTATTATAATGTGTAACAAATTTGAGAAGGTTTCACCGTCTAGTAATCGAGATATTCAGTGTTTAAAATCGCAACTTTAACACGAGGTCTTATGGGAAGTTACGAAAAAATACGATTTTTCACAATAAATAACTCGATCTCTAGACGGTAAAAAACTTTCTCAAATTTTACCCTCGGTTGAGTATTATTGTTAAGAAGGTTCGTACGAATTTTAAACAATTAAACTTGGAATTCGTCTAATGCATGGACAACGCTTCAACCTCCTTAATGCGAGTTAATTCAGAATGGAAATGACGCTACCTTCGATAATAATGAAGCTTGTAAATGCGAAAGCGACGTTGACGACTGCAAAAAGAATAAATAACAAGAGCGGAATAGCCACGACCGCTATTACAGCTATACAAGCCGCGAGGAGAACCGGGTTGGACATTAAGTACTCCGTTGCGTAGGTCATTGCCTCGGGAACCTTGAAATCTATCAAGAATCGATTGAAATTTTTCCACAGCTTGCCACCTGTAAAAATGAACGATTACATCAATGACGGATATATCAATGACGATGACGCTAATACGACACTCACATTGCCTTTTTATAGTGAGAAATGGTCTTTCTTTTTCATAGTAATTCTCTTTGTCCACCGTCTCAATTGTTTGCCTCTGAAAACCGAGTGCCGGAATTTTGCGATAACGTAAACACTTGAATATTTAATTGCAAAGCGAGATAAGAAAAATTTCAGTATTCCTCAAAGTGCAATAATGATATTTCTTACCTGTTCCTTCATTTCAACGAGAACGCTTCGGCTTTTAGTTGTCGCGATGTAAATTGTCGTTCATGTTCAAAACGTGGACTGTTTATTTAAAAAAAAGCTTATAACGAGATTGTAGTAGTGCACAATAACAAACCGTCGTGATTATGTGTACTTATATGTTGATCACGACTTGTCAAGATGTCAAGGCGCATTTTCATTGAAGAGGGAGACACCAACGCTCACGATTAATCGCACAGTATCGATAGTAGGACTTTCCGATTTGCAGGTTAGAATTTGACCTTGGTTAAATGCAGAACAGACGAGAGTAAGTGTGAAGAAGAAGAAAAAACGACGGAAAGATGTAAGAAATTTGATAATCGACGTTATTTAGCATAAACTTTAATATTAATAGCATCGATTTACGTAACCATTCGTTTTGTTTAGAAAGAATGGCAAGTTTAATTCGTCTTGGTGTCGCTCGTGCTCTAAGGAACTCGATCGCAAGAACGACATTGAGACAACATAGAAACATAAACACCTCGACGAAGAAGACATCCGTAGGAACTGAGACATGTTCCGAACCTGAGAGCAAGAATTGGGTCAGCTATGGCTTCGACACCGAAGACAAAGGATTCGATCGTTTCGCAATGCGCACGATGTTCTTCCTCGTCGTATCGGTCGTATTTGTCTGCGGAGGTTTCTATACGGCGCACATTCCCGATCCACGACTTCGCGAATGGGCGCAAAGAGAAGCCTTCCTGGAACTGAGACGAAGAGAATCCAAAGGATTGCCGGCTATCGATTCTTGGTACATACACCCGGACAAAATAACGTTGCCCACCGATGAAGAATTAGGCGATACCGAGATTATCATATAAAGAATCCAATTATCTTTTTTTCTATTCGTAATATAATAGTTGTGAAATAGAGAAAACTAACAGATTCTATTTGGAATATAATATTTCTGACGTACGAAAAAGGTCTACTTTTTTCTGGTCTCTGTAGTTTTAAGTAAACCGAAAATATTTCAAAGAATGTATTTGTAGAATAAAATAAAGTCTGCAATTGCGACGCATCTCATTTTCAAAAGCCAAAACAAATAAAGCTGGAAGAATAACTGGCGATATAGCCTTTTTTATCACCAGATAATTGATCGATTTTTACTATGTCGCGGAGTATCGTTACACCTCGTATACTCCAAATTGACGGTCTATTCGTAGGAAAGCATCCGTTCTACATACTCTATAATTTTGCAATATCGCTGTACAGGTTTATTGATTACAAAGATAAAAGTAATAGGGTAATGGAACAATAAATCTTACATACTGTTCTGTTCTCCCATTTAAAATCTTAATTCATCAAACTGTTTCCTCGATATCTCTTGCTCTAGATCCCCGTGACAAATAATTTCTCACCGCTGTGCAGTAAATATGCGTCTCTCGACATGCTCTAAATAGGTAGCTTTCTTCTTTTTTTTTTTTTTTCATTTTTTAATTTATTGTGTCACAACGAGGATACATGATATCCTTTTACGATCGTGATTTTATCCAACTGAACATGATAAAATTAATACTCGTTACTTTTTCAGGATCGTGTCTAGAAACCCTATCTTACGAAAAGATGACATAACATACACACACCTATATATATATATATATATATACAGGTGAGTGTAGTAGAAAAAAATATAAATGAAAAATGCGTGTAGAGCATGTAATTTGCCTTGCACTGACCGTATCGATAGAGAATTGGAACTATCGTCGTTGACGCGGAACATCAGGATAAACGTAGTTCGTATTACAACGTGAGGCGAGATTCTGCGATCGATTTTTTACAAGATCAGTCTTATCTCGCGTAGATTAGAAAAAAAACGTCCTCTATGTACAGTAAGCAGCGAGAGCACCGATTCTCGAACAGCAATAAAGGGGTCACGAATTGTTTCAGGCATTCTTGAAGTCTCGATTGAATATTTGAAAAACGATATTATTCGAGAGGCACCGAGGTTCGTCGACGGTCAGAGCATTACAAATCTCACATCTCGACAGGTCGAACGTCGAGTCTATTCGGTTATTGAACCGATGCCGAAGTCGATGGTGGCGGAGCCACGACGTTGCTCGATGTTGGTAATTGATTTTGTTGCTGTTGCTGCTGGTGATGGTGGTGTTGCTGCTGCTGTTGTTGTTGCTGCAGTATCGGAGAATAAAAAGCAGCATTCTGTGGCAGGCTTGCGCTGACGGTTATCGGTGGCATTCCTGGAAGTTCAATTGGTGTCGTAACGATGGGTGATTGTGGTACGGCAAAGGACTCGATCCCGGGAATAACACTTGGTATCGATGGGTCGTAATTCTGCTGAGGATTTGGGAGGTTCTGTTTGACGATGATTTCGTTCGAAAGGCTCGTTTGCACGGGTATCGGCGGCAGAGGAGGTACAGTTGGCATTCCAGGAATACTAGGTGTGTCCTGATATCCAGTGGCTATGCTGGCGACTATAAATTCATGAAAAATCGTGAATATCGAGTGATAATTAAGCAGATCGAATAGATTTCTCAGAACATTGTATTTTATCTATAAATACCATGAGGATAATTAGCGGTAGCCGGAGAAAAGAGATGTCCCGTAGAATTCGTGGTAGTCGATGCCCTTGCAGCCACAGGATCCAATACGGGATAAACACTGCTCGTTGGTATCGTGGGCACTGTCGGTATCATAGGTGTCATTGAAACATTCGTAGAGTCTCTTGGTATACTGAGATCGCTCGATGTTGTTACAGAGACGTAACTCGGTTGAATAGAAAAACCCGGTGGTATGTTAGTCACCGGATTAACAGTGTTTACGCTCGTGTAAGCTACCGGCGGTGCTTGCGCCGCTACGGGACTTTTCGTACTCGCCTGAAACGATAATGATAGATATATAATTTATTTCTCATTTTGGGATTAGGTATGACGTTGGGAAAAAATTGACTCACCACATACGGATGAACGGGTTTCGTCGTTGCTGTTTCTGGTATACTTCTTATGGGTATTCTGTGCAGATATCCATAGCCGATTCCACAACCTAGGCTGTGAGAGAGAAAGAATGAAATAAGTTGCAACGTTCCAGACGCAATTCGTACGAATCGAGAGCATGATTTTAATTAAAATGTTTACCTTCCTTCGCCGCCCCAACTTCTGTTGGGCGTGATTATTACTTCCCGACACGTATCATCCTCTGTGTTGTACACATAGAGCTTGAGATGCTGAGATTCGTTCGCTTCTATGAGACTGTAAAGGTCTTCGCTTTCGTGAAGCGACGAATCTGAACCAATTATGTAATCCGTGAACGATCTCAAACCTGCGGCTTCCGCCGGCGACGATGGATGAACTTCCTGAAAGGCAGACGTTGTTTAATGTAAATCATTATAATCACAAAGATTCTGTTAGTAAAGACAGTAATTTAAAAATATTAGAGAAGAATAAATTAATGAATAATAACGGCCACTGTTAATGAATCTTCGTAAAAACATTAACGATCGATTATCGATTTAAACTTGTGTGAAATAGTTTCTGTAGAGAAATTTGTTGTAAAATTTTTGATAAATTATCCGACGATTTATTCGCTGAACCGAATCACTAGAAAATCTATGATTATCGAACATCGACTCGCTTAAAACGATGTTAAAACCTTAAATCGAAATTTCAACGTTTTTCCTTAAACCATATCGACGGTTGAAAGGCGACTTGACTCGAGCGCCATTTGATGTAAACGGCGCCCCAGTCAAGCTGCCCCTCGACCGTCGACATATATTCCGAAAAAACACACATATCGCACGCCCGTTGCATTTATTAGGTATTTACCTGGTCGATCGTGAATTTTCGCGACCGTCGGATAAATAATATATCGACGATTGAAAGGCGACCCGACCAAAGGGTCGCCCGATGTAAATGGCGCTCGAGTCAAGTCGCCTTTCAACCGTCGATATGGAAATATTGATTATTTTTTTGATAATTTACTTACTAGAACATGCCAGACATTTTCGTTAGCTCCCTCGAACGAACAAAATCGAATGCTGACACCGAGTAGGCCGTGTCCGCCCCAAGTCATACTTGGCGTTATGACCGTTTGCCTGACCGATTGGGTCTTGCTATTGTAAACCGTTACTTGAAGTTCCTTGTCAACTCCGGCTTTCAGAAGATCTTTTAACGTATCATTGTCTTGATCCTGAGATTCACATTCGAACATAACGAAAATAAGGACATCGGAGTTTTTTTGAATTATAAAATTCGAAGTAATTTTTAATTACCAATCTGGTATTGCCGATCGAGACGATAAAATCAAAATACGCTTCGAGACCGGCTTTCTGTCCGGGTGAACCATCTTGAACCTGAGTGCATGATCGAACGTCATGTCGAAACCGCAAGAGCAAGCACGATACAGAAACGTGTGCGTTTTAAAGGATTTTTGACAATATAAGTGCAATCACTTACCCGGAGTACGTGATAACCCTCGGTACCACCTCCAGGTATCTCTACGCTGTGGGACGATCCCATTGTCACTTGTTCTCGTTTTCTTACGAACTACACGTTCGAAACGAGCTCGAGCATTAAAACAATATTTCTGCGAATAAATCACTTAACAACCGTGTAATAGGCAAAATTACGTGGCAAATAGATCTCACACGACAAACTTCATGATGACGTTACGAATGCTATGAATTCGTCATGATAGCCACGCGTGAGAGAAATTTTCGGACCTTAGTATTTTCTGGAAAATCAGTTGCCGTTCTCAAGTAGAGATGGCGCTGTATTCGCATCAATTTTTTAAGTTGTGCGGTGTAACCCCTCTACCTAGCTTTGCATTATTTAAGGTCAAGTCGCGGCGTATGGATGAATCCAACGAATCCAACTCGACCGTTTAGATCTCCGCGCCAGCTTTTAAAAAGACCCATACCAATTCCAAATTCCATCGCTATAAGAACAAGGTTAGAACTAGCCGATAACTTGATATTTGCGCAATTCTACGACATCATCGAATAATTAAATCTCCGGTAGAACACGAATATCATATCTTCTTTCGTGATTATTTTCAGTTTCGCGGTCAAACATAAAAACACACGAACTTTAATTAAATTAGTCTCTTCTTTCAAATGGAATTCATGCAATCAAAGAAATGTATTTCTCGGTGTAGGGAAATAAATGGGAAGCAAAATAAAAAATAAAAACTTCATGATTGCAATGCTTTCGGATATGTACATATGTATTTCGATAAACATATATATTTATCGTTTTAATAATACACATACTCTCGCAGAGAAAAAACGTAATGCTTGCTTAACTTTACTTATGTGTACAACGACGTTGACATGTGTATGTTTATGCGCGATGTTTCTTGTATTTGTGTATGTGCGAATGAATTTTGTTTTTAATTCTTTCAACAACATGTGTACGTACCCTACTTTATTTTCCTCTTACACGTTCAGTATGCATATTTATATATATATATACGTTCTAAACATATTGTCTATATACATTCCAGCGATACGGTACAGGTCCATTTCCGTGAGAGTCTAGAAAATTTCTTCACCTCTTCGTTTCTTTTATTTTATTCAATTTCTCGCGCATTATAATACCGTGAGCACTCTTTCTCAATGGGAAACATTCTTCTCAAACTGTAGCATACCAGAACGAGTAACAATGACTCATACGATTCCCCAAATAAATTCTGAAACATCGTTTTTTTTTTTACGAAGGACGTACACTTTCTTTTTATGTTTTGTACGTTATTTAAATTTTGCATCGGGCTGGAACAGTGTAACTTGACTGCGACTGTTTAACGAGACTCGCAAATCGACCTTTGTCCCTTAGTATTTTTTTGACATTGTACCGTTTCGATTGCACACTTTTTTTTTTCTTCAATATTTACAGCAACAATTATGCGAACGTATATTTGTAATAACGGAATCAGATACGTTTTTCCTAGGTTCCTCATCATCGTGATTATGGCTGGCTATGTCGATTGAAAAAATAAAACTGGAAGACAACATACTCGAAAGCTAGGGCCTAAAAATATTCGGGATTTTCAACGATTGATTCCGAGTGTAACGCGAGACTCTGGTCTCGTTTGCGTTATTTAATGAATAACAGATAATAACAAAAGCACTTACTACGCCCATTGAGCAACGATTCGATCTTCGGTATAAATCGGTAAGAGCGATATCAAACGATTATTACAGCGCGGGTGACAACTTACGACCATGCAATTTTCTTATAAAAATATAACTCCGATAACGCTACAGATCTTTCTTTCTTTCTTACATAGTGAAAATGTATGCGATTCGATTTCTTTTCTCCTCGATAGTCCCAATGAAGACAAATCGGAGATGAACAATTTTTTATTCATGATTAATATTCGAGAATAAGATTGTTCATCGACGATTTACAAAATATATTTCAATATTCGTGTAAAGTTCGATTTCACAGCGATGTATGATAATTCTAATTATCATTAATCAGACATCGTATACGTGTGTATAAAAATATCTTTCTTATTTCGTAATTGCCAATCGTTTGAAAATGGAAATAATCGAAGGCCATAGCTAACGAACAAAAGCCAATTTTATTTTCATTGATCAATTGTTTTTCCGTATATCTATACATTGATAAATGAAAAAAACAGTACACGACGACCTATCGTAGAATCATCTCGAAGCGATAATTTTCACAAAAGTAAGATTTACAATTTTATTTTAAAATTGATCAAAGAAATTATATTCTATATATCGTTCAAATAATTATAATAGAAAATTCGAATTTTGCTTACGAGTAACGAAATTGGTCTGTTTAACGTCTATGACCTCGATGAAAATTTCTCTCCAGAAAGAAAACAACAAAAATAAGAAACAAGGCTAGAATCGGTGTCGATTTCTCGTCCTCGCAGTTTGAATGACAATTACTTTAGACGTCTGTTGGGACACCAAGTTGTACGCGTATCATTCACTAACAGTACGGTGAGTGCGTTTTAACAAATGATTTTTCTCTCGTAAGCCCGAGGGAGGGAGAGAGAGAGAGAGAGAGAGAGACGGAGAAAAAAAGAGATTCGACACGATACGCTTTTTTATCCCGTTATTAAATGCAATGACGATCGATTATACGTTGCATCGTGACTTTGACAAACGAGGGTGAAAAGTAATTTATCAAGTAATTTACTTTTTCGCCCGAAGGCGCGAAAGACTCTTTCGTCGCGTGAGTGAATTTTAACAAAACAAAAGTACACAAGTCGCCGACGGTCACAATTTATCCCCGTTTTTTTTTTTTTTACACTGTACATACACAGATGACGGAGAGAAAAAAAATGTTATTCGTCCGACGTATATAATCGTCGACGTTGATTACGAGAGTGAGCGCGAACGCGTAATCGCCACACAAAGCCATAATTGAAAATTGCATAAGAGACGAGAAACGACGACGTGCGGAAAATACGGAGAAAAAAAAAACTTCGTCATAAAATTTCGTATTTTTCTCTCTCGCTCTCTGGTCTCGGTATTTTCTTAATGATAAGATAAATTTCGAACCAGTGAGATCGAGACTCGTATTTTTCAGATTGAAGGATATTACGGAATTAAGATGGTAACGTACGGACGAAAATTCAAGAGAAAACAAAAAAAAAAAAAGAATGACGACTATACACGCTGCTAGATTTCAATAGTCGGGTGACGGAATCCGGCTCGACCACGTGATCAGCTGTTTCCGGTGACAGAGACAAAGCGACGTACTTTACTTCACGTGTAAAGAGAACTAAGAATATCCAGAAGTTCCTGAAGCGTTCGTTATTCTCCGTTACGCGGAAACAGCTCATCTATTTTACCCGTACACGTTTTGTTTTGTTCGTCGCTGTCATGGCACTAATTACCACGGCGTTTCGAATCCTACTAGCGTATATTGGCAAACTTGTTTTACAGTCGACGATTATGAACGGATAACAACGACGATTATAAACTTGTCGATAAAAATTAATGATATCGCTGTCGCTTAAGTCTCGTAGACACGCGTTACACGTTTTTTTTTCCCTAATTTTTGGCGAAACTGCGATCCAGAGATTTTCCACATTTTTTTCCCCTTCTGCTCAAAATTCACGGGGGTCAACGCCGAGCGATTGTTTTTTTCCTTATATTCATTGAATTCTTAGCGGAGTTAAGTTTCTGGGGGTTTTTGCGAATAATCTCCATATGCGACGAAAATACAAGACAATTTATGAGAAAAATAATCTCGCGTAATTATACAATGATAACTTGTGCTTAACGTTTATGATGCAGTAGTATTACTATATAACAAGTTACAAAAACGCTTGTTCCATGGATCGACGCTCGAGCGATAAACATCCAAAACTATTATTCATCAAATTTCATTCATCGATTCATCAAATTGAAATTAACAATTTCCTTGGACTCGAGCAAATCTTTGCACTTTAATCGAACGAAATTTATTAAATCCCGAGACAAAAATTCGTCGTTTGGAATATTTCCTTTTATAATATAAATATATCGTTGTTCTTTTCTTTTTTCCAGGCTACACTCAACGGAAATATCTACGATGGAAGAAAAAAACTATATAAATATATATATAACATCCCGCATTCGAGTGTACCGACATAAAACGCTTATCGGTAAGTTTGTTGTTGTGTGTGTGTGTCTGTATGTGTGAATTTTCTTCTTCTCTCGTTTGATTACACAAGCTGCGTAAAATTTTGTATCGATGATTTCAGAATGAAAAGGAAAAACGAGAACATAGCATTCGGAACAATCGTCCACGATCGATATTTTCATTCGACTCTCTCTCTCTCTCTCTCGCTCGGTGTTACAATTTTTGTACGATGTCGAATTTGTCTTTGAAGCCCATGGATTCTTTTTTCGGATCGTACTTCTTGCGCGCGGCTAGTCTCGCCCGAAGTTCCTTCGCGCTCATTTTCAAATTCAGACCCTTTTGATTCGGATTTTCATTGAGATTTCCATTTCCCTGATGCTGCGATTCGTCGTTGTTCTCGTTTACGTGAGTATCGTTGTTTATCTCGGTTATCTCGTGGCCGCTATTATTACTACTGCCACGTCCGTTCTCTCGTGTCGTTTCGTCGCTCGAGCTCGTTTCGTCGTTCGTAGGTGTCGCTGTTGCAGCTGCTGTACTGCCGCTGTTCGACGACGTGTCGTTCGATCCAATCGACTTGTGTGTATTCTGAAACACGGTGGAACAGAAAAAATAAACCTTCGTTACTATTTACAACACGCTATGCGCTTAAGAAAAAAAAATTCACACGTATACAGGCAGTTTTACGATAAATACATAGAAAACCTTTCGCAACTATTAAATACGCTCCACAATTTTTTATACAAAACTATCGCTACGAGAGCAATTTCATGATTTATTTCAAATTTTTTGAACTCTGCGTATACGAGATAGATTTTTTTAATACAAGGAAAAATTAGGGCGTTGCTCTTCGAGGAATGCTTCTCGATGAAAATCGGTATGAAAATTCGTATCGATAATCGATGGAACGCCCCGTATATACGTGTTACAGAATTTATTCGTAGTTGCAACGAAAGGTGTGCGTTCGATACGATTCTCTTGGTGGGGGATAAAGTGAACGCTCGTGACGAGCATGTAAAGATATTATCGTCGCTGGACAATTCGCGTGGTATTACCAGATAGTACATCATAGTTCCGAGACGCGCAGGAGGCCAACTCGCGCACTTACGAGGCGAAGAAAAAAATAGCTGAACGAAGCCTCGTCAAGGTGTCGATAAGACACGACGATAGATCGACCACAATAGCATTGATGGAATGTCGTTCGTTATCTTTGCAGATCAACTGGGACCCGATGTCCCAGTTATTAAACTTTTCAAGATTATTGTTACGCCGGTAAAAATAGTCTTAAAAAATTTTCAACGAATAATTGCAATAATTCGTTCCACGTGGCGCTTTCTTTTTTACACGAGAGATAATAACGTCAACGATACGATAACCAACCCCTCGAGTCTGATTTTGAACCAGGATGATAATGATGAATAAACAAAATACTTGGTTCTTCTTTTTTTCTTTTAAAAATTACATTCGTTTCAGCCAAGGACGAAATTGTACATTTTCCTTTTGGCCACTTCGCTGCACCGTCACAATTATATCAGCGTGTCTTGCACTATCTTCGATCTAGTCTCGTAATGAAAAAAGTTTCCCCAGTCTCGTTGGACGAGGAAAAAAAATGCAATTTATGCAAATGGAGATATTAACGAGTTTCGCTCATAGTCGTGAGTAACGATGCGAATAGACGCTAATTTTACTAATTTTATTTTTCTCTCGGGTTTAAAAGAAGAAGAAAAATCGTTTCAACCATTCTCAGTCACGTAACGAAAAGAATTTAACCAGTAATCCATTACTTTTCCGATAATTATAAATATCCATAAAATGCCAAATAATTCCGTTCTATATAAACTTCTTCAAATGGCGAAGAAAAAATAGTACATCACCTTGATAAAAGAGGATATCTGCGTGTATTACAGAGAAATAGAAGAGGAGTGCAAAAATAGTAGGAGAGAGAAGAAAGAAAGCATTGGCAGAGCGGATTAGATTAAATGTAGGAATTAAGAATTAAGGCGGAACTTTGTAGAAAACTTGATGTAAGTTATACAAATAAAACTGGCTACTACTACTACTACTAGTACATCACCTTGAAAGATTCAAATTTCTTATCTCCCAAATGTGAAGTATGTTTCACATTTTCGACGTTGGACAGAAAATAGTTTGTCAGTCGATGTCGAGCGAGTACGACATAATCAATAATCATCGAGAGCCGATAATATGTTCGATATAGACGTTATCGATCTCGTCATCGCTTGAATCTCGTTCGTTATCGGAAAGTGTACGGGAGAGAGAAAGATTTCTCTCTCTTTCTCTCTCCCGTACACGTTACATACAAAGAGCGACCATGGCACAGAGAGGAACCAGTAGCCGACAGGAGAGAGAGAGAGAGAGTTGAGCAACGAGACGAGCCAGGTAATGGAACGACTGGGACCGTTCGGCTTCTCGTCGTCGTCGTCGTCGTGGTCGTCGTCGTCGTCGTCGTCGAAGAAGAAGAGTCCGTCGTCCGCGTGACCCACATGGGGTTGGAGAACGGGACGAGGGAACGAGAGAGATGCGTGTCGCGTACCAAGGTCGATCGTGCCTTGCGAGTCCGCCACTTTTTTTTCATGTTCCACTCAATACCGTATCCCCTCGGTACTCTCCACTCTTCCACACGAACGATTCCTCTTCTACGAGAATAACCGATCGTTCCTCGACAAGCTTTTCACCGAAGGAATGCCATTCTTTATCGAGATTTCACTCCATCCTCTCTTTTTTTTCCCTCGCTCATCAGCGATGACGATATTGAGTAACTTATGCTTCTAATAAAATGCTGGATAACGTCATAGCTTAGAGACGAAGGGAGAAAAAGTTTCTTAACATTCGAGAAACTTGAAGAGAATTCTAAGAATTTTTTTAATTATCCAATCTGGAATTAAACCAAGGAAGAAATTCTCGAGTGTTTCATGAGTCAGGGCATAGTCTTATTTTTAACGAGATTGAATCTTTCAGTACAATTAGAATTACTTTTAAATTTTTGCGTCCTGTCGTAAATGAATTCATCGAAACGAGTGGTGTTGGCTTAGGCAAAGTCAAACTGTAACTATACATGATACACGATGCGAGTCTCGAAGAAGAAGAAGCACGTTCGTTTGGCACGGATTAGTATCGAGACTTTGACTCGACGATTCGGATCAATTGGTCATTGACCATCGAGACCTCCGAACGAGAATGAAACAATTACCATTGTAACGTTATAAAAGAAAAGCTACTGGTATTCGGGTCAGGCTGTACGATGACCTTTCACTGGATCAATGAACCAAAGTCAACGTGCGGTAAGACAGGTGTCCAAGCTGCAGTTTTTGTTACATACATCAGTCTCTGGGTATATATATATATATATATAATTTTATTATCAAACGTTTCAAGAATTTATCATCCGGTTTTTCCAATTTTAATAGTAATTACCATTTTGAATATTTAATTCCACAGGATCCAGCTCGTTCCACGTATCATGGGGTTAAGCCGCCTTGACAATTTTTTCAAGATAATCTTCAAACACGATTTTGAAGATTACGAGTCGCGATGCCAAAGAAGTTGAAAAACTCGAGTCTACATAATAATACGCGTGTGTCGAGAGAAACCGGCCATTGGAGCATGTGCGTCTCCTGATGCAGTGGCTGCTGATGTGAAAACCGGTTCCCTTCTTCGCTATATATCCAGCGTTGGCAGCACACGAAACCTGCGTTTTGTCGTGTAACCCTTTGAAAAGCACGTGGCCGAAAAAAAATCTCATAGTTCAATAACGTGAATTATTCGCGAACAATCGATTTAAGATTATCGATGGACCGATCGAAATAGTTTGAAATAAATCTCTCCACAGACTTTGGAATTATAATTAACGATTATATTCTCGCTAGAACATAAAATAAGGCTATATATACTTTTCCGATGGAAGATTCGCTTAACGAGATGAACCGTAGGAAGGTGAAAACGCGAGATATCGAATTTGATATGTAAAGGTAACAAATGTTGATCAATTAACGTTTTAAATTTCAATTACTTTCAATAGACAATCTCGTCCCACGGGTGTGAAAAAATAGCGAGAAATTAGAGAGAAAGTGATTCGCTCAGCGAGTCGAAGAGTGGGTCGCCAAGGCGTATAACGGCATCGCTCTCGGGAGAGTCTTCGCTTCCTCTCAGTACGATATACGGATTATTTATAACCAGATCGTCGTTTCTCCATTCTACTATGAATCTCAAAATTCGGAAGATCTGTTTCCCTGGTCTGCCATTGAGATACTCCGACGATCGAGTCCCCGATCGATTATCCGGATGAATATATCTAGCTCGAATGGAGAACGAGACGAGACAATCGTTCCTTGCTTCGTCACAAACAGGACGTTATCGTCAATATTACGGAATATGCTCCACTCGATCATCGTCAGGATGCGATAAGCACCGGCGTGTTTACACACGTATAAAACAAAATATTATCCACGATCGACTCGATCGAGTAACAAACATCGTGACCCAGTTTTCACCTGCAAATTTATACGGATATTTCCAATTTATCAATTTTAATCCGGTCTAACTTTAACGACTGGAATAACAGTTGCATGCATACGCGGTAGAGTTTTGCGTTGTACATGCAGGATTCTTGTGTACGCGGGATATGTACCTGCACGTATCCCACGTACTATTTTACGTAAGGCTACGGAAGTCGCGAGGCGGTGGACGTTTCAGAAATTACGTCGCAATCTATATATCGCTCTCTCTCTCTCTTGGGCTCACGTTCTCGCTATCTAACTTGGCTGTAGTATCCCGATGTATAAAAGTATAGGCCAAAAGAGCCTCTCAGCTCGTTACTCGTTCGTCAGGATCACCGGTCGACGAGAGGCGAACCTCTCGCGTGGCGTGAGCGCCACTGCCTCGCGGATTTTATATTATTCTGGGAAATAAAGCTGCTCTCGGTAGCGTGAAACAACTTCCGATCGGTCCGAACGTATTCCGAAGGACGCGGCTCGTCCGGTCTCTCGCATTTACTTTTCATACAACGCGAATGGATAAAATCCATTCGATTTTCTACACACCGACGCATCGATGAAACACAACGCAGCTTTATTTTTATTGTTTTCATACAGAGATCGTTAGGGATATCGCGTTAATTGAATTAATTCAATCGACCCTGTGACTTATTATTACGTTGATTTTGAAAAGTACAATTGGTTCAACCGATCGGATGGACAAGGTGTTAATATTCGTTTCAATCGAATCAGACTGATGTTTCATTGAGATAAAATCAATTTAATCAGAAGATCGATTACTTTGAATCAAACTAATTTTATTCCGTTTCGAATCAATTTCTGTCTGATAAAATTGTTTAAAAACAATTCTTTTCTGGTGATTTACACGGACGAAAAATCTTCCGGCATTTGCCCCTTTCGTCGAGAAATTTTTGTATAGCAAAATCAAAGCCTCGATACGTCTGGGTGAAAGATATTGGCCGGATTAGATTAGATAAGCCGAGCGTTAACGACAACTCAAACATAAATTCGACTAAAAAAAAAACAAAATTCTATTTATTTAAAAATCCAGTTTAAAAATTATTTGATATATTTTTCACCACGTCCGGTTTAATTCAACGAGTACGTCGAATATCAGGAATTAATTATATTCCTCTCAAACTCGAATAATTCTTTTAATTAAAACGTAACAATTTGGTCGATCGAGAAGGAAAAAAAACTATCGGAGTAAACGTATTCGTGCGTTTGCACTTTTATTGCTGCGATTAGTTCCAACTTGTCTACCGGCGGTATCGCCTCCGGGACGTTTCGTCTCAATCTCAAACGCACTTTCGCATATGTAACACTCGCGTAATTGCGAGATGTTCTCTCGCGATGCAACTCGAGGACTTTCGCGGCTTTGCGTTAGAGCAAAAAGAAGAAAAAAATATATCCATGCTGGTTTGTGTGTCGCGCGTATGGGAAAATCTTCGGGCACGTAAGAACGCGTTTGGTTCGCAACGGAGATTCGAACAATCGGGGCCGGCGCGATAAGACCCTCTCCCTCTTTGTTTCTTTTTTTTTCCTCTTCTGTTTTCTCTCCGTCTCTCGTTCTCCGTGAGTTTATCACGAACAATGCGATTTGAAAAACTAAAGCTCCCTATTTTTCAACCACGTTTCATTTTTTACTTCATCGATCGATTCTTACCGCGCATATTCAAGTTTGATCGAAGATTAATTTAAATCTTCGACACGTGATATTTTTCAAGAAAATCTATTATTATCGATTAAATCCAATCGATTGTCCCAACAATTAATCTTGTCAGGAAGTTTTCAAGGTCCTCTCGTTCATCACGGACAATTTAATATCGACGCAATTTTCTTTTTATTTTTAATTCAGCGACAAAATTAATTAGCAATTCTTTTTCTAAATTCAAGGCGCGAATCTTCCTAGCAAAATATATTTTCTCCGTGTATCGTCGAGCTGGAACGATTTCGGGTTTGCTAAAGCTCGATGAAACAATTTGTTTTCTACAACGTATCTTGGAGTAATTGTCGAATCCACCGGAGGATACGAGTAACGTTGTTAAATATACTCGAGATAATTCTCATATTGTCGAGCATGCTCTTCTCCTCCCTTCTTTCTTCCCAACGGGAACGGTGATTATTCTGATTTGTCTTTTTTTTTTAAACGTGCTCGATTTGCTTTATAACGCGTATACGTAAATGTGTGTATTTTACGGTCCCGGGTAGTAATAAAATACGATCCTTACGTATTAGTTTCGTTGTCGTGTGTTTACACGGGTGAAATATATCTCTTGGGTACCTTAGGCGCCATGATTGTGTGTACTTTTGCCACCACACGAAATACCCTCGTGTACAATCGCCGACGCACACAGACTCGCGTTATCTTGGCTCGTATATTTTTTTTCTCCTTTTTTTCCCCTCTTTTTCACTTTCACGTGGGTTGCACTAACCGTTGGAATTCCATGGTCTCGAGACAGAGAATAATTAAATCGTTGTTACGTATGAATCCAAATTTGTCATGAAACAAAGAAAAATTAAAGTTTCTGGACCCTTTTGGGCAATGAAAGAAAAATTCAGCCTCGACGTAGGAGAAGAATTAATCGTTTGTATCCGCGATAAGAAAAAGGATCGAATAATTTGAAGTATCTTGACGAATTTTCAGATTGGGAGGAATCGCGTTCGACCGAATTTTGATTCGAATCGAAAATAACGAATGTACAAATTTAATTGATAATTCAGCGCGTCCGCAACTTTCGTCTACGGTCCTAAATTTGTTCGGTTAATCCGGTCGTCGCCACAACGGCGCCACGAAACGATCCGATCTCGTTATAGTTTTCGCTCGCTACCTTCTTCTTCTTCTTTTTCTTCTTCTTCTTCATTTTTTTCTTCATCTTTTCACGACAGTCATTATCGTCGCGTAGTCATTGTCGGCGTCACGACATGAACAAACACAGATGTTCGGCGGCAAGGCTTTTTAGCCATGCGTAATCGTATTTCGTCGAAATTGTTCCATCGTCGAGTAAAAAATCGCGTCTGCGAAAGAAAAGAAAAAAATCGCTTCAACGATCCCAGGACAAAGTTCGTACGACGGGTAATCGTCAGTTTTATTTGCGATGCGCTCGTTCGACCAAATTCGAAAGAAATAAGAATTTGCTCGAAACGTTCGTAACGAAAAAAGACATTTTTTTCTTGCATATTTTTCGTCGAGATAAATACGCCCGTACGTAGAGAATTTTGCTAGATTATTCGTCGTCCCGGATGCGAATTGTTCGCCGTACCAAGAAACGAGCGAATGACTTGGTTCTGAAAATATTTTTCCTCGATTACAAGGAATATTCGTTTGGCGACGCGAGAGCCTCTTTCTCTCTCTCTCTCTGGTCGGGCAGCTGGGCAAAAGTGTTTCCTAGCCACGTTTTATCCGAGTGAATTCTTGGGAGTCTACACGGTGAGAGCGACAGGTCGCGCTTTACGCATGAACGGTTTATCGTTTCCTTCTCTAAAACCAACGCGGAGCAACAATCGTTTATAACCCATTCCTCGTTATCAATTTCTCTATCTCGTATTATAAAACTCTCTTGAGCATGAAATACTTCATCTCGTTATGTTACAACCATTTCTTATTCTTTTATTTTTTCGTCAATTCACGATTTTGCCGAATTTCATTGTTGCTGGACCAATCTAAGGAAAAATCGAATTCTCGAGAGAATCGTCTTGTAATTTGCGACGTTGAGATACGACCTTGACCGTTTCGACCACAAGCTCCGGTTGAATTATGTCGAAACCCGCGAGGCTCTATTTTATAGTCGTCGTTGTACAACGAGACGCGAAAGCACGTGGGTTCGTAAGATCCGATGGAAAACCGGTCGTCGCATCTTCGCGCTTTATTCTCATCTCGATCGTGTACTCGTCGCGTCTAGCTCACCGCCGGAAACGCATCGATTTATCTTTCCTGTTACGTACTATGGTATTCAGTCGCTGCAGGGTACGCGTCTTATCGCGACGGTTTGAGTTCATTGATAACGAGGTGATAATATCGTAGATGCGTCTCTCGTACAATTTTTCTTTCAATCGTTGGAGTGTCGTTCGCGATGCTAGACTCTCGAATAGCCATATCGTAGTTCCAATTAGTCACGGTCGACTCACAATCGATACGTGATTATTCGCTCTTGGCTCGATTTTCAAATACGTGCAAATTCGCAATTTTCTATTATTTTTTCGTTTTCTTTCCAAGCGTTTCCTCACGACTCTCGACTGTGCAAATCTCTCACCTGTTTGGCCTGGTCGAGAGAGAGATGGAAAAAGGTGTAAATTGATACGTGTACGTTGCTTCCTTATAATTTTCCACATGCACGAAGTTTCCACCGTTAGAAAATTTTCACTTTCCTAACCGTGGAATTTTTATGAAAGTGAAGATTTATGATGAAACGATGCTCGAGTTTTCATATCCTTCTTTTGTTTTTTACTTTTTTTCGTTAACGCAGGACAAGTTTACTAGTTTACTGGGGAGACCTTGAGCTTGAAAAACTAAAGTTTACAGTTTGCAAGTGCGTCTGTAGTGTTTTCTTGCCGACACACGTTTTTGGTGATTAAAACATCGAAGAGGATGAGTTCGATTGGGCAAAGAGAGATCGCAACAAATGCTTTTGAGATAGGGAAAAAAATACGTTTCGCAACCAGCCTGATCTTTATTGCGACCGAACGAACCGTAACCGAAAGGAATGCGTTCGTTATCCGTACCTTACGTCCGATAGAATTTAAAACCCAACGGTGCGGCTACGAGCCTGCAGCATTGCATAATATCGAATAATCATTGAAATAATTATTCAATATCGTTTTATCCCTCTGTACGAAGCGTTTGTATGGATACGACGCGTTTAGTATCAATTCCAAATGCATCTAAGACATAACGTTGCTTAATAGAAACGTTATCTCTCGTCAAGACCTTAAAACAGTTTCTCGCGCTAAAACCTTGGCGTTTCAGAGCAATTCCACACAAAGCCGATGCTAAAAGTGTAGTAAAAATGCTCGTCGATTGGTACACGTTGGAATGCGATTCGGTCGAAGAAGTCGTTACTAACGTACAGACAATTTTCCTAGGAAGTTTGGACCGTGAGTCGATACGCCATTTTTTTTAAAAAACCTCTTCAAACATATTTTCTTCGTCGATCTCTCGGTTTGTTTGTTTAGCGAGCGATAATCAGGCTTCTTTGAGAAAATGCAGAAAAAATAGTGAGTCAACGATGAGTCATCGAGTCTCTCGTGATCGGTTTGTTAAGCAATAATCAGCGACGCTCCAAAATTCCTCTCTCGTCGGATGGGCCAAGGATCGCACGCGGAGACTTACACGGAGACGCTCGTTGCGTGGTCTATGCACACGCAGTGTGCACGAGCGGCTTTAAGCGTAATTTTTCTTTTTTTTTTTCTTTTTTGTTTGTTTATTCCTCGGGTTGGAGAAAATTAAACGTGGACGATGATTCATCGAGTGGATTGCACGATCGCGACCTCGGTTATGCCGCAATCACTTTATTGTGTGACGTATCTCTCTCTCTCTCTCTCTTTCTCTCCAAATACAAATTTTCATTACTATTCGCGCAATGAAACTTGTTTATTACTTTCTTCTCTGAACTCTCTCTCTCTCTCTCTCTCTTTCGATCGAATGCTCTTTTACCTCGAAGCGCGGTTAAAGTATAATGAATTTTAATCGATTGAACAATTTCTCGTAATCCTCCAAAATCAAAGACAAATACCTGAAAAATATGAAAATAGTTTAATTCCCTACGCACTGTTATCTCCGTGAAATTTACCTACAATTCTATTTTTTAACTCGCATAATTTTACCGACATTGGAATGAAAATCTCGTTAGATCGATTCCATAATTTATTATCGTTCCATTTACTGCGCACTGGCCCGATAATTACAGGCAATTATACGATTCATTCTCTCTCTCTCTCTATCTCGTTGCTTTCGATAATTCATCCAAGATTAAAGTAACGTAGCGTTTAATATATATTTAAAATAAGGTATAAAATAGAGAAAATAATAATCTCACATCGTCGATGGAACTGATGCTGCCGTCCGATCTAGCCTCGTGTTCGACAGTCGCTGGATTCCTCTCCGGTGTCTTGATCACCTTGACGTTCGTCATCGTACCCCTGATTATAACGTTGTTGGCCTTGAAATAATCGTCAGCCTCCTGATCGACAACGAGAAGTTTCGTCTCGTTTGGAAATGCCTTTATACGATCGACCACCTGTTTGTGCGTCTCGTTCGCTATGTTTATCTCGTTAACTTCGATAATACGATCACCCTGACGCAAACCGGCCGCTTGACTCGGCGAACCATCGTCAACTTTGCCGATGAACTGACCGGTCTTGCCACGTTCGGCGTGGAGATTAAAACCGTAACCGTCGAAATCGTCCCACTTGACGATGTGGCACATACGAGCGTAGGCCACCTTATCGCCCTTCAATAACGACATTATCGCGAAATCCTTGCGCGGTAACTGTTGTCGGGTTTAAAAGAGTTACTTCAAAAAAATTCCACGAGCAACGAAATTTGCCGAAGCAATTTTTCGTTACTTTCAAATCGATACGAGAAAAAACACCGATGAAACGAATTTCGATGATATCACACACACGATTCTTTTATTTTATTATCGACGAACGAAGGAACTTTGCTAACGTAGCAAGTTAAATGTTTACAGCATTATTGAAAACGCGAACGATAACACATCGATGAATACGAGAGAAGAGTATAGTTTGTTACTACGCTTTTTTTTCCTCTTTTCTCTTATGCGTGTTGTGTACGATAGAGAAGAGGCTGCTGTTTCGACTGCTGCTGCTACTCACGCGCGCGCACGGCTCGCGATCGAACCGACAATTCGACGACCGAGCTCGCTCGATTCCACCGATCGCACACCGCACACCAGTCTGTTCGGCTACAAGCGAGAAACGGCAAGGGAGGCATGCGCAGCAAACGACCAAGTTAACGTGGTGTACGCGCCGTCGCGAGTGTTACCGGCTTGTAATATATAACCCCCGTGTATACCCACGAGACTGCTTCAGGTATTTTTTACCCGTATGAAAACACCCGTAAGATTGCCACTACTCTTCGGCCTAGCCAGCTGTCTCCAACTCCCACTTTTTCGTCTATCTTTATCACGTTATCTCTCTCTCTCTCGCTCTCGCTTCCTTCGTCTATTATTTCTATAAATCGTTCTTTTCTTTTCGCAAATTTCACGATAAGATTTACGCGAATACTCTTATAACCGAGATATCTTTGATTTTTGCTGGCATGTGGTCAATGACTCTCAGACATTCACCTGATTCTCACTTTCTCCGTCGACATGTCGCGCGAGGTGCTGCAGCGTAACACACTTCGTTCTCCGGAATCTTCCGAACAAGTAATGCGCACGCGCGTATAAGCGCACGCGAATCTTCGAACCGTGTAATCAAAATTCGGTGCGTATCTCAAGGTCACCGGCACTAGGGAAACTATCGGCACAGTTTCAAAAGTTCGTGCAAATTATGTAGACGGATCTGGTGTCGCGACGACGCAAGTCTCGATCGCGATATCGCGAGAGAATTCGTTAAATATAGAAACGAGAAACGCTTCCTAACGCGAATTAACTCGCGGCGATATATCCATGTGTGAGGCACTACCGTTGACGTGTAAACTGTCGTTGTGACGAGGATGTAGGAGTAAAACTAACGCAACATACACATACATCTGTAGACGATCGCAAACACCTGTTGCATACTGTATGCGCGGGGAGCGCGCTTTCCACGACAGTGGCGACGTCAAGTGTCAGGTGTGCCAAGCTTATCACGCTCGACTGTATGACCGACCGAATCATCGGTCGATCATTACGGTCGCCAGACTTTATGCGTTTACCCAACAGATGGAGCCACTAATCGATCGATCTAACAGTTTCACCCCTCATCCTTTAATTAAGGAATTATAATTAATCTGTTTTCCTCCATTAAATTAACTTTTGTTTACCTTTCGTCGCTTCGAAAAACTGATGCGTCGGAATGGTCAGCTGTATACGCTGAATGTTAGATCGCGTAGTCGAGTAAACAAATATACACGACGAGTTACATTATATTATGATGCAACTGGCACTGTTGGCATAACAATGAGAGCAAAGCCAACAGGTGGGAGCGCGCGCGTAATGTGTGCGATCAAAAGCAGCCGGACACACGGCGAGGAAAATTAGGACGTAAGCTCGTTCTGCACAATAATATATTATTATCGATCCGTCAAAATGATACAAGCGCAGAATGGTAGTTCAAATTTTTCAATGAAAATGACTATTCGGAATGCTCAACCGTTGAATTTACATACAAAAGCTGGATTAGTCCGGTTTTGTGAATATATTCTTGGTCTAGGTATATAGAGTATGTTCCAATTTAACTCATTCCGCATCGAGTCGTAAATCACGTTCTTGCATTAGTCGAAAATTCCCCGCGCCTCCTTCGCGACTATTACGGCATAAAGCGAAAATATATTACGATGCACACCGACAATTGTAGCAATTCACGTGAGCGCATGAAGCAACCAACTCTTTTATAATTACTATAATGTTCAATAATCGTCATTTTTCTTTCTCTCTCCTACGCATCCGTTTCGAATTATTCTCACATGACTACACGTTTCACGTGGTGCTGCACTCTGTGAGTGAAGTACGCGAATCGTTATTAATGCTGTTAGACTAAATTTTCCTTTCTTGCCTACTCTTATTTTCATAAATTTCCTCGGATTTCCTTTCATTTGTTTTTATTTTTTAATCGATTATTTATTATTTGATCGAGCTAGAAAGCAATGGACTCGGTAACTTCTTAGTCGAATAATGTATTTTCACGGTGTGTTCGTTTATTTGTTAGAATGATTCGTCTTCCTCAATGACTCATACGAATGTTACGCCCGAAAGACGAAGTGTTTACTTCAGCACCGCCTAAGGTGTCGTTCGTTCGTAAACGCGTGTATAGCAAATTTTGCTATAAAATTAGACATTTAAATCATTATTATGGGAGTGTCGGTGAGGCACACCCACAATTTTGTTTCGGTAATCAAGAATGCATTTGCAAATTTGCTTAAAACACATTGTGCATGTTTTAAACAAATCGTTAAACAACAAAGACCTTCTGCGTCCTTATATCGCATTCACACGTTGTGAACGTGGCTTTAGCATTGTAGCACTGTGACGCTATGAAAGGATGCGAGTCCAAATATGCTGTCCGCAGCCTGCATCGTCTCGCAGATGTTCAAACCGTTATGATTCCTGCGAGATTGAAGCGATTTGGCAGGTCCGTACGAACCGAGCAATCCTTTTGAGTTACTACGGTAAAGTGAAAAAAATACGAGTTACGAATGTAAAAAAAAATTATCCCGCCATTGCCGATGAACGGGGGGAAATTAATAAGAAGCCGCCCCTACAATATACATACGTATATATATATATATATGCGATGCATGTACACGCGCATGCGCACTACGTTTGCGTAGAATTCTAACTTCTTTTCTATTCAACGAGATAACGAACAAAATACTCATAGCTGATTCATCAGGCATGACAATGACAATCGGTGGTTATCAACAAGCATGAGAATAACCTATTGTTGGCTCATGTGTAGTAGACACGATTTTGTATACCCTTTTGGAAATATTACGTTATCCGGCAATAAGGGTTCGCGGATTAAACATACATGCATAGGTAGACGCTAATGAACAATGCCATAACCTTAAAAAACATTGTTTATTTGTTATATATTCGCTATCACAGCTGCCGTATAGCTGCGTGTCGATGTATATGGTAATAATTTTAAACATGATGTCATTTTATTGTGTCTGTAGCATTTTTTAAAGAAAATTTAATTTACAAAAAGTCAGTTTTTTCCGCATCATTGCCAATGTCTGTGACACAAATATTTCGTCTCCAGTCCTCAAGTGTTAAAAACTTGCAATTATTTTGAATCCGTCACGGTTTACATCAATTTAAAGAATTTAATATAAAGTAGATACCCGGGGCCTCTTATCGCATTAGTACGTCCTTGGATCACAAATTCTCCCGGTGGAGTGACGCGCGTGCGCGCTTGACGCGCGCATACGTAGTCAAGGGAGCAGCTACCAGTTCACAGGTACGCACTGGCGCACTAACACATCGGCTATGTAACGTGCAACACGATGCTGTTCAAGGTAGAAAACCAGCAACAGCGATGCTACAGAAGCAAGACGACCGTTGTGCGATAGTTGTACGCGATCCATCGAAGCTAACGGTGCGCCTCAATCTTATTACATGACAGACATTGCGAATCGTGTTATTTTTGTTTTGTTTTACCTCTCTCGTCGTTCCCGTGCCCTCGCCGCTCCTTCGGAACGTCAAAAACCCTCCAGATAAAACGGCGGATGGCAAAAAAAACATGTGCCAGGACTATAAATATTGAAAGAAGTGCGCGAGTGTTATACCAATGCCCATCGATCGCCGATCGCCGCGACCACCTGATATACATATATATGCACACAGGATATTATATCCGGAAATCGTTCGGAACTAGATTCACTTTGTGTCATTGAAATTTTATAATTTCCGTTTACGCATTCTTAAATTCTCACAAAAAGAAAACAAAACACCGTTACGAATGTACAAAATATCTACGTCATCGATGAATCTCTGACGCGGAATTTCAAACTGTGGGAGAGAACAGCCAAGTGGGCGCAAATATGTGGAGCCCAACGCACGTTCAAGTGACAGGTAAATTTAATCTCTTATTTTTTTTTTTTCGTGATACAAATCTATGATTATAATCGTACATACTTTTCATTCGCACAATAGTGAAAAATAAATTATATCCTAGTATCGAAATATTATCGATAAGAAATTTCGGCGCGTAGTCTCGTATTAGTGTGTGTTTAAGTGCGAAACATCACGACAAGCTGTTTTATAAAATTGCCCGAGAGAGTAGCGATATATATGTGGGTAGGTAGGTCAGGTGAGTCAATGTACCGTAAGCCTCATAAGCGTTTCTCGTATACACATACGAGGAACATTGGATCGATGGACTAGTGAACGGATCGAAAACCGGTCGATTAAATAATTCACAAATATCGCAAATAGGTATTAACGAAATTTAAACTAACCTTCTTAATTCGCGAAAAGCTTCGTATTTATCATTAATTCGATAACTACCGTCATAATACACGAAATAAAGCAAATTTTTATTTTCCCTCCATATTTAAAGATATCGAGTTCTTTGCCAGTGTAAAAACAAATAAACGATAGATCTCTATTATATACCTATATGTTAGTGCATTTATAGGGCAGGCCGAATCCTTTCAACGGTTTGCTAATAATAGAAAAGAAACACGAGAGTAGTATAGCCGACATTCTAGGGTTACCTACTCTAGCTACGATAATATAAAGCCAACACGAGGTCCAGTTTGTCGAGTTTCGTACCGACGTTGTTGTCGTGGATGACGAACGAACCTTTTTCTTCAACACGACGTTCTAACCGTACACACCGTGTGTGCGTCGTGCCATCATCGTTCTATCAAACGTACGACAGTCTTAGTACAGTCGATGCTAAAAGATTACTTTAGACACTGAGGAACGTAAGAAGAGGAACGAAAACCGTCGCATATACGTTTCTCTCTACCCACGTTCGTTTTCAGCCGACTCCACGCTTGTTACGAGAACCCACCGACAATTCGCAAGTGTCCCATCAACGTCACGGACTACGCCTCCGACGTATTGTTCCCTTTTACGCTCTTTCGCATACTACGAGGCTATTGTCAATTCTTTTTTTTTTACCGACACGTGCAGAATGTCTTGTTGTCACGAATAAATGAAAAAAAACTTCACCTCTACATCCTAGAATATCGTAAATTTAAAAAAAAAACAAAATGGGTCGATAATGTCGTAAAGCAAGATTGGCTACGATTCGATCGATGGAAAATTATCGCAAGTTCTTTTAACATTTATTTTATATTCGCAAGAATATAATTTAATAGCGTTCCGGGTGAAAACTATAAATTCTTTGCGCGAGGCTCGTATCGACGCCGTAGGAAATTAGACCGAGAATTTCCCCTTTTCAAAACGACTTTCGAGATGCGATTTACAAACCCAACGACTTCTCTCGTCCTTTTTATTTCATTGCCGAGTGTCGTCGACGTTCGCAAACCGGCACATCGGTGCATGGATCTTGCGGATGGATGTAACATGCGAGATGAGGCTGTACGCGTCGAGATTGGAGACACGTAAACATTCACTAGGACGCTTGCGGTCTCTCAAGCTCGAGAGAGCACGACGAGTTACATTCTCGACGAGTTTACGAATATAGAGGACTCTGCAATGTGAATTAAGATGTCGCCCGTACCATCCAGAGAGATACACGACTACGACAGAGTTTCGTACAAGTATTGGTAACGTAACTCTCAACAGAGGACGCCACTGCGACGATCGGAAAATAAATCATTTTTTTCGTTAATTTTTTTAACTCGTTTAACGGTCTGTTTTGGACTCAATTAAAGATATTTTATTCCATGTGGATTAAAGGAGATACGAGGAAATTTTTTATTGAAAAAGAAACGATAGGTGAAGTATAATAAATTTTTCGAGTTTCGTAGAAGTATTGGTAGCGTCTTTTAACAGAGGACGCCACTGCAACGATCGGAAAATAAATCATTTTCTTCATTCATTTTTTTTAACTCACTTAACGGTCTGTTTTGGACTCGATTAAAGATATTTTATTCCACGTGGATTAAAGGAGATACGAGGAAATTTTTTATTGAAAAAGAAACAATCGGTGAAGTACGATAAATTTATCTCGAAAACGCGTTTTTCAAACTGTTGCATTTAAGCGCTTTACAAATTATTTTATCGTTTCGGGATATCCCGATTTAATTCTCGTGTATGTAGTACGATCGAGGAAGGATCTTGAAGATGTAATCGTCGTACAATCCCGTGTAAAAGTTTGGAACGAAGATTACGGCGCAAACGTAATGAATTCTAAAAGCGCGATTTACCGCGTATGGGAATTCAATTTTATTCTCAAAGCGCTCAACTGTGTAATTGGATTTCTCATCATCCTAATGGACAAAAGTACGGTATCACGCGCGATGCACAAATCTTTTAGCAAGAGCGTGGCCCGCGCGGTCAGCCGAGATTTACGTCGCAAATAAACTCGACTAAAATAGTTTTAGTTTCGAAATCCAACTTTTCGCGTCTTTCGTCAACGCTCGTACATGGGGTATTGCGTCTCAAATGGACAAGCCTCGAAAACTCTCGCCATCGAAATTATACGTTCTCAATGAGAATTTCAACGTCGACGAAATTATAAATATCAAATAATCGTAAATTCATTTTAAAACGCTTTTATTCTCTTCTATTCAAGAATTATTTACTCTTATAAAAGTACAAACGAGTATCGGTAATTTAAATTTCATTAAATTAAGTCATTTGATTAAAAATACACAGTACGATCGCTTAAGGCAGTTCTTTCGTTTAATCGTTTTTTAGGATTTCGTTGAAAAATTGCACAAGCCTTCTATGATATGAACTACATACGTGTGCCAAATTTGAAGATGTTTGACCTCGTAGTTATCGAGATATTTATTGTTAAAAATCATAATTTTCTGCGCTCTCCCATAAGAGTACGTGTTAAATATTGCAATTTTCAATCCTAAATATCTCGACTTTGAGATGGTGAAACTTGTTGAAATTTTGCATGTCACTTTATAATACTTCAAAGAAGCTTCCCGTAGTTTTTTTTAAAAAATCTTAAAAAACTATTTTTCATGATTTACAAACGTACGTAGCGAGTATAGGTCACCTTGGATGACCTTGAATTTATAGTATGTTGTTCTTGAATGAATTTTCAACAACTTTTCTTAATAAACTTAAGCTTAAAAATCATACGGTACGGAGATACACTAAGAACAAAATTTTTGATTTGACTGTACCGATAGAACGACCTTAATTTCTCTACGAATAAATATTGCGATAGAGAAATAAGTTCCTCCGGTTTGATGAATTTTACGTTTTGGCGACTGATCGATTTGGGACGTAAGACTCCATATAACGTACCTACATACTGTATCCATCAGGTATCTGTACACCGGTTACATTATACATCTCGAAAACGCCTTTCCCTCGCGACTCTCCACGCTCTCCCTGAGATTCTCGGGTTCCACAAGCCGTGAAAAAAAAGAACAAAAAAAAATATTTCTTGCTTCCGACTAAACAGCCTTTCGAGAACATTCTTGGGAGTCGAGGGAACGAGCGTGCCCGAGAAACGGTGAGAGAGTACACGTGAGTCTTAATCCACGCGAGATAGGATGCGCGATTTCCCCCGAAGTACGCTTATAATAATGTTTTGCGATATTCCCCCTCGGTGCATTCAGACATCGAGGCATTTTTTATAGCGCTATCGTTCTCCTACGCGATGCACACATACGCACGTGCATCGATGCGCGAAACGAAAGAGTTTCAAACCCGCTATAAAATAATTATAAATCTTTTAGGCGTAGTTCCGCCGTTCGAATATTCATCAGGCATGAAAAAAGTGCGATATATTACCCAATAATCTTACTCGTCTGCCTACGAGTGCCAGATAAGATTTCACTTTGGAGTGATACGTTGACATTGATGAATTTCGTAAATGCTATTTAATCGATAAAATTTCGTCGATTTTTCAAATACGTTGTGAAAAATGATTTTGGCACGTTATTAAATTTATATCGTAAGAATTTTTATCCATTTGAATTAATTCTATTTGTATTCTCTGTTTACAGTCCAGAGGGCCAAAGGATTGTTGACGAAGGGAAAAAACAGTGAGTTACATTTTTCATCGTGTGTTATTGATACGGAACGAATCCTCGCGTAGAATTTAATTCCATTCTAATTTCGAGTCAGCGATTGAAAAGAAAAATTCGTACACGTTGCGTTAGGTAATGTCTCGACGAAAAGTTCTGCCTGCTCAGCATGTCGAATTTCATAATAAGAAATCCCTCGTAATTCAACGAATTCGTAACTCGTACATGTGCAGACGTAGCTTTTTTTTTGGAAATAGCACGCCTCGTATATTTATTAATTTAGACAATTTTAAAACCTTCGTTAGGATGGATTACAAAAAAAAATAATAAAAACAGAGTACAATCTGTAGAGTGGAGTAAAATAAAGCCAGTAGCTTTCCATCTCGTCGATCGATCAACGATAAAGACCTTGGAGAATGCCGAGTGTCTCCAGCGACCATTTCGACGAGATAATGGTATAAAATTCCACGTCAGAAATCTCACGCTGCAGCTATGCATATTTACAAGTCTATAAGCGCTTGGACGCGAATGCCTCGTGTACTCGTAGTACACGAAGACGTTGGTCTCTCGACCATAAGTATATACAACGACAAGGATTCTTGTAACGGATGTGTCTTGTTCTTGTATGGAGACTGCGTCGAGTGATGATTGCTCTTTAAATTCTTTAAATTGTAAAAAAGAAAAATATCAAGCACGAAATAAGCTGCGAGTACTAATAATTTGTTATATCCATTATTTAACAGAAACCAACGACTGTTTTGTCACCATCGCACTTGGCAAAGAGAAGTATCAAACTTCGGTCAAGGAAAAGGCAACCGAGAGCGTAGAATGGCACGAAGAATGCGAGCTTCAAATACCACAGCAGGGCAACACCGCGGAAGTAATCCTCACGGCCCTTCACCGCAATTTCCTGGGAGTCGACGAATTCCTAGGAACAATAAGCGTACCTCTCTCGAGTTTCGACGTTTACGAGAGGCCCAAAAATCGATGGTAATTCATTATCATAGTTTGTTGAAAAATTCCGAGATTTTTTCCTAATATCGAAAGTTTGAACGTTTGAATTTAATCGTTAGAATTGTAAATGAGACTTGGCAATTTTATTTCGTCATGCAGGTTTCCTCCTATAAAGTCTTGATTCCAGTATACGGAATTTTCTTTGACGCGGATGCGTCGATGAAAAGCTGACAATAAAATATAATGATAAGGACACTCCTCGTCGTGCGACAAAGGTCTTTGCGTTAATTATCTCTGCGTTAAATACACAGGTACACACTCGGTAATAAACCGGGCAAAGAGAATACGAAGGAGAGGGGCGAGCTCGAGGTTAAGATCGGTTTTATCGTGAAAGCGGGAAGTTTGACGGATCTTACGAGGAAGGAAAGACACAAAAGTTCACTCGGTCAATTGTCGACGGCTGCTCAGTCGATAGGGGGAAGTTTGTTGAGCATAGGAAGCTTGGAAAAACGTAAAGGACTTAAAAAATTTGCCAAATCGATCGGTAATCGTGTCAAGGGTAAGAGCGAGAGTAAATTGCACAAGAACGACCTTGACGAGAGGGAGGAGTATCGCATAAGGCCCTCGAGGCAAGAACCCGGTGAAGCCGATCCCGGCGTCATCAGTGAGGACGAGGACGAATTTACGGTAAATAATTTTTCCAATTTGTAACTTTATTCGTGACGAGAAAGTAGAAAAGTATTATCTTCTTATTTTCTTTTTCAGTTCGACGATTTATCCCACAAAAGTTCCGCCTCTTCCCTGAATGCCTCGGCGGTAAGTGGCACGACCGGAAATTCAAACTATAGTCCAACCGTCTCTGCCAAGACAAATTTCACGTCTCACGTAACGACTGAACCAGTCACGACACCTCCGGCTCCAACGAATGCCGCACCCAACAAACCCCCGCGTTTCTCGTCCAACGGCCCAAATAGCACGAAAAATGAAAATCAGGAGGACGAATGGGGTCGCAAATTGTATGGAAAACAACTCAACAACAGTATTTTAAAAAGGTATCGAAAGGATAGAATTGATTTAAGAACGATGTAAAAACAATTCACGACTATTTACACTTGTTTTTTTCCTTCGGAGATGGGACAATAACAAATCGAGTCCGGCAATCGTCGTCGATGAGCCTAGAGACGATCGTGACGAGTCGCCAACAGTCTCGCCCTCGCCCATATCACGGTTTCGAAATACCCCCGAACCTCCGAGTCCCGCGCCACGTGAAATAATAATTCCGAAACGGCAGAAAGACGAAAAATCATCGCCCAAAGACAAAAGTCCAATGGAAGAAAGGTCGATCGTTCGGGAAAAGAGTCCGAAGGAAGAGAAACTCTCGAAAAAAGATAAGAAAAAGGAGAAGGACCAAAGATTCAAAGATATAATCGAAGAGGGACAACCGTCGTACGAGAGAATAATTATCGGTGGAGAAGACGCGATGAAGAGCACGAGCGGTTCCAAGGGTCGACTGCCGCACGAAGTTCTCGCGCAATTCGAGGGAAAGTCTCGCGAGGTAACACTAATATACGACATTGTGTCTGACACTCTTATAATTATTATTATTTGGTAGTTTTACTTGCACACCCCTGTTGCAGGGATTTTTACAAACTTTTATACATATTATGTCTTCCTTATATCTACATTTTTTCTTTCGTCCTTGCACTCTCTTCTACAGATTATTTCTATCTCCCTATAGTATCCGCACAGATCAGACTCTTATAATTTAATAGCACAAATTTTAGCGAAGAATATCGCGAAGATCTTTTATATATTTATTTATTTATTCACTCACAATTTTCTCCACACAGGATCTAATTGAATTGACTCTTCAACTGCAAACAGAAGTGATCGATAAAAAAAAACGACTTGCCGATCTCGAAGATTACATCGATGCTCTTTTGTTACGTGTGATCGAGTGTTCACCCCGATTGCTTCAGAATCCTTATCAATCGCGACGTCTATCGTCGCCAGGACGTCAATGCTAGGACATTCTAACATTTATAACTGCGCCGTTTTCTATCCGGAAGAATTATACCACCCAGGTACAACCAAGTGTTTCGCGAGGAGTAACATTACGAAAATATTGTGATCGGCACTTGACAAACACTGCCGATAATTATTTTCCAAACATTATTATGAAGTGAACAAATTATACCTTGATATGTTGCCCATATATTTTTTATTTATGAAGTTTAACGAAATCAGTGGTGGACGCGACCACTGATCGATTTACGAGAGAGAGAGAGAGCTTCCGAACTGGAAAGTAGGATCAAAATGAAATTATGCTTCCACGTCTTCCTAGGAGCAATCGCGTCGGCTGTCGCATCAAATTTATAAACATCGGTGTTCGACCTTATTTCTTCATTTATCGTAATAGAGATTTACACGTCTCCGTCCAATTTTCCGGTTTTCCAAAGAAGATCATGGCGTTATTATAATTATTATTAATTATTATTATCACAGGATTAACGAATTTAACATCAGGCGAGTCACTGTACAATGATCACCGATACAAAGATCAACCTGATAATTATTCACTCGCCACATACGGAATCGAGTGCGTGGAGATAAATGCGTGCCTTATGCACTCACCGTGCATTGATTTATAATTGCCGATATATATACTATATATGCATTGTTAATTACTTACTATTTACTATTACCAAATACAATATTATGAAGAAAAACGACTGGCAGTATTATGATATTACTTTGATTACCAATTAATAATCGGTGTACTATGATTGCACGAAAAATGATAAATATCTTGAGATGCAACTAATGATAAGATGCAATTTTTCATGCAAGAGAAAAAACAAAGTGATTCGTGTCGACGATAGAGGGCGCCCCATCTTTCAGCAAGAAAATTACCGAAAGGCGGCAATGCGCTTGCACACAGAGAGCTTGCGGATCGCTTAGACCACGGGGCGACATAACCTCTGTCAGACAATGGAAGGGCTGACGAATTATAGAGTAAAAGTTGATTTATCAAAGTATCATCAAGATGCTCGTCGTTTTAGTTGGGTTTACGTGGATAGATCGAACGTTTCGTTCATCAGTCATCTTAAACACCATATCGTCGATATTTTTAACATTCCAGAACCTTTTCATTTACTGTTGAATGGCAACGAATACTTACCACCGGCTGAGGACGTTCGAGTTCTTGCGGAAAATGAAATTATAAGGTAGGCATCGTTTTATCACGAGATTTAATTTATTTGTAATTTATTTAGAGGAGCCCGTGGTGTGGTCGCGTAATTTTCAGATGCCCATAATTCCACGGTTTTATTCAATGAATGTTCGTTATTTCCATACCATTTTTTCCAGCGTCGAGCCAGGGTCAGGCATGTGTTTTGCCAATGCATCTACACCATGCGTACCATTACCAGATATAAAGAATGGAATAAGAAAGAACGTAAACGTACATTCTCCCGAAAGCGCCGATACATTAAACAAGAAACGCAATCTCGAGATGCGCAGCATGGAAGAAAACGGAAATGAAACACTCGGTAATTCAGTAGTTGCGGTATTATAACGATACTTAATTTTTTACTGAATTCTTAGAAACAAACACATTGTTGTTGTTTTAGACATCAGTATGGCCGATGCGACTATGTATCATAGTATGTTGGAGACGACAAAAGTTGAAAGCAATTCAGAATCAAATGGGAGAGACGATAGTCTCGGTCTAAGCCATAGCATGATCGAGTCTAACGACACTCCACCTCACAAACGTAAAAGAATTCGGCGCAGGAAAAAACCAAATGAAACAGAAACATCACGGGATGAGAATAATTGTAATTTTACGCAGACAATTTGTGAGAAACCAAAGGTCGTAGATTCATACACGCTTCCGACGGCCAAGCATATTCGTTTCGATAATATGCATGACGACACTAAAGTGTGCAAGGTTGAAAAAGGAACGAACGATACACCTGTGGAAAATGGCGCTACTGTTAAAACCGTATCGGTTCTTCCTTCGCCCGAAAGCTCGAGGGAAGGGAGCCTCGCGTCTCTCTTGGCTCTAAGGAAAAGTCAATCTCCGGTCGTATTTAATAGCAAAAAAGTAAAGCACGGAAATGGTTATTTCTCTGACCAATGCACAGAAACCGAGAGTATGCGAGAATCGTCCAGTGTACCGAACAATCAACGATTATCGCACGGCGTGCTATCCAATATTTCTCAATCAACCGAAGAACGGATCGATTACGAGCATTTGAACCCGGAAGAATATCCAGATCTCAAACTAAAAACGGAAATCAATGACATAATTGCTTTTAAAGTAAGCTCAATTTCCTAATTGAATAAAAATACTTAGTTCTAATAAATGCCGTTACCATTTTGGGTTTAACAAACCTAAATATCGATTTTAAATATATTTCAATGAAAAATTGTTTATACCGCTTTCAGATACTAAGGATAGGGACAGACTATACGCCACAAGTATCGAGCTATGTCATCGCGAAAACCGTGGGCTGGTGTCCTAAGAAAATGATTTACTCCTTCCAAATACTCAGTAAGCGTTTGATTTTTTTCGTTCAATTTCGTTACACGAGTTTTCGTTATGTCGAGCAGTTCTAGGACAATCGTCAAGCAACGTTTCTCTATTACAGAAGGCCAGCTCGAGATTCAAGAACCTTCCGGGAAATTTTCCCTACCAGAAGACGAAACGGAAAATCAAGAAGTCGATACAGTTCAGTTGAATTTTTGCCAACTCATCGAACCACGACTGATTAGTCGAAAACGAAAACCCATAACCCAATAGTCTCGAGTCATTACTATCCTCGTTTCCTTTAGGGTAAGATGTTATTTTAAAATGTATCCAGTCAAAAAGTCGATTTCCTTAAGGTTTCAGTCCCATAATTTATTTTTACAAAAAATGATAACAAATAACGTACAGAGTCCATTTTAACTATGTATGAAATTTAAACTTGACTTTCACGACAGTGTCGTTCACATACAGGTAGTTTTCCATCCTTATTATGTACCTCCATATACGCAAGCATGCACACATCAATACGCGATTTTTTTCTTTGAACACGATTTATCGATTATTTAGATCTATTTACGAAACAACATAATGAAAATTCAAAGACATTAAACGGCCTTCGCCCAATATTCCTGTACAAGGAAGCAAAAATTTATGGATCACTACCCGCATCAAATTTATTATCTAACATAAAACTTATACAAAATTAATGACTAATAATTCTTTCATGAATTACCGTAACGTCCATACGTTTGTTTTATACATAATTTCTTATCGCCCATTTGTGTTGGATGTTCTATAAAAATAAAACGTATAACGACTCGAACTTACTGACTTAAAATACGAAAAACACTTTCGATATTGTTCGTGTGTAGTCGAAAGTCGAAATGCACATTAATTACCTAATTGTATGTAAAGAAGACGTAGCATGCTTTTCCCGAGCCTGGAAACGGGTGTATTTATTCTGGGACGTAATATTTGTTTGCCCTCGTCGCTTAGATTAGATAATGACGAGAGCCCCTTACATCGGATCGTGCCAATAGTTTGTGATATTGGACCATTCCGACAGTCTTTTATATCAACCTTTAATATTTCGTACGCGGGGCGACCCTCGAACTCTCAATCCCACGGAAATTCTTTCGTCGAATTAATCATTTCTACCTTAGAACTCGACGTCTCAACATATACAATCAATTTTCAGGATTGTTTTGAATGGTCCAGTATTAGCATTTTTTCGTTAATTTTTCATTTTAGGTACATTTTTAAATCGTTCGATTCAATTCTGTCGATTAATTCGAAAAGGTTGACGCGTTAGGACGAGAACACACCAAAGTATTTAGCAATATTATCAGTAAGGAATTATGAATACTATCGATTTAATATAAATATAAAAAATAGTAAATTATAAAAGCAAAATACTTTATTTACAGTCCCTGCGAGTATACGAAACTTGCACGAACCGCCAGTACAAAGTAGAATTGAGAAAACCAATTAACCTTCCAGTCTGCTATTCTCATCTTGTACCATTCCATCAATGGATATTGATTTTTCGATTTAAGGCAAACTTCCAGGAATTGAAGCAAGGAATACTGGTGCTAATGGAATCGATCTTAACGAGACAATTTCTAATAATCTGCCCTCTTGCCACTTTCGCAGTTTCAAGTGGGGCATCGGAACGACCGAAAGCAACAAATCGATACGTGTCGCCGTTTGCATCTCCTTATAACACTTCTTCGTCTCTCCTTTCGCCTCCCGATAATGAAACACTTTTCGTCGTAATTCAGCTTGCCAAAAAATCGCATATATATTTCTTATCGCGATTATCCAATTGGAAGGTATTTAAATTATACATAATATTTATGCCGATCAATTATATTCCGTCGTCCATAACAAACATTCTTTTACCTACTGTCCTCTACCAGTCGAAACATTCACGTTTCCATCTTACGTCGGGCTTTATGCCTTTCGCTTTTTGTACATCATACAATATGAATGAATTTTTTAAAAACCATTCCACCCTTCGAGTCTCTATAATTGTTCGATCTCTTATCTTTTACATATTTCGATTTTCTTTTCACGCTGTAAACATCAAACAACAAATAATTATTTATTTAGGCCTTCTCGGATTTCCCGTGGCCTGTTTTCCTTACGAAAGTTTTGTATTTACTAATCGATACATATTCATTATTTCAGCATGTAAGAATCTCGATGCGCATTGACAATTTTTTTGTTTTCTTCTTAATACATCTTTCCACTTTGGACTCTCGTTTAGACGTTATATATTCAGACATAGTAATTAGTATATCGAGATTACATTATACAATATTTGTTTTCATGTAATTTTGGTTAACGACAATTGACTATCCTTGACGAACCTTGGTCTGTACCGAGTCCATGGCACTCGCGATTAATAAATACTAAATATGTACTCATACTGCGTCGATACGCCTCCTCGACTCGGCTCACCCTGGATTCGTTATCTCATTCATTCACTGGAATTAAATTTTTCGTCTGGTCAGTCCAAAGAGAGGAGATATTCGTTTTCTCGCATCGCATTCTATTGTTTTCTCTTTACTTCTTCATCGATCTCTTTTTTTTCTTTTTTTTTTTTACTTTGATCCCAGTTGCCCTTTCTTATTCCATCACAGCTCCTTTATTTTATATTACATTCGGGTGAACAACCGTGGAAGCACTCGCCATTCAACATTGACTTCAACGGAAACTACATTTTTATCTGTAACACGAATCCTTTTTTTGTGGAACGAATGGTTGATTCAATGGTGGTAAATAATGGTAATCGTTAATGCATCTTCCTCAATAGATCTCTTTTTCTTAGTTCTGTTTCATAGATATTTCGCTCTCAGCCTTTTCTTCAATCGGTTCATAAATTCTTAACGATACCAATCGTTCCGACGATCGACGAGTTTGTAACGACCAATGGACGTATATTCGCCAAGATGATTTTACACCTGGGTCAGAAGCGTCAACTGTGTACCATTTTTAAGCGGGTCCTTGTCTCGTAACGCCTGTTCTCGCTGTTCCCTCGAGTCACTCGTGATGGTAATATTAGATCTTGAAGTCATAGTCACAGTCGTTGTCGATGTCTTGCTAATCAACAATCCTCTCTCCCCTTCCTCATCTTCTAGTTCCGCCCTTGAATGCCCAGATGCGACCATCCTATTCGATTGAAGACGATCAGCACCGTTTGCCTTGTTTCGTCTAGGAAAAACACTGTTCTCGATATGAAGCGTCGCATTTACGTCCTTGCCAGCGGCACAAGTGCATGCCTTGAGGAAGCTCTTCTTAAAATTGTCACTTAGAAACGCGTAGAGTATGGGATTCATGGCGCTATTGGAATAACTGAGAAATCCCGCGAGAAGAAAGCTGGTGATGCCTATGCGCGATTGACACTGTTTGGGCGGTGTAAAAATCAAAGCAACTTGTGTCAGCCAATATGGCAACCAGCATAAAACGTACACCGTAATAACGGTTAATACGAGCTTCGTTACTTTTCTATGCGATCGTTTCTTCTCCTTGGACTTGTTTTTCGGACCGACAGTCTGGAGTTTCCTTATTACGAGGAAGTAGAATATCAGTATGAGAATTAGCGGTATCGCGAAGCCGAGTATAAACGAGTACAGGGTAAAGGTGGTCTGACCTCCATGATCGTCGGGCCAGTAGATATTACAACTCATACCACTGCCCGTCTCGCCTGTGTTCGCATACAGAAAAACGGGAACCATGAAGAGAGCGCTTGTCGCCCATGCGGTCAGTGATACGACCTTGGAGATGAAGGGTGTCCTCATTTTCGGGGATGATATCGGATGACAGACGGCAATGTATCGATCGGCGCTCATTATAAACAGGAATATACTGCTCGTGAATTGATTAATGCTCGTCGTTGTCATGTACGCTTTGCACATTATTTTACCAAATGGCCAATATCTAAGGCTCATCGTTGTCACGAGAAAAGGTATTCCTATGAGGAAACACTCGTCGGCTATCGCCAAATTAACGATATACATGTTCGTTACCGTTTGCATTTTTGAAAAGCGCAAAACCACGTAAATGACGAGAGTATTCCCAAGGAGACCGACTATGCAGACGATCGAGTATAAAATTTGATTGACTAGGGGCACAATGGGTAGATCAGCGCCACAATTTGGGATTATCGCGTCGAGCGAACTCGACACGTTCTCACTACCGTCCACGTATGATACCGTGGCGTTCATGATAGCAGACTTTTTTTTCTTTCTTTCGCATCGATCCTTTGGAAGATCGAGTTTTTTCGTCGAGATTCTGACAAATTGCAAGTTTTCTTTTTTCTTTCTTTTTTTGCTACTCGTATAATTCTATAAAAATCTTCCTTTCCAGGTGTTTGCTGTCTGATTAATCAGTACGGCTATGGAAAACTTCCAAAATGCCATGACATCAACGATTGACTCGTTTCGGTACGGCGATCGGTTGGGAATGTCGCGACATTGACGATTTCATCGGTAACAATGGTACACCGGCATCCATCCAATGGGCGTACCGGTTACTCATTTCGAAGAACAAGGGATGATCGGTTGCTTCCGGTAGTCGACGAGACCAGCCACTTCCTCTTCGCCTTTGTCCTCGCACAGTATTTCCTACGGGCACTTCGTCTTAAGACAGACGAGCCATCGGAGCCTGGATTACGTCTGCACAGAGAGTTAATAATTCTTCAGGGAATATCGTGCGAGATCGTGTATATTGTGAAGAAACGAGGAGGAAGTTTATCAATACATATTGGCTACAACCGGAGTAAGCGTTATAGCTATGCGTTCAAGGATAAACGTAACGATGAATATGTTGAAATGTCATATGGAAGAAACGTAATACATATTATCATGGAATGTTATAGCTATCGACGACGTATTACTTACTTTTATGTATTCGCACATGGTCAGCAAATCTCCATTTCGTCGACCTGTTTACAAACAAATAATATCTTCAGTTCTTAATACGCGTCGAATACGATAAATTTATAATTTTAATTCGAATTATTTTCTGGCTTATTTGAGTGGGGAATAAAAATTGTTTCGTCTTGGATTTAATTGATAATATTTATTTTATATGATCGTAGCTCGCTTAATTCGATAAAAAAACTTTCCACGTGAGATTATTCCGTGAGTTTGTATATTTGTAAAGTTACTCAATTACTCAAACTTAAACTACAAACTCTCTATTAGATCTACGAAGTATTTATAATTGTATTTGAAGTTTCATCTGAATTGAGTTTACGATGGAACAATCGTTATTCTTTCATCCACTCGGATCGATTTGTTCAACGGACGACCAGCGGATAAAATACAAGAGACGTAAACCGAAGCAACTTCACTATATAATGTGTACAGTAATTGGCCGATTTGCGGTTTAGTCGTGAGCCATCCCCTAGTTTCGGTCCGAGAATCGAAAATCGCGGTTTTCATCAAAACATAAGGTCGCAAGAAGATTGCAAGAGGTATCTAATATCAAGCAAGGTCGGGGTAATGTGGGTCGGGCAAACATTATTCGGGCAAGCTTATGTGGCTGTGGGGTAATACGGGTCACTTAAGAAAATGTTTTTGTAAGAGAATACCTTTGGACTCTTCCTATTTAGGGCAATTGTTCGTTGGCAACTGTTGTGTTATATTATTAGCGTTGTTTGGGGTTTTATTTGGGATAAACTACAGCACAAATTGTACAACAGCGAATGCAAAGTGCACACAGTCACTTAACACACACAATAGAGAACAGTACACAATGGGAAATAGTTGTGCGTGTCTTATCTGTGTAGCGAGTGCGTTCACCCCTATAAGATTCGCAGAGATAGATTCCTTTCCATATATAGGATTTTCCTTTCCCGATACTCTCGTTTCTCCATTCTGCATTTTCCCCTTTGTCTTCCCTACTTACTGCCTCGTCTGGCGCACACACACACACACACACACACACACACACACACACACACACACACACACACACACACACACACACACACACACAAGGTTATACGACTGAAAGGGAACACCTAGGTGTGGGGGCACAGGCTCTTGTTGATGAAATAGGATACATTGTTTAGCCCGGTCTGTTACGGTTGAAATTGTATATCGGTTGGGTTTTCAACCCCTTCTATTGTTGCAATAAGACACCCTGTTTTACTATCCGACCAAACTTTTTGTTATTACATTGTACTGTATACTGTAAATACTGTATTTCAATAATAATTGACGAAACGTTAAATCATGTACCGGCAACGCTGGAGATTTTGTAATAGTAGGTAGAGGTATACGGAGCCAACGGCTAGAGGTCGAATATGAAATAGCTAGGATAATCGGGGAAACTAGCGTGTTTCATTTGACCCCGTTCCATTATACCGACATTCTTGTACACTGTAAGGTACGTCGCCGTCTACGATATATTTTTATTACACAGAGGGAAGATCATTCTATCGGATAGAGAGGAGTGCGTAAACTGGAGTGGCTATACCGTTTACGTCTTAACCTCAAAGTGAAGTGGATGTGTCCACATAATATGTGTTACTCGGACGTACGAGAATTCTCATTTGCGATCTTTTACGCCTGTGGGACAATAGCTATCACCCGATACGTCTGGCTGCCCCAAGAATGGCGTGGGCATATCGACGCTCACTCCTCGCTACCATCGCGTTCGTATCGAAGGACTCTATAGCGTGCGAGGAGGGAGGGCAGCGCGTCCATCTGGAGGTAGTTTAGGGTGCTGGAACTGTAACCCACATGGATATATATGCAGGTCATGGCGCATGTCAGACCCGAGAGGGTGCGGCAGCAGCTGCCTGCCGAGCGTACGTCCTGGGCAGATCCACGCTTCACTCTTATTCTTTTATCGGAATCTGTTTTTCGCTCTATCCTCACTTTATCAATCCGTGACTTTTCTCATCCCAGACACGTTATTCGACTACAGCTGTATACGCCAGTCTCTTTCCAACCCTTTTACTACACCCTCTTGCCGTTTCATCCCCCGGCCATTGTCTTTATTTATTCGTTTGTTTTTATAGCTATTGTCAACGTTATCCTTCGGACGGATACAAAAAAGGACAAGAATAATAATAGACGATTTCTGTATTCATACAAGAGTTTGGTCACGGAGCGAGCATAATGCTGGATATTTGTATCCTTTTCTACAGAAAGGATGTGTTATGGAAAGAGACGATGGTCGAGCGCAGGCGCCATACAAATGGAAATAAAAAAATAATAATCGCCAGGCAAAGTATAACTCTATCTCTGTATATAACTATCCTGACATGCGTGAGTGTGTATGTGCGCGCGTAGCTGCATGCATTCTCACGTGATGTTCGTACTTGGAAGTTGGCCTCGAACATTGTCTAGACACCCACCCTTAAAGTTCTTTGGTAACAGCTGTTCGCTATTAGTATCATCGAATATCGCACATCCGTAAATCTTGTCTCGGACGAGGGAAGATTTTTCTCTATACGAGGCTTTTTGCCAATGCTTAGAGTATCTCTCTCTCTCTCTCTCTTTGTCATCCTGATGAAGACTGTTATCATTATTGTATCCGTTAGTTTCATCGCCCGTATGCCAAGCGTTTCCGATGTATCGACAGCAAATATTAATATTCATATTCGATCGTCGGAAATTAATTTATTTATTTTGATAAGAAAAGCGTGGCGTAACATTCGTATACAAATATGGAGATAGGAGAAAGGCGGATATTTGACTCTCGTATGGAAATGATGGAACACGGACCCTTTTCAGGATCTTCCTTTGTTAGAGATTCTATGGATTTGTGGATTTAATTTAAACGGGACGCTTAAAGTGCGCGACGCGTCGAACGTTGAGTCGTCCGTGACGTGAAAAGCGTTAAGTGCAGAAAGCGATAAAAATGAAATGACGAATTGTTCGAAAGCGCAACGTGGCACGCCTCTGTCCTCGAACAATCGATCTTTTGGAACGCGTGACCACCATAACAACCTGATGCACGTACCACCGGTTGGAGAAAATCGGAGTCGCACGAGGGAGGAAACCCGCCACTCGACTACTTTGGGATTCATAGTTTTTAAAATATCACCAAACTATAGTAAACTTTAGTGCAATACCAACGAAGAAGTTTTATTAATAATAACAGATCGCGGTCTCAGTGTACGATCGGGATTTTTTTATATCGAAGATTGAAAAAACAGACCGAGCGAACGAATGACAATCGAGAGTTTAAAAGTAAATAATTATCGACAACCGTCGCGAAAGGCTCGAAAGGAAACGAGCCTTTAATAAATACGGGGCAAACAAGTTTTCCTAAAGTATCGTATACAAAGCAATTTACCGAGTGATCTCTATTATTCAGCCAGATGTACGTGCGTATATTCTTGTCTTAAAACTTACAATGCACACTTTTGTCTCAAATTACCTGCTGATGTTCCGTAGATTTGAGCAATTAATAGTAGAAAGGTGGAGGACCTTTTTTGGCGTATGCTAAATTACAGATGACCGGAAGGTTCTCCAAGTGGTACAGGGATACACTGCCAGGTGATTAACGTATGGATGATTTTAGACGGACGGTTGCCGTGATTAAGAGCATCCAGTACCATTCGTCGTCGAGGACAGCACACTCTGCAAATAGTACGAGAGGAAACGCACGACGTTGTTGCGTGTACTTTATATCGTAAATACGATGTTCTCACGATGATACGCGATCGTACACTGGGGCGTCGGTAAACCTCGAGACTCTCTCCTCTCGCGTTTTCTCTCGCCGCCCCTCGTATCTGTCGGGGGCGCACGCGCGTATTCCCATGTTACAGATTGAAGGTAGATAAAGGAGTCATCTTATGTTGATGTCCGCCGCGCCTGTCCCCGATCGTCGCCCCCCGTGTCGTTTCATCTTTATCATTCGGTCTGTTATGAGAGCGGTCGAATTATTAACGACGGAAAGGGGTTGATGGCGAAACTTGAATGATCAATTGCTCGAACGATCGAGGCTGCCTTGGCTCGAGTGCATACGCGAGAAATGATACATGACGTACCGAGGACGATATTAACTGTAGCCATAAAAACAAATGGGTATAGGGGTGGAAGTACTTCTGGTGGGTTGCATTTACTATCAGCCAGCATAACAAAATGCAAATACGAAATGTAAATGGTATTGGTACACCACTCTCGACATTCCATAGCTATATCAAGGAATATTGAAAGTCTCATAGGAGAATTCTTGGAGCGAACGCTCGTAACAATGCGAGCAAAATGGTCTAGTTATTACAAATACGTTTCAACTACGGCTCGAAAGATATTGTCTGCTATTTTTGCTTTTTGTGCTGTATCCTCACCGCTGCGCGTGCTACGTGTTATGATATCTACTAATTTATTCTGAATACATTCATTTTCTCATCTACATAACGCGTTGCCAAGAGTGGTGCTTGCTATAGGGAATCCAATTTCGATAAAACTATTGACACCGTACACACATATATTCTCAACGGTTGTGTGTTGATCCTATCGCTCATATTAAAGTGCCCTAATAATCACTTATATACGACCAATCTCAATAGTGGGGTAAATTTGACTATATTTATTTATCCACCTATAATCTTCCGGGAAGTTCCAGTGGCTATACTTATTCTTTGGGAATTTATGTTATCTTCTTAAATGGGAAGAAACGAAAGCGAAATGTACTGTTTGTTGATGTCCTCGATTCGTCTTTTACCATCTTTTCTCGTTTCCCCTACACGCTGAATCATTAGGTATGTTTATCGAATCGCAAATTTCCTGTGATTCACAGATATAACACCCTCGCTTTCGATTCCTCTGGATGAGCGAAGTTTTAGTTTTTCAAAATAGCCCACATTACCAGTTACCATCATCATTTGTTCCGGTCGATAAAGTGATCGCAGCGTCATCTATTGAATTATTGATGAACGTATTAGCGAATTTGTAGATAAAAAGTGACCTTAGCGCCATCTATTCAATTATCGGCGAACCCACTAGAGAATTTGTAGATAAAAGCTGATGAAAGTGACCGTAGCGCCATCTATTGATTTATCGGCAAACCCACTTGCGCATTAGTAGATAACGTGAAATCTCATCCGTCAGCCATTTTCTATACCCAAAACCGGCGAATTTACTCATGGAAAAAAAATTATATTCGTTCATAAATGAATAATAAACTAATGATACGTCTTTCTATAACAAAAAATGTCCATTTCATAAAATCATCGGTATTTGGTATAACAAGGCCATAGTCTTTTTACAACCATTTTCAATGGTAGCGGGATCAATGAACATTAATGAAAAAAAAATACTGCCTGGTTGTAAGAGGAAGTCAATGAGAAATCGAAAGTATTACAAAACTTGAATTTCAACGTTTATTCGAAACCTGTGGTATTAGCAGGTCGTTACGTAACTTTGAATATTATATCCTTGTGACGACCATGTATCGTATTATTTGATATTATTTAAATCTATTCTAACACATTATAAATGTATGTACATATAGACACGCTCATCCACCATAGGAAAAACTTCGCGTAAGATTACACGATCGTGTTCTTAAAATAAAAATCTGAACGCTTATGAATATTGGGATAACCATTAAAATTGTTCCTGAAACTTCTATTACAATGAGCTGGATCAGTATCGATATCTTTTTCTTTCGCTTTCAGTTGTCGCTCGCATTACTTTCATACAGATTTACAGAACGGCAAAAGCACCTTGCGTTGCCCAGCCGTATCTTCATCGCGCCGAAAAAGATAGACAATAGTATTAATTTTTCAGAACTCTTTTATCTTTACATATAAAAAAAAAGACTTGTGCAGGAATATCGAATTGTCGCATATTTGTAGTCGTACCGACGATATACCGAGGCTGAATACACACGAACCAACGTAAATTTACTTCATTATTGGTCAGTGTGTATTATTATCGAGCCAGTACTTTTAACAAACATACGATAGAATATTTCAACGTAATTTACGATTTTCCCTCCCTTTATACTGCAAAAGCTAATTGCTTCGTCACTTCGTAGTAACAATAGTAATATTGCGACAGTTACAAAGTAAGAAAAGTGTATATATTTTGGACAGAAGAAGCTCGAAGCTTATCGATCTCATCGATGTTATTGTACAATTTTTGTACAATATCGGTGAAAAGATATGCTCGAAGTCGGCGGGAGACGAAGGGCTCATTCACAGGTCAGGTAACTACGTTTAAATTTATATATATGAATGTATATCATTTTCATATTATAGTATATTATTTGATATTATATCGTATTATAATAATGGTGTTATACCATATCAAGCTGGGACGAGCAATGACGTTATCCAACGTTACGCCATTAACAGACACCCCACGAATATCAATGCAAGCCACAAGAATAACTTGGACATGAATTGATCTTCCACATATTGAACTGTTCCCCGAGGGGCTGCAAACAAACATTAAAGGTTCAAACATGTCGAGTTTTTCTATTTCGATTTAATGTATGTAATATAATATGACCTGTTTCGTGACTAAATAACATTTTAGGAAGGTCATTATAACGTCTATGGTCATTGAATTATTTACCGTAGAGAATGCGTGTCTAAAATGCGAGCTGAAATAATATATTTTCTCGTGCAAAGTAATATGACAAAGGAATTATTTACCCGTGCTCGTCCGGATTTCGCCAAAGTTAAAAGTTGAAGTGAAGAAGCCAAACGGAAAAGCACCGATACCAAAAGACATATGAAATCCGCCATCGCCAAATCCGAGGCCTGAAAAGCTATTACCCTCGGGTTCGGACCTTTGTCCAGCGGGACGAGGTGGGACATTGTTCCTGCAAATCCAAGAAAGACAACGGTTATTATGTTTGTCAAGGGAACAATTGTTATTGTGTACGAACCTTGGATCTTCCTGCTTTGTTGCACCACGCCCGTACAATGGAATGACTTTTTCTTTGCTTATGGCAGCTTTGCAAACTGGACAAACCTGCTTGGTGGGACGCGTCTCTAGCCATTGATGCAAACACGGCCAGCTATGAAAAAATCAGAAATTTTTGTATGTTAAACGTTGAAATTGCATGTGTATCGGAACGAAATGATTATTAGATTGTTAAGGTACTTCCGCAATCAAGTCCACGTCGCACGATGATAGTAGAGGCGAGGGATAAAGATATAATATTCGACTAAGAATGCTTACAAGGTATTTCGCGACGTGTAAGTGGAAGCACCAAGCGGTCAAGCGAGGTCATTAAATGACCCCACTTGACTTTTAATGATACAGGTACTTTGCAATTTAATACTTTGATTTTATTTAATATTTGCAGGAAAAAAAGTCAAAGGTTGATGGACGACCTTTCTTGGATATCCATCTTTGCTAAACCACATACTATCCAACAATGTTTGCATGCATATTAGAGCGTGTTAATACGTGCCGATGAAAATTATTTTTCTGAGATCTCCGAAGAAATAGTAATATTTATATATTATATGTTGCACATCTTTATTAATTTTGTATATTTTAAAGATGCAAAAAGTGAACTTTGAACGGTAACGGTCTTTGCACGAGCAAAGTTATCCCCAACAGGCTGCACAGCAATGGACACAGGCTTCCATCAAGATCCGACTGATAGCGAAGCTAAAAAAAAAAACCTCCAACTTCTTTCTTTCTCTATAATGATTGAATCGAGTCGATTATCGAACTCAAATTATAAGCCGTACAATTGAAGCTATTCGCTAATTCCTTCTTTCTCAATGTTTCCTCGATGATATCCTTCAACAAGAAGTCGATCTCAACTGTGATAAGGTTAGCCTTTTAAAAATATTGGCTGCTACACGCTTATTGTATGTTATTTGTAAAATGTAAAATAACTTTGCGGCGATTCAACATTGAACTACACTGTGAACTGTGATATTAGCATCGCTTACAGAATTCCTAAAGCTTGATCCGTGGACCGTGACTTTTTCAAAGAACTAATTTGAATACACAAGTATCAAAATAATTGTTACCAAATTGTTTAGCCACAAATTCGATAAGAGGACGTACATTGTCAACTCGAAAGCGCACAATTTTAAGATTCATCAACCATTCGCGTACATATATCGTGCAATATTTAGCCATCAAGTTGGTTTGTACCGAATAGTCATTGCCTGCTTAAGACTAATATACATAGACTTTATATCAACGCAGTGTTGATTGTGAACTTTAAGGAAAGAATGTCAAATTACAGTGGACCATGCAAAAATCTAGTTTAAAAGCAAATCATTATTTCCGTGTGCATTGACGAGAATATGTGCAAAGAAATGAAAGTTGTGTTATAAATGTATCACTACGCCCAGTTAATGAAATTAGAAAAATAATAATATCATACCAGAAAAGGTGGCCGCACATACTGACGACAGCATCTTTAGCCGTGTCCAGGCAAATGTTGCACTCGAACATTCGATCATCCTTTTCTTTTTCTTCACTCGTGAAACCCGAAGGCCTGGACGGCCCAGGCTGTTCCTCGACAGTGCTCATCATTCGTAGTTTCACTTTAGAATCGAAGCAAAAACAATCCGTCAATTATTTAGACTGCACTTGCATTTTGCGAGAATCCAGTGAACATGGGAAAGGAAAAAATAATTATCCGATTAGTGAACCAATAAAAGAGGCAAACACTTGTAAGATTTAGCGGAAAAAAAACGAAAGGAATGATTGAAAACAACGGGAAAAGGATTTTATAGTTTTTTTTTTCTCCAAAGAATAGACGAATGAAAACGTCATTAGAACGTATGTACGAAGAAAACAACATACGCACATAGACACTAACGGGTTTGGATTGGTCGATCGGATCTTGCTGTGAGTAGCAAGAAAAAATATTATGGAGATAACACTCGAGACTTCGGTTAATCAGCGAACGTATTTTTTTTTCAACGCACAAATCGTTCAAGTATATTCACATACGAAATAATTTGACAGTTGGCGGTCAAGGTTGGGCACGTACGGTGAACATTTGTAAAAGGTCGATATGTAATGAACAATTGTGATCACACCACGACAGAAAATTATTACCAGATATATCAGATGAGACTTTGAGCTCGAATATTAAGCGTTACGTTTTAGGAGTTCCGAGGTAAACGTATTAATGCACGTACCGTCCTATCCTCTCTGCCCCACCAAGCCCCGCGCGGTGGCCTGACTCGCTACGCACACGTCAGTGCTGAGCGATCGACGCGGCGAAAGGGGGGGGGGGGGCAGTTACACCGAAACGATTACGACGCCACAACGGTGGAACTCGTAACTATTAAACGAGTCGATAACCTTACCCTGGAAACGAGTGACGTTATCGCCATTTTTCTTTATTACCGGGCGAAATTATTTTAACGTCAATCAGAGATAAATATTACAGTTACAGGGATAAAATAATCGACGGATGGAATGGACAATGGAAATATGATTAAATACATTCCCAACATTTATTGATTTCTGCGCGAAGGTCGTGTCAATTAAAATTCTGCAAAATTGTTTTATCCACTTGTCGTCCTTAGACGTCTGCGACACCCCCATGATTTCAGGTTTTCAGTTTTCATATTAACAGAACTGTGAGTTGCTGGGAAATCATTGTGCAAACGCGTTTAATATTCGGGTGTTTGCAGTTAAAGAAAGATTGATTTCACTTGAAAAAGTTTTTCACTTCTATTGGGCGATCGTTAATCCGCTCGATTTTTTCGAAGAAGTATATCTCAATAAAAAATGATCCGGATAGTCCTTCGTTAATTCTTCTGAATTTATGAAAGACCGTATAGCTTGAGGGTCCGATCCATACTGGTCGAAGCGATGTACTGAGCGTGCTTTCCAAAGCGTACCCCAGTCGCAGTTGCTGTATGTTCATTCAAGACCTTCAGCTCTTGCCACTGTTTACATAGATAAACTCTGAAAACAGATAAAATATGAATATATTTCGAGAAAGATACGCAAACGGAGAAACGAAGTAGGTAAAAATGCGAACGTAACCCAGCATGAGGGTATAAAGTTAAAATTGAAAATGAAATAATGACTAACCTAACGTCTGAACCAGCGACTGCGAGATACGTTCCGCTTTGATCGAAGCAAAGATCCTTGACTTCGTACCCATCGTCCAATTGTAAGGTTTTGAAATTCTTCAATTTACGCAAATCCCAGAGCTTGATACAAGAATCTTCGGCAGCCGTAGCTAAGTAGTAACCATTTTCAGAGAAACTGATAGCGGTTATCGGACCGGAATGACCCGGGAAATTCGCGACGTTAGATTGCTCTTTCAAATCCCAAATCTTGACCTGAGAATCGGCTGTACCAGTTCCAAAGATGAGACCGTCAGGATGGAATTGTGCAGTAGTTAAAGGTTGGCTTCCAGGTCCAGCCACCTGATACAAAATGGGATTTATACTTATTAAAATATTTGAGTTAATTGATTCTCCAAGACTCCAAGACTCCAACCTTAGTAAGTAATCTGCCAGTACGAATATCGGAGAAGGCCCAATGCTGATCCAACGAAGAGCTGAGAAGATAATCTCCCGTGGGATGGAGCGAAAGGCCCGTCACCGGAGCATCATGGGCCCTCAATAAAAGCGTTGTTTGACTCGTACTAACGTTCCATATACGAATCGTTGTGTCAGGCGATGCAGTCATAACGACATCTTCGTCCGGATGATATATTACTCTCGTTACCTATTGAAATAATTCGTCCAAATTGTTGTTCTGATTTTCTTTAACGTTTAAACATTCGACCTTACCTTTTTTGTATGACCCTTCAATATTGCAACGACTTGTTCGGTATCCTTGTTAAAGACCGTTGCATTTTTGTCAGCTCCGCCGGTTAATATTTTACTCGTATCAGCTCCGTGTATATCAAGAGCGAGTATTCCCGGTACGCTGGCAGAATGCAGGCCCTACGAGGAAAAAATAAATAAATTACCATTTCTAATGAATGAACTTACGTCGAGGATACATTCGTCTGCATTTTCATGTTTAATCAAATGTTGACAAGATTTGAATATAATCATAGGTTGATAACTTGAATTTATGTGGTTCAATACTTACGGGATGAGACGCGAGTGTCTGGAATGCGCGAATACTGTCCTGTGGCAGGAGATCCTCGGGTATAGAACGACCGCGTCGCTTTCTTTCTTGTGTAAGGACCGTTGCCCTTTCTTGTAATTGCAGAATAACATCTTCGGTAATTCCAGCTTGTTCCGTGGGCTGAGCGGCTGATCCACCAGCTTCGACCGCCACTGCCTGCAAACAGGATAGTAAACGTATATAATAATCTACCTCCCGCGCTTTGCTTAAAGTTTTCATTTTAAATGGATATATAGACGTTCGTTATTTACCAAGTATAAACAAAAGTGTTACAAACTGAAGTAGTTAATAACTATAATTCCCTATCACGCGAATAACTAATAGTAAAAATTTCTTTATATTAATCGGCGAGAACCTATCTTTCGATTATTCTCGTTAGAATAATCAAACGATGGGTTTGATATAAGAGGGAAAATAAGATAAAACCCACCGGTTGGGGAATAGCCGCGATCTGCGCTATTCCAGCTTGAGGTTTCAACGTCGCCAGAGCTTCGCGAGCGGCGGTAACTTCTTTTGTCAATCTAGCTATGACACGACAAGCGGCGTCGTGCTGATAAAGGGCGTGCGACAACTCTTGTCTAGCAGTTTGCAATTGTTGTCGTAGCGTGAATGAATGTAACATGACCGCGTCCCATTCATCTTGTAATATTTTTAGTATCGCTGGAATAGACGTGGCGCTCGGTGGTTTTGGTTTGACGATAGGCGTGGCTGAAAAAATATGCGATAAGTTTGTTATTCTAATCGTTTCTTCGTAATTGCTCGGGTACTTCGAGTAACCCAGTCCACGAGACCTTTACGTATCGTAGCCCTTTTATTTTGATCAACCGGTTGAAAAAGACAGTTGAGTCAACGTAAAAGTTCAACGGTTGAATTTGGACAAATTCTCAACCGTTCATCTTTGAAAGTCAACCATCCTGCGTTTTCTGTGGATAATTTAGGATTCAACGACCGTCGAATCAACCATTAGGACTCCTTTTTACGATTAACTTTATAGTTGTAAAGCTGTCCAAATTCAACCGTTGATATTTTCGGTCGACTTTGCAGTTGCCAAAATTGCTAGGGAGTTCATAGCTTTTCGTAACGTCTTACTCGTCCCCGATACGAAAAAAAAAAATTCATTATTAAACGTACTCGAGTGTTTATTTCACGTAAAACTTATAAAAACTTACTTTTTATTTCAATCAGGTCTTCGATAGTCATTTCTGTGCCGGTGATAGGATCGACCCCATTTTCGGAAACATATTTTTCAATGAGACGTTTTTCAAATATTGAACCAGACACCGGTGATACAACGGGATGTTCAGGCACCTCGTTCGAAACTGTAAGATAAAACTCGAAATTAATTCAAAGAATGAAAATAAATGGGGAAAGCGTGCATTGAGGTTAGTTTGCGGCGTCCAGTCGCACAGAAGGATTTAACAATGCGGCAAAGATTAAACGATAATGTGTTAATTATTCGTGAATTCGTAACTCCTTTAGTCATGAATTTTCATTGTAAAAACAATAAACAATGGAGGAATAAACGAAAATCTTACTTGCACAGGATAGCGCCATTTTCGGAATAGAGTAATCACTGAATAAGTCGTTCGTTTGAAGCACGCAAACACAAACGCGAGCGGAGAATACGACGAGCGTCAACAACCATGGACCCTACAGTAACGGCAGTGGAAATGACGCGATAAAAAGTTTACGATTTCTCTGCTGGTTTCTCTTTTGCCGAGCCAACTCTTAAAGTACGATACGAAGATACTTCTCACGATCGCTTCAACCTATGGATTAACTTTCGTATTTTATGAGACGAAACGTTATAGATATTCGTAAAATTTACGAAAATACATATTTTATGATAAAAATGATGCGTTTAATAAATATTTCTTGCACAAACATTTTGATATAATGAAACACAGTATAATCGTCATTTTGCGCCGATTTTAAACAACGGCCATTGTTCATTATCAAAGCCCACTGTTTAAAAATGGCGTCCCCCGTGATTACACTGTTTATTCTGGCATTTGTAATTGGTATTTTACCAGTAACTTCGGCAAGCGGAAGTTACGCCAGAGCAGTCATAGAGGTACACACATACATATGATTAATAGTTGGTTTTTCAAAGTCGACAGTAGGTGATCGGTTCCAGCATCAGCAATAATTCGTATCATTTGACTATATTGTACCGGCACAATGAAATTATACCGTAAAAATGTACAAATGTTATGCTACCAGTCGTAATATTCATAATCCTTATCAGCTCGTTCGAAACAACTGTGGATGTGTATAAAATTGCCGCTATTATACGTACTTTCTAAATTTTATACGATCTATAAAACTTTTGATTTCAGAGCTGTCGAGGCTGTTCGCTTAATCGTCTCCCCGATGTAAAGCAATTTATTTTCGAAGATGTACCGCACTAGTATCCTTTAAAATCTTTACACTTGTTCCACAGCTCGTGAATAAAGCGCAAACAGATACAATTTTTATGAGACTTCCGATTGCAAAGTTTGGCAGGCAAATTTCTAAAAATTTTCTTAATTCTGAGAATAGCGACCGAGTTGAATTTAAACCGATTCAAGGAGCCATTCCCGAATTGATACTGTACGATCAGAATGACGAGGTGAAATGAATGATTTTGTATACACCGATTAAACAGCTTTAGAGACGGTATGAAACTCTGGCCAAAATGTTCCTTTCACCATAGGCAATATTCGAACGAGTCGAACATTCTCAGAACCTCAAAGATATTATGAAAAAAAAATTAATCGATATATATCTTATTGTCGGTCGCAGTTTTATATCGCTTTAAGGTTGTTGTTGTATTTGGTGTTACGTGGTCGCGCTACTCTATGGTCGCGCTACCGATTGTACGACACTGAGAACGGCCTCGATGCCGGGGTTGGTTAAATTCTGATATTCCAGGTTACCGAGAGACTTCAGCTTTCACGCTTGACTCGAGATGAGTGCAACGACCTTCTGGTCTCGAAAGGATTCGCACGAAACTCCAAGCCTTCTAAAGATGAAATCTAAGATCTCAAGCTTCTAAGCTAGTAACATCTTCCACATTGAAAGTTTTTGCACAAGATGACACTTATAAACAATTAACAGTTGAATTTTCACGATCTATTCAACAATGTTTTTTACAATTTTTTCTTTCATTTTTAGAAAACTAATTGTATTTTTTATTGTACAGATTATACGTTTAACGTTTTAAAATATATTAGACTTTTCGGGTGTATCGGTAACAAAGTTTCTGATTTTTGTCTATTCCAAGCGTGAGACTGTAATACAATGAAATTTTATTCATTGGAACGAAGCTTTTTCTATCAAAATGCCTCCGCGCTCGTAAGTGCACGGAATTATTAGACCCGGCATATTTTGCATAATCTGTAACGATTTAAGACTGACGACAATTTGTAAACGCATCGTTCGCTAAACAGCCAAGTTTACTACCAGAGTAGTCACTATTCCGAGTATCTGAAATAATGAAAACATAAGAGTTTGTATTTGAATTAATTATCGATTATGCGCTTTATTTAATATTCTACTATCACAACTCACAGTCTTCAAAAGATGAAGATTAATAGTAAAGAAACCATAGCCTGCTGAGAAGCGAAGGGGATGCAGAATTAAGTGTTGTCCTACAAAGAAGTTTTCCTAAAATGGGATTTGAGAAATTGATTTCATGAAGTTCAATTCGGTGATAATTCTAGTCATGAAATAATATCACGATTACAACAGGATAATGAATTGGACGTTGCGACAACAGAATCTTTTTATAAATTTTCTCACGTCTCTTTCGTAGCGAAAGCGTCCGCGAAGGACGCATGATCTTGTCGATAGTGCCATGTATCCGATTTTATTTGCCTGCAAATCGTCACAATATTACAATTACACTGAAACACGAAAACAAGCGAATAACATCAAACGAGTTATTTTCTTTCGACTGAACAGAGATAAGCATCGAGGTTCGAATTGTAGATTATTAAATGTAAATTATGTCAAGAAGGGATAGTTTATTTTCAATTACTTAATAATTCGGATAAGATAGGTAATTAAATCGGCATTACTCACGGCTTCACTAGCTCTATGACAACAGAAGCAAAGATACCACAAAATCGTAATTTGCAACACCACTAGAATGTACGACGAACTTGAAATTGAGTCAGTCGGTCTGGTATACCCGGCAACTATAGACTGTAGTTCCAGCGTGAAATAAGTAATTATTTCTCCAAGCCATGTAAGCAACACAGTGTTGTGCATTGAATTGATTAGGATTGCTGCTGACGTAAGATTACCATGAAGACGACCAATATCGCTCAAACGAAACGGTCTCCTCCAATTCCCACCTGGTCCTTGGATGATGGTTGGCCGCTCTTTTCAATTTATCACATTTTTATATTGCATAAGTAATTTTATTTTTTTATTAAGAATACACAAAATGATTACGAACAAAAATTCAAACCTGCCACGATTACGGTGCAGAGATGTTGAAATCTCCGATGAATAGAATTGACGATTGCTGTGAATTTGAATATCATGAAGAGCCAACCAGTCATCCGTATGAGGGGGTACGTGTTGAAAATTTGAAGAATTATCGTTTCACGAATATTTTGTACAATTATAATCAGTCCACAATTAATTCCGGTTACCGTTAGGATCAACCATGACCAAACGGCGAGCGATCGTTTTGCGAAATTCACTCGAAAAGCTCGATCGTAATCGTCTATAAGATCGACCGCGGTTCTTAATTGATCGAAAGAACGAGCGCAGACGAAACCCTCTATGATAAAACTCATTTCCGCACTCAGTGAGCGTATAAGATACACCGGTAATGAATGGTACATTGCTCTTAAATGAAACGCGTAAATCAGGAAAGTGCGAATCATAACGATGCAAATACGCGCAACGAGGCAGATAAATGTATAAATTCGCCATCCTCTCGATGAACATATTTCACCATTGACGCACGAATACGGAGCCATACCGTAAGCTCGTAGGATCATGAAAAAAGGTTTCACCTCTTGAAACCATGTCATGACTTCTGTGAAAATAAAATGAAATACAAACGGTTTCACTGCACTTTGTATTGTGAAGCTCGCTTTAAAAAAAAACTAGACAACTACTACCGAATACCTGAAGGAATTGACTGTCAGCATTATCATGTTTCCTCGTGTACACCCATCCTGTCCGTGTAAATGATTTTGGGACAAATGGAAAATGGCAATAACCAATAGCCGGATACCGCGACCAATATCGATATAATGACAATAGATTTTCTTTCACGAAGTGTAAGCTATAGTTTTAAAACATATTTTCTTTGGAACGTATCATTATCAAGACTGGGTGAAACGCTGAGTCGAGCAAATGTGTAGCTTGGTCGACGTATTCTCCGAAATCAAACGCTCTGATAAAAATGAAAAATAATAAAGCAGTAATTGCAATTGCGAGTGTGAAAACTTTTGTCTAATTGTAAGAGGATAATATGACTAGAACAGTCGTAACGGCTCCGAGTATCTAGAAAAAAAATGAATCATATACAAACGTGTATTCAACTGGGTTTTCGATAAAAGTGTGTAAATAATTAAATCGTATAGGAGTTACTCACGCTTCCGAGGAAGGAAAGTTCGATGACGAACAATCCATATCCTGCTGTCAAGTGAAAAGGCTGCAATGCAAAGTGTTGACCCAATACGAAGCCTTCCTGAAATTATAACAAGAGCCTTCGATAGGAAATTACTGATCGACATCGAATCCGCATGGACAAGCCTATATTTTATGAATTAACCTATCGATAACGGCAAATGACCGAAATCGCAATTATTATTATTTTTCATTATTTACTAAATACGATTTCGATAATACGAAGCGCGTAAGCCTGCCAAAAACGTAACATAAAGTTATTTATCAATAGAATTTTTCCATGAAATTTCATACATCTCTTTCGAAGCGGAAACGTTCGCGAAGAAGGCACGAACTTGGTGAAAAAGCCGCGTATCCAATTTTATTGGCCTGTGAATGATTATGGAACGGCAATTATTAGATATTATAATAATTCATCGTTTTTATTACTGTTACACGATATTTGTTACTTACAGTAATATTTGTGTTATGACACGAGACGAAAAGATAGAGTAGATGTGTGATATTGGGTATTTCCCTGAGACATTGCCACATAATCTCATAATAGGTCATCTCTCTATAATCGTCGATAGTATAATGTACGCGGATTGTCGTATACGCAGTACACCCTACAATCCATAATAGCAGAAAGATGTTGTAAATTGAATTTATTATGTTCGCCGCTGATACGAGAGTGTCGTGAAGACGGCAAGTATCATTGAGACGAAGTGGCTTGGAGCAGCCATTCATATCGTACATAATGTTCGGTGCATCTGGTCAAAAAAATTAACTACCTAATATAGATTGTATTTTTTTTAAATAACTGTAACGATTTTTTGCTTTACAGCGACAAAAAACTCTAGAATTAATATTACGTACTTGCTGTTATTATGCGGTGTAAATGTTTTAATCTTCGCTCGATGGAGTTTACCAAAGTCACAAACATCAACATTGTGGTGTGCCATGTGGTATCGAGTAACAGAAAGTAGATTCCAGTCACTTTGACGAAAATCGTTTCATTCGACAGTTGATCAATTCGGAGATAACCGAAAAAAAATGTAGGTAGGAAGAATGTTACCCAGGTTCGTATAACGAGCGACTTTGTTGCAAAATCGATTCTTAAGGTTCGATCGTATTGTCGAATGAGATCAAACAGAGTTTTCATTTTATCGAAGGAGCAAGAGACAGCGAGACGATAAGCAGCAAAAGTGCTTGCTGAACTTAGAGCCCCGATCAATGTTAGTATTTTCGATTGAAATTTCCGATTCTTGGATACAATCGGTCCCAAGGCAAATAGACTAAAAGTGTAGCACACATATGTTAGGACGTTGATAAACGTATAAATTTGCCATAATCTCGATTTCGCTGGTATACCCGCGACAAATGTATATGGAAGCTGGCCAAGAGCTTGATTTACGAGAAAAGCAGGCTTAATTTCGTCGAACCATGTCATGTTGAATGAGAATACTGTTGACAATTTTGCAATGTCTTTTCGAAAGAAACTTCGTTCACTTGGTCAGGGAAAGGTATGTACGCTTTGCTCTAGCTCGACGAAGCTCGTAGGCTGCTGCTAATAAACGTTTGACTGAAAAAAAGAACAATATTGTCAGAGCAATTTCATATTGCGAAGGTTACTTATAAAACTTAACAAATGTACATCACCGAAGAACTGGATTTCAAAACATTACGTGGAAGGCTCGCTATACTTATCTATACTATTCACGGGAATGGATTCTTGTGAAATGGAAAAAAGTAATAACTGTCGCTGATCGTGCGATATATTACGGTTGAATGCAGGAAATCCTTTTAGTTTTGAATTTTTTTCCTTTCCCGCTTTATAAAAGTGTTCGCCATCGCGCGAAAAATTATTTCTTCCGCCGTACCCTGTTCTAAAAATAAATAAATGAATTATTGAGATAAACATGGAGCATAAATACGATGGTTTTAGAATGAAAATATACATATGTCTTTTCTTTTTATAAATGTAAACGAGTGCTAGGGTTGTAATCACACGAATCACACATACTATAACAAACAACGTCTCCATCTTCCGCGTACGCACTCATAACATTCAAGAAGGAAAATGGCGACCCCCGCTCGTGCAGCAACTCGTCAGGTCAAACCACTTCTGTCACTCGATCAAGCTGAAGCCAAACGAAGAGTTCTTAATTTATATCGATCATGGTATCGACAAGTTCCTTATATAAGTAAGTAGATTTCCATATTTCGCAAATTTGTTGTACGATCAAAACACCCGATTCCGTTTTCTAACCTCGAAAATATTTTACTCGATACATTTTACATAACGCAACAAAATATTTACAGAAATATTAAACATTATTGCTACTGCAATTGCCATCTGTAACATATGAATTGCTTCTTAAATTTCCATAATACAACGGGCTAGTTATACTTAGCCTGTTACGTAAAGTCTTGGTTGTTGTTTTACCTTTAAGTACGTGACTCTGTACCAACATTTTGCTGAACCCAATTGTTTCTCAGCTACTCGCTTACTGGTAGCATGATTTTTAATTTACAGTGATGGAATACGATATTCCAAAGACCGAAGACGAGGTGAGAAGAAAAATTCGTAAAGAATTCATGCGGCACAGACACGTTAAAGACATCCGAGTTATCGATATGCTTGTGATCAAGGTATTTACAATCTTACGTTATATTCGTTCGACGCGGTCTCAATATTACCAGATAAATGAGAAAGAAATGTGATTACAGTAGAACCTCGATTATCCGAACCAATTGGGACCGAGGCTAGTTCGGATAATCAAAAGTTCGGATAATCGAAACGTGGGCTTTTTGGGACGATGTCATAAACAACACCTTATCGCATAAAAACAATACATACATATTTATTAAAATTTCACATACATATTAACGTTTTCGCGTTAATACGTATGTCGCGGCGATGTATCTCGCGATTCTCGCAAAAATACGTCTTTGCTCACGGCGGTGGCAGCGAGCAACGATGTATCTTTCGGGCCAACGTTCGGATAAACTAAGTCATCGTTCGGATAATTGAGGATTCGGATAATCGAGGGTCGGATAATCGAGGTTCTACTGTATAGCTATAAAAAAATTTCATATATTATAAATTCATCGTAATAGTCGAATTTAATGGAAATATTGACTTTAGGGTCAAATGGAGCTCAAAGAGACTGCGGAACTCTGGAAAAATCAGGGAAATCTCATGTATTGGTTCAAGGACACAGTGGAGAGAAAACCAACAGATTTCATGTCGAAATTTTTCGCCGGTCATGATTGATCTCAAGATGTTACGACGGTAGTTTTATGCGTTAGGCGATAATCTTTTGCTAGATATTTCCTAAGTCGGTGAGCGACGACTGTGCGATTCTGAAAAGTCGCTATACGTTGAATAAAAAGTATAAAAATAAATTGTATATAACGACTATTAAACAAATGAAACGAGTTCGATACCTCCAAGATTTAATTGTAAATTTGTATTCTCGTGACGAGCCAACTGTTTCGTCAGCTTCCCTTTTTCTGTTACTTTTCTTTTATTACAAGAAGAATATCGGTAATTTAAAAAAAAAAAAAAAAGGCTGGCACATTGTTAATGTACCGATTACAGAAGATAATAACTGTTCTAATTTACATACGTTATCTTTACATCGATATATTATTATTCAGTTATCTACATTTGACATCGTTGTGATATATTACTACGCACCTTAGGTACAATCTAGTTCACTTTTCACAGCCATACAGACAATTTGCTTTCCCTCAGTGAACAAGTTATATAGATTACATACATGATTGATATTAACGCCGTCCCGAGAAAAGTGGCAACAGGGCAAAAAGCGTGATGTATTTTTGTCGTTTCGTTCGTGCAAATTACGAATTATCAACGAGATCTCGTGTCCATTTTATTTTGGTTAAGACGATTCTTTCATTATTTTCGTACTTATTCTTTTTTCGGTAGCATTCGATATCGTATATTTTGATATCTTTATCACCCGTAACACGCACTCGTGGTATCAAAATCCTCGGAGCACACATTCTCGTACACACACACACAATTGTTTAGCAACACTTGGACTCATTCGCAAACGACGCGCGTTCTCGCGGCACCTTACCGCAAACGTAGCTACGTATCGAAACTCGGTAAACGTGACGAGATTTATTAATCATTTATCCAATACGTTTTATAAAATATCTAAGTATTAAAAAATATACACTGTCGGTAACTTTCATATATATATATATATCAATTGCACGGATCTAAGCTTAAAGAGGAATAAAAATAAAAATGGCAACGAAAAACAAAATCATGCTCATGACTCGTCAATAATTTTGCGATATGCTCCGTTCTACCGTATGCTTGTTCGGTTTACTGCTCAACCAAAACTTCGTACAGTACGTATTTTTTTTTTTTTTTTTTTTTTCGTTCTGTATAATTTCTTTTCTAGCTTAGCTTTTTTTTATGGAAACGTTTATCCATCAACTTAAAAAGTATATAAATTTTCATTCACGATACATAATCGATACGCAATTTAATGTGATGTTAGAAATTCATGGGCAATTCAAAAAATAAGACACAACGGCATGTGCGTTGTTTGAAATGTAATGAAAACAAACGAAAAGAATTGAAAAAAAAAAATGAAGTCACTCGGTGAACTATGATCGGTTCAATGTCACAAAGTCCTTTACATCTGCCCGTGTATCTTCAATGATACCAGTAATCCGAAGTATTCAAGATCATTGCAACGTTTGAAAAAATAAATTTTTCTAAGACAATTTTTACAAAAATAACAATTACGTTTGTCGCTGTTGACTCTGAATCCTGTCTCACATTGCGCGAGTACATTTATCATAAGGGAGAGAGAGAGTCGGGGAGGGGAGAAGGAGATAGAAAGAGACAGAGATAAAACATACTTGGTCCATTCCTGTGATATTCAAGGAAAGCTCGCATCATCACTTACAACGATTATATCTCTTTTTTGCAACCGTTTTGCCGGTTGATCGTTATCGCGTAAAATACGCGTTGGAACGATCAAACGATGCTCTCTCTCTCGGACTGTATGTCGTAACCAGCGATGACTCCTCGTCTAAGGGAAACATCGCTGCTTCGCAATCCATTGCCGTTGAACAAATTTACGAGCCAGCTTCTAATAGAGTTTCGAGCGGAAGATTTCTTATCGGGCACGTTACCCGTACCGGGGGTCGGCACGACTTGGTCGAGCGATCTCCATCTTTTCACGGTTACAGCTTCTCCCGAACAAACATTTTTGTCTCCCAACAGCGGCGTTTCCGCCTCGTTAATCGAATTATCAACGCGCGACACTATGATTACATTACCGTTTGGATAATTGTTGTTCAACACTTTGCCCGTTAAATTTCTTTTGGAATCCGTTCTCGTGCACTTGTCGCAATTCTCCAATGATCGAAAACTTTTTTTCGGCTCCTTCCAGCGGAGCTGTGTCGATTCGAGTTTCTTACTGTACAGTTCAACGGGAAAGGGATCGAGAGACCGGGATTCCCGTATTATCGTCTGAGACGGATAATCGCTCGTCGTCGATGACGACGCAATCGTCGACAAGACTCGTGCGTTTCTACGATATTTTACCCTAGTATCGAGAAAAAGATCGTCGAGAGCTAGTTTTATATTCGCGGCTCGATCCTCGGCTTCTTCACGAATCGTTACGTTTTCCAGCGTCGTCTTGGACACGCTGTCCATGAGATAAAGCGGAGCTCTATCGAATTTACCAAGACGCAAAGCACGCTGTACCGGACTAGATCCACCGCACTGAGAAGCGGAATCTTCCGGTGTTGGCTTTGGTACGCTCGATTGTCTTCTGCTGCCCGCACCAAGACCCCCCAACAACGAGGCTTGACGAGAATCTGGATTCAATTTTGGGCTTCTTCGAGGACGACAGAAAAGCGGCGGAAGATCGCCGACGTCGACCTATCGAGGTATAAACATACATGTGCTCGAAGATTGTTTTTCAAAGGCTCGGTGTGCCTAGCGTCTCGAGAAAAGAGATGAAAACACACTGTACCGACTCACCTCTCGCTTTTGTATGGCTCTTTCATTAGCTCCTACGAGCCAATAAGTCTTAACGTCGCCCTTTCCTTTCATATGTACCAATCCTCGTTCCTCGATAATATAACCACCGACTTTGTCCAAGGCCTCTTTGCACTGACCGCTTATGTGAATTCGCAATGGCTCGCCGTTGGACTCCATTCGCGAGGCTGTATTCACCGTATCACCGAACAGACAGTATCTGGGCATTGTCAGTCCGACAACACCAGCTACCACAGGCCCTGATACAGTGGAAAACAAATATCTCATACGATTGTATCGAAAAATAAATCATATCTGTGCATAAACAAATATTGATGATTTTTGTACCTGTATGAACGCCGATTCTTAGTTTCAGCGTTTCTTGGGGTCTGTGAGCTATAGTGTGCACCTTTACAGCATTTAATAGCTCGAGGGACATGGAGGCTATTTCCCCGGCATGTCTATTACCATTTTTTATCGGAAGTCCTGAAACCTAAAGAAAATAATTTTTTTTTTGCAATCATGAAACAATAACAAAAGAGTTTAAAGCTAAGCTTGCTCACCACCATATAAGCATCTCCGATCGTTTCAACTTTGTACACGTCGTAGCCTTTTATTATGCGATCGAATAGGGTGTACAGATCATTCAGGAAATTTACCACCTGTTGTAACAAAAAAAACACAGTTGATCGACTTTTTGTTTCCCGGTGTAGAAAATATTAGAATCCTCGGTAAACGTTGATACCTGGAAAGGAGTGCTTTCTGCTGACATCGCGGTGAAACCAACGATGTCGCTGAAGTATATAGTGACCAGATCAAAAGCTTCGGGTTCCACGCCTATTCCATTCGTCAGACAATTGGCAACGGGTCTAAAAATCGAGTGGGAAATCGGTGAATTGGAAAATTAATCCAACAACACAAAAATCATACAAGATTATTTTTTTATCTTGTCGATATTTCTATTATTCGCGGTTATTGAAATATGTTAAGACGTGGGGGAAAAAAATGCTAACTCAGGTAACATTCTGTGCAGGAGATCCTCTGTTTTTTGTTTTTCCTCGAAGAGAAGGCGCGTACGCTCACTGACTAGATCCTCGAGGTTGTTGGCGTACTTTTCCATCATGTCCATCATTTGGTCCATTATGTTACGATGACGGCCGGCCTTCATCTTCTTCAACCTAGTCCTGATCATTTTGAAGTCTGGCCTCAGCTCCGGGCTCTCGGCCCAACAATCGGTTATCGTGCTTACGATGTACTCGGCACAGTCGGCCTCCGATTCCGAAAGTATGTCCACGTTTGGCCTAAATGGCAACTCACTATCGTCCGGATATCTCTTTACTCTGTCTATGATTTCTGCAAATTAAATCCTACGATTATACAGAGATATTCTCGATTTCGTAATTTACAAGTGAAACAAATATACTTTCCGCATTGATTTCCCCTTTTCGTTATTCGAAAATACGGCAGAGATATGAAAAAAGAATTACCTTTGGGTTCCAAATTGACTCCACCGTACGGTCCCTTGCGACCGATCATCTCGAATAGAATTATGGCGAACGAATATATATCTCCTTCCTGAGTACCTTGTATCGGGGCGTTGGGATTCCGCAAGAGCTCCGGCGCTTTCCAAAACAAATCTATCGGAAAAACACATTGTTTCGTGTCGATGATAAGATCAAATGTGGAATCAAACGTTTTTTTTTGTTCGTGCATTTCGTGGCTTTGCATTTACTTCGATAATACTGATGTTCACCGATGCTGTCGGACTCGGCGCAGTGGCGCATGTCGTGAAGGCCAAAATCGGAGACTTGAAGTACCCATCGCGAGGTAACCACGCAATTGGAAGACTTTAGATTACCATGGCAGACTAGCACGGACGACTCGTGAATGTAAAGCATACCCTATTTCGTAAAGAAGGTATATTTATCGTTCGAAACAAACAGACAAGTATAATTCGAAAGCGGGTTAATAATTATTCAAATTATATTCGGCAACGCTCATTTATTTATGAAATTTTGCCTCACCTTAATGAGATCATGAACTAGTGACGCAATGAACATATCGTCTAACTTTATGTCCTCGTTTTCGATGATGTCCTGAGATATACGAAGAACAGTAATATTTAATATTGTTCTCTTACATTTGACGAAGTAACTTTTCGCTATTTGTGTCGTTATTCGACTATACTCACGTAAAGACTTCCTTTGGCACAATAATCGGTAATTAACAGTATTCTCATGGGCTCCATGCAAGCTCCGATAAATGAATTGAGATTTCCATGTCTTATCTCGCGTAGTATTCGCATCTCTTTCATAACATCGCGCGAGATATCTTTCTTCTTCGAGAATTTGAGCTCCTTTATCCGGACAACGACACCGTGGTAATGCCCGGTTTGCGCAAACACTTGATTGCCGCATCTCGACTCGTACGACATTGCGCTAACTAAACTTAACTATTGGATAAAGCATAAAATAGAAAATGTTTGAATTAATATCTGTCGTAAAAGCGTGACAGATAATTGATAAAAATTTCCTACCAATTCGCGACTCATTATTTGGGAAAATTAGACTGACCTTACTAGGGGAGGACATGAGATTATCGAGATGCGGATAGCCGTGTATTTCGCTGGGATCGATTTTCCACAGTAGACCTTCGATTTCTTGCTCGATCTTCCACCTTCTGTATATGCTCATTGTGATAACCGCAGCGCAGAAAAGTAAAACGGCTAATATACCAGCAGCTACGATGCTTCGAAGATGCGTGTCGTCCTTGGGACAGTGTTCGTTCAAGAAACCACAGCCTGGCTCGGCTTCCGGCTTATTTTTACCCGGCCAATCCATCGACTCGGACGGTCTGTAAACCTGCGAAATTTCAACGATATTCTCTTCTTATTTTATACGACATTTATATTTCTATATCCCATATGAGTTTATTACTACGTCAATCAAATTTAAAGGAATAATCTCGTATTATTTTCATCGGAGTGAACAAAATATATAGTATTAAAAGGAACTTTTTTCTTCTTCTTGCTAATAAAAACGATATCTTTAGGATTTTCTATGAAATAATAATTCACGCAAATGTTGTTAACGACTCACTCACTAGTATTTCACCCTGCTGAAACTGTCCGACCGGCTTCATCTGGAAGTCGCACGAGAAGTTGTTCAAACGGAAGCGATCTTTCTTGAGTGCGAGAACGGAAAAATTGCCCTCGGAATCGCCGAATCTGTCGATCTTTATCGTAGCACCGCTCACGCCTACGAACAATTGGGTCGGGTGTTTCCTGTGACATTGGTGATCCAGAAAGGAAAACTAACAGCTCATCTGGGCCAATAAAGCTAATTATTTTTGGACTCACTCTGATACACATGTTTGCGTATTATTGTTTCGATTATTTGTGTCCCGTTGCTCGTTATTTCCTCGAGTGTTTGATCCGGCTGTTCGCGCAACAATTGATCCAACGCACCTGCGTACAACATCACCGAATCGTACAAGTACGCGGCGTGAATGGAAACGTACTAGAAACAAAAATCGAACAATTTACATTTTACAGTTTTTACGGCACTTTTTTAAAATAAATGAATAGAAAATATGTGTGAAATGAAAGTATCGTACCTTTTCGTATTTCTTGAGCAGTTCCGGTACAGGGAAATTGAAGGGCTCTTTGCTACTGTAATCGCGCACCTTCTTCGTGAATTCTTCGTAATTTTGTGTCGGTGGTGTCAAAGCCACGACCATCAAAGAACGCGCACGTTTGAGAAAGTCCTTCGGCTCGAGGCAGTTCTTCAGATTTTCGAAATGCTCAGGCTCTAAAAATTAACGAGTAGAGACTTTGAGTTATGAACAGAAAAGCTTGCCAAAATGACGAAGCAAAGAGCAACCAAAAGAGTATTAAAAAAAAAAAGGAAAAAAAAAGAATAAGAAAAACATGATGAGAAAATGAACTGCGAGGGCAAGGGCGAGAATACCGACTCCATAAGTACTTCTGTGCTTCTCGGGGCGAATACGTCATCATGTCCACGTGTATCACCATATATTCTCCATGGTCCAGTAGCCTTTGATTTTGCATCGCGTTCATCATGTCGATGAGTGACATTGCGGTGCCCAGGAAGATGTAAACTACGGAATTAAACGAATAAATATTCTATGATGCGATATGAAAGCGTGCAAAAAAAAAATAACGAAAGATGACGAGATCTTAATTCAGTCGAGCAATATCACATGTGTGAGAAAAGAAAAATCGTCGACTCACTACGAGTCATGTTCTTGGTCTCTTGTATGAGTTGAAACCAAACGCTGACTTGACAGCAGGGTAAACGATCTTCGCAACAAGTGTGCCTGTCCTCAACCATTCTGTAATGATTAACAGTAAGATTGTGTTTTACAGCTTGGTCCTCGAGCGAGCGTGCCACGGTCGACCAGGCGCTCTCGGTGATGATGGTAAATTTGTTCCAGCCATAATGAAGCAGTAGAGCGATTACGGATTTCGTTACTTGAGTATCCGGTGGTTCAGTTCTAGCGAAGGTTGGCACCGTCGAGGCCTTGTAGTCCGAACATTTCTGGAATATTGACAAAGGACCAGACTTAGCATTGTCAAAAATTCGCTGTAATCCGATCAACGTTATTAAAAATATGATAGAGAAAATATTTCTTGAAAAAAACTGTATAGTCTGCATAGTGTTATATATGATGCGCATAAAACAACAAAATTTATATCGGTATCGTCCTCCCAGTGGTAAAATGGCCTCTCGATACTTTCAACGATCGAGTTGAATATAAATTTTGAACGAAAGGCCACAGAATCAGGATAGTAAATCGTTGAAACAGTCTATCCAACGAACAATTATACAGAATTATCGGACTACTCCTTTTCCTCCTTCCACGTTGTCGATACGCACTTCATTACCATATAAATGAATCGGTTGGAGCAAACGTTTCGCGTTCAGCCATAGTCACCCTGCTGGAGTGGCAGCTAGTTGGACCAGACCTCGCGGACCACGGGAAACAGATTATTCTTGAACCTGGTAATTGGGTTTTGCCTGTGTACCATGTGTTAAAATAATTCGTTTGGTAGACCCTTATATCGTTACAATCCCTAGACCAGAGTATTTCTACAAAGACAAAAGTTGCTTCTTCTATCTGGTCCAAGAATCAACCCCTTGTCAGGGTTAGTATCAGACTCATAAATCTCATTGCCATCATTGCTCGAGCAACCTTTCAGTGTGGTGACTGCCGATATTTTGCAATAATGTAAGAAAAAGAAGAAAAAAAAAATTGGAGCGAGTCTCAACGAGGGTTGTAATTTGCTTTAATGCCATCGAAACTGATTCGTTCCGTGGCGTGTTCTGTCGACGCCGCGACAACTCTGTGCATCGGCTTCGTGTCGTTTCACCGCGAAGAGGTGGGCTTTGGTCATTGCCGGCTAGCTGCTGGCGCGTTATTCCTGGCCGCGATCGGCTATATTTAGACGAGACCACCTTGAGAGAGTCCATGCGGGGCTGCAGGGGCGGTGCCGGCTCTCTTGCCTGGTGAACACTTTTGCTGCCTACACTCCACGACCGATCTTTCTCACTCTCTCGACACACGGGAGAGAACGTGAATTGTGCAACTCAGGCACCTCCTGCATTGTTCACGAGGTCGAAAGGGTTTAACCTCTACCCCCCGTCGATCGACGGGATTTGCACCACCCTTCACCAAGGGTTTTCGAAAAATAAATGGAAAGTAAGATTTTGCAAGGTCTTTTTTTTGCAAATCGCTTCTCACAAAGCTGAAATAAAGACAAGTCGACGAGTCGGGTAGTTCAGTCTGAAAATCATGAATTATCGCTATAATTTCGAAATAACAACATTTCGCAATAATCTCGCCTATATAAATAAAAGGATTATCCATCGATCCATGCCTTCGCGTGAATCGCGTGAATAATGGCGGCCGGCCATGATTTACATCGATGTCTCGAATACGAAATCGAGTTATGTCGATATATCGAATACGAAGTCGATTTATCGATCAATTCGATTTTATCGAAGTATCAAATATGACGCGTGTTTGTCGAAGTCTTGGATTTTTCGTTCTTTTTAGCTAAAAAGATTGAGAACGATGGAATGTTTGGATACGATACGAAACGTTGTAATGTAACGAGAATAGTTTCTTGTGAATATTTTCAACGCGTCGACAATCTTAGGAAAGCCGGGAACAGTTGTGACGAAGTGTAACGTTTCGCTCGCGGATTATGCGTGTAAACATGTTTGCCTAGCCCGAGTGACCATGAAATATGTATGTTCTTGGTATGAATATGGTATGAATAATACCATAACCTTGATATAAAATCATATCGAAACTCCGTTGTTACGTATGGGTTAGAAAATACAGAGACGAGTCACTCTTTGGCCAACGAGGAGGGAAGCTACGAAAAGAACTCGTTGGCTCGTTATAACGCCATAGAAACGATCCGAATATCAGTCGTGAAACTCGATTACAGACCTGCGGACATTGAGACGAAGACAAGGGTGGGAGGAAGATAAGTTACACGAAAGCAACACTCGCTGACGGTCAATTCCAGACACAAGTGGGTACTTCGCGCGATCTTCAAATAATTCTTCGCGCGACGACGACGGGGGTTGTCACACGAGATAGGCAAACTCTATGCTCGACCTCACGTTACGGTACGTATGGAGCGGGCCAATTTGCGACGGACGAACCTCGCAATTATCGTATTAAAAGAAAAAGGAAAAAAAAGGAAAAAAAAGAAAAACATATGGGCCACGGCCGTTCGTTCCAATTTTGAGACCAGCGATCGTTCAGCGCGCGTAGTTCGTTTCGTTCGATTTATTCGTACGATCGTTTTTGTCCATTTTCGTTGTCCCACAAAGTCCAAGTTTTCACACTTTTGCGTCTGCTCTTTTGTCCCTATTTGGTGTTTCGAAGAATGTCTAGAATGTGGACCTTTGAACGATCGTTTGTTCGCCTCTCGATTCGAAACAGTGCGTATCGTCGTATTCTTAATCTACTTCACCAATCGGGATATGTTGAACCAAGAGTTAGAGAGAGAGAGAGAGAACTTCGTAGCTTCGTAGTCCGGTGCGAAACAATTAAGCGCATCAGCCAAAGAGTCCCCCGTTTGCTCGGATGTCACTTTGCAGTTAACGTCGTTCTTCGAGACTGTTTTCACTTATCGTTCGCTCAAAAGTTGAGTCAAACAGCGCAGACCGGTTACAATGGCGCTAGAAAGTTTGTCACTTTAGACAGGGTCAACTATGAGGAATAAACGCTCGTGGTAATAGAGCGCTTTGAATAAATGACCGATCGAGTCAGTTTTCTCGCTCGTTCTCGAGAATTACGGTATTAGCATGTTTCTATTTCGATCGAGAAAATCATGTCTATTAACATACTGATTTGTAATCATCGACGGCTTAACTCGGGCTTGGATGAAAATCATCAAAGTCCAAGCAAGAATCGGAGGTGACTTGCAATTATAAAAAAACTGCAAACGAATCGTTCGATCGAGCAACGGCTTGTTACAAAAGTTTTCGGTATTTGCCCAAAAATGAGTCGACTCGTTCGACTCTGTCCTCTTAAAAAATCGTCAAACTTCCTGAAAGAAAGAAAGAAAGAAAAACCGGAAGCGTCTGAATTTTTGATAACAAATATATCGTCGAAAATCGAGACGAGGCCTCAAGTGTAAGGCCTCGGAACAAGAGAAGCGAAGAAGCAATGCGAGGAAATTCCATGCATTACTCAAGAAGAGTTCATCGAGTAGCATATTGCGTGTCGCGATCGAGAGTTCCGATAGGATGGTAACGTTAGTGTCGAGAGCCAAAGTAGCCAAGTGGGGGAGCCACGGTGTGTCCCAACGTCTCGTCTTCTTCTTCTTCTTCTTCTTCTTCTTCTTCTTCTTCTTCTTCTTCTTCTTCTTCTTCTTCTCCTCCTTCTTCTGCTCCTCTTCCACCACTTTTAACATCCTCCTCCGCGATCGTCACGTGCTCCTCGCTCGGATAAATGTACGGTCGTGCTTGATCGTCGTCGTTGACGACACGACGATCCCCGTCTCGCTCTTTCTTCCGTCGTATGCGTGTATCTGTTCCTTGCTTCATCAACACACTCGCAATCCTTTACGCTGTGTACGCCGTGCGGGGCTATATACCGGGTGTACCAAATTCGGTAATTGGTTGACACATTGGACGAGGGATTGACTTTGAGATTAGGGAGTATTACGATATCATTCCGCTCTGTAACTGTTGTGTTATGTTCTTCGCGTAAAAGCATTGGCGTAGAACGCTTCCAGCGACGAATCTCCTCGGATGAAAAAAATTATAAATTTAATAATAATAATAATAATATTCATCCTATCGTTATGAAACATCGAAGGAATGAAAAATACAATAAAATAAAATAGAATACAATTTGACAATATTTTTTAATATATCGAATTCGATATAGTATTTAATTTAATATCGATAAATTGATTCGAAAAAAATGATAATAATATACAAAAATAAACGTAATTAGATATAATAAATTGTATGGACGTGTGTCAAGGTGAGAAATTTAATATCGCTTTTCATTGAATTTTGATATTATTAATTTTTCAAAATAAGAAAAATCCGGGAGAGATTTTGTCCGGAGGAGATTACTCTCGCGGTGTTTAGTCGTTTCATTTCCTATTGAATTTTTCAAAAGATTTCTTATAATTTCGAATCTTTAAGTTGAAACTGTCGTCAAAAGTGATTCGATTCAATCATATTCTCGGTGCTCTTTCTCACCTATTAAAAAAACATTCTTATAAATCTTTGGTAGCGAATTATCGCTTTGAGATTGTATTTTTGGGGTCACGGTGTATACGGAACACGAGCAGAGCCGTTGGAAGACGAAGGGAAGACTGCAGCAGCGACGGTAAGAGAGAAGAGGAAGAGGAGAGAGAGAGAGAGAGAGAGAGAGAAAGAGAGATACAACGACCGAACTGGCAGTGGCAGGGACGCGTCGTATGGAGTTAAGGAGGATAAGAGGAGGCGAGGGGAGAGAGCAAAAGCTGGGAGTGCGGCGTTCGGCGTACACGAGCGTTGGCTTTCATTTATTCGTAAATCAACAGCAAACTATTTATAGAATGCGGACAAATAGCGATAGTCGCGGGCGCTACGTGTATCCTTGAATGGCGAAACCGCCAAATAGAATAATGCATACACGTTCCCGTTGGTGTTGCGGGGCTGACTCGTACACGCCGAGCAATCTGGCAGCACGGAAAAACTCAGCGGTTATACGTACGAGCCGACGCCACGGGGGAACACCATGACACGAATATCTTTTCTTTTCTTTTTTTGCTTCTTCCTTCGAGCTCGTCGATGAGCATTGTCATTGTAAAAATAAAAATAATAAGGCAACGTATTAACGTAACGTGAAATTCCAACGCGTGCGAGAGAAAGAGACTCGGAGGGACGCGATGTTTTTTTTTATTAGACCGATCGATCTACAAACAGCGAGACGTTTCCGGTCAACCGGAAGTTCGTTCGTACGCAAGTGCCACGCGTCCCGGAAAATCGTCCCTCGAAAACTTTTTTACCGACCGAGTAAGCTTACCAATTGACCCAACGTTACGTGTATCGCACGGAAAATAACGAGGAAACAATCGTTTTAAAAATAGAATAAAAGGACAGACGTTAAGCCGCGTAAAGGACGCGTTTAAGCCGCTATGTGAAACGTGTGATGGAAAATGTAGGGATTTTTATCGATCCAGCATCTTTTTTTCTCAACGTTTCTTTTTTTTCTCAACGGATTTTGTTGGAAATTATTGTTGTCGTTGAATTTAAGGAAGAAACAAAATGTGAGGTATCGTTGATCGACGCAGCTGTAAAAACGGTTCGTACGGTAACGAGGAAACGAAAGACGAGGACGTTCGTTTCGTCGGTTCACGATCCTATTGGCTACCTCAAGAGCAACGTCCGATCGAATATCGTTAATGTCACCGGGTCGTAGTATACGTTGCCTACGCGTTTATACATTTTCATACCGAGAGACCCTCCATAAGTGGCCCGTTGAGCCTTCTCGACGTCTCGTCGCGCGGTTCGAGAATCGTGTTGAGGGACAGGGTCGGGAATGTATCGAGAGCGCCCGATGGCGGTGTTGCACATCGATTCATACTTTCACGTAGGTGGGACGAATGCCAGGTGGCCTGGCCAAGCTATTGCGAGGCGTTTTAGCGGGCGTTCGCGAGGTGTAAGTGGATCCCCGTATCGCCGTGATAGTTATTTCCACACTTTTCTTTTTTTTTCATTCTTTTCTTCTTCTTCCACCTCTCCGACTTGTCGCACGACTCGCGTCTAACGCAACGGAAATTGCAGAAACCCCCGGATCTTGGAACGGTCGGAAATCTTTCAAAATCGGCGTCGAGTCTTATCGATTATTTCTTCCTCCCTCGAAGGTAAGAGACGGTTGTGTCGTTTAGAAGTGAAGTAAATAATTGGGATTAAAATGAAAATATTTAAATGATTATGCAATATTTTCATATTAAACCGATTCGTTTATCGTGGGTCGCTGGAGACCCACACCATTTTTCTTTTGTTCGGGTTCTCAGAAACCGAGTGGGGAAGAAATAACTATACCCAGCCTAAAAAAACTTTAGGACACTAGGAGCCTACGTGCCGAATCGCATACCTTGAGTATCAATTCGAACTGCGTAACGAGCAAACAAAATGCGTGTCGGGTCGTGAGCGACCCACGATAAACCTAACGTTGTACGAAACCATTTTAACTGCCAAGGTAAGTTTTCTGTTTTTTTTTATCAAATTTATAAACATTTTCGAAAGTTTATGCATTTTTTAGAGTCTAGTTTATTAATTTTTCATATTTTATACCATATCGCGAATTCCGTCAACTAACTAGAGCTCTTCGTCCACGTAATGAAAACCTGAATTATTTGAACGAAGAAAGCGAAGGAGAAATTGATTATGGACACAAAGTGACTGAATAATCCGCGTGAATGACAAACTTCAAAAAAGAAAACGGTGCTCTGTATGCGATCCAAAAAAGGACAGAAAAACTATAAATCGTTGCGTTAAATATAAAACGCCGATTTGCGATGAACATCGATTTTATTGCTGCGAGAATTGTTTGTGGTAATAAAACCTTTAATTTTAAGGGCAAAAACATTTCTTGTAACTTTTCAAATAATTTTGATGATTTTTCAATAAATATATTTAAAAATATATTGGAGTATTTATTGAATTTACAAATTTCCGCCTTTGGAAAATGCTCTAGTTGGCACGCCAGACTTAATCATTTCTTTTGTTTCTATCGAGTTCATGATTTTTTTTCTTAAAGTATCATTCTTAAACTTTAATATGCAATTTGGTTTTTTTCCAATATCTCAATTTGTTCAACAGTTATGAATTTTTGAGTGAATGCTTGCATTTTCGGGAGGTGGGTGTGTTTACGACAATGAATAATATATTTATTAATTTTTTTTTTGCAATCTTCGTGGTGTGCCCTTAAAGTAGACGTATTCAAGAGTGTTCAGGATTTTTTTAAAAATTTTTTCATTGCAAATGACGCTTTTTAACATACTTTGTGTCTTCAGCGACCCACGATAAACCTAAGTGGTGTCGAAAAAAGCGATAAACTGATCGGGTTAATTAATTTTATAGGTTGGTGGTGATTGTGCAAAATAGTTTGTATCGATAGTAAATAATGAAACGAATGAAACTGGCGCTTTGTGCTAAGGTCCATTTTTAAGTTTGAGTTTCGCGGCGTTTCATCATTTTTCCGCGATAAAATTTAATGTGCCGCGTTATCCGGCGATAATAAAATCTTAAAATATCTTTGCGTTCACGTGGCGGTACGATCGCACGATCTTCGTAGCACGTGTGGGATCGGTGGTCCAAAAAATAAATACGTATGTATAAAAGAGAAAAAGAGAGAGAGAAAAGGGGGAAAAAATCGGCAGCATCGCGGTCGTTGCGTGCCGTCCCGAGCGGTGGTTCCTCCGTGAGACCGCGACCCTGACCCTGCCGAGAGCCAAGCAAACTAGCATTACTCGATTCGAAACGGAACAAGATAACGTGGGCGTGCAGAACCACGTGGGAACCTCGTCCGAGGGCAACGGGGGTGACCCGGGTGGGGCGACCCGGTCCAGTCCGATCTTCGGTTTTCGGCGCGTCGTTTCTTTTTTTCTTCCATTCTCCTCCACGAGTTGGCCGCAACTCGTTATCCCCATGCAATGGCGATCTACGCGAGAGACAGAGAGAGACTTTGATTCCGTTATAAATCGTTTGCGTTCGAAAGATTCGGAATTTTATTAAGCCGAGAGGCAATTTTTAACTAGCGATTTTTTCAAGAATTTCAGGTTAATGGGGAAGGTTTTGTTGACGCTGTATGTTTTTTTATATTTACTATAAGAATGAATTTAGTTCGACTCGACTGGCGCCATCTCGGTTTCGATCGAGGAAGCTTGAAGCAACCGCCGCTAGAGGCGCGCCGTTTGAACTTTAGCCGCGCTCTTAGGGCGGCCATTACGTGTGTTTCTCGATCGGACCGCGAGGTGTCGCGTTTGTACGGCGTGTCCATCCTTCCCTTCTTGAAGAAAAGAGAAAAAAAACGTGGGAAGACCGTGAAGCCGGTGGTATCGAGATTAGGAAACGCTCGTAATCGACGAGTCGAGAGTACGGATCGTTCGAGGATAATGAATAAATAGTAAATCCTGGGCGTGTTTCGTACCGTAAAACGAGATCGTGTTGTATGCGTAACGGTATAGAAACGAAGAGGCAAACAGCGGGTATCCTCTCCGCTCGAGCTCACCCGCGCGGTTCGTGGCTCGTCGGTCACCCGGCTAGCAATAGCCGGAGCTAAATATAGCCGCGATAAACATGGCTAGTTAACGTGCCGCGCTAGCGCCGTAACCTCGTGTTGCCGCGGTGTAAGAGAAGACAAAATCGTGAACGTGTGCCCACTCTCCCGACGTCTTTCAAACATACGCGTCACGTTGTAACTGTATGCGCGACGCATCGACGCGTATATTTTACTCCGTCGCGCATATCCGTCCAAGATTATCGCGCGCATGCGCGTCGCCTCTCCGTTCGTCGCGAGTACCGAAACTCGCCGCTTCGTAACGCGGCGGCGTTCGTCGCTTCGGCGCGTCTCGCGAGAGGGAGCTTCGTAACGATCCAACGACGATTTGAATTTAACCGCGTCGCTGGTAGCTCGCAAGATGGCGCTCGAGTCGAACGAAACATTATCGTTTTGCGCATGCGCGTCCCTAGATGTCGCGTTAAATATTCATGATTTTACAATAAATTCCAATAATTAACCGACAGTATAAATGTTTCATACGCGGAAGCGTTTCACCTAACAAACGTAAATGAAATTTCACGATACCGTGCGAGAATTTGAAACAAGTCGAATGCCCGAAATGTATCGATTAGCAAAGAAGAATCTCGCGTACCGTGGACGAGGGTTCCAGCTACCGCTAGGGAGCTTCTGGTCCGTTGCGGTAGTGGTAATGGCGCTATAGTCGGGGGAGTGTGGGGATGAGGTGGGTCGGGAGAGGGGGGGGGGGGGGGGGAGCACCTTACTGGACACCGTGGGATCGTCTCGGTAGATCGCTTCGACCGGTCGCTCGAGCATATCTGTGTGTATGTGTGTGTGCGCGTGCGCGGTCGATCGTTGCGTCTAAATATATCCGAGATAAACACTGCCAGTTAGCGAGGGAGCCCGAGCGGCGCCGTTATCCTCGAATCCTCGTAAGGAATATAAGAAGCGCGCGCGAGCGAGCGAGCGAGCGAGCGAGAGAGAGAGAGAGAAAAAGAAGACGAAGGTAGACACGACGATGAAGAATCCGCGACTGTGCGTGCGAGAAAGAGAAGTAAAAAACGAAAGAGAGAGAGAGAGAGCGCGTGAGGAAAATAAAAACAAAGGATAAAGGGAAAAAGAAGCGAAGAGGAAAGGGAAAAAAGGAAGAACGAAAGTGAAAGAGGTAAGAATGACGTGCGAGAGTAAAAGCGCCAGAGTCGGGGTGGTCGACTCATAACCGCGCACGGACAGCGTGGGATTCTTCTTCTGGATTCACTTTCTCTCCCTCCCCTTCCCTTCAACCCGTTCCTTCTCTTATTTTTACAAGTTCGAGTCGTTTTAATTTTATTATTCTTTTTTCTCTCTTTTTTTTTGTTCGTTCGTTTTCATTTTGTTTTTTTTTGTTGGTTTTCATTATTTCGCCGAATTTAAGCGAGCCAGCGTCGAGTCCACCAGATCGACCCAAGGGTTTCTCTTCCCTTTTTGTAAGCAAGATTTTCTCTTCGATCGTTCGTATCTTCCTTGCGAAAGGAAGAAGAGAAACGTATAATCGGGCGAAAATTATTTTATAACGCCTGGCGCCATCTAACGTCTACCTCGGTAATTTCAAAGTCTTAAAGCGACGAAAAAAAAAATTAGCATTCTTCGTGACACGAAAAAGAAGAAGAAAAGTCAAAGGAGAGAAAACAAAACAAAAAATTGACTATCCATAAAGAATCGAGCAACGAGATTCCCAATGGCGATCCAGCGGACAAAGATCGTCGTCGACGGGTAACGAGACGGCCACGGTAGCGTATGTCTCTCCATCTATATTTAGAACGTGACATTAAGTTTAACGTTGCTCGTAGCAGCGACAAATTAAGGCGATTAGCTCGGAGTAGCTCGTGGCTCGTTATAGCAAACGCGTATAGCAAACAAAAAAACAAACAACCAGCTCGAAAACTTGCGGCAAGCTTACGGTCTAAACGCTGGAACGCTCGAGATAGGACAGACACGATGAGAATAACGCGAAACATGCGTTCGTGTACGTAACGCGCTGTATAAAAAAAACCGAGAGAGATAGAGAGAGAGAAAAAAAAGAAACAATACGTCTCTACGTATCGTCTAACCCACACGATAATTCTCTATTTTTTTCATTCCCTCGGTCTAATTATTAATCCTATCGAATCGATTCTTTCGCGTTGATTCGAATTTTGAAATATTTTTTTTCATTCGTCAACGAACGAACGGTGAATTATGATCGAACGAGTTTGATGAAGATTGCTCGTGTATGGAGAGGAATATTGTAGAGGGGTGGGAGAGAGGGGCGAGGGTGAAATAAAAGTAGCGAAGGAGGGAAGCGTCGTCTCGCGGACGGCTTGTTAATCTCGCGGTTTATACTCGTTCCGATTAGCTGAATGAATACGCGCTGTTATACTAGCGAGCGTGATGTGTAACGTTGCTCGTCCAAATGAGGGTTAATTGGACGTGTTTTAGCTGAAACCGACTTGTGCTCGTCGTAACGCACACGCACTATGGGATAGCTTGCTCGAAATCCTCCGAGACTCTTGTCTTCCTCCTCCTCCTCCTCCTCCTTTTTTCTCCTCTTCCTCCGCCGCACTCTGCCCGTATAATCCAACTGGACAAAACGTTTCATCTCCCACACGCGACACTTTCGACGCTATTTATATATTGCGCGAGTCTCTCGAATCAACAAATCTAACGAAAGCTATTTTTCTTCACTATGTGAGATTTTATTGTTTTGCATCGACGTGCGTCAGAAGGATGATAGAATATTGATGGGATTGGATATATCGCTGTGCGAGAAAGGAAAAAAACTTGTTTATCTTGAAAAAGATCCGAGTTTCATGGAATAATCGAGCATCGATGGAATTTATTTTTAATAAGGATTTTAGCGTTGTTTTACCATTTAGATTTGGCTTTTGGGAAACGAAATGGCAAGGGCTTCTTTTTTTATTTAAAAAACGACTTTAAGATCATCGAAATAGAAAATTGTGATTTTTGTTTGTTTATAAAAGTATAAAAATATAAAGATCTTTCCAAGGTACATGGGTAAATCCTAATTTCGTACTTGCGAAAAAGTGTGATGTTTTTTTGGATAAAAACTGGCAAATTCAAGATCAATGAAATTCAGGAATCAAGCGTTGTAATCGTCCCAAAAAATTTCAATTTTTCTCAAATCACTGAAAAAACAATATCACCGATATTGTTTCAAATTACTTATCGACCCTTCGAATCTCGAAATCGAACAACGTTCATTCCTCGAACGCGTCAATCACTCATCTAGCCCAGTCTCCCTCTTCGCCTCTCTCATTTAAGTAATCAATGACTAATGAGTAATAAGCGAGCCCGAAATAGATGAAAACTACCAGGCGGATTCGAGTTTCGTTTCGAAGTACTCGAGGGCAGCTGAAACAACCAGCCAGAAAGAACTCTTGAAAGTTCCACAGCAGGTAAGGCGCGCGCGCGCGCCTTGGCACTTGTAAACGTAGGCCGCCTAACCACGTGAGACATCGGCAGCCACCGTCAGGTACTATAAATAGACCGCGAAGGTCAGGGGGATCACCATTTTTTATGCAAATCGTCTCTGGCCGATCGAATAATATAGTTGTCCTTAGCACGATGGGTAAACCACCTACGGGTCTAATTACCCGGCGATACCTTTCCAACGCTTACTCTCCCCTCTTACTCTCGCGAGACGAACGAAACGATATCAAAGACCAAATGAATAAATATTCTTTATCGATCGTCGATATCGTATATTTTTAATCGAAATTATTCAGTCGATTTAAAAAGGGATAAAGATGTATCGGCGTATCGACGACTTCGTTGAAAAGAAGAAAGGACGTAAATTTGTGCGTGGCTCAACGCATCTCGCAATATTTTTCAATGATAATATCGTGTCCGTTGTAATGAGAATGAGAACGTCGAAGATTCTAAGGTACTCACATAACTGATCATTGGTATGTTACGAGATTGGGATACAATCGCCTCGACGTAACACGTCCCTTCCGGGCCAAAAAAGGCCGCGACCCCGTCGCAAATCATGTCGATCATAGCTCTCGTCGCCTCGACGGTCTCGCCCCTCGTGTCGTTCCATCGCATCACCAATCTCACGTTCGGCAAGATGCTGGTGTCGTTGTTAATCTGAAATAAATATTAATTAACGTAGGTGAGAAATAATCTTCGGGTTACGTTTGTCACGACGCTAAAAATTGAATGAAAGACAAATATATAAAAAAAAAACAATTAATCAAACGATGTAGTAAATCGTTATCGCACGTAAATGTATTAATGCGGCTTTCTCAATTTTTATTACCGTCTGCCTGCCGGGCAAACGGACGGGAGTAATGCGTTTCACTCGAGGTCACGTGACTTTTTTTTTGCTCCAGGCCCGGCGGGCACAAAGGAGGCAGTTGTGCGTCGAGCCATCGCCCTGAAATTTTACACAGAAGTAGAGCAGTAAGTCATCCTCCGTTCTTAAAAAAAAAACAACCAATGGCTTACGGACCGAATCGAAATTCAACTTCGTTTCGAGGGTCGAGCTCGATCGACGAAATTCTTAATTCTGGATTTAAGAAAATAACATTGAAATTTTTTATTTCACGGATTTTAGTAGAAATAATATTCGATAAATTGTGAAAAAAATTGTAAATATTCAGTAAATATTGAAATTGCAGATAAAACATTTTCTCCATTATCTTCATTACTTGTATCCAAAGTACCGCAAAATTACGTTTTAATTCAATCAAAATATCAAAATCGATTTCTAATTTAATTCAAAGTAATAAGAATAAGAATTTTTTAATTCGCTAATATGCTATAATAATCATATCGAAATAATGTCCGAAAAATTTTGAAATAAAAAAAGTTGTACGAAAGGTAATTTGATTCGTCGAATACGCGAAACGAGACAATGGCCCGAGGAAAGAGATCGTTACGTCTGGGGGAGCCGTGCGAGAAATCGAGTCGTATATAGCAATCGGCTTATCGACGTTAATACGGCCCGTCGTAAGACGAACGAAAAAAGATCGGTACGTTCGTTACTTTTGGAACGAGTTATCCGTCGTTGCAACGGGCACAGGCGTAAAGTGGGTTATCGGCAAGTGGAAAATCCCGGAGCAAAATCCTCTCCGGGCGGAACCGGACTGCGAGGTGACCGTGAGAACGACGTTGTCCCCTACGTTTTATGGTGGCTGCGCGAAAGTGTGCGACGACGTAGGTATCGCATACGCGTAATCCGCGAGTTGTTTCACGTTCGCGCGTTCCCGGTCAACCTCGACTCGCGTTACAGCCCCGTGGCCATACTTTTTCCCAAAATTTCTCGTTATTATCAACGTTTTTTCTCATTCGTACAACTTTACACTCAACGTGATGGAAAAATGTATTTTTTCATCACGTTGGGTCTTTTGTTTTTGTTAAACGATGAAAATATTTAATGAAATTATAATTAAAATTTGTATTAAAAAAAACAACAAATGATCGTATATTTTTACGTACGGATTAATGAAGAAACGTAGCGTGCGTCTGGTATGCAGATAATAAAGTGGCGTACGAGCCGTTACATTATCGAATAGATTAAGGATGCTTCTAAGCCGATGCAGTAGCAGCTGTTTGCGAGAAATCGAATATGATACTCGTGAATGTATTATCATACGTTACAAAAACTAATATCGCGTATATTTTCGATAAGCTCTAGACAGTAGGCGCGTCCGACATCGATGACGCGCAAATGCCAAAACAAAATTGTTCTCGTACGAAATAGACAATTATTCTAATTAAGGAGTTTCGGTGATGACCATGCTAGTAAACTTAAAGTCTATTTTGCACCGCAATACCGAGACTTTTTACGTATGTGTATATTTCCGATTTTTCGAGAAATATTTTTCAAGTATTGAATTTCGAGTTTCCTATTATTTTTATAATATGGAAAAAACGTAATAATCTACTACTCGACTACGGTAATACATCACATCGAAGTTTGACACGGTCGTAATTTCGATAGGTGCCATTTGACCCGCGCGCCCGGCGAGTACCTCAATTTTTCTAGACTTTATTCCTGAATTAATTACTTATTATTCCGGTGAGCTTTCCAATATATTCCAAGCATATTTTTTACATATTTATTGAATTTTCATCATTACACTATGCATACTTTGTTTTTATTAACCTTGCACCCGGTAGTTGCGTTAAACGCGGACGCGAACGCGAACATTTAACGCGGTATAACTTCAAAAATATTAATTTTAGAAAAAAAAGTTCAAAGTAAAAGTTGTAGAAAATTTGTCGCTTTAAAAGTTTGATTATTAGCAGTTTTTTGTTTAAACAATTATTAGAAGAGATATCGGTCAATAAAAAAGAAAAAGTCAGAAAACGAACAGTAATAGTCATATAAGTCGTAAACGGTAAGTGATACAAAAAAAATTCTTTAACAAAAGAGATAGGAAATTTCATTATATATAATAAAGGTTATTAGCAGTTTTGGCCTCAAGTACACGGTTACGGAGATATAGGCCGAAACGGTTTTTGGCAAAATGGCGGCATATCCGCGCCGCCATTTTGGGGGCATTTTGTGGATTTACATTCAGTACGTCATACTGAACCTATCTATCAAAAAAAATTGCGGTTGGGACAAAATGCAGAATCGCCAAGAGTAACTGGATCCCTATTTGTCTGTACTAATATGACAGATCCCAATTGATCACAAAAAATCAACGAATGCAACCATCAGTTTTTTTTACGTGTGTCTTGGCTCCAAGTGCTATAAAAAAATCGATATACGCGAGGATCGGCACATTTTGTCGTCTACATGTGTTAATTACACTGAGTTTAATAATTAATATCTCGGAAACTGTACGGTAAATCTCGTGGAAACTCCGCTTAAGCATGGACGAAGGGTTTGACAACGCTATACAAAAAATTAGACTTTTATCTTGGAGCCGCTCCAATCACCGAACATCCTTAACGAAAACAAAAATGGAACGATACACATTTATCGATTAATGTATTTATAAATCGGACGATAAATTTAACGAAATTTATCACGTATTGAAGATAATGCTTGTCGAAATAACGTTTTTTGTTTTGTTTTTGGTATTATTTCGATTTTAACCCCGAATGGAAATACAACATTTGAGATTTGTATTCGTATCGTTACGTGTAAAATATAATAGAGAGTTTGGGCTATTCGTATTGGCAATTTTGCGGGGACAAGCTTGAAGATGAGAAAGTGAGATTTTTCTCGGAACGTTGCTATATAGCGTCGCGTACGACGAATGAAATCGACCAATTATTCCGAGACTGATATGAAAACACCCTCGATTGCGTACCGAGTATGCGAGCCGAGTGTGTATAAATAAACTGGGCATTGCGGAACGCGAGTATCGGTGCCAATTCGTAGAGGAAAACAAGTGCTCTCTCTCTCTCCCTGTTGAACAAAGTCGCGGGCGCAAATCCGAATAAGAACAAAATAAAACGAAACACCGCGTTTCGAGCTTTTCACGTACATTTTCATCTTTCGATCGAAACAAAAGAAAAAAACGACATTTCTTTTTTTCCACGACCGTGTCTCCCTCATTTTTAAATTCTAACCCCCAAATTTTGCATTATTTCTTTCGACGATAACGATAATAAATACAAATATACAAAAAAACGTGAACGCAAACTTTCGTAAAGATTTGAAACGAGTTTAAAGCAGATAACGTCGAATTTTATTTTTCTTTATGTTTTGGTTTCAAACGTATCGATTCAATGAAGATAGGACCGACTAAATATGGTGATACGCGGCTCGATTCGACGATCGAAGCTTCGATATTGTATACAAAAGAAAATCCGACTTTAAAATAAGTTTCGAGGCATTTTTATTTCGTCGTTTGTTGTTGTTGTTTTGGTTTGATTTGTCGATCGCGAGGCGATACCGGGCGAGGAGGGGGATGTATGCAACGAGTGCGAATACATTCATGGGAAACATGAACGCCGGCTCGAAGCCTCGCGTGCAACTCACCGCCCGGGCTGCACTTATAATGTACGAGAACATAAGCTATACATAGGTATAGGTAATACCGGATGCCTGAGAGCGCTGTCGTTGCCACCAGCCGTGTTGAGAATTATCGCGTTTTGCCTTACCCAGCGCGGATTTCTTCTCACGCTCGCCGAGGTACATTTGGGCGTGGGCGGACCAGCGAGTCCTTCGTGCGAAAGGACATCGGTGAGGTAAATTGGGGAAAGAATAAAAATACGGATCGGGAGACTGTCCAGAGAAAGGGTGTCTAAGATTTATGAAAAAAATTCAAGTGAGAAGGAAAAAAGAAAAGAGGGTGGAAAAAAGGGGCTTGATAGAGGGAAGGAAGACAAATACACGGTAGGAGGGAGATATACGAACAGATCGAAGATCAATAATAAAAGTCATAGGAAGAGCGTGTTTGACACGAAGAAAAATATATCGATATTTCGATATTAAGAATAAAAATTGTCGGGCGATGAGAGAAGCGACCACAGGGTAGTGAGCCAGGAACGAATTATTTCCTATCCTCTTTTTTATCGATAAATAAAATCTTTTTGTTGGTAAATAAACGTAAAAGATGTTTAACGTAACGAAAGAAAAAACGGGTTTTTCTTACCTCGTCAAGGGCCATGGTGAAAGCTCCGGAAATAGCGAGACCCTGTCGATCTTTGAGGCCACCCTTGATAGCGGTGAGGTAACCGATGGTGAGATTTTGTGGTCCGCGTTTTTTTCCTTGCCAGGTATTGGTCGGTGCGCCAAACGACGAGGACTGCGAGGTGATCGAGGACAAGGGTGCGGATCCGGTGATCGAGGACGAGGAAGAAACGGAGGAGGATGATGACGAGGAGGGCAAGGGCGCGAGAAAGCTGTGATGTTGTTGGCTCGTTGGTTCACGATGATGATGATAATGATGATGGGAATCATCGATGAGACGGGAAACACCGTGTGGGACCGCAGGCGAGTCAATCAAGGCACGACACGGCCCGGTATCGAACAGCAAGAGTACGAGAATAATCTGTGTACTCGGTAGCCATTTTTGCCGTTGCCTTTGCCGTTGCCGTTGAGCTGGGCGATCTGGGTGCCGTTGGTGCGGTGGCTGGCGACGGGGAGGCCTGCGGCGGCTCGGTGAAGGCAGGCCGGGTCGCATGGCCGCCGCCGCCACCGGTCAGAACCTCCCTCTCGCTCACCTGTTCAACCAGAAAAAAAGAAAAAAAACTAAACAATCGTAAACAATCGCAAACGAAATCATAAACGATCGGGTAAACGTTAGTCGGCGGCGTCGTACAAATACTCGCCGCGTGGGGGCGCTACTGTCTCGCGTTCGAAAACGAATTTCCCGCCCAGCCTTTGTTTACGAACCGTGCGCGTTTGCGGAGAACGATAGTTATCGAGACAAATTATATATAGCTCGGGCTAATTTTCGTTATCCTTGCAGCTTGGGCAGAATAAAACGATAAATTTCTATAAATTCGGTCGAAGGGTAAAATTGACCGATATGTTTTTACCGTCCGTTAATTTCGACGCGATATCGACAACTGGATGGAACGATAAAGATAAAGAGGGAGTGAGAAGCATAAGCGAGACTGGTAGAAGGGAAAATACGTACACGCGCGGACGCGGTGTCCAGGCGCAATTAAACCAGCAATAAAATCGACGGGCGTCTAACCAAAGACATCGTTTCGTCGTCGCGCCCTTATTTGCCGAACGACCGACGCTCCTTTTTTCACGGTCGATCGGCCGGACGTTCCGTGACCGATTTACCGCACCGAGTAACCGAGGCCTCTTAAGTTCCGACCGCTAAAAAGCTAAACGCTTAAACGCCTAATTTATCGCTTCCCGCCACTTTTTTTGAACGCTTCGCGCGAGACCGTACAATTCTCCTAACAATAAGAACAAACCGCTGTCTTGTTGCGTTTTGTACTTAAAAAATATATATATATATATAAAAAACACACGTACACCGAGCAAAATAAAAATTCTCTACGCATCGCGCGTTGCAATTTCAGGAGTGAAATTATTGTTTCGACCAGAGCGTGAGCGAACGAGTCGAGAGCAAATTTGTACGTCAGCGAGGGCATCGGGCGGACGAGGCGTCGAGGTCGTACCAAGCGTTCTGGCGTTACTGCGAGGTTTGTACTTTCGGTTATCGGGTTTCTGACAGATGCGATACAACCGACGAGAGGCACCAACCGCGATACTCGGGTAGGTAGTTCGGCGTACACACTACTCATTATAGGCGACACACATATCGTCACGACCTTCGCGGATTTTTCGTCTCTGCTACCACGATTTACTTCGCTCGGTGTATTAAGGAGGTTCAAGCGTTATCCATGCGTTAGACGAATTCCAAGTTTAATTGTTTAAAATTCGTACGAACCTTCTTAACAATAATACTCAACTGTGGGTAAAATTTGAAAAAGTTTTACCGTCTAGAAATCGAGTTATTTATTGTGAAAAATCGTATTTTTTCGTAAATTCCCATAAGACCTCGTGTTAAAGTTGCGATTTTAAACACTGAATATCTCGAGTACTAGACGGTGAAACCTTCTCAAATTTGTTGCCCGTTATAATACGATGCTCAAGAAGATTGACGCAAAATTTCAAAAAATTATCTTGGACAAAATTGTATCTGATGATTTTGCCATTACTTTGTATATACTATTATGATTATGGCGCGTGAACCTCCTTCAGCTGCTCCTGTCTCCGCACTCGCGTTCCAATCGACAAATTTAAAAACAAAAAGCGACAAACGACAATTAATACGAAAAAGATTTTTTTTAAACCCACCAAAAATCATAAAAATCACTCGAAACGAGTTGAAAATAAAGTATAAACGAAATTAAATGTTTGGAAAAGTATTTACAATCGAGAGGGTTAAAAGTTGAAAGCTTGAAATCCAAAAATAAACAATTAAGAGCTACGTGGGAGAGAAAAAACATTGAAAAAATTGTGATTGTCAAATTTTTTGTAGAAAAACTCGTTCGGAGCGAGTAGCCTTTTAAATCAGGCTGAAAATGGAGTCCTGTGAAGGTGGTCGAGAGCGAGTAATCTCGCGTATACCAATGGGGTATAACGTTACAAAACAATGGTATAACTATAACACGCGTATCCAGAGCATACTGGTGGCTACTGTTATAACTCCTGGCTCGGTCGTGCACGAGGCACGATGTTTGGCCTGACCTTAATGACTGGTGCCATAGCTAACCGCGAGCTCGGTGCTCGCTACAGGTGCGAGACCACAGCCAATATCACCCGCCCTCTATCACCGTACGATCGCAATTAATAAAACCGTGAAATAAAAAAAAAGTCCATTAAAAAAAAAGAATAATAAAAAAAGGGGGATGGGTTCGAGAAGAAAACGACATCGTTTTTACGATTTATTCGACGTAATCGATCGGTCGACGACTCTCGTCCTTTCGAGAAACATAAAATCGTCGTTGATCATCTCTCGCATAGAAATTCCTCGGTCGATAATCGATTTATTCGCGAATTATCGTTCGCCAAGTTCCTACGTGCAAAGTCATTTATTTTTCGTTTCAATAAGGAAATTACTATCGCGGCTTGATAACGACGACGTTTGGACGTGCGATAAGCGACGCGACGATAAAATTTAATTATGATTTCCATCGAGACGTTTAAAAATAAAAATCCTACTCTCGTGAGAAAAATCATAAATTCGATAATTATCGAAAGCAAAAAAAAAGAAAGAAAAGGAAGACAAATTTCGAGAAAATAAAAAGATTATACGTAAAGCAAAATAAAAGTTACCAGCCCCCCCCCCCCCCACCCCGCCCAACCACTAGGTTCGTCGATTCGGAAACCGAAGCGAATTAATTTTACCAAGTTTTAACGCGATCTCGTCATCGCCGCGTACTAACCGACGCGGCTGCATTAAAACGTTCATGTGCGAGAGAAGTCTCGTCTCTCTTTAGGCCTGTTTTGCTTCGTACAGCGGACGCGCGAAACGAGATAACGCGTTAAAATGGTACGCGAGGCGATAACGCGTATTTATAATATCGAAAGACCGCGAGAAGGCGAACCCGAGGCGTACGTACCAGACCTAACCGCGATTCGTGTGTACACGCACTTTTCAACGACAAGATATAAACGAGGCTCGCTTCTACGTGTGGCTTTGAAAGTTTTTATACCACGTTCTTTTTTTTTTCTTTAATTATTTTTCTTCTCTTTTTTCTCTTGGCTTTTTTTCAGGGTTTAATAACGTCGACGAAATTTTGATTATTTTCGTCTTATCTACGCACGACCTATACCGGCCACTTTCGTACGATATCTCGTTTCGTTAACGTTACGTTATGCGTATATATATATATATATATATAGTAGAGATGGATGATTTTATAATACGTGACTGTAATAATTTTGATTCGATATTTCGGGGACAGTCTTGTCTCGACGAAATGACGCGAGAATTCCAGCTATCGAAGTCACATTTGATGGTTGATTCTTTTTTTTTGAGGGATAACGTAAAGCGGTTTTACATTAGTGACGTTAAGGGTAATTTTAATAATTTTTGGAGCAACTTTAACAGAACGGTAAAATAAAGTTTAAATTTGTTGGCAGCGGTGAAAACGTGGAAAAAGTGAATATTTCTGTAAATTGTCAAATAAAGAGATTATAATGGTAATATTTTGGAATGATTTGAAAGAAAATTTCATCGCGAAATTTCGGAAAATCGACTTTTTGCCATGATGTATCTCCGTTCTCGTTCGTCCGACAGAAAATTAGACGAATAACTTTTTGAAGGACTTGTCGAGACGAGAAGAACGAGCCCAGGAACATCCCGATAGCTTGATTTTTGTGACCGTGACGAAAGCGTGACTTACGCCAGCAAAAAGTGAGCCCCAGAGTGAGGAAAATTCGCTTTTCTTAGAAATAATTCCAAAATAGTCCTATTCGATCGCAAATTTCTCGCACATTGCGAAAATGATGGTTATTCTTACGATAGGCCGAAATTAATGGGCGAAATATCGAAAAAAGCGTGAAAAACCGCGTTTTTTCGTTTTTTTACCTCAAATTTTTCGTGCTAGCGAAAAACTACCGTTGAATTCGTGATCAGCGAGCGATTTCCGATCGGACTAAACTCTAAAAATGTATCAAATAAAAGAATTCCAAAAAATCCATTTTTCGAGATTAATTTCCAACCCCTTGACTCGAGGTTTTGGAAAATAAAAAATTTCCCGCCAGACGATTGAAAATAGTCCTATCCAATCGTAAATTGCTCGCTCATGAAGATTCGGACGTTATTTTTCCCGTTATCTCAAAAACTCTAGGAGAAAAACTAAAAAAAAAAACGCAAATAACGATTTTCCCACTTAAGGTCGATAAATCCTTAAAAATCGAAAACAAAACTATTATTTTCCTATTGTGAGGCAAATTTACGATCGATATAGAGCTTGATAAATGATTAAAATTCACCGGAATTCAATATATTGCCGATTTCAACATATTGCTTGATATTTTTATGTAAAATGTTTCCTAAACTTGACAATTCGATGTTTGTCGATGTTTAATCGATGGAAAAAATAAAATAAAAATAAACCAACGAAGAAGAATAAATATTCGGGATGCGATGGGTATCTTACCTAAACAACATCGCAGGATCGCTTCAACAGAAATATCTACGGCCTTGTTGATCGGCTATTTCACGAGCATGCCAACTGCGATCAGGGTCACTCTTCGACGCTGCAGCAACCTGAACGTCTAACGGCCACCTGAAATCGAAACGACAATGTTTATAGACACGTATCGAGATTCGACGAGGGCGCCAGAAACAAAGAAAAAATGGAAAATTAACTCGACGAAAGACCCAACCTCGACCCAAAAATTCCATTTTTTTCATTTCGAAAGAAGCAAAAAAAAGGCAAACAAATCGTTGCAATAAATCGTTAAAAAATATTCGGCCCGATACCATCTCGCGCCTCGTCCAGAGGTGGCAAATTTCATTACGTTATTCTCTCTCGAACGGGCGTTGATTGAGCAACGTGGCCGCCGGCTAAATTGGCTAATCTTCCAATTGTCCTTTACCACCGATCGGAGATGAAAAATTTGCCGATTTTCGTCAGTTGTTTAGAAAAAAAATAAAAAATAAAAACCTAATGTAATCCCCATGAGAATAAAAAGAACAACAAGATGATAAATCGATCAAAGATGAAGAGAGAGAGACGAACGTCCGTTGGTAGAAAAGTGCGATAAAGCGCGATCGATATAGTCGCGTGGCACGCGACGTTAATCGATTCATACGAACGATCGGCTCGAGCTCGAGGCCTCTCGAACTCTGACTCGAGATCAAAGCAAGCCGTTGTCCGACCAATTTCGAAGCGTCGTTACTCGCAACGCCCGAATTCGAACAACTCATCGTAAACGTGTTGTAATCGAGATCGGCGATCGATTCGACTCGACTCCGTTCTCCAAACTCTCTCGAGTGGCTTTCGGGCCGAGCGAAGCTTACCGACACTCGAAGATTATCGTACGATAAGTTAATAGACGCTCGAACTTGTCAAGATCCGATGCGATCGGTTGATTCGCGTTTGCGAGACGAAAGGGGAAACGATTATCTTCCAACCGATACAATTCTGTGTTCATAGATAGATTCCCCAAGTACCACTTGACAATTTGTTTGTTTTCTTTTCATAAACGTCTTAAGAAGAATAAGAATCGGTAAGATCGATCGAATCTCGATAAAAATTTAGTTTCGAAACGATTAAACAATTCTTTTTTTTTTAAGTATAAAAAAAGAAAAAAGAAAAATCGCCACGCGTTTCGAAATATAAATATAAAATTTTGTAGCCGAAAGTTCGATAGGATATTATTCCTCGTAAAAATTGCAGAATTTTATTAACTCTTCGTGTATCCCACAGATTTAATTTCAACCTCGGGTCGAATTAAAAAGCGAGATTCGACCAAGGACGGGCGCGTGAATTTCTACGTTCTTACGGAAACGGTTTTACATTATACTTGCTAAAATTCAAGGTCATTGATTTACCGCTTTCGCCAATTCATCTCGAGTTATTTCCATCGTTATTTTACATCAAAATATAAAGAGAAAAGAAAAAGAAACAAAATATTTTGTTTTTTGTAATAAAATAAGAATCAAAAAATATTTTTCATTAAAACAACAAAAAAAAACATCGAAAAAGAAAAAATTACAATTTTTCATAGATATGAAAACGCTTCGGGGGAGAGGGGCGTTATCGCGCCACCTCGTGCCTCGCGACGGGCGTATTTATCACCGTAGTCACGGAACCTCCGAGTGGCGTCTGGAGAACCGTGTCATTGTGTTTTTTTAAATATATTTTTTAAAAAATTTTACAGTGCCCACCGGTCAATCTGCGAGGCACGAATAAAATAAAAAGTAAGCGAAAAAAGAAAAAAGAAAAAAAATAAAAAGTACGAGAGAGAGCGAGAGAAAGAGTGAAGAGGACAAGAAAGAAGAAGGCAAAAAGTGACCGAGGGACAGAGGACCCGAATGTATACGAAAGGGTATTAGCGGTGGTCCCGCGTTGTTGGCCACCGTGTGCTGGACTGCTTTTCCGTCTCGCTCGTTCCAAAGTGCCGTAATATTCCTCATGCCGGGGCTATTTTCGGCCTTCACGGTGGTGGCAGCGGCTGCTACGTTCCTTCTCGTGCTGTCGTTGCAGCCGTTCTCTTTTTGCGTCGACTCGTACACGCTCGGTCAATACGTACCGTAGGAAAAAACTTAAAAATCGTTCGACTCGTTAAACTTAAAAATCGCTTCCGCAAGATTTTTTTTAATGTTTTTTATTTGTTTGTTCGTTCAGAACCAATATTTCTATCGTCACGAATAATTCGAGATACGCATATATATATTTGTCCACGTTCTAAACGATCTAGTGACTTTTTGTTTTTTGTCGGGAAAGAAATTGGCGGGAAAAATTGATTACCGACTGTCGGTAACGTATATTTGCTAAATTGTTCCGTGGCTTGAAATTAAAGTAAATTTATATTTTGGTAGGAACAGTGTCCACGACGCGTAGAAATACGAGAGAATTTTTCGCAAGGTGTTGGGTTCTCACATTTCGGTGTGTTTCGGACTCCTCGCGCGTGTCTATATTTGTTGAAGAAACATTCGGGTTTATTTTGTCTGAAAGGCAAACATGCCAATGGCCGAACGTGTAAACTTCAACCGAGCGGTAATTCTTCAACGGAGTACACGCGTATGGCCCGAAACATCATTTCACGATCATTGGCACGTTTATCTTAAAATTCAAGAATTCGGCTAGTTCGCGCGAAAATCATGAATTTCTTTTTGTACAAATTTTCAAAATACAGTTAAATCTTGATATTGTGAAAAAAATGCCGAAGTCACGTGATCGAGCCTGAGCCGCCCCCCCCCCCCTCTTTGCCTCCACCACGTTCCTCTTCACTCACGGCCAAGACTTTCTAAGCGAGATCTCTTTTGGACCAGGTCCATGTGCAATAAGAGACAGGACTGTAAGTATTTATTATTTTGAGACTTTGCCAATGAAAACTCCTGGAGCTGTTTTACAAATATAATCAGTGCTTGTGCAGCTAGCCGCATTGCTTTTCTAATGGCAGGCTGCCGGGACTGGAGTTCATAAAATAATACCGTCGAATACGACGAGTATGCCCGTTTTGCAAAAATAATTAATGGTTATGTCGAGTGATTTCAATGTGCGAGGCTATTCCACGTGTAAGCACGTGGTGAAAAAAATTACTCGAGTATGCATACGTGTAATATCGATATTCAATATTAACCGTAACCTCAAATTGGTCCGAGTGCAAAAACACGATTGGCAAATTCTCCGCAACGACTGGATCGTTCTTAATGAAACTTAGCTACCGCATCCTTGCCATAATTCTCCGTCGATCGAAATCAATTTCGTCCCGATCGACCGTATAACGCCGGAGAAGCGGCGAATCGCGTTTGCGAGGTGGACGAAACGCGTAATACCGCATCGCGATCTATCGCGCATGCGCCCATGCGTACGGCTATGTTTTATAAAAGCCGTTTTTTTCGAAATACACCTCTCATTACGCTAATAACACACGTCTAACGTAACAAAAAAGTGATTAATACGAAACGACGAGGATATTTTATAAAATGAAAAATTACGTTGTTATTAAAACGTCGAGCTCCATTCGAAATCAGAGCTAATAACAGCCTTAACCTTACATATTAATCTTCCAAGATACCGTATGACAATGTACCTAATATGTATAACGTAGTGCACGAGGATGCGAACGAATAGCCGGCAACGGCTCTCCCGTTCGCATTGTTTTGTAAACGGAGAAACGTCACGTGTACACTATTGCTATCCATCATGGGATCACCGGACTCATTCCTTTAATGAATATGCAAATGGCTCTTAGCTCGCAGTCTCAAACCCCACCACCCCTCTACCGCAATCCCCTCTCCGTACCACTAGCCATTCTACTCCCTTTGCCGCCGCTAACGTCGTTCAGCCTGTTGCATCCACCACTCCTTCGAAACTTGTGCGCCACGTGCAGACTTTTCCATTATGGGACGACCGCGCGCCGCGCACTTCTAGCAGTGTCGCTTCGAATCCGCGTCAACGGTGCTGCCATCGCTGGCACTACTAAGTACTACCACCACTATGGACTACCGGCATACGCGAATCCTCGACTCTCCAGCCCCCCCCCCCCCCCCGCCGCACTTCCCCGTCCTTCTTAATCTCGGTTCAAACTACTACTGTAACGAGTAACCGCAATTGCGAACGTTGCTCAAATATTTAAACACCATTAATCAATAATAAAGTCGAGACTTTTAGATTAATAAATACTCGAGGAGTCTCTCATCGTGCTGCCGTCGCTAAATGACGGGCGGTGGCCAAGTTTGGAACTACTTCGTGAGAATACTAATTTATGTACCGCCTTTTTTGTTCAATACCTCTTTTGATAGCGATTATCATTTTATTTGTTCGCTACTGCAATAATGCAATTTTAAATAAAAATATTGTATTTTATATCGAATATAAGTTGTTGGGAAATATCATAAGTTTGGACAATTTGTTTGATTTATATTTTTTTAAATAGCACCGACATTTTTTAAATAATGCTTTTTAGCATGATTTATAACAGGCGGTACGATATTATTAAAGAACGTTGGAAAATCCGAATTGGAGTAGATAGGCGCTTCACGAGTTCCTTGAGATCTCTAATTTCGATTATAATCGTGGAATGGAGCACAAGTCTGGTTTATAATTTAAACGTAATGAGACGACGCGAAGCGCGACAAACGAGGTTAGATATGTGATCGAGGGAGACGGATAAGGGGACACCCGTATCTTTCCCTAACTCCGCAGTTTGTCCGAGAGAAACGAACGAAAATATAGCGTTAATGAAAAAAAAACCGAGCTTCAAAATTTACATTTCGCAAAACAACGCGTTGTTAATGTCCCGACCGAAAAACAAAACGATGAAAACTTACACGAGTCCTTTTCTCACGGGATAAGATATTTTTTTATCGTTGAAAAATAATAATTATTACAAAAAATTGTTCGAGGCGAATAATTGAAATTATTGGTGGAATTATGACAAAGATATTTGCAATGAAAATTTTAATTCTAGGATCATTTTTGTGCGGGTAGATTGCAAGTGACATTGAAGAATTTTTAAGGTCATCGAACAAGCAAGTTTCATAACCACGAAATTCTGAAAAGAATATTTCGATTCGCGATGTACACGGAGAACGTTGTTAATTCACTAATGATTTTACGTATTGGGCTAATATTTGTAATTGGAGCAAAAAGTAAAGAGAAAATGTACCGATGTAATATTCACCTGTGACTCGTGACCGTGTTAAGCATGGTAATCCTATCGGCTGATTGAAGAAGTTCCGTGCTATCGTGCCGACATTCTTCGCTATCTTCGAGACTCGGCACTCAACTTTGAAGGATACGCGACAAAGTCAAAACTGTAACGACGACACTCTACGGTAGTCCGTACCGTAAACACACCTTTCTTTGTTATATCCCAAAAAAGAAAAATAACACGTTACACTTTACAACTTTCCTCGATTCGTACTATCGGCGATAGTATCGAAAGGAGAGTTGTTAAAAAAGACGAGAATTTAATGCAAAAACGTTCGTTAATTCGCGCTATTATACACGAGATTCGTCCATTTATATATTTATCACTTCGTTCGAGTAAAATAATGACTTAATGCTGAAATCTCAACCGCGTTAAATATCGCGACGCACTTAGCTTCTTTTTTATTCTTCCGAAAGCCGATTGTTCTGCAAGTACCGTCGCGCGGTCGTCGTCGTCGTCGTCGTCGTCGTCGAACGCGACACTCTCACGCACACTTGTATCCACCGACGTACGCGCACCCACACGCGCCAAGTAGGTATACACACGTACGCGTTACACAAACTCACGCACGCGCACTGTGGGCACTTCCGCGCGTTCCGAATACGTTTGCGTTGTGTTCCGCTTACGATTCTTCGCGGTTCACACGTATATTGGCCGTTGGCGCATGTGCGTGTATAGATCGTGTGCTCGCGCGCGCGCGCGAGATCGCAACGCCACGCAACCGCTATCACCTACCCAATTCGTTATACGACGTGCCCGTTCTCCGTACAGTCTGACGTTTTCCGCATCGGAGGAAAGAAACAAAATTTCAAAAGAATGAAAAGAAAAAAAGAACCTCGGAGTAAAGCGATCGCTTCGAATCAACGAGTGCAGTGCTGCGGCAGCAGCGTCACAGCAGTAGACGTTCGCATCTCCCAGCACTAGCAGCCTCCACCAAGACACTCTGCGCCGTAGATCAGCGATCTTTGGAACTGCGACAAGAGGCTGAGATGTAACTCCCTCGTTTCTCCTGCCGAAGCGATTTATTTCCTCTTCTTTACCACTCGATCACTTCGCACTCGTAAAATAATTTCGTCGATGTTATACGTCCCGATGATCCATCGAACAATAATCAATAGAGGTCAACGATTATCGCGGAATATTTATTTTTGATAATTCGTTCGTCAAACACGAGTTTTCTGTTATTCACTTTTGTACACTCGGCGGAATTGTTCTTTTTCATTCGTTTTTCGTACCGATCGAGTCTCGTTTATGTTTCTTTCAATCGATATTGCATACGACGGGCTGAATGAACCTCGAGGGATTTCTTGGTCAGATCGAGAACGAAATGACACACTGCACGACGATCGGCACTACGGACAACGGATCTTACCGCTGGCGGGGACCGCGATGTACTGAAGCAACACATGATTTCCCAGGCCCCTAGTGTCGACCGTTGCCGCATAGAGCGCAGCACTCGCGCTGCTCGACGGAACGGAACGCGTTACTTACTTGTTTGTGTACATGCTCGGTATGCATATGTACTATTTGTCACGAAATGCCGAACACTCGGTAAATGTCGTACGATTTCGGAATGTTCGACGGTCGGCACGACAACCTGGTTTTTTTCCCTTTACCTCAAATAACTTTTATATACTCTTACAACGACAAACTAAACTGGAATTATAACACATTTTTTAAATTATTCCAGTCCTCGGCGTTGCCAATGATTTTCAGATTTATCAAGGATACGCAAAGATATTTTGTTTATGTTTCTTATCTCTTGACTGAGCGAACAAGCATTTTTAGCTTTATGAAGGATTCGAGCATATGGAAAACTCATAGACGTATAAATTTCCCAGATATTATCGCTATGAGTAACTTGAAACGTATTGCAGTAGAACTTGAATTCGTATATTCATTACGATTGTTTCATAACATTAAACGATAAATAATTCACGAAGAATTCATATTTGCTGGCATTGTACTCACCGCCACAGACTGTTTCATCGACATGGCATTGATGTTTCATACTCTTACGAAGACCGATTATTTTACACATCCAGCATCCTTTAAACAAACGCTCGTCCCCAAGGCCAAAGGGGCACGTGCCGTCTTGATTTTTTTTATCATTAATTATTTACTTCGACAGTTTGGAGACTCACGGTAAATTTGCAAACAAATTAACAGCGCCACCTGACTTAAGCGGGCGGTATTAAGTATCCAACTTTTCAAGGTTAACCTTGGCTAATTTTTTTAACTTTTCTATTGATAATCCATGAAAGAATTGATCCGAGCTTTTTATCGATATAATCCATACGATTGAGAAAATGATTGGTAAACGAATCAATAAATCGATGAGTATAATTGCCACGGTCTCGATCTCACTGTGGTTACCTGAAAAGTGCTGGAAATATTGAAAATATTCGCAAGTACGTCACGATCGTTGAAGAGCACGAGGTGATCGCACGCAATCATCGTTATAGTTGGCTCGTGTTATATCCCTCCATTTGGCTCGTTCGCTCACTCTTCAACCAGAGTGTGTTTACTCGAGATAGATAACACAACGTCTGTTGGGTCTGTTGCTTGTACACACACACACACACACCAAGTTCAACCCACGGACTGGTACATTGCTTGCTATGATGTATGCACGTTGATAAGAATGAATTGGCTAGTAGTCCCATGAATATACATATACGAATTGCAATATTTTTACATGTATTCAATGCATTTTCAACGTAACGTCGATAATTTCCTTTATTATTCATAACCTGTGGCGGGCGTGTAAAAACTTTTTCCTGTAAAAGCAACTTAATTACAGAGGCATTCGAATGAATGACTCATAATTATCGACAGTCGTGCTGTACGTCAAAATTTTGTACTAAAATATCACCCCTATTATCAGTCTGTGGCAAATTGCTCGTCGTAGAAAGAAAATACGAAATTTTCACGATTTTCTATTTTTTAACCGCTGATTCGAAAGAAAGCGAGGATGTCAATATTATATCGGCATTTTATCAAAGATTTTCAATTTAGCAAGCATCCTCTCGACTATTGAATTAAAATAAATAGTTCGCCTGGGAAATCTTGTACTCTGAGACATTTGAGAAGATAAAAGTTCGTACGCATGGACAAATTATTTTCTAAATGTTCTAAACTTATTTAGAACAAATATAAGCTTAATAAACTTTGTTGTACCGATAGAATTCTTACCGCTCCAATCTTCATTGCCGGAAAGAGTTCCTATCTAACGTTGTACTCTGTACCACGACATAGGGGGATGAAATCGCACGACATTTGAGAAGATAAAAGTTCGTACGCATAGACAAATTATTTTCTAAATGTTCTAAACTTATTTAGAACAAATATAAGCTTAATAAACTTTGTTGTACGGATAGAATTCTTACCGCTCCAATCTTCATTGCCGGAAAGATGTTGAGTTCCTATCTAACGTTGTACTCTGTACCACGACATAGGGGGATGAAATCGCACGAACCGAGAGGTTCGTGTATTAGGCATGGAAACAGGAATATTATTTTTCTTCATTAACAAGCATAATTCAATAATTCTTCGACCACATACTTCTTCAACAATTACCTTCTTTTTAATCACTCACAATCTTATCCGAGATAAATTGGTGTTCGTTCGTAAATGTTTGTAATTCGCATAAACAACGATACGGACAATAGCGTTAGAGGCAAAAATTGCGACGAAGGCAAATTTTACGTTATGTACACATGGCAACGATTGTGGCAAGCGCAATTCGAACTTTCTTAACTCGGTTGTTGGTCAATCCGTGATCGCGTCCTTTAACAATTCGTCGTCTTCAAGATCGCTGTTGCCCAAATCTTCTTCCGAATTCTCACCGCTTCCGATAAATTCCTCCGCGGATGTAACGAACGCTGGCATTTTTCGAATTCCCAGTTTCGATAGATCGATAGAAAATCTTTCCATGTACTCGCAAGATTCAAGTTCCGAAGGTGTTGATGGCGATACTGGAACGACAGTGACTAATCGTTGAGCAATCGTGTTGGCTCGTGGTAAAGGAACAGGCCCACGAGATTCTTTTCTCCCTTGTCTTTCAACGAGATTCGCTCGGGATTCGACGCTTGGCCAAGGTGGAGGAGGCGGTATAGTCGACTTATCGACTTCTAATTTTAAGGCTAATTTATCCGTTGCCTTTTCTTCAAACCGCGAATGTCCGATCTTCCCTTGATATTTGCGCAGCAAAGCTTTGGCCTCGCGTTCCGACATTGACTTGTACTTATCGACGAGAACGTCTTTCAGTTCAGTCATAAAATTCTTTGCCAAGAGTTTTTCGAATTTTAAGCTCGTCACAGTCGCCTCGTCGTTCTCCTCGTACAATGGTTTTAAATATTCTTCCGTTATATACTCCTCGAATACTTCGTCGATTATTTCAGGTTCGCAGTCCTTTATTATCAAACGTTCGTCATCCGCGTCCGTTGTGTTTTCGACAAGTGTAGAAACCGAATCGTCCGCAGCACGACGAGAACGTTGCAAAATAGCGACTAGTAAAGTATTGAATTCCGCAAAACTTCCAGCTTTGCCGATTTGTTCACAAATATCTTGCGTTTTTATGGCCAGCTCAGCCACGAAAGCGTCTTCGGTCGTCTCGTCGTCTTGGCGCTGGTCGATCGCATCGAGAACCGATCCGATTGTATCATAAGCAGTTTGTACTTTACGCGATAATATATCCAAGTTCAAATACAAATCTCGCCACTTCGAGACTGTCGTAGTTCTGCAATAGAATTAAATAATCACGAAAAATCCGTGATAACTTTCAACAATCGTAATAAAAACAATTTTTCGACCTACCGAAACTTTGGCTGGATAATTTTTGTTTTGCGATTCTCGCACTCGGTGAACATTCGCGTCAGACGATTTTGATGGTCGATCAAAGAACGACCAAGCTTGTCGATGATTCTTGTTAACAGAGAGTGTGATAATCGTTCGTGTTCTATCCACGTATCGGCGTTATAAGCTATCGCCAATAGTTGCATCGTATCTGATTGCGCGAGGACGTACACGTAGTATAGTTGCTTTTTTTGAGGAAAAACCCCTTGTATTCGAATTAATCGTTGATTGCAATAATAAAATCTCAAATTTCGAAAGATAGAAATATTTGGCTACTCACTCTGAGCTTCTCGTACGTAATTTCACCCTCGATCGTGAACGCATCGTCCTCGAAATGCGTTAACGTATCGGCCGTTAAAGCACTTTTTGGCAATAATTTAACGATCGTAGAAGAAACTTGGTAATACGTACGGGAGACGTTTTCCATACTTTTCAACAGAGTTTCTACAATAGGCTGCGCATAATCGACACGACCAATTTCTAATTTACTGCAAGACAAAAATAATACCATTAAGTATTGTGAAGTATTATTTTTAAAAAAATCAACAATTATCTACATGTTTGAGTTAGCAAAATTAAAGCATTAAAATATTGACCGATTACCTGAATTTTGTTTCGTGCCGTTTCCCATCTATTTTGAATCGATAGTCTCTTCTCAAAACTGCGAGTCCCCTTTTGTACGAACGATACAATTCATTTTGCACCGAAACCAGACTTTTCAGCGCCCTAACAGCCCGAACCTCTTCGTATTTTCGGCAAATAATCAAAGCGGTTAAGGACGTTGCGACGAACGTAGTCAAAGTCTTAGTTCGTTCGGTCATGAAGTAAGTCGTTCCTAACAACGCGCTAGATGCGACGAGAGTCGACCATTCCGCGAATGTGCTGTAAAAATTTATGCATCGTTGTAAGTACGATGATAACGGTTATGGGTTGAAAGGCGCGAGTGAATACTCACTTCCAAAGCGATCGCACGCTTTTGTCCATGAAACTTTGCACGACCATAGCGTGTTCGTCGACGAGACCCTCGACTCTCAAAATCGTAGCAAACTGCTTCGTAGACACATAACGAGTGTTTGGTGTATTGTCAAAGATACCAATTAGAGAACGGGTACGTTTAAAAAGATTGGAAAGCATTGGCAGCCAATTGGAATTGCTCTGCTCGATTAGTTCTTTTGAAGAAATGTTTTGAGTCGATATCGGTGGACACACCGGTGTCAATTCGAAATCTGTGTAACCCATATCCACGAGTGCTCGGTGCAGATCGCTGCCCTAATGATTATTGTTCAGAATTGTTTTAAATAAGGAACGCGTATATCGATTGAAAAAATAGAAATTTATTCGTTTCACAAGCATGCCTCGATAATCACGTCTTCTTCTTCCCCGAGATCATCCATTTCAGCGACGTGGTGCGACGATTGTTCATGAATTTTATAAATAACTGCTACCTTTCGACTATTTTCATTATTATTTGAAACGGTAGTTTGGAGGTTAGAAATTCTGTTCTACGGTGGTACGAACTGAGAACTTATTTGACTGGTGATTGTGTTAGGTAATAACGGAAATAGACAGTGGTGTCATATTATTTTCTTTTTTTTCTTTTATGATGTTCGATTATTAGAGAAAAGTTTATTTTGCCGGTGGTTCAAGTAACAAAGTGTGTTGAGGAACACACACAGGTAAGGTTACAAGCTGTACTGGCCGTACTGTCGTACTGCCCAGGCTGCCCAGGCTGCCCTACCCGCCCTACCGCTCTCTACAATACTCTACATACGTGCGTACTGCATAGTGCTGCTGCGGAGCAGATTTATGGTGGCGACATGCGGAAGTAAAACGGCGTAGCAGCACGTAGCGGTGGGGGTAAGGGTCGAGCTAGGTTACATTATCAAACTCCGGTGCCGGTGCCAATATAAAATATAACACCTTGGATACACGTTCTTATTCCAAGTCTCTCGATCGAAAGGACAAAAAATAATAGACCGTTGTATTTTTAAGATCATCCGATGCGAACGGGAAAACGTACGTAAGCTAACAATCAATTTTGTTACGAATCGATTTGATCGTCCGCGACCCCACGGTTTGACAGATATTTTCGATTATTGATAAACAAAGCAAGACAAAAAATGTTAAAACTCAAAGTAAGAACGTATCATTTACGATGATACGAGAAATTGATCCGCTATACAGACGTTTATCTCATTCCAGAATAACGTAAAAAATAAATTGCTTTACGACTTACCGAGTAGACTAGTGACTAAATTATTCAAAGGCAACAGCTTGACAACAACCACCAATCCGTTTCTCAATATGTCCGTTGAAGAAGAGAAGCGTGAGTGCATTGATAATTCCGTTCGAAAAATATGAAAATAAAAAAAATACGACTAATTAACGATAACGTTTAATTTTAATCAGAAAAATTCTTAAACATGTCGTTGGAAGAAAAACGAAATCATTATCAAATCAATGCGACTACAATCGAGCAAATAATGAATTGGCGAAATTATTGGCAAAAAAACAAAGCGAGCTTGTCGAAAACCACATTAGAAAATGTCGAACGAGTCGATGAAAATTTGGCGAGTAAGGTTTCCATGTGGCAAGGCGATATAACGTCTCTCGAAATCGATGCTATAGTAAACGCCGCAAATTCGAGTCTCATGGGCGGCGGCGGAGGTGAATATTGTGTCTAATTAGAAAAGTTTGATTAGTAAATCTTAAAACTATACGATCGTGTAATTTTCAGTCGACGGAGCTATTCACAGGGCGGCTGGACCAAGTCTGAAAAAGGAATGCGCAACGCTGGGTGGCTGCCAAGTGGGCGATGCCAAGATAACGGGAGGGTATCACTTGCCGGCAAAATGTGAGTAGTAAATGCTTAAACATGAAAATTCAACCTCGTCTCGCGAATAAAGAATAATCTTGCCGATCTTGTTGATTAGAATTAAAAAAAAAAAAAAAAAAAAAAAAAAAAAACTAGACGACAATAATGTTAGAATTTGTTTCATTTGCCAGATGTGATACACACCGTTGGACCTCAGGGTGAAAAGCCCGAAAAATTGCGCGAATGTTACGAGAATAGTCTAACCTTGGCCATAAACAATGATTTGCGTACCATCGCGTTTCCCTGCGTATCAACGGGAATCTATGGATATCCTCAAAAACCAGCTGCTAAAATAGCTCTGAGTACGGTGAAGAAGTTTCTCCAAGATAATAGGGATAAGATCGACAGAGTCATATTCTGTCTGTTTCTCAAGAGCGACAAAGACATATACGAAGAATTGTTGCAAAAGTACTTTGCTCTCGAATGAATGTGTGGAAGAAGGGCTAAGATCTTGTTTAACCTTACAATACTCTTACTAAGAATCGAACTGATAGGAGAATATAAGAAAAAAAGGAGCATCAGACTGCGAATTACCTTAGGAATCTCGATTGTTTAATTTCAAAATATTATATTAAATTGTTTTTTTATTCGCTCGAATACGAGGTATTGTTCATTGGCAAAATATAATTACAATTCCTATATCCCTAATTCATTATTCAAAGTTTTCGCGAACGTTCGATTTTTCGAGAGAGAAAAATCGACCGTTTACCGAAAGATCAACCATCGTCCGAAAAATACGAATAAAAACGTCGAAATCTCTCGCGTTACTTCATATCCGTGATTAGCGCTGTTTTGTACTTCCGGTGAGAGACTCGGCCGGCGTTGCAGTTACCTGAAATGAGAAAATTATGCGCATACGGTTAAGTTGCCGCGCATAGCCGAGGTGTGGCGCTACTGTAAAGTCCAACGGGTTTTATACTGGAAGGTAGCGCTCTCATTACGCCCGGGAGAAAGATTCATTTCTGTTCATTTCTCGATGAGTCTTCGAACGCGTAGTTGGTGATTGCGTACTTGGTCGTGACGCGAATAAAGCCCCGTGTGGTCGCGCGCTCTGCTTCTCGTTTCTACTGCGTGAAAGACGACCACACTCGGTAACGTTATTTCGCGGTGTACGGGCGTGCGGGTTAAACGAAGAAATGGCAGCGATATAGCCGCTGGCCCTGCCGCGCTCGTCGTTGTTGTGTGTTGTGTGCCGTCAGCGCTTTAACTTCGGCATATCGCCGCAAAATTTTCTCCTCTCGTCCTCGCCCTGACGGCGGGGTAGCCATCTTGAAAAATATCGGAAGTGTGTAATGTCTGCATGTGGGCAATAGGTGGGGGACGGGTTGTGGTTTAATGTGGTGCATTTCGTTCGGGGAAATCTGTCACAAATGGGTAAATATCATTTATAATATACAATATCTTGTCCGGTGATAATAATAAGCATTGAACGGAACAAAGGAGTAGAAGGAGTATAAACCATAAGAAAAAAAGAGAGAGAGAGAGGGAGAGGGAGAGAGAGAGAGAGAGAGATCGAGAGAGCGACGAAGGAGAACGGAGTAACGAGAGTTGCTCGTGGTGTGATGTACGTTGGTGATGAATTCGTGAGGAACGAGAGAAAGAGAAAGAGAGAGAGAGAGGCGTTGGTAATACCGTGTTCGATCGCGAGTGAAGCAGGAGAGGTTTCACGCGAGTGTGCGTGTACCGTACGTGCGTGTGTCAATCGTCGTGTCGTTACTCCGAATGGATTTTTCTTCCAACGTGCATTTTTTTCGTCGTTCGTTTCATTTTTTTTGTTGCTTTCGACGTGAGGCATCGGCGCGGACGCGCTACGATCGAGCGACAAACACAATCGCACGAGTTTGCCACGAAGATACTATTAGATGTGCGTGAGTGTCGCGGTACGTGTGTGTAGGTACGTATGTACGTGTGCAAGTCGAGTGCCGCGATATAGTTCGCTCCCTGAGAGAGACGGAGAGAGAGAGAGAGAGAAAGAGAGAAAGAAAGAAAGAAAGAAAGAAAGAGAGAACAGTGGATAAGGGTTGGCCGCCCCCTCTTCCCCTTCCCCCCTCGCCTCCCTCCCCCACACTTTCCTATCGGCCGACACACCTAGAACAACTCATCGTGGACACACGCATACGTGTTAACGGTGGGCACAAACGAGATCCGTGCCGAAAAAATCGAGTGGGCGAAAGAGCAAACGCGCCAACAGCCCAAAAACCAGAACGATGAGCAAAATATTTTAGCCTCGATATTCACCGCGGTACAGACGGAACGAACGGACGGACGGACGGACAGAGTCCCGTAATCTCGCTGAATGGCCGCCAGCTTTCTAGGTTACTGACGGACAACCGTACGCGGCGAATTGGCCTCGGATCGCGATCTCTCTCTCTCTCTCTCTCTCTCTCTCTCTCTATCTCTCGGTCTTGCACCTTTTTTCGCAAAGGTTATACGTATCTTTGGAAATCGAGGCAACGATATTCGTAAAAAAAAAATACCTCACAGTGTTAGCCATGTTAGAATTTTGTAATTCCCCTGCCACTTCTCTCCATCTCTCTCTTCGTAGCTTTATGTGCACGTGATACTCGTAAAGTCGACGTACTATTGCGATTTCACCGACGAAACAAAAAAAAACGAAAACATTCGGAATCTTCGCGGTATTTAACAAGATTGTTTTTTCTTCTCTTTTTTTTTATTATATAAAGCAAACGCGTGTTTACGATGTCCCCGGTGGGAATTAGTTCGTCACGCGAAGTTGAAAAAATAAATAGATTTCGTGTACGATTTGAGGAAGAGAAAATATCTAGCGGCCAAGTAGAGAATCTTTCACTTTTGTCGCGCGATGTGACAGGTAGCGAGAACGTTTTTTTTTCCCTTATAACTTCGGTCGTATTACTCGTTCTCACGCTTTATTTGGTGTCTCCCGGTAAATGGGCGCACGTCCCGCACCGGGAATACTCCATCGTACGGATATGCCTATACCCACGTACGTCCGAACATGCGCGTGTATACACGCACGACGAAAGTTCGTTAGAAAAAAAAAATATTTATCAGAAATAATTCTTGAAGAAAAAAGAAAAAAAAATCATTTCTAGAAACATCGACCGGTTTCAGGACGTCAATGCTCGATCGATATTTTAATTTTTCTATTTTAAAACACAGACATTCGTCAATTATTTTTTTCATTCATAATTTTCATTATTTTCCGCTCGATTATCGATTTTTATTCAATAATTCTTATTTCTTGTTTTTTTTTTCAATTTTTAATTTTAGACGAATAATTTGTCCTCCCCTGTGTGTGTGTGTGTCTGCGTGTCTGTGTTATTCCCTACTGGTATTTTTTTACTCCGAAAAATCGTGTGTCGACCTCGCGTGAAGAGTCGGGAGAGAACCCCACACATACACGCGCGCGCGCGCACACACACACACGCACGCACGCGCACACACACACACACACGCGCGCGCACACACACACACACGGACAAACATACGAGTATAGTTCGAGGTCGGATCACACAATGCCCGACGCTGAACGATATACTCTGCCAATCCCTTCACTTTCAGCGGATTATTTTCTGCGAGAGGACGCATATATAATAATACACTCATCGATAGAGCAAATGTTATACGTCTTTTACCGATTCTCGTCTTCATCTCGCCATTTCGCACCCCATCTCCCTTAACGTTCTTCTCTCCCTTTCGGAACGACTCGTTCTCCCACTGTCCTTCGCCCTCTATGCCCTTGCCGCTGAGTCGCGCTCGTACACAAAACATTCGGAGAATTCAACAAAAAAAAAAAGATCTAAATCCCCATTAAAAAAAATAAAATAAAATTTAACAAGACAAAATTAAAATACGCTCTTTTTTTCAATTCGCGTAAATTCGTCAAAAAACGAATAAATAAAAATTCGCTAAATTACATGAAAATTAAAACATATTTAATTTTTTTAAATTTATGTTTTTATTATTTTTTGCGCGTACCAAACGACCGAATAAATTGGAAATTATTTAGAAGGCGTTTTATTTAGCGCTGTTTAAAATTGTTCGCGACGATTCGATGGTGTCGAATTTTTTTTTTTCATTCGTTTTTTTTATTTTTCATCCCTCCGGCATTCTTCGTGTCTTCTTAAAACCAGGCACACGACACGGTGATGCTTTTGTACGATTCGATTGTTTCCCATGTCGTTATAAAACCGTCGTAACGAAGAGCGACGGATCGCGACAAATCCAAGTTCGACGTCGACGAGTCTGTACGAAAAAGTAAAATTCCCTCTCGTACCCCGATAACCCCTTTCGTACGTAATGGCAAATTTTTTTTTCCTCCTCCCTTTTTTTTCATTCTTGTCTTTCAAAGCCCTGCGTGCGATTTATTTTTAGATCCCGGGGGGGCCTCGTGTTTGTATCAATTTTCCGTTGCTATGCCAATTACACGCAGCTCGTGCAAATGTCCGTTTATTATTTTTTCCGTGTCTCGATGATCGACGCAATTTTTTCAAAATCCTTCCGTTTCGTCTTACCGACGAAACGGACTCCCTGGACTCGGAATCTTTAATCGAGCGGCGTATCCAAACGATCGAGTGAATTAAAAAAATTAATGAAAAATTAAAATCTTATTTTTTTCATCGTCAAAACGTTGTTCTGCCTCAACGAGAAATTCCGGTACGAATTATTCATTCGTCAGGCATTGTCGTGAGAAAAATTACAATTTAATAAAAATAATAATAATAAAACAAGCAATTACCAAATTTCCTTGATAATTCATGTCGATAAAAAAAATAATCGAAACTCGAACAATTGTGAAATAATTTAAATAATAATACTAATATAATAATAATAATAATAATAATAATAATAATAAAAATAAACGCAGCGCGAAGTATGATTCCTGTTGTAAAAATAATAATCGTCGTATTACGAGAACGTCGAATTTTTTCCATTTATTTTGCATCTTATTTGACCTTTAATTTCGAAAGATTCTCGAACGAAATAAAATATTTGTCTTCGTCGCGTGTACGAAAAATTGCAATGTTTCGTTATCGATAATGTGTCGTTAGTTTTCGTCGAGTTCGGTAACGACACGTGCGAATCCGCGAACAACGATTACATGCATTTTTATTTGTTTTCATTATTTATCATTTTCCTACTTTTTTTTTTTTTTTTTTTTTTTTTCTTTTTTCGTTGTGCCGGTACACCCTCGGGATCAATCGTCGGCTAATCAGCTAAACACGTGTCGCGGTGATTCATTATATGTGACACAAGTTCGCGCCTCGACGTATACCGTTGATAAAAAAATACGAATATCATTAGATAAGGAAGAAAAAAAAACAATTGACCTCCTCACGCCTACCGCAGCCTCGTCGAGCGAGGTTAATTTTCGTCATCGCCGTCCGATCGCTTCCGGAATGTCGATCTTTTTTAATTAAAAAAAAAAAATTTTTTTTATGCATCTCCCGGTCAACTGTTTACTGAGGGGGGGGGGGAAACAAATTTGGACGAAAATTCCCAAAATTGAGTGAATTAAAATACGGTCGTTAATGAAAAGTAATAAAATTAATAAAAATATGAATTTAATCAAATAATTATAATATTCTCAAGGAGATACGTCGCGAGAGATTAGAATCGAGAGCGAGATAACTCGGCGAATGTTCGAGACAAGTATACCAATTCCTAGAATTTCTGTAATAAAGGTAAAGAGAGAGAGAGAGAGAGAGAGAGAGAAAAAGTGCATTCGAACCAGATCAAAAGAACGCGGTGTTTTTTTTTTTTTTTTTGTAACGAAGACTTTGTTCTTATTATTGAACGGGGAAAATTTTTGTTCACGTCCGAGCAGTTTCCGTGCAACGAAGAGAGACGGAGATTGCAGAATAAAATCGGCTAGCGAGGCGGTGGGGTGTTGGCGCGGAGTGGGGGGAGGGAGAGAGAGAGAGAGATCGCGCAGCAGTCAGCAGGCAGGCAACGAACAGATATGGAATGAGTCACGCACGCCTACCTGAAAGTAGGACTCTCGATTCTCTGTTTAAGCGAACGAAATATACACATATATGTTAAAGCCAGACGAGTATTTCGCGTTGACGTCGGTTGGTCCCGGTTACAGTCTGGCAATACAGATATATCAAAGCCGCCTTGTTCCTTCGCCGAGAGACCGGAAGAACGATCGTTCTGCCGCGACGAATATCGTCGATGCGAATCTCTCGACTGCTCGCACGACTCTGCCATGCCTACTAGGTACTAACCGTCCTCTCCCCCCACTCTCGTCCCTGACCGTCGCTGTGTCCCCACTCTAGCCCCACTCTACCGTCTCCCCACTCTAGTCCCACTCTTCCGTTCTTTGGCTCGACTCTCGGTCGCTCTCCCACTTCTTCTCTCGCTACTCGGCCTTCGTCATTGTTCCCTTATCAAAGAAATACCGATAAGCCGAGCAATAACGCGTCGAAATAGTCTCTATTCCCGACCCTTAGGAAATCATTTTCCTTACACTTACGTACGTTTAATTAATCGATCAAAATAATTTCGATCTTCGTTATCGATAATAGATCTTTTAAATAACGATAAATCGATCAACGTGCGTGACGACTAGTAACCCTAGAACCCTATAGTATCGTCAAATGCTGTTTTTAAAATGAAAAAAAAAAATGAAAAAAAAAAACTAAAATATTTTTTTAATCAACTCGCGATCGAATAATCTTTCAATAAATTATAAGATAATCCTCGAAACTCGTTTCTCGATATTTCCTCTAAAATAACGATTTAAACGATATATTTATATATAGAAAGAGAGCAAAAACGAGAGAAGTAAATGTCGTTAATAATCGTACTCGTATTTCTCACACACATGTATGCGTTGCTCGAATTTACAGGCGTAGGGGTAGAGGGTGCAACATCGAAGCGTTGGAGGGTTTGAGGCAGTAAAACTGGCTGGCCTAGAATGTTCACTAACATGCGGAGCACCCTGCAAACTGTTCCTGAGTCCGTGCCCACCGACCGCGTCACAAACTCAAAAGTAAGTCGAGCAAAATTATTTCCAGCCCGATACACCGGCGTGTCAAACTTTTCCTTATTATTATTATCATCCTCATAATGATAATTATCATTATGTTTATATGTACGAAGTAATGGATAAGGGCAGTTTCGTATATCGTCTAGCCACAAAACGCAAATGAAATGCCGTGGGTACGGATCTTATTATCGTTATTTTCTATTTTTTGTTCTCTCCTCGTCTATCTAAGTTTGTTTGTTTTTTTTCTTCTTTTTTCTGCTTCTTTCCTCTTGTTTGATTTTTTTTCTCGCGGTTCACCAACTTATTACGTATTAAAACCTCGACTTTCACGCGAGAATATAATAGCGACGGAAATTGCGGAATTGCCGTCGGTATTCGTTACACGCGTCGATGATTTAAAATAATAATTAATTAACGTTAATTAAGAATTCTTTTTTTTTTTTTTTCTTTTTTTTCTTCAAATGATTTTTCTATATCTTTGATTTGTTCGACGAGTTATCGTCGCCTGTCTTATCGCACCCACGACGTTTCATCGCTCTTTGGGTCAATTCGCCACGTGGTTATTTTTTTGCCTTTTTTTTTTTTTTATTGCCACCGTTCATAAAATATTTATATCGTCCACGTGAGAATTTCAATGTCGAGGAGCTGTATAATCGCTGGTAAAACATTGTTTTTTTCTGTCTTTCAATTTTATTAAATACATACACATATATATTTTTGTTTACATTACGTTATACCTTATAATAACAACATTATAATAAGTTACACACTTATGCTGTTGGGGACACGCGTGTGATCTCTTTAAGAGCCTGGCTGCTTCGTGACGTCCTTCGGCATTATAATGGTATAAGGGGCGTTGAAAGTGTTGCACCATCCATATATTTATATACACACGTATTACTTATATACAAAATTCATATATACCACAGATATATATGTATATATGTGTGTGTGTATGTGGTATTATGTATTGCTAACGATGTTACTATTATCTCTCTCTCCCCCCTCTCCTCCTTGATTTAAAAGATATAGGTATTCCCGTTGTGTAATAACGAACGAACGAAAGAGAGAGAGAGAGAGAGAGAGAGAGAGAGAGACTCTCTCGAGGCGTCCAGAAGAATCAATCTGCGAACTTTCGCTCGTACGGGAGGCACGTTAATAGTTTTGCATTCGTGTTCTAGTGATTTTTGTCTCTATATTCGTATATTTTTATTTATTAATTTCACTTTTTTTCTTTCATTTTTTCTTTGTTCTACTTTGTTTTGAAATTAAATAAAAATATCGCTGCTTTTTGTTCGAGTATAGTTAAGAAAATAAATAAATAAAACGGTTATCGTCGAATTTATCGCCGATAGGGAAACAAAAATCAAGTCTCGGATAAATATCGAACGGGTTTTTTGGGAGGGGATAAAAGGTCGACGGTCAATTTTTCCTCGACGAAGACGCAATCGAGATTTTTACGTCGGTCGTAATTCGTTGTTATTGTTATTGTTTTTTTTCTTCTTTTTTTTTTCGTTGTCAAATCTTAAATATCGATGAATATTCAGAGTAAAATTTGGTGAATTGTTTTTTCTTTACTGTTTCGTTCATATCGCGAACGACCTTGAAACTTGAGCAACGCTTTTTCATCGATGAAAATGAAACGTCGCGGATCTCGTTCGAAATTGTTGAAATTTTATCCCAAAACTTTGTCGTAAAGTTCCCCCTCACAAAAATCATCGAAAAGAATTTTTATCAAATTTTTCAAATTTTCGCGGTTAAAAAAAATCTTTTTTTTTTTTTGCTCTTTAACCGAGTTCGTTGGAGAGCTAACAGATGTGCGTACAGTATAGTGCGAGTAGGAGGAATGATCCATCGTACGAGAGATCAGGAGCCTCGAAATCGTACGTACAGTGCTGGTCTTGGCGCAAACACGTTACGGTAAGATTATTTCCATGGGCAAATCCGTGAGAGAAAGAGAGAGCTCTCTTTTTCATTTAGTTACGTGCAAACATCACCTTACGTGTATTAAAACCTTAAGCTCTCTTCGAACAATTTTACTCTCATGGAGTTTCCCCACGCGACACGAGACTACGTCGTTCCAACGCTTTCTACGTTCTCGATACATCAGTTTTTATTTTCTTTTATTTAAACTTCATTCGCGTTCGTAAAATAACAATAATAATCGTTAAAGAAAAACATTTATTCGCTCGATTAGCGACCAAACGGTTTTCCCGAAATCTTAAACAAAAATAAACAAAACAACAAGAAATAAAATTAAAGAACATTAGAAAATATCACGTAGAATATTTATTTTTTTTTTAAGAATTTTTTTCATATAAGAAGGTAGAAATTTGCTCGATACAAAAACGTACAAATCGTTATAATTCAATTAGAACGTATATTTATTCGTAATTAATTGAAAATAATGCATCTCGTCGTTTTCGATCGTTCGTCGATCGAACTTTGAACTCTCGACGATAGTATTAATTTTTTAATATTTTTTATTCCATCAAAATCGAAGAAAATCAAATAGGCAATGGAGAGTTTTATCGCGTCGCGTAGTTCGGCCGCGTGGCCGATAGATGGCGATCGAAGACGGTCGACCGGAGCGACCGGTAAGTGCAGCACCGCGGTACGGGTAGAGTCGCGGCGCGGAGGGGGGAGAGAGAGAGAGCCTCGCGTGCTTCACCGTGATAAAGTACCGAGAGTTGTGAATATTTCTTCGAGTTTAACGCTTTTTAATCGTCATCAATTTTTCATTCATATTATTATTATTATTTATTATTTTTTTTTTTTTTTTTTTTTATTTTTTTTTTACGAGTTTCGAAACGAGTCCTTTCCATACCGATTATTCTCACCCGGGCAAAATTTTAAGAAACTCTCCGCAATACGTCATAATACGAATAATTCGTGATAAACGTTCCGGCTATCGTTTGGGAATCCTCGTGACGGAGAGATACGTTTCATTGTAAATTTGCGTCTCTCCGACCATTTCGTCTACAGTATCGTTATATTATGCGGGAGTTGAACGAGAACATTCGTCACTGTCGCGAGAAAACACAATCCTTATTCCACGTCTCTCTCAGTGACTCGGGCGTCGGGTAATATATCAGGGATTATGCGTCCCCTGACGAACGAGATTTCCAAAAGTTTCAAGGATCTTCGAGGACAATCGTGGTCTTACATCATTTTTGTCAAATCTCGGTATTTTAATTTTTTTATTACAATTTATATCGTCCTATATAACAATTTTATTTTCCTTGACCGTAATAATTTTTATACAAATCGTAAGAAAAACATTGAAGAATAATTTTTTTTTTAATTCTCTTTTAATTCTCGATTCTCTTAATTATTTATCGTTATTGAAAAAATAGTCTTTTGATAATAACGATTTTGTATTATATCGAAAAATTGTGACTAAATGAAAATTATAAAGATGGTCGCGCGAGAGAGAGGGGCGCAAAGGGGTAACGAGATTGCGAATTCTGGTTTGAACGTTAGCGTCCGAGAGAGGTTCTCGAGGACGTATCGGGGTCAGCCACGGGGAGAACACGCCAACTGCTACAGAGTGCGACACGGTCGCGAAGGCTCTCCCGGTAGGCCCATAAATGGTTGCGGGCAAAGAGGGACCCGGGACGGGAAACGTAACCGTGCGTAGTCTACGACACCAAGCCACACCGAGAGATGGTGCCCGTCTCGATGTTGCTATACCTGTTTCATTATATATATATATATATATATATGTGCAGGACGTCGATATAAAGAAGTGACGACAGAACCACACCCGGCAATTTCATTACCTTTGAGGATTCTTTGCCCGATTCTCAAAATAGCGATTTCTTCGCACCGAGAGCTCCTTTAATTCATCTTGATCATTAAACGATTAAATTTAACGATGGTTTATTAATGAAAACAAGAAAAAACGAAAATATTGATTTTCTTGTTATTTTTGTTGTTGTTGTTGGTTCAATAATGGATTGGCTTAATTAAAATTGATCGATTTTTTTATATAATTAAATTACATTTTTACAAATGAAATTTTTACTTTAATTTAATTATTTTGAGGATCGTCGATGACTTTGACGAATTTTTCTTTTATTATGTTTCTTTCTTTTTTCTTCTTTTTCGTTGATCAATTTTCAATCGAATTTAATTCGATCGTTCTTCGACGATGACTTTCACGAAAGTCATCGTCGTTTTCTCCTCTATCGTCTTCGAAATCGAGTTTACAAAGACGCCAATAGACTCGGGTCTTGAGATACACATTGATAAAAAAGTAAGAAAAATAAAAACAACTTCTCATCGGTGATTATAAAAGAGAGAGACGAGGTCTGTGAGAGAAACGTTTGGCACTTTCTCTCACCACCCGCATCGCGGGTCGATCGAAACTCTTTTACGCGTTTAGAGAACACCCGACGACTCGCGACTCTCTCTCTCTCTCTCTCTCTTTTTAACCCAGTAACCTCTTCGACCTCGAGGATCGACAAGTGACGCGCCCCGATTATTACGTCCGATCATCCCTTACCCCTTGAATTTCTCCCACTACCTTCCTTCGATTCATTTCCCTTTCTTTTTTTTTTCTCTTTGATTTCTGTCTAAAATTACATTCTTATCGATAATTAATTTTACGATAAAAACAAACAGAGACAAAAATTCGATAAAACAATTTTAATCATTAAGGAGGTTCACGCATTATCAATGCGTTAGACGAATTCCAAGTTTAATTGTTTAAAATTCGTACGAACCTTCTTAACAATAATACCCTCAACCGTGGGTAAAATTTGAGAAAGTTTTTTACCGTCTAGAAATCGAGTTATTTATTGTGAAAAATCGTATTTTTTCGTAACTTCCCATAAGACCTCGTGTTAAAGTTGCGATTTTAAACACTGAATATCTCGATTACTAGACGGTAAAACCTTCTCAAATTTGTTACCCATTATAATACGATGCTCAAGAAGATTGACGTTAAATTTCAAAAAATTATCTTGGAAACAATTGTATCTGATGATTTTGCCATTACTTTGTATATACTATTATGATTATGGCGCATGAACCTCCTTAATTATAATGATTTATTAGAAATATTGATCGATTGTTCGATTTTGTCAGTGAGAGAATTTATTGTTTCGTTGTTTTCTTTTTCTATTTAATTCGTACGATCGAAAGGGTCGAGGCAAATGCGACAATTAATTACCGTTCGATCGAATGTTGCCTGGCTTATTGGTAATCTCCTGTTATGATTTCAAACACGAAATACAAGCGAAATTCTCTCTTGCTCGTGTATCGTCCTTTGCTCTTTAGGGAAACATCGAGCGATCTCGCTAGGGGTATGGCACGACGCGCCCTCTGCAAGGCCAATGTATAACTCGTTCGTTTTGCACTGATTGCCAATTTACTCGGTGAACCTCCGCGATTCGTGCACGAAGCTAAAATACGTGAATTTATCGAGACGGCAGAGTTTTCGTTCAAGCGATAACAAATTATTCGACTAAATAGAAATAGAATTTTTGTTATCGATTAAAAAAAAAAATTTTAATTACAATAATTTTCATTATTTTTAATTTTATCGGTTCAATCTTATCGCGATAAATTCCCTTTTTAATCCAAGATCGCGTACGAGAACTGATTCGTTTTTTTTTTTCATCTCTTATTTATATTTTATTTTTCGTATACGAATGAAAAGATAGAAAAACAAAATCGTTAAATTTATCGGCAATATTTTTGTTTCTTCCACGCGGGAGATAAATCTCTGCGGTAACGTTTGGCTCGAGTGATGAAAAAATAAAAATAAAAAAAGACGGATTTTCGCGTAAAATTTCTCTTCGTGACTCACTCTCGTGTGTCTCACGGGTCCAGCGGCGTTACCCTCGTGGCTGTATTACTCTCTGTTTTGACGATAAAACTTACGCCGAGGAAACCCTCGACGATGTACGAGCCGTTCTCCGTGAAACCGGTAACTCTTCTTTATTTTCTCGTCTTCCTCCTTGCGACCCCGTCGACATTTTTTGTTTTTTTACATTGCCAGTTTATATCGAGAGCCGAAACAACCTCGTGTCAATTATTTGACTGTTTTAAAAATATTTAATCGTTGATAGAAAAAAAGTAGGTCGAAGGAGAGAAAAAACAAATCTTTGTTATTATTTAATAAATCTCGATAAATTCGTGAAAAATTTGTTTTTATTTTTAGATTTTTTTCCTTCGATTTCGAATCGCAGAGAGCGACGGGACGAAGGAAGAATTCGACATAGAATTGCCCATACATAGACCACCTGTTCTCCATTTTCCCCACGAACTATACGCTCACCGCGAATAATTTGCTCGGTAAAAAAAAGAAAAAAATAATCGGCAAAATATTACTCGACGGTAAAGAGGAAAAAAAATTACAATAACAATTCCACGATAGAAATTCGCTAAACCGCATTCTCGCAATAGAAAAAGGACAGAAATAAAATCGTTGACCAACGCGAAACGAGAGAAACTTGCAAAAAAAAAAAAATAAAAAAAAAACACCGACTGACTCATTCTCGTCTAACGCGACGTGGAATCGCGAGACTCCTTTTGTTTTTACACGCCGATACTTCCCATCGTGGTAGAGAAAAAAAAAGAACAAAAAAAAATAAAATACATAAAAGAAAAAATACGTCATCCTTCTCGATGTTTACGCACGCTGATGCATGCGCGAAACGCGCGATGACGATGGGACTTTGGTCGAGTCGAGAACGATGACGCTGTGGGACACTCCGATTTTACGATCCTTTTTACTTTGTCAACAATTTTTCGTCGTAAACGTTGAATTTTTATTTCCTCCCTTCTTTCGATTCTCGATCTCGAATTAACTCGCCACTTTTTCATCTTGTACAACTTTTAACCAAAACCGAGAAAAAAAAAATTTCAAACCTTTGATTTTTGTAAATATTTTTTATTTTTTATTTTTTTCTCCTTAACTCGTGATTTATTCGGTCAATTAATTGTAAATTTATTTTTTAGCGGTTTAAACCCGATTATTATTTTAACTCGTAGCATTTTCAAAGTATCTCCCAAACATCCTTGATTATAATTTTTTTTTTTTTCATTTTTTTTTTTTTTTTTTGCAAACATCTAGCTTATGTGTCAAGGACGTTCCGGAGATAGGGCGAACGCAAAGTTCATTCGTTAGATCGATTATTATACTTGTGTACCAGAGTTTTCTCTCGCCTCCTCCCATCCGGCCTTCCGAGCTTCGCGAAAAAATTGAGGCGAGGCGCTCTTCTTTTTTTTCTCTTTTGTCTCTTTTATTATTATTATTTTTCTATCATAATTTATTATTTATATTCTCTGATGTCGCCCCCCTCCCCCTCCCTCGCTTTTGTCTTCTCGCATCCCTGCATCCCCCTTTTCGCGGCCTTTCCCACAGACGTATAGATTTGCCTCGTTGTTCATTCATACGAAAATGTCGCGCATTCCCCTTTCGACCCCCTGCGTATCTTCGTTGACACAGAATTATCCAAGTACGTTAATCATGAAATTAAAAAAAAAAAACAAATCAAAGATTTATGTCAATATTTTTTTTAAACGCTCTGTACAAAATGATTTTTTGTTTGCCGTTAAACAAATATTTATTTATCATGGAAAACAATTTTTTTTTATGAAGGGGTAAGAAAATTTGTCGATCGCCTTTTTAAATTTTCGTCAATAAAATCGATAAACTCGATCAATCGAGTATCGATTCGATCTTCGTTTATTTACCCGTGACCCTGAGCGTTAAAAGCTCCGGGGTGTATAATAACCGTGAAATAAAGGGGGCCAAGGGAGGGGGTACGCTTAATCCGATGATGGAAAGGATAACTACGAGGTCGTTACGTTAATTATCCTGTCGAAAGCCCACGGGACGATGTCTGTACAAGAGGCTTTCGTTAATGCATAACTTTCATAACGATCATCGAAACGACGTCCTTTACGTCAATCTCAGAATCCTCGAGAGCTTTGTGCTCGCTCACCCCTCGCCGATAACGACAATAACGTACATCGTGAAAACGTCAACAACGATAATAACAATAATACCTAAACTTAAATGATTATCATTTTTTTTTTGCGTTGCTTCAATTTATTGTTTATTTAAAGAAAAGTATGAAATTTATATATTTTTTTAATGCAACGAATGTAGGGGAGACTGGGTACGGTTGTAACAGTTTTACGTTGAACGCTCATAACGTTGCAATTATGGTATATATGTGCGAATAAAATGGTACATATTAAAGACTGGATATTTGCCTTCAAGTAGAAACCACGATTAGGTGTCCATCTCTTTACGAAAATGAGATAAACGTTGTTTTATAAAACATGTGCCACTGTTACAATCGTACCCATGCCGGGGGCGGTTGTAACAGCGCTGGGGGTCGGTTGTAACACATCAAAATAACACACAATGCATCCAGTTGTATCACTTTTTTATTGAAAAACGCGTATTAAAGTATTTTCCAATTACTTTGCTCTTGTATGGCACATTTTATTATTATTTAAGTCATATTTTTTTAGTCATATATAATCAGTCAACAACACTAATAAGATCAACATTGAAATAAACGACTTTAAACATTTTAAAGTAAAACAAATTAAGATAAATTAACATAAAAAGAGTACGCTTGATACAAAAAAACAATAAACAAATTAAATTAGATTTCTCGAGAAAATTTAAGCGTTTAAACATAGACCTATTAGTCGCATTTATTGCAAATGTAATGGTTTCTTGGCATCTAAAATATAAAGAATAATGTCATCAATAATTAATTAATGAATAATTAATTAATTAATTAATAATGTTACAACCGTATTTGCAAAAATAATTAGAATTGACGAGAATACGATTTGTAAATTACAAACATAAGCTACAAATATACAGTTGCTTGTTTACTAAGCTCTAAAGTTCAATAAGTATTTGGAAAATTACCCAATATGGAAGCTGTTGTATCAACAGTATATCAGTAAGTAATATCAAACCCAAATCATTAAAAATATTTACTTTTAATCGAAACAATAAAATGGATCTCTCTGCGGGCATCAGTTCTGTGAAAAGTATAGCGTAGCAGTTTTATGCATGTCGAGGCTTGACAGCCGCGCGTCTTTTGTCTGTCGTCATCATTTGTGGTGTTTCAACCGTACCCATGAAAATCGTTACAACCGTACCCACCTCGCTTTTTGTAATAAAACGACACACAGAGATGAGACAAAATAATTTACAGAAATAACAGCCAGTATTTTATAATCTCTAAAGTATAAAATGTATGTGTGCAAATACTCAATACGACAAATGATATTAATCAGTAGCTATATCGAAATGAAATTCATGAAAAATAGTTACTTTTGGTCGAAGAAACACAATAGGCCTATATTTAAGCGTATTGAGGGAGCGGAGCATGACGCAACACTGGACATCATGTTCGGAACTGGAATCTGCATATTTTGTCTCTTTGTATCTCTAGTCTACCGTGCATAGTTTCCAAGATATTTGAGTTGTTACAATCGTACCCTGTTACAACCGTACCCAGTCTCCCCTAAATTCAATTAGAAAGATAATAAAAAAAATAAAAAAGTTAGAAGAAATATAATCGTATTAAAAATTATTTTAATCGAATTATATTTTATTATTATTAATATTTACTCCAGGAGATCGTAGAATAATCGTGAAAACCGATGAGCATACGCACGATATACAATATAACACACATAAAGGATAAGTTGCGTGCGTTGAAAATGTAACGCTTTGGCGTTGCAAAACTAATGCATCTCTCTCGGCGGTCGAGCTATGAAGGTGCGGTTGGACAGCAATTTAATTTTCTATTCAACGTTTCTCGTTCGTTCTCTACTCGGCATCCGTAGACTTTTCCATATCCCCCCCCCCCCCCCCCCCCCCCCCCTCGCCCCCAAAACCCCCGACCGCCCCTACAACGCTCACGATAGTTATACGCATGTACTAGTTTTGTTAGGCACGTTGTATGCACATCTAGGCAGCAGGTAGAGAGAGCGAGAGAGAGCGAACGATACGTATACGCGTGATACCTATACACAAAGAACGTTCACTCGAGCGTCCGGCCTCGTCGGGCTCTTACCAATACCCATACGACCCTTAACGACTCAACGAGCGTGTAATACACGCAATAGACAAGAATTTATATATACGTATGTATTTGTGTGTCGAACAAGGGAGCCAAAGTGGCATAGTCATCGATAGAGACAAGTCTCTTAACGCATAGTAGCCCTGACGATAGAAAAACCTTTGATAAAAATTCATTTATTACAGTAGAGAAGAAAAGTATTTATTTGTCGCGAGGGAATCAGATTTTAGAATTAATAATTATGGATTAAAATCTTATGACGATTGGTCCGAGTTGAAAAAATTGCAATTTGGAGAAAGTAAAAAAAAGTTGAAGTGCGGGAGATGTGCGATATTATAATGGCGGGGGGGGGGGGGGGCGTTTTGTTATTATTGTAATTTTTTTTTTCATCGTGACTATTTCCAACGATGGTATAAGGTTCCGTTGTTGAAACGAGGCTAATTGGGTTTACGAGAAGCGCTACGATATAATTGTTAACTTCCTGTGACGATAGCCGATCCGCAAATTAATTTTGAAACACGGTGAAAGTTGGGATAAGGAATAATGCATCGTTACTTTTGTCAAGTAATATTGGTATTTTATGATTAGGGAAATTTTTTATTAGCTCTATTAGATTGACCAGTGATAAGAATTTTTTTTTCATACGATTTGTTGTCATTTATTTTGAATTTATCGTTATGAGGAATATTGCGACGTTGTTGTTTACGGGGAGGAAATAAAATATTTTTGCATATTTTCTCGCTTCGTGAGAAAATATGCAAGGAAAAAGTGGCGCCATCTTGATACGATACAAGTTTGCATAATATTTTCGGACAATTTTAATTTTTGTATTTTTTTCGTTCATTCATCACTTTTTTCGGCATTTCGCGAGACGCAGAAGTTCTTTTCCTTCGCGTTAAGTTGCATTGACCCTCATTACCCCTGACTTTCATTCACCGAGCTCGTTTTCAATTTCTATCCAAGACACGCGATACGCCATTTACCATGTAGGCCAGCTAATTCACCGGAGGATTGTCGATAACCGTAACGCGCTCGTTCCGAACTACCGCGCCGCACGCACTCCCTCCGCGCGTTGCACCTTGTGTGCATAAGCAGCATCGCGTGTCTCCCTTTTATCCCTCTTATAATTATTATACTCTCGGCTCGATCGAGTCGCGAGTATCGAGAGAGAGAGAGAGAGAAGAAGAAAAAGCGATAGATACGCCTCAAAGCAGTGCATTGTGTATAGGCTGACTTGAAAAAAAATTCCGCCATCCCCACCACGCGCATGCGCGGACAAGATGGCGTCCAGTAACAACAATTTTTCATCGTGGGCCAGTCGCTGTAAATTTATCGTGAATTATCCTGCAATGCGTGCAAACGCACGAGTTTAATATATTTCGCGTCTTCGCGACGATCGAGGTAAGAAAAATAAGCCGTTGAGGAAAAGACACAAAGTTTCGCGGCTAATACTAACACAACGAAGCCCTCTGTATAAATATATCGGCGAGATCCAGCGTAACAAAGCTGACGAGTGCTGCCGCTGCTCGCGCTCGTCTCTCGGTCTGTCCTCTCTGCAACATAGCACGCCAAGCAGCGAGAACACAGAAGCAAGAGAGTAGCGAAGCCTCGGTGTGGGGCTCAGTTAGCACGAGGCCCGCGATCGAGCAGCACGCACTCAACGCGCCTTCGTACGTATAACCTCGTCTCTCGCCTCGCGTATGTTTCCGTCTATTTCGTAAACGTTCGTGTCCGCGTGACCCCGTTGTATCATTAACTACGGTGAGTTTACATACTCTCGCGCACGATACTCGCGAAATTGATGAGATTTCCGTCCAGGAACAAGTCGTTTTTGATCGAAGAAGAAAAAACTTTTGCAACTAAAACGCTCTGGAGGAGATTTGGCGAGTGTCGTTTGTTTGCATGCGCGCGCACACGCCTCGATCGTCGTTTTAAATTCGCCGCGGTTCGCACCCACGCGCAGTGAACTACACAGTCGTGTATGTGTCGCCATGTTGTAACGTTGGTTTTTCGCCTTTCGGTGCAAAAAGTTGTGTGTGTTCCTCGAGTCGAGTGCTGCGTGTGTCTCGTTACATCCTGAATCTGTTTTCATGTGTCTATAATTGGAATTGTCATCGCTTCGAATACGGTACATATATATACATATATGTCATATACACATATCCATCGACCTAACCACCGTTTGAGCTCGTACGTATTCGGACATACACACACACACACACACACGGTGTGTGAATTGTAGAGATTCGTAACGCTATAAATAGGTAGGAAGGAAAGTAGCAAAGAGGGGAAAGGAATTGGAACAGTTGCGAAGCTCGTAGTATATAACCCTAACAGCACGTGGCCGGCTCGGTCCGTACAACAACACGATCGCGTCTCACAAATCAACGCGAAAACACAAACCGACCTCTCGAAAATATTTTTCTCCACCTAAACGTCGGTAAAACTCTCTACTTTATAGGTTAGCCTTTTATTCCCCGGTCGAAACGAGACTCGCGTGATCGAGGCATGAAAAAAACAAAATCTTCCGTCGGAAAGATTTTCTCGTTCCATTGTGACGTTCGAGAGGTTATGTTTGTTTCGACATAGGGCTCGCTTCGTCGCGTATGGACAACGACGCGACGATGACGATAAGTAGATAAAAAGTAAATATAAAATGACGAGCGTGGTAAAGCGAGTGAGACCGAGAGATTCGTGACCCCGTGACCTTCGTGACCCATCTTGATAATGACCC